>CM041782.1:181494628-182094628 GCA_023374045.1 Limonium bicolor
TCAACAACTCTACCCTCGCGCACAAGCTTCCACCAGTTTTGTGCCGGGCCTTTCAGGTAATAAGCAGCAAGTCGTACCTTGATCTGCTCAGGTGGGGCTAGGGTTTCGAAGGCGGTCTCCATCTCGGAGATGTATGCCTCGAGCTTACGGGGATCGGTCTCCCCACTGAATGAGGGCGGCCTCAGATCAGCCAACGCCTTGACCCAATTGGTCTCTCGTGGCGGTGGTGGTGGTGGCTGAACTCCAGGCTGTCGCCCTTGCTGTATAGCAGCGACTAGGTCGGGTACCAGCTGAGCTACGGCGGCTGCAACTGCCTCAGCCATGGTCTGTGCCGTAGTATCATCACCCTGGTCACCCATACCTCCAGTACCGCGCCCGCGGCCTCTCCCTCGTGGTCTACCTGCCATCTGAATTTATATGAACATCTCATTAGCATTATGCTTGCACACTTATCGGTCCAACGATTGTAACGCTTCCCGATAATATGGTATCTCCACACTTAGTTAGTGGTTAACCTTTCCAAATCTGTTCACTTAGGTAACTGTAGTTAGGTTTCCTAACTCGGTATATCCCTAAGCTCGGTATTCTAGTCATCAGAGCGATACTTCGCTCTGATACCACTTTTTGTAACACCCCTACTACGCACATAACTATACTTGGAATCGCAGCGGAAAATAAACAACTAAACGGTAACTAAACGATTGGTGCTACAATGCCGTCAACCACCCACGTGGCTAACAAGGCTGAATAAATACAATCGTACCGGTCTGATGATCAGACTCCCGAGCATAGAACTAACAACCATATATATATAACAATATAATACCGAGTATTTACATAAATCCTTCACTGTATACTTCACTGTAAACCGTCACCAACAAGTATATAATACGCCACGGGTGCACAGGCGCAACCCGGGCTAACATCCAAAAGTACTTCAAAAGTAAACTACTCTCTAGGACCTAGAGCCACTCTGCCTCTTCGATCCTCATCTGCAATAAAAATATGGAGCCCCCGAGGGGGTCAGCATCTTTGCTGGTATGGCTAACGCGCAGCCCATCGACTACCGGGATACGCGCAACCAATTGTCAGGATGACATGATATTT
This sequence comes from Limonium bicolor, assembly GCA_023374045.1. NCBI lineage: Eukaryota > Viridiplantae > Streptophyta > Magnoliopsida > Caryophyllales > Plumbaginaceae > Limonium > Limonium bicolor. The sequence continues at coordinate 181,495,736 of CM041782.1, forward strand.
ATTTTTAAACACACAACACATACATATATAACATAACAAGGGTATTGTACACATCAAAACACACATCACAAACATACAAATCCTTTTAGGGAGAGAACCAACACAGTTAGTCCCCATTGAGAGCTTCGAGAATGTTGCCACGCTCATACTTAGCTCGTTACACAACTCGTTACCGTCCGGTTAGATTGAACGGTTAACTTAACACAAGGTGCCCCGGATATAGTGATCCAAGCGCACCGAAACAAAACACATAGTATGCCCCTGTGGCCCGACGTGAGTCAGTAAAATAGCCTTGGTTAAGCTAAAGGGAAGGTTAGAAAACCAAATTGGAAACTTAACCATAACATACAGAGAGAATCGAACCGGTTATGACATCGACTCCCATACTCACACGCGTGGCCGGAACAGACCGGACTCCTCACTTCCCCCGTTAGCCATGTTAGTAGTTCAACATTGAGCACAACAACAATTCACAATAATAGGTCAAGTCTTGTTAGACACCCACATGGAAGAGAGAGTCATAATTAACAACATAATAATATTTAACAACTGTAAACTCTTTACATGGTTTAATCTTACAAAGTCATAAACACACAGAAAACAAACAACACACAAGCCGGTGTAAACCGGTAGGCAACAGACTGCAAGAAAACCATACCTCGGTCCTTGCCTCGTTTGGTTTCCACCTTGAGAGAATCCTAAACACATTAGTAATGTCGGTTAATTATTTATTTAACTCCAAACTTACTAAGTATTTAACATGATTGTATGACATGTTTTAATGCCTATCTTACCCTAGGTTACCTTCATTATACACCCTAGGGTTAACTACATAAGTCACATTCTTTCTGTTTTTTTTTTACAAGTTTTGGTCCGACCGACCCACCGTCCGACCCACAACTGGGTCGGACCCTCCCAGTGGTTTTCGGGTCTGAAGAACCTTACCTTGACCGACCCATGTCCGACCCAACCTTCTGGGTCGGTCCATTACAGAACCCTTTTACTTCCTTATAATCATGCCCGTCCGACCCACGTCCGACTCACTCGACTGGGTCGGACCATGTGCGAACATTTCCTTCCTTTGAAACTTGACCGACCGACCCATGTCCGACCCACCCTTTTGGGTCGGACCATCACCGAACATTTTCCCAACACCTAACAGAGCTCGACCGACCCAAAAACTGGGTCGGCCCCTGGGTCGGTCGCCTTCTAAACTTACCCAAACTTGCCAATTCTTCACCAAACTTCTCCTAAGGCCCCTTAATGCTTCCTAACAACATTTGGTAACCTTACATCCACATACAACATCCATGAAACTCATTTTCTAATTCCTTAAACCATTTACTTATTTCCTTGTAAAATTCCTTAACACTTATGTTATCTTATACTAGGTTCCTAGATGGTGTTTCTCACCTATGGTAACTACTATCCCAAAATGCTTTCTCCTTGTTTTAACATCATCTCCCAAGCATCATCTCTCACAACTATCTCCTTATATCATTACTTCAAATCCTTTTTCAAGTTCATACATTCTCCTTAGTTTACCAAAGTTTGCCTAAGTCTTTACCTAAGTCCAAAATGACTTTGGTACATACTAAAATCTCAAGATCATGCCTAAGTCCTATCACACTCTAGAACACTTCCTAGTTCAACAAAATTCCTTTGCAACCTCATGAACTCCTTATGCATTTTTCTAAATTTCGACATAGTTTCTCCTAGCATTTGTTACACCTTAGCACATTATTTTCATCATTAAACATCCTAGAACACTAAGAACACCAAGAACACTTTCTTACACAACTTCACCAAATTCACACTACATCACAATATAGTGCATAACTTTAAATTGCATGGCACTTAGGCCCTTAAAATGCATGGCTCTTAGGCCCTTAAAGTGCTTAAATCATAAACACTGAATTTCCACAATATATATGCCTTTAACCTGCAAATACACTCAACATACACATATGCCCTTTACTAGTCTCTTAAGAACACTTTACTAAGTCATTCCCCATTGGCTCTTTAGATAGTTTTAATAAGCATCATAAGCTCATTTCTCCTAAGGCATTAAAATAGCATTAGGTTAGTAGATTTACCTCTTTTGCAAGATAACTTCTTTCTTGTTTCCTTTAGAAAACCAATAGAGTACTTGATTCCTTGACAAGTTCTAAACAATATACAAACTCTATAATGAGTATTCAAGCTATAGGCTTCATCTCATTGTAAACCCTAATTTGACATTGTTTCAAAAACATCAATGTAGTTGTTTTACCTTGTTCTTTGTAGAGAGTTTGGATATCTAGCAAGAGAGGACTCCACCTAGTCCATGAAGAGTTGAATGAAGCTAGAACAAAGTCACACAATGAGCTATATCAATGTGTATTTCGGACATGACAAAAACAAGGAGGAAACTTGATTTTTGTTTGAGATTCCTTACCTAGAAGCAAGGAGAGTAAATATGTCAAAATATAAGCTCAAGCTCCTTCAATGGTGAACACCTTGGCACCGAAATGGAGCTCTTGGAGTTTTGAGAAGGTAGGAATGAAGAGCTTGATGAGAGGAAGAGATTGGTGGTATGGTTTTTGATTTGGACAAGTGAGCTTGGTTTAACAAGTGGTCAAGCTTGTGTTTTAATGGTGGTAGTGGTTTATCGTGAGAGAACAAAGAAGGAAGGAAGAAGAAGAGAGGTGGGAAACCGTGTGAGCAAGGAAGGGAAATGAGAGAATGAAGATAGAATTTACTTTAAGAAGATATTTATGTGTTAAAAGGTAAAAAGTAGCTTATTTACTTATCTTATCTTACTTAATACATTAATAAGAGAGTGGTGAGTCACCCCTTATAAAAACCCGGCCCCTTATATTAGGTGGGGTGTTTTAGTCTTTGTTTGTCAATTTAATTACTTAATACAACATATGTTACAAATTAGCTTATAAAAAGTACTATTCACCTATACAAGGCACATAGAAATGAAATTTTTGATTTCCCACTAATATAGCCACCCAAATGTGATACTATATAGTACACTATATATTTAAGAGTAATGATGGACATTTAGCCATTCAAAACTCATTTACAAGACAATTTTTCAAAAACGTGCTTTAAGACTTCTTAAAGCACATTTTGTGTTTTAACTTATTTTCAAGCTTGGTTTTCTTTGGTAATTGGTTTAATAAGTTCATTAGTATATAAATGAAGTCTTGGTAAGATCATTAGGTCTTACTCAAGTTTATCCCAAGCTTAGAGCACATTTTAGCTCTTATTGACTTTAAAGCACATTTGTGTTTCCTTTTGTTTAAATTTGTTTCGTAAGGTTTCTAAGACTCTTTTTAGTCTTGTTACACCCTATTTAGGTGTTTAAACAACATAACTAGGTTTGGGGTATTTCAGGTGATGCCTCAGAACAAACCGACAACGATGCCGAACTGATAACCGGGTAAAAGGAACCCCAAATCTGCTCAAAGGACCAGATCTAGAGAAGAAAACTTGCAGAGAAACAAATTCCAGCACGGGAAAGTACCTTCAGGAGGCCGACACAGACTGATAGAGCAACTCTTACACTCTGATTCGATGAAGAATGAAGAGAGGAGCAAGATCCCCCTACTTGCGCAGAAGGGAACAGAGAAACGAATTGTCGTTTCTAAAATCGTCTCACAGGGAGAACGATAGGGCTACAGTACACGCGCTTTTTGACCCGCCTTGCGGGAGAGACTTTCGCACTTGCTTGCGCGCCTTCAGTCTGAGAACAACTAACCGATAGAGAAATCAAACACCAAGAGAACCTGGTCTGACCCTAATCTCTCTGAAGAATCAGAAGAGAAGGAAGGAGGCTAGCGCCTCAAAATCGTCTTCTGGGAGAAGAGCGATAAACAGTCGATCCATCGAGAGGTGGGGGGAGAGGTCAATTTATCCCCTCTTTGTTCCCTCTTTGTTGCTCATCTGGCTTCGATTTATCCTCCAGTTCGTGTGAAATTTGGAATCCCAATTTCTGTCAAGTCGTCACTAGCAGAAGGAATATTCTAAGTTCAGATTGGTGAAAGTTTTTACGCGGCCCTCCAGTAGAGTGAAAGCTTGCTCTCGATCGGGAAGATACTCGGCGTCGGTGGGGTTGATCTCCAGCGTCTGCGACAAAAGATTGTTGACTCTGCTGAAGTCATCACCAACGATAGCTTCTATTGGAACACTATTTATCCCTCTCTGAAAGAGGTGATTTGGAGAGTTTGTTCTCAGCTGGAAAATCCAGACTGATTTCTCTCTTTCTTCTCCTCGGGAAGACTTAGATTCGGCTCAGGTTATCTTACTAGAGTAAAGCGTCAGCAAGCTTATGTGTATTATTTCATCTCCTCAGTTAATCAGGTTATTTTGTTGATGTATATTCTGTGACCTAGAATTGAAGTCGGCTGCGTCGAATTGGGGCTTCTCACTTGCTCCTTCAGATAAGTTTGGCAGTGCGATCAGTATTGCTTTTTGTTGTTCTCTTGGATCAGGCTTGTTTTCTTGATGCTGGTAGTGCAGATTTTGATCGAGTTGTAGTGGTTTTATCTCTTGCTGAAGGCTTCGGTGTGCTCTTTAGGATTGGCAGGGCTAGTCGACAGAGTTGCCTTGTATTTTGACTTGTTTCCTTAGTTCGTAGATAAGGCAAGTGGTGCTGATCAGCAAGGTATCTGCATCTCTTTCTGATCAAAGGTTTACATTGGTGATTCTTTTTCCTGGGGTGTGTGAGGCTCTTGTTATTGGATGGCTTGAATCTCTCTAAATTGTAGGGGTCTGGGGAAACCTAGATCTAGGTTTTGGATGAAAAGGCTAATAGCAGATCACAAACCGGAGATCATCTTCTTAATGGAGACTCACAAATCTCTTGAGGATATGGACGATTTCTTTGGCTATTTCCCCTCTTATTGTGGGGCGGCTGTGAGTAGCAGAGGAAGAAGTGGTGGTTTGGCTCTAATGTGGAGGGTGGGCATTGGTGTTAAAAATATTAACTCTTCTCCTCATCATATGGCAGTGGAGGTTACCCTCCCTGGAGGTAACTGTTTTCACTTGACTGGTTTCTATGGGTGGGTAGATTGGCGACTCAAATATCTTTCGTGGAAACTTCTAGAGACTCTCAGAAGGCAAGTCACTTTACCTTAGATTGTAGTTGGAGATTTCAATCAAATTCTGTATAACTATGAAAAATCAGGTGGTAGAAGAAGACATGAAGATCAGATGGAGCCCTTCAGGAAAGCAATACAGTTTTGTCAGTTAGAGGATCTAGGCTTCTTTGGGGAGGCTGGTACTTATTCAAATTGCCAGCTGAATGAGCGTCACTCTTTGAGTAGGCTGGATAGGGCCTTTAGTTGTCCTTTGGGTATCAATATGTTTCCGAATATCTCAGTGGAACATCTCCCTAGGGAACACTCTGATCACTGTCCTATTCTTATTCGTTTCTTTGGTTTCCAAAGAATCCCAAAGAAAATATTCAGATTTGAAAATGGGTGGTGCTTGGAAGAGAAATGCAGAGATATCATCACCGAGGTGTGGGGAAAGTGTTATCTGGATCTGGGTCAAAAGCTTAGTGATTGTGCTAAGAAATTAGCTTGTTGGAAGGGATGGTCTCTTAAGAAAATCAAATGGAAGATTCAGAAAAAGAGGGCTGAATTAGAAAGCCTGACTAAAAAAGTTCCTTCTCTGGGATCGGATACTAATAGTAAGAGGCTACTGATGGAGATAGAGTTATTGGCTGTGAAAGAAGAGATTTGGTGGAAGCAGAGGTCGAGAGACTCATGGGTGAAATCAGGGGACAAGAATACTAGCTACTTCCATTCTAAAGCTTCTTATAATCAAAGAGCTAATAGTATATTCGGGCTCCATGATTCTAACCAAGTGATGTGTTACAAATGGTCTGAATTCGAAAGAATCTCGAGAGACTATTTTCAGAATATCTTCTCCTCTTCTTCTGCTAAAGAGGATTCTAGATTTGAGGAAGCCGTCAGAGGGAGATTGTCTAGTGATTTCATCTATGAGCTGAATTCTCCTTACTCTGTGTCAGAGGTGGTGGAGGCAGCTAAGTTACTTGGGGCATATAAATCTCCTGGTCCAGATGGCTTCAATGGAAAATTTTTCAAAACTTATTGGCAAATTGTAGGCCCTCAAGTTTCAGATTCGGTGCTAGCTATCCTCAGAGGAGAAACTATACCTGATGGGTTCAATGATTACTTCATTACTCTTATTCCAAAAACTAAAGGAGCTGTGGATATGGACAATTTCAGACCAATTGCTTTGTGTAACTTCACCTACAAAATTGTCTCTAAAGTCTTGGCTAGAAGACTTCAAAAGATGCTTCCGTTGATTATTTCAGAGAATCAATCTGGTTTTGTTAAGGGCCGGTTGATCACTGATAATATCATTCTAGCTAGGGAATTACTTCACTTCATGGGGAGGAGTCAAGCTTCAAAAAAAGGATTCTTTGCCTTGAAAACAGACTTGAGTAAAGCATATGACAGGTTAGAATGGAGTTTCATCCATAAGATTCTGATTGCTATGGGTTTTCCTCCTAATTGGCTTATACCGGTTATGAATTGTATCTCTTCAGTCAGATGTGCTATCCTTCTTAATGGGTCTCCTGGTCACCTCTTTCGACAGACGAGGGGTGTTAGACAGGGAGATCCTTTATCTCCTCTTTTGTTTATTCTGGTTCAGGAAGCGTTTACTAGCTTCTTAAATCACTCTGACATGATAGGAGATTACAAAGGTATTAAAATGAAGCAAGGGGGTCCTTCTGTATCTCATTTAGCTTTTGCGGATGATATCATATTCTTTGGGGTGGCCTCTTTAGGAAATTTCAATTTCTTGAACGACAGTGTGCACAAGTTTCTCCTTGCATCAGGACACCAAGTGAACTTGGAGAAATCTGAGATTGTGTTTAGTAAGAAACTGTTGCCGCCTCTCAAAATGCAATTCTCAAACGCTCTGAGGGTTTCTGAAGTTCCTTTTTTCTCTAGATATTTGGGGCTCCCTTTGAAGATTGGGAGGAACAAATCTCAGATCTATGAGTACATCATTACAGCAGTACAAAAGAGAATCTCCTCTTGGATTAAGCCTATGTCTCAAGCTGCTCGATCTATTATGGTGGTGAGTGTTCTTCAAGCTATCCCCTGTTATACAATGTCTCTCTTTCTTCTCCCTAAAACCATTATTAATAAGCTAAACTCCATCATCTCTGGCTTCTGGTGGGGAGGTAATAAGAGCTCTAAGTCTATGCACTGGTTGAAATGGAGGAAGGTTTGCAAAGAGAATGACATGGGAGGATTAGGATTCAGAGCTTTGGAGGATTTCAATAAAGCGCTTCTCATGAAGCAATTATGGAGGGTTTTGGAGCAGCCTAGGTCTATGTTGGCTGCTACATTGAAAAGTTTGTATTTCCCTAACAAATGTTTAACCCAAGCTGGTCCATCTTATAAGGACAGTCCAATTTGGAAATCATTGGTGTCGAATATACCTTTTTCTCAAGTCTGGTATCTTTCTTCAAGATACTCATTGGATCTGGTCTCCGTCAAAGGACAAATCCTACAATGTTAAATCGGGATTTCAATTACTTCAACAATCCCAAACTCATGGTCAGACTTCATATGACAATCAGTGCTCTATCATCAGAAGGAAGATCCTTTACTCTTTATGTCCTCCGAGAGCAAGGTTAGTTCTTTGGAAATTTCTAAATGGTATAACTCCTTGCCAAGGTAATATTGGGAAGCGTATCCAGGGTCCTATTGATTGCTTCTTTTGTGGTGATAGAGACTCCCAAGCTCACTGTTTCTTTAGATGTTGTGCTGTTGTATCTTTGTGGACTACTGTTCTTGATATCCAGGATATCCCTTCTTCTGATAATGAAGCCATCATTGATTGGTTTATTTCTAAAGCAATAAAGTGGGGAAAAAGCAAGTTGTCTGAAGTGGCCAATATGATGTGGGTGATTTATGATGCAAGAAACAGGTGTAGACATGATTCGACCCTGGCTTGGTGGACTGTCGTTGAACATAATCAAGCGTTCATTGCTGCGTACATTGACTCTTCCTCCCTGCAGCAACCTTGTATGGGAAATATGTCTCCCTGGCGGCCACCTCTACCAGGTATTACCTCTATCTGTATTGAAGTCTTCAATAGGAAAGATTTTCCGATACAGATTGGTGGTCTTCTGAGAAACTCGACAGGAACTCCAGTGCTAGCTTTCAACAAGATTTTAAGTAGCACCACTAAGGTGCATCTGGCGGTGATAAAAGCAGCTAGAATGCAGTAGAACTTGCACTTTGTGAAGGTATCTATTGCATCTGCTTTGACAATATCCGTGAAGAGATGAAGGAATTAATTTTTAAGAATGAGATGACTGAAGAAGGTGGGAGGCAGGACTTGTCAGCTTTCAAAAATCTTTGTTACTCTTTAGATAATTATGATTGGAATCCAAGCTATGAAACTTTCAGTCTTCCTACTTTTCTAGTTGCTAAGATGTACAATAGGGCTTTTGATAAGATTCAGCTTTGGAAGGGAGTTCATGTACCTTTTCGTGTCCAAGTTGCGTGTAACTTGGATAAGGAGACTTAGAATATGTGTTTCTGCTAGTTATATATAAAGTTTCAAAGTTTTCTAAAAAAAAAAATTTTATTTCCCTCCTCCTTCCTCATTTCTATTTTTGTTCATTTTCTCTCGCTCTGTTCTTCTAGTAACCTCCTTGAAATACCCCAAACCTAAGTATGCTAAGTAAACATCAAATTATGATGTGGTAAGGCTAAAATATGCCTTAGAAAGATTGGTAGACAATTTAAACCAAGGAAAACACAAGAAAACGCCTTAAGGGCAATTTAGGCAAAATGTGCTTTTAGCTTGGAGTGACTTTGATTAGCACCAAAATACCATTATAAGACTTTATTAATATGCTAATGGACATTTTAAATCAATTACCAAAGAAAACCAAGCTCAAAAACAAGCTTAAACACAAAATGTGCTTTAAGACTCCTTAAAGCACCTTTTTGAGAAATTATCTTAGAAATGAGTTTTGAGTGGCTAAATGCCCATGATTACACCTTAATCAACATGTGTACTAATTAGTATCACATTAGGAAGCCTAAATCAATGGGAAACCAAAAATTTCACGAATATGTGCACTAATTAGTGAATAGTGCTCAAATAGTGCTAGTTTTGACTTAAGTCAACCTTAATTAGTTAAATGGCCAAACAAGGCCTTATGCATGTTAATTAGTAAGGGGGGGACGGTTTTAAGGGGATGATTCACCATAGACTTCATCAAATAAGGAAATAAGAAGAGATAAAGTAAATAAAGTTACTATTTGCTTTTATAAAGCAAAATATCCTTTATTAGCCTACCTCTCTCCTCTCTTCTTCATTTCTCTTCTTCACCAACGAGATACTCTTCTTCTTCTCTGTTCTAAACCGTTCCCAAGCAGCACCATTGTTGCCTAACCTTGCTTTGCCCACCAAATCTTCATTTTAGCTCCAAATAAAAAACTAAACACAATATTCTTAGTTAGCTCAAGCTCTAGCTTCCTATCTTTTCAAAATTGGGAAAGCTTCCTTTTGGAGCCATGGAAAAACTCCATTGATGGAGGAAAATCAAGTTTGAAGAGCCCATTTGGTTCTCCATTCATTCAAGGTGAGAAAAATGTAAGAAAAACCATGTTTTTCTTCTACAAGGCCGAAAATTACTACTCATGGGGATTTGTTTTTATGCCTTGTTCTAGCTTGTTTTATTCACCAAGGACTAGTGGAGGTCCTATTTCATTCAATGCCCAAGTCTACCTTGAGACTTCAAAGGTAATCATCCACTTTTATACCTTAGAACACATTTTTAACCTAGGTTTTCATTCCTTAAGGTTAGTGTATTGTTTAGAACTCATGTGAGTCATTGAATATTGATTAGAACATTGGCAAAGGAAATTTAATGGGTGGCCGAGATTCATTCAAGAAGAAGGTCTAAGGAGGAAGTTAAGATAAGCTTGGAAAAACAAGGTAAATTGCTTACCTAATGGTGGTTTAAGTTTTAAGGGATGGTATTTAGATAAGTACTAATGTAGCTTAAAGCTTACATTATGTTATGGGTTATATAACCTAGGAAAAAAAGAATTCAAACAAGCTTATGAACTTGTGATTAAGGAGCCAATGGGAATGAGTTAGTAAGATAAGTTTAAGATGGATTTTAAGAGCATTATAACTACTATGAGTGAAATACCCCTAAATTAATTTAAATTAATTTAGGGGATTTCTTTTATTAAACCTTTAATAATACTATTAAGTATTAAATTATTATATGGAATTATGAATATTAAATTAATATAAGGGGTTGTGAAATTTATTTAGGGGTTTTCTCCTAATTATTATATATTATTGTATAGTATTATGAATTTAATAATAAGATTTATAAGTCAATAAATCTTGGGAAAATTATTAAACACTCCAAATATATTATAAAGATTTTAGGAAGTGTTGGAACATTGTTTTGAAATATAAAAGTCAATATAAAATTCTAGAAACCTTAAAGCTTATTAAGCCTTGCTAGAGTTGACTTTTTGAGAATGGTCAAACCAGGCCATGAAACCTATACCAATAAATAGGTTATGAAAAACCATGAAGATCGATAAAAAGAACGTCAAAAACGGATCATCCTAGCCAAAGTTATGCTAGATTGAAGTTTTGAATCAAAATTTTAAGAGATGCCACGTGTCACTCTGTAATGAGTCGCCCACACTTAGCCGATTTCTTCCCTGATTTTCGTAACCGAATTCCCTTACTTTGCCCTAACTTTAGACGGCTGTAACTTTCACATCCCTCAATATTTTTCCATGCCGTCTTCACCATTATCTTTTCCTACAATTCCTCTTTCCAACCATTACTCACACATACCCTAATTCAGTATACATCAGCCGGAAATTCGATCCAAAGTAGCCACCTTGCAAATCCGAAACTGCAGTTTTCCAGTTTCTCTTCGAATTCAGGTAACTTCGACTAGCCATAACTTCTTCGTTTCTCAGCCAAATTCCATTTTCTTTAGCTCGTCTTGAAGAGCTCTAATCCCTCTATAACTTTCATGTTTATGACCAAAGCCAATTCCAAACCGTTTGTAAGAGAGAGGTGTCTAAAGTTTCGAATTCATCACAGCATAAAATCACAGTTTTCTTTCCAGAAAACGTAAGGTAAACTCGCAACTTCTAGCTTCAATATCTTTCTGTATGGTGCGAGTTAGGATTAGTTCTTGTTATCAATGCGTAGAGCTACGTTTCCTCTTTTGATTAAGCCTTTATACGTATTCTAATTCGATCTAGAACTTAACTTATAGATCCTCAAAGTGAGCTCCTCGAAACAGTCAAGTTCGAACCTTTTCCAGAAAACTGAATCGAATTCCTTCGATTTGTGCAACTCCGGTGAGTTTTATTTCAATTCCTCCTATTTTGCTGATCGGTATTGTATTTCCGACCTAACCCATGTACCAATTTCATCTATTATGCACCGAGTTCATAGAATTGTTCAATTCGAACCAAAAACGACCTAACCCTATTCGAAAGAGAACCCAGATTCGATTCTTGCGTAATACCGCATTATAATTGGTAAAATCGGTGTCAAAAGATTTTTTTCAATTTCGGTTTCAATGGGACAAGAATCACTCGATTTCGTTCTGTGGTTAAGGGGAAATCAGCAAATTCGTACCCGACTTCGAATAGTTTCAATCTGAAGAACTCAACGTTCAGTGGCCGTCCGATCGTAGGTTTTAGAAACGGACGGCCAGGATTAGATCGTGGGATATAAGTATATGTTAGGTTTTATAATATTTCAGATTAAAACCCTAACTTGTTGAATTTAGTTAATGACCTTACCGAAGGTATTTTGACTTGAAATTTTAACCATAGATTCCTTATTTAATCTAGTTTATTTTGATGTAAATTATTATGGTTTTGGAATTTTTAAACATAAGTTATGATTTTTACAAGTTACGGGTTTTCTGGAATTATCCGGTTAAATAAAGAAGATATTTTTATGAAATAAAAATTTTATAATATGTCTAAAATGTTATAGTTACTGTATATTAAATTTGGGAATTTTTGGGCAATGGTAAAGGATTTTAAAAATTGTGTTTATGAGTTTTCATAAGAATAACCTATAATATAAGGTTTTTAATGTAATCAAAAATTAAAGTATGGTTTGTTAATTAACTTTTAAGCTGGGGAAAATAAAGGGAACTAAATTAATATTTTATAACAGTAAGTTATAAATGTTTTGTATTAGCTTTTAAGAGAAATGAAATTATTTACCTATATGTATTTCTACTAAGTAGGAACTTATATAAATTAAGGAATTCAATTATCCTACATTTTATTTACTATATTATATGGGAGTTAACATTTTAAATAAACTAAGGAACAAATATATATTTATATTATTTTACGCGTTTATAAAAGGGAATTAAGAAGTAACTTATATTAAATCAAGGAATTTAACTAAACTACATTTTATTTATTATATATAATATGGAAGCTAATATGTTTAACTAAAACTAAGGGAAATACTTTATTTTATAAACCATAAATCAGTTTGGATATGTCTAAAAGATATTAGATATAATTAAATACAATAGAATTTCTTAAAGAATGTTCTGGATAAATCTTATATGTGGATATATATATATATATATAAATACAATAAAAATAGATAAAGGAAATAACATTCCTTGTGAGAAATGTAATAGGAAGGATATATATATATATATACGATAAATAAATAAATAAAAGGAATAAAATACCTTATAGAAAATATAATATGAAGGAATTAATGAGTTAAACTAAACCTCTACATGATACTAATAAAAGAAATTATATGAGGTGGTATTAATTTATGGTTATAGGTTGAGTTTTTAGTTATCTTTGAATTCTAAGATTTATATAAACAGTATTTAAACACATGTATATATTTAGTCAATGTCCACAATGTAAATCTATAATTGGGTTAAGAAATTAATAAGTTGAAATTTAGGAATATTTGTAACTAGTTTACATAAAGTGTTACACAAATAGATCTTATTATATAATTGATAATAAAATGAATGAATACTTTTACATTTAAATGTTCTTATTATATAAAAAAATAATAAAGTAAATGAGTTACTTTTACATCTAAATGTGAAGAGGATAAATAAGTCTAGATTTAATCATTTCTTAATATTTATAGTATTGAGTAATAACTTAATATTTGAGATAAAATCATTAAAAGGGATTATGGTATAAGACTATATTAAACTATGATTAGGAAATTACTCTAAATAATAATCCTTAAGTTTCTTAGAATTAGTTAGCCATATAAATACATTTATTACTAATATTCAAGATGTGAGTTTATAAATAAGTGTTGTACATAATAGTTAAAGTTTACTAAAAGGTTTATAAATAGAAATTAGATACATAAACCTTTGAACCTTTATTAGAGGAACTAAGTTACATAAGAGGCTATAAGGATTTACCTTTTGACACGGGAAATATTAATGTGTCATTTGAATATAAGGTATGGGGATTTTTCATAATAGATTACCTTATTAAATAATTAACAATTTCACTTACGAACCAGAATTTAATTCTTGGATAAATTCTACTTTATGTAGATATATTGTCCATCCTAAATACAATAAAGGAAATTAATTTATTAAGTTGTTCCTTTGAAACCTTTGGTCTTGTAAGATATAAAATGTATTTAAGCATAAGTTTATTAAAATTTAGTACAAAGGATTATACATACTCTATGGAGAGAATGTGTGTAAAAATTAAATACTTGGGAAATTAAAATGTAAGTAAGGATACATAAAAAGGGTTATCTTAAAACACCTTATTATATAGGTAATAATTAAGCGAATAAAACCTTGTGGATACTAAATGTGAGAGTTCGATAAGTTTGAGTTATCTATAATATGGTTATTTCAAGATGAAAAGTAATTTAACAACTTATGACAAGATTAATAGATGGTTGTAATTAAAGGCCATTCTGAACTAAAGATAAGATAATTGAGTTTAGTAGCTCAAATAAGTTATACTAAAATGCGTCTACAACACTACGATTTCAATATACAGATGTAGGTCTTAATTAAGTTAAGGGAAAGACTTAATCATAATGGTTGTCTAGTAGAAATTGTTTAAATATATAATCTTTATATTGTGAATAATAGTATAGTATTCTAAGATAAACCCATCATTGGTCATAACACGATGTATATCCTAAAGTAAAGTAAAAGTATTGTGCTTAAGAATTGTTATTGAGATTCTAAGACTAATTGAGTAATATAAATGCACTTAAGATATACAGGTAATGTGAGAACTACGGTTAAGTATTAGTAAAGTGGATAAGAGTGGAACAATTGATAAGTGTTAAAGGAATACATCCCTTGATCGTACACCCTTGGGCTATACAACATTCTAAAAAAGTCGAAGGCTATACTTAACAATTAAGCGAAGGGCTTACAAGATGATCGAGGTTTACAAATAAGAGTGAGGAATCTATTTAAGTTTGACTTAGGGTATGAGTTATTGATGATAGATTACCTTTAATATTCTTCAGAGTACTGTTGATTGTTTACGCAAGTTGTCTAGAGCTGCTACAGCGTTATCCAGGTACGATTTCTCGTACTCATCTTGACGTGTTTTGGACTTTATGGAATGTTTTGTACGATTTCTCGTACTCAGCTTGATGTGTTTTGGACTTTATGGAATGTGTTGTACGATTTCTCGTACTCCGATATTTTTAATGGTTGACTTGTGGAATGTTTTGGAAAACGCTAACTGACTTTAAGAGGATTTTCTAAGAAAAAAAAATGGTTGTGTGACTAACTCAGCTTGTGTGACTAACTGAGCCTTGGATGTGGAACTCACTTGGGTATTGGTTTCTTCTACTTGGTTGCCCGTTAGGCATTGGCTGCTTAGGGTTTACGCTTCTGCACTCTGTAGGACTGAGTGTTTTGGTATTGCTCTGGGTAGTTAGATGATCTAGTGGGAATTTGGAAAAGGTCAATCTTGGAAATCTTTCTTTCGACGTGCGCACGTCTTTAATGGTAACAGTAGGGGGCTGTATATCCCTCGCCCATAGGGGCATTGATATTTGACAGTAGGGGGCTGATATCCCTCGCCCATAGGGGCATTGATATTTGACAGTAGGGGGCTGTATATCCCTCGCCCATAGGGGCATTGATATTTGACAGTAGGGGGCTGTATATCCCTCTCCCATAGGGGCATTGATATTTGACAGTAGGGGGCTGTATATCCCTCGCCCATAGGGGCATTGATATTTAACAGTGAGGGGCTGTATATCCCCTGTCCTAAAAGGACGTGATTGGCGGTGGGGGCCATCTCTCCCAGTTAAACTATTCCACTCTTGAGTTCTTGATTCTTGGATCTACTTTATCATTCCTAGTCCTTGTGACTATCTGGGTTTTTCTACTCCTAACGGGAATTGGTTCTAACATCAACAATGGATGCTTGCTAACTATGTGGTGTGACTATTTAAGTGGATGACTCATTTTGGAGGTTCTTTATCTCTATCTTTGTCTTGTTTTCTTTTCTCTTTAACTTGATTGTTTTGAAGTGCTTTATCTCTGTTTTACTTTAAGAGTTTGTTTTCATGTTACTGTTATTTTGAAGAGTTATGTTTTATAAGTTTGTTTTTGGAGAATTGTACCAGTTCCATTCCAGGGAACTGACCCGCCCCTTTGGGGTGGGCTGCTTGGTTCATCTTGCAGGTACAAATTGATTTACAGGTGGCCACGAAGAGAATGAGCGTTTGGGATGGGACTAGGTTGTGGAGAGTTAATGTGTTTAATTTATATTATGTTTGTGTTAAGTTTTTCTCGAGTTCAGACCGTAACTTAGTTAATTGTAAAGGTTGTAATTGGTGAGGTTGGTGCCGGGTGTTTGGAACCCGATGGTCTGTAATCGCCTTAGAGTTTTAATTCCGCTGTATTTATGGTTAATAGGGGCGTTACTGTAACACCCCCGAATCACAACCAACAAATAAACGTCGCGCCTAAGCTAGCAGGAGAAGTCTACGCAGCGGTTTCAAGCTCTATTCGGGTGCTACAGACGCCAACCACCCACGTGGTTGACCCGACCATTCTACTTACACCAAGTTACGGTCTGAATGACTGGAAGTCCAACTTAACGAAATCCAAATAAAATATAAAGTACAACTCAAGTACCGAGCATCTACAGTTTAGTTAACAACTTAAACAGCATAACTCATACATAAGAAAGCATACTACTTAAAGTCTTGCCATGTGGACTACCCCTATGATAGTCACCCTTGCCTACTCTCCGTTATCGTCTGGCACAAGACCTGAAAAAAATTGGGTGTAAAGGACTCAGCAAACTACGCTGAGTATGAACGTGTGAAGCCCGCATGTTACCGGGCCCACACGACTACTTGGTCGAATATTATTAAGTCATTTTACATGCTATATTAAAGCAGTAAAGCACATCACATTACATCATAATATCAAACACACATTCAAGGTAGCATAGCAACACCAACAAACATCCAAGCATAAACAAGCTGGCATCATAGCCCATCAAAACGCAACCAAGCCAACAAGCTGCTAATATAGCAACAACAATCATGTAAGTCATCAGACGTGTGCATAGGTATGTTTACCAATGATCCTCACTATGGGATCGTTCGAGCGTGGTGTGTTTTCATTTCTTTTCTCTTGTTCCCATGATGTGTATTTTCTTTTTCTTTTCCTTGCACCAGGTCGGGGGATATAGTTTAGATCCCGTGACCATATCATATTGGTGCCAATCTTTTCTTGTTTCTTAAAGAATCACATTTGTGAATTTTCTTATTTGCTTGGTCTCATTACACATGTTTTCCTCTATTCTCTGGCACCGAGTCAGGGGTATAGATTAAATCCCGAGACATCATTATGTAGGTGCTAACATTCCTTGTTTCTTTAAGGATTATTTGTGAATTCTTTTATCACCACAATTTGGAGTACACCTTGTCCATAGCTAATCCTCCATTCCCGGATAGCTCTTTCTCTCTCTATTGTTTTTAAATGTTACTGGCCATTGCCCCGGATACCAAGGGTCCGTCTCCCTATTCCTTTTTCCATGTTACGCCTCTGCTCCGGATTCAAGGGTCCGTCTCCCTATTCCTTTTTCCATGTTACTAGCCTCTGCTCCGGATTCAAGGGTCCGTCTCCCTATTCCTTTTCCATGTTACTAGCCTCTGCTCCGGATTCGAGGGTCCGTCTCCCTATTCCTTTTCCATGTTACTAGCCTCTGCTCCGGATTCGAGGGTCCGTCTCCCTATTCCTTTTTCCATGTTACTAGCCTCTGCTCCGGATTCAAGGGTCCGTCTCCCTATTCCTTTTTCCATGTTACTAGCCTCTGCTCCGGATTCAAGGGTCCGTCTCCCTATTCCTTTTTCCATGTTACTAGCCTCTGCTCCGGATTCAAGGGTCCGTCTCCCTATTCCTTCTCAATGTTCTGGTCTCTACCCGGATACAAAGGGTCCGTCTCCCTATTCATTCTCAATGTTACTAGCCTTTGCTCCGGATTCAAAGGGTCCGTCTCCCTATTCCTTCTCAATGTTATGGTCTTTACCCCGGATACAAAGGGTCCGTCTCCCTTTTCATTCTCAATGTTACTAGCCTTTGCTCCGGATTCAAGGGTCCGTCTCCCTATTCATTCTCAATGTTACTGGTTTATCATCATCCTTGATATCTCGACACCATAGTGGGTGTCTTTAGAGGTCCTCTATAGTTAAGAGGGGTTTTCTCTTTGTATAGTTCTTTTGTTTTGTCTACGTGGTTCGTCATGTCTCACCAAGGAGACTTGCTCTTCATTATGATTAATGAATAGACACCATAGTGGGTGTCATGGTAGTCCTCAACGGTTTAGAGAGGAGTTCCCCTTATAGTGTTTTCTTTATTTTCATAATTCGTAGTAGTTCTCGTATAGTTTTCCCTTTAGGTAGTTTCTTTGTTTACATAGTTCGTTGAGTCTCATCCCACAGTTCCATAACGCGAAAGGGACTAAACTACTGTGTGCGCGCAATGATATATTCAACAATGATAGAGAAATCATACAACATGATAAACAAGCAATCCAATTTCATGCTTTGATCTTATGTCATTTTCACACACAGCACACAGCACACAAAGCAAACAAGCCGTGTAACACGGCAACATACGAACCACACATGTCCATACCTTATTCGAAGCACGAGTCGTCTTACACTCGAAGTCCGGGTCGGAGTTCGCTACGTCCCTAACGTTAATTAAAACAATGTGTCAGTTTATTATTTTATGTGACGACACTTTATATCGTATGTTATTCCCTAGGTGTGTTGCTAGATGCTTAGCTTATATTAAGTCTTAGAACTTCACATGCGTAAATCCTAGGCTTATCTCACTCCTAGGATATTCATATCTTTGTTCGACACGTTGGCTAAGTCCTTTTTCCTTAGCTTTGTTTTAGCGCATCTCAAGCGTTATTCACGTAACAAGTTTGTCTAAAAACAGATATAGCTTGCCTATCGTGTTTTCCTTCCTTAGATAAACAGATGAGAAATGTTTTAACCCTTGTTTAATGGTAACTTATACCATAGAGTATCCCTAAACTCATTTACACAGCAGTCCAAAAGTTTCCAAGTTTAACACATAAACATAACGACTAACGTCACCTTTAAGGTAATAATTGATGCTCAACCTTCTCCCCATGATTCGCTAACCTAGTTACGTTTATTAGCTATCATTTGGGTTCATTATTAAACTAAGTCTCACTTGTAAAACCCTTGTAACCCAGTTATACAGAAGCTATAACATTGTCGAAATCTGAAGCCACACTTACATATTTCTTCTTGGTTCTTGTTCCTAGTTAGTTCAACGGATAGTTAATTCCTTCTCACAGTACTTACCCCACTGAATAAGGGTGTTAATCATGTCTTAAACCCAAGGCTAAACCACTAAGGCACACACTAACTTCAGTACTTAATAACACAAGCAGCAACTACTGAAAACTGAAACCAAAATCAGAAAACAGAAACAAAACCTATGCATAACCTCTTCCATCTTTTATGTCTGTTTGACGGTCTCCTAACCTCCCCCATGGATATCCCAATCTACCTGAGTGTATTAGCCACGATTTGGGTGGATTATTAACCAAATACAATCCTCTTAACATATCTGTAAATCAGTTATACAGAGAACAATCAAAACAGAAAAACTGGAGTATGCACTGATATATATTCTTTTTCTATTGTTGTCTGTCTGTTTAATAAGCTGACTTCAGGTGCATTCCCCAAATCTTGTAATCACTTCATTAATCGTGTGAAAAGGGTTTCTTTTTCATCTTAACCACAACCTAAAACAGCTGACAAATCCACAGAACTCACTCATACAGAAAACAAGAACTGAAATCTGGAATTTAATTTCTGTTATATTCTCCTCTTAGTCTTGCTGTTAGGTTGCTACACTGATTTCTATTCTTCCAACTGAATATTGTTACTGCTACTGAGACTCACCCTTACTGACACACCCAAAAAACACAGTGACAACTCTACTGCAGCTCGTTTATACCGAAACAAGACTTATCCAAAATCTGAAACACGTCTGTGCATTACTCCTTCCTTATAGTTCATTGATCAGTTTCTATCCACTCAATTTTCTTGTATAGTTTTACTTAGGTTGATTAGCTAAGTGTTGGGCTTAATAGCAGGCTAATACAACTTCCCTAGCATCTCTGCAAATCAGTTCTACAGAAATCACACCACTAGACAACCTGAAACCTGAAGCATGACTAAGGCATGTTTTTTTTTTCGTTGTTTCTTTTCTGTATAATATCTTGTCTCCCCACTTCTCCTCCACTGATAACTCACGTAGTCAACTGTTCTATTACAATTTTGAATCCCAAACCACCTGTTACCCTCACGGAACCATCCTTACACTGAAACAGAAAACTGAACACAAGGTGGGAATTCTCCTTCCCTATCTTTCTTTCTTCTCTGTTTATTCACGCTTCTGTTTTCCAAATCACTCCCCAAAGTGCTTAAGGTTTATAGACCCCTCATTACCATCCCTCACAACTCCCTGTAACAGAATTATACAGAAGACACATTTTCCAGAAAACCCAAAACTGAAATATCGAATTCTGATGTTCCTCTTTTACTTTCTTCTGTTTGTTCACCAATTAACCTTCCATCTTTACCAGTGTTGCTGACTCTGTTAGTTAAGGCCATAAACCAGATTTTAACCCAAGAACAACTACAAAACAGATGTACTTTCACACGCACAACACCTCTGGAACTTTCTATACAGACCTGAGACAAATTCCAAGACTGAAACATGGGACTGATTAACTCCCTTCTGTTTTTCTTTCTTGTTCATGAACTGACCCTCAATTTCTCCAGCTGTTAGCGTATTTTGTTGAATGAGTTAGCAAGGCATTTAGGCACCTAAAAAAAAAATCTCAGTCTAATCTCTTCGACACCCACTGTACATCGTCACACAGAGCTGAGATTAGACTGTACAATGGAAAACTGCTACAGCTTCTCCTGTTTCCTTTTCTACTGATGCATCAGGTTAGTTTTTCCTTTCTTTTAGAACACACTCTCACGTTATCTAATACCTAGTTATCATTTTAATGTAGGTTTAAGTTCATAACAGACATACGACAAACAAACTGAAACTTGAGATTAATTCAAAACTGATCACACTAAGATTTAATCTGGTTCTGTTTTGTCTTTCTTTTTAGTTTCCTGAATCGGTTTTAACTCCCCCAGTGTATACCCATTTAGTTACTTATTTAGTGAGACTTTAACTTAAACCACCTGAAACACACCAATACTTTGCTGAGCTCATTTATACTGGAATTAGGAACTGAAACTGAAATAGGCGAATTCCTAAATCTGAAATCATAAACTGCACTATCCTCTTATTTGCTCACTGTCTGTTTCCTCAAACTGCCTCACAATTTATACCAATATACTTACTTACTTAGTTAATTGCGCTAGGAAGTTTCTAAACCCAAAACAACCTAGGCATTCCATTTAAGCTCACTGATGTATTCCATATACAGGAACAGGAAGGAAACTGCAGAAAACTGAAACACTCACTCAAGCATATTTCAATTCAGTTTCTCTTGTACTACATTAAATCGACTTCCTATCTTTCCCAAGTGCCTACAAACCTAACTAAGTGATTTAGCTAGGACTTAAGTATATTAGCAAACCATTTCAATACTCTAATTCCAACTGAATTGAAGTTATACAGAGACAATGTTTACGTGGAATTCTGAAACTGAATCTGCACTGATTCTTTACTCACCCTTTCCTTTAGTTGGTAGCTAATTGACTCCTAGGCTCTCAAATGGATATAATCACTTAATTCACCTATTTATCAAGGCTTTGAGTTCATTCTAAAGCCACTAAACTCGTTAGACCGCACTGAAGAAAGCTGTAGAATTGAAAGAAAACTGATATAACCTCTCTACCCTCTTTCTGTTTTCTCCAGTTTGTTCTACTACTTAGACGTGTGTTTTTTTTTTTCTTCTGTTTCATTTATAAGACAACTCCAGGTAGTAGGTTAAAGTCACAGACTTCTTACACAGGTTAAAATCCTAGGAAAACAGAACTGATAGAATGCAGAAGACAAATGAAACAGAAACTGATAAGCTCCTCTAGAGTTTCTCGGTTATACAGAAACATGACAGTTTTCAGCTCTGTACAGTAATACTTATATAACTTAATACCTTGTGTTCTCTTTCTGTGTTTCGGAGTTGGTTTCCCCTGGAAATTTCCTTGGAACAATGTAGCCTCTCAGAACCTTGAACTTTTGGATACTGGAGAAATTCTTGAAGTTAGGCTTTGACAAACTGGGAGGAAGATGGGCTGGAGCAAACCGAAACTGTTTTGAAGGACTTTACCTTCTGGTTAAGCTTCAGGTGGGGAGTTGCTGCTACAATCCAGTGTAGGGTCGATAGAGCCTAGAACACTGCATGCATGGTGGATGCATGACAGGAACAGGAAAGGGGTGAGTTGAGAATTCTTCAACTGTCCCATTCGACAGAAGAAAGGAAAAAAAAAAAACAGTACGGAGAGGCTGTTTCGATTTACCTGCAGCTGATGTTAATCAGTTTTCTTTTTTTTTGAAGGGAACGCAGAAATCTGTCAAGAGCTCGGTTACACTGCAGGAGTACCGCTTTGGATCAGGAAGGAAAGAGATCGGTAAGAAACAGAAGACAGTCTTGACCTCGGGGCTTACCTTCACACAAGAGCAGAATACAGAGGCTCTAACCTGAGGGTAGTCGTGGCATGCAGGTCAGTAGGAGGGTCACTGAGGCAGGGGCATTCATCGACTAGGAAGGCACGGGAAGGACTGATTACCGGGGCTTATGAACTGATAGTGGGGTAGCAATTCTATAAAAACACTTTGTGGAAGTTTGACAGGGAACGCAACTTCTGATGCGTGGGAGTTAGTACAGCAGCGGTTTGGCTGGCGGTCTCCAAGAGAAATGTCTCTTTGACTGTGTCTTTTGTTTTTTTTTTTCGACAAGGAAATAGTAAGAGGAGTGACTGATTGTATTTAGTGGCTGCAGGTCAGATTCTTTTTGAACTGAAAACGACAGAGACCTTGAATCTGCCCCTGTACTGATCTTCGAATATTGGCCTCGGGTAAGGTCTGTTGATTCCTTGTTTTTTTTTGTAGTTATCTTAGTTAACTTACTACAAATGTTAATTTGTTGGTGTAAATTACCGAATATGAGCATAGCTCAACCGGTTAAAGCATTCACTGGACATACGAGAGGTACGGGGTTCAAATCTCAGCGGGAGTGTCTTTGCCCCCTTTTTTTTTCCTTTTTCCTCTCTTTTCTGTATAAGTTATATAGATGCTTATTTATATATGTATAAGCAACCATATAATATGTCGCGTTATTAATTGCATACGTTGCTAGTCATTCATACGTACATGTATATTCATATACGCCCCCTTTTATTTTGTCACGTTATAGTTGTAAATACCTACGCGGCGTTTTTTGTTAACATTTACATTGTTGTACTGTTGTAATATTACGTATATGTATTTTCGTATACATACATATATAAGTACGTGACCATATTAATACATAACGTTACATGTACATACCCAATTTAATTGTTCGTACATTATTATATGTCCGGCTTATGAAACGCGACCGGATAATTTCCTCGCGTTTATGATTTTATGCGTTTAATTCGTTTAGGGGTGTTTCAGTTACAGAAAGTGGTATCAGAGCGTAGTTACGCTCTGAACCCGAGAAAACAAGCCGAGTGAAATCCTTAGATTATAGGTGCACTTAAAACTGGGGATCTGGGGTAGAATTGGGAAGTGAGGACTCCAGTAAGGCACGACTCCTAACCCTTGTTGGAATTGTGAACGATTCCTTTACACACTTTTCTTTTGTGAATGTCTGTTGAGTGTTATGTGTTGTTATACCGTCCCAACAATAAACTATAGAAAATATATATACATATATATATAAGTTTGGAACATCCTATATTAAGTACGATAAGATTTTGGTTGAGATAAACCAAATATTAAGCCATTTTTCAAAAGCATGCTCATGGAGAATACATTGCTAAAAAAATGTAATCCTTTAAAAGCTAGTACACAAATTCCTAGAATTTTAAAGAATACTTTTGGTTGAAAACAGTATACAAATAGAACTTTACATAACTAAATTAGTATTGATATTATGTGAAAGTACTTCAACTCCTTTAAAGTTTGGAAATAAATCTCATGAACTACTTGGTATCAATTTATTACCTAAAGATAATGTTTAAGATAAATCTTAAGTCTAGCAAATTATTAAGCTAACAAGAACTAGTAGCGTATTAGAAAAGATCAACATCTGAACTTGTAAAACACATTAAAACTCTATGTTAACTTTAGAAAGAAAACACATAAACCTAACACCCTACGAGAAGTGCCTGGTGCGACGAACTCCTAGGCTGAAAGTAGTGGGGGTGCACACCCACTTCTAGAAGTTTAGGGGCTAGACAAGCCTTGTCATCTAACCGTATATAATCTTCCACGCAGGTGATGGATTGTGTTGAACTTGAGGGGAAGTGGTGGTAAGACGTTACCATCATGAAATCTTGAGCTAGGCATATTTCATTACTAGCCACAATGAACAGTTCAAAACTCGTATATTAAGATCCAGTACTAAATTCATGCATGTAAAGGTTTACGAAGTTAAATCTTTGGTGAAAAATACCTATATATGGAGGAAGGGGATTAAATTTGGGTACTCCAAGATACGACATTCACCCTGGTTGAATATATATATAAAAAAAAATAAAAATAAAAATCAATAAAGAAGTTACTTAAAGATTGAGTGAAGAGAACAGTAATACTAAACTAAATATCATTGATCCTTAAATACTTGAGTATTGTGCATCTTAAAAAAAAATGAGAGCTACATAAAGACTGGAAATTCTCATGTTTACTTGGAAGTTTAAAGCCACCATTATCTAAGGGAATACTAAGATTTAGTAATCAGAAGAATACTTACATAGAACAAACCTTAAGGAAAATAATTATCAAGAGTGAGTGAGTTTTCATTAGACTAATGCATTTGACCTAAAATTTTATACAGGGTCCCTACCTTAAAAATATATATATATAATGTATAAATTTTAAGATAAAGGAATCAGATTTTGGACGAACTTCTAAAATTCTGCCTTGGGTGAAGTTATATAATAAGTAAATTTTATAAAGTAAATACTGAATGAATCGTCCAAAATACGATAGTTAACTAGAAACAATTGAAACTTGAAAAGTCACAGAAAATATTTATCTTATAGAGTTTTAACATATGGTTGGCCAATAAACCTTTGAAGATAATTTTGGAAGATTATTGAGGATTATTAAATGATCGGGAATATTTGTTAAACTACTCAAGTACGTTACACCTGAGGTATAGCTTGGTAAATAATTGATATGATAAATGATCATATATGGACATATAATTCATATCAGTCATAGATGAATGGATAATATCATAAGATAAATTTTATAACCACCAAGGAAATACAAATACATAACATCAAGAGATACAGATAGATATACGATCATGAGATAATCAATCATGCAGTAAAATTCAACAAAGCTGGTTATAGGGTGTTAAATTTCTTTGAATGTGCCATTAGTAGCGGTACGAGGGCGTACCTTAGCTCTTTTAAGGGGATATGCTGGCATACTCCTCCTTCGTTATCTCATCCGGATTATGCCTCGTTGCATTATTAGCAAATGGAGAACAGTATTAGCAGAATGAGAGGTGTTTTGTATGTGCTTGGTTTTTGCATTATGACTCAGTATGTGACTTTTGATTTTCGTCATGCTATATCTTGGATATATCCTGATTCAGTTCGATTTTGAGTAATCTTGAGTGAATGTTTTTACGGAAATGGATGGAATAAAGGATTGGTTGGGTATGGAATTTCATTGGAACTTTATTGTCTCAGCACACCGAAGCGGTGTGAGTGCTTATTAGTGGATTTTTAAACTTCGAGGCGAAGTTTCTTTTAAGGGGGATATGCTGATACCCCTAAATTAATTTAAATTAATTTAGGGGATTTCTTTTATTAAACCTTTAATAATACTATTAAGTATTAAATTATTATATGGAATTATGAATATTAAATTAATATAAGGGTTGTGAAATTTATTTAGGGGTTTTCTCCTAATTATTATATATTATTGTAGTATTATGAATTTAATAATAAGATTTATAAGTCAATAAATCTTGGGAAAATTATTAAACACTCCAAATATATTATAAAGATTTTAGGAAGTGTTGGAACATTGTTTTGAAATATAAAAGTCAATATAAAATTCTAGAAACCTTAAAGCTTATTAAGCCTTGCTAGAGTTGACTTTTTGAGAATGGTCAAACCAGGCCATGAAACCTATACCAATAGGTTATGAAAAACCATGAAGATCGATAAAAAGAACGTCAAAAACGGATCATCCTAGCCAAAGTTATGCTAGATTGAAGTTTTGAATCAAAATTTTAAGAGATGCCACGTGTCACTCTGTAATGAGTCGCCCACACTTAGCCGATTTCTTCCCGATTTTCGTAACCGAATTCCCTTACTTTGCCCTAACTTTAGACGGCTGTAACTTCACATCCCTCAATATTTTTCCATGCCGTCTTCACCATTATCTTTTCCTACAATTCCTCTTTCCAACCATTACTCACACACACTACCCTAATTCAGTATACATCAGCCGGAAATTCGATCCAAAGTAGCCACCTTGCAAATCCGAAACTGCAGTTTTCCAGTTTCTCTTCGAATTCAGGTAACTTCGACTAGCCATAACTTCTTCGTTTCTCAGCCAAATTCCATTTTTTTAGCTCGTCTTGAAGAGCTCTAATCCCTCTATAACTTTCATGTTTATGACCAAAGCCAATTCCAAACCGTTTGTAAGAGAGAGGTGTCTAAAGTTTCGAATTCATCACAGCATAAAATCACAGTTTTCTTTCCAGAAAACGTAAGGTAAACTCGCAACTTCTAGCTTCAATATCTTTCTGTATGGTGCGAGTTAGGATTAGTTCTTGTTATCAATGCGTAGAGCTACGTTTCCTCTTTTGATTAAGCCTTTATACGTATTCTAATTCGATCTAGAACTTAACTTATAGATCCTCAAAGTGAGCTCCTCGAAACAGTCAAGTTCGAACCTTTTCCAGAAAACTGAATCGAATTCCTTCGATTTGTGCAACTCCGGTGAGTTTTATTTCAATTCCTCCTATTTTGCTGATCGGTATTGTATTTCCGACCTAACCCATGTACCAATTTCATCTATTATGCACCGAGTTCATAGAATTGTTCAATTCGAACCAAAAACGACCTAACCCTATTCGAAAGAGAACCCAGATTCGATTCTTGCGTAATACCGCATTATAATTGGTAAAATCGGTGTCAAAAGATTCGTTTTTCAATTTCGGTTTCAATGGGACAAGAATCACTCGATTTCGTTCTGTGGTTAAGGGGAAATCAGCAAATTCGTACCCGACTTCGAATAGTTTCAATCTGAAGAACTCAACGTTCAGTGGCCGTCCGATCGTAGGTTTTAGAAACGGACGGCCAGGATTAGATCGTGGGATATAAGTATATGTTAGGTTTTATAATATTTCAGATTAAAACCCTAACTTGTTGAATTTAGTTAATGACCTTACCGAAGGTATTTTGACTTGAAATTTTAACCATAGATTCCTTATTTAATCTAGTTTATTTTGATGTAAATTATTATGGTTTTGGAATTTTTAAACATAAGTTATGATTTTTACAAGTTACGGGTTTTCTGGAATTATCCGGTTAAATAAAGAAGATATTTTTATGAAATAAAAATTTTATATATGTCTAAAATGTTATAGTTACTGTATATTAAATTTGGGAATTTTTGGGCAATGGTAAAGGATTTTAAAAATTGTGTTTATGAGTTTTTCATAAGAATAACCTATAATATAAGGTTTTTAATGTAATCAAAAATTAAAGTATGGTTTGTTAATTAACTTTTAAGCTGGGGAAAATAAAGGGAACTAAATTAATATTTTATAACAGTAAGTTTATAAATGTTTTTGTATTAGCTTTTAAGAGAAATGAAATTATTTACCTATATGTATTTCTACTTACCTAAGTAGGAACTTATATAAATTAAGGAATTCAATTATCCTACATTTTATTTACTATATTATATGGGAGTTAACATTTTAAATAAACTAAGGAACAAATATATATTTATATTATTTTTACGCGTTTATAAAAGGGAATTAAGAAGTAACTTATATTAAATCAAGGAATTTAACTAAGCTACATTTTATTTATTATATATAATATGGAAGCTAATATGTTTAACTAAAACTAAGGGAAATACTTTATTTTATAAACCATAAATCAGTTTTGGATATGTCTAAAAGATATTAGATATAATTAAATACAATAGAATTTCTTAAAGAATGTTCTGGATAAATCTTGATATATGTGGATATATATAATATATGTATATAAATACAATAAAAATAGATAAAGGAAATAACATTCCTTGTGAGAAATGTAATAGGAAGGATATATATATATACGATAAATAAATAATAAAAGGAATAAAATACCTTATAGAAATATAATATGAAGGAATTAATGAGTTAAACTAAACCTCTACATGATACTAATAAAAGAATATTATATGAGGTGGTATTAATTTATGGTTATAGGTTGAGTTTTTAGTTATCTTTGAGTTCCTAAGATTTATATAAACCGTATTTAAACATGTATATATTTAGTCAATGTCCACAATGTAAATCTATAATTGGGTTAAGAAATTAATAAGTTGAAATTTAGGAATATTTGTAACTAGTTTACATAAAGTGTTACACAAATAGATCTTATTATATAATTGATAATAAAATGAATGGAATACTTTTACATTTAAATGTTCTTATTATATAAAAAATAATAAAGTAAATGAGTTACTTTTACATCTAAATGTGAAGAGGATAAATAAGTCTAGATTTAATCATTTCTTAATATTTATAGTATTGAGTAATAACTTAATATTTGAGATAAAATCATTAAAAGGGATTATGGTATAAGACTATATTAAACTATGATTAGGAAATTACTCTAAATAATAATCCTTAAGTTTCTTAGAATTAGTTAGCCATATAAAATACATTTATTACTAATATTCAAGATGTGAGTTTATAAATAAGTGTTGTACATAATAGTTAAAGGTTTACTAAAAGGTTTATAAATAGAAATTAGATACATAAACCTTTGAACCTTTATTAGAGGAACTAAGTTACATAAGAGGCTATAAGGATTTACCTTTTGACACGGGAAATATTAATGTGTCATTTGAATATAAGGTATGGGGATTTTTCATAATAGATTACCTTATTAAATAATTAACAATTTCACTTACGAACCAGAATTTAATTCTTGGATAAATTCTACTTTATGTAGATATATTGTCCATCCTAAATACAATAAAGGAAATTAATTTATTAAGTTGTTCCTTTGAAACCTTTGGTCTTGTAAGTAATATAAAATGTATTTAAGGCATAAGTTTATTAAAATTTAGTACAAAGGATTATACATACTCTATGGAGAGAATGTGTGTAAAAATTAAATACTTGGGAAATTAAAATGTAAGTAAGGATACATAAAAAGGGTTATCTTAAAACACCTTATTATATAGGTAATAATTAAGCGAATAATAAACCTTGTGGATACTAAATGTGAGAGTTCGATAAGTTTGAGTTATCTATAATATGGTTATTTCAAGATGAAAAGTAATTTAACAACTTATGACAAGATTAATAGATGGTTGTAATTAAAGGCCATTCTGAACTAAAGATATAATTGAGTTTAGTAGCTCAAATAAGTTATACTAAAATGCGTCTACAACACTACGATTTCAATATACAAGATGTAGGTCTTAATTAAGTTAAGGGAAAGACTTAATCATAATGGGTTGTCTAGTAGAATTGTTTAAATATATAATCTTTATATTGTGAGATAATAGTATAGTATTCTAAGATAAACCCATCATTGGTCATAACACGATGTATATCCTAAAGTAAGAGTAAAAGTATTGTGCTTAAGAATTGTTATTGAGATTCTAAGACTAATTGAGTAATATAAATGCACTTAAGATATACAGGTATTAATGTGAGAACTACGGTTAAGTATTAGTAAAGTGGATAAGAGTGGAACAATTGATAAGTGTTAAAGGAATACATCCCTTGATCGTACACCCTTGGGCTATACAACATTCTAAAACAAGTCGAAGGCTATACTTAACAATTAAGCGAAGGGTTTACAAGATGATCGAGGTTTACAAATAAGAGTGAGGAATCTATTTAAGTTTGACTTAGGGTATGAGTTATTGATGATAGATTACCTTTAATATTCTTCAGAGTACTGTTGATTGTTTACGCAAGTTGTCTAGAGCTGCTACAGCGTTATCCAGGTACGATTTCTCGTACTCATCTTGACGTGTTTTGGACTTTATGGAATGTTTTGTATGATTTCTCGTACTCAGCTTGATGTGTTTTGGACTTTATGGAATGTGTTGTACGATTTCTCGTACTCCGATATTTTTAATGGTTGACTTGTGGAATGTTTTGGAAAACGCTAACTGACTTTAAGAGGATTTTCTAAGAAAAAAAAATGGTTGTGTGACTAACTCAGCTTGTGTGACTAACTGAGCCTTGGATGTGGAACTCACTTGGGTATTGGTTTCTTCTACTTGGTTGCCCGTTAGGCATTGGCTGCTTAGGGTTTACGCTTCTGCACTCTGTAGGACTGAGTGTTTTGGTATTGCTCTGGGTAGTTAGTGATCTAGTGGGAATTTGGAAAAGGTCAATCTTGGAAATCTTTCTTTCGACGTGCGCACGTCTTTAATGGTAACAGTAGGGGGCTGTATATCCCTCGCCCATAGGGGCATTGATATTTGACAGTAGGGGGCTGTATATCCCTCGCCCATAGGGGCATTGATATTTGACAGTAGGGGGCTGTATATCCCTCGCCCATAGGGGCATTGATATTTGACAGTAGGGGGCTGTATATCCCTCGCCCATAGGGGCATTGATATTTGACAGTAGGGGGCTGTATATCCCTCGCCCATAGGGGCATTGATATTTAACAGTGAGGGGCTGTATATCCCCTGTCCTAAAAGGACGTGATTGGCGGTGGGGGCCATCTCTCCCAGTTAAACTATTCCACTCTTGAGTTCTTGATTCTTGGATCTACTTTATCATTCCTAGTCCCTTGTGACTATCTGGGTTTTTCTACTCCTAACGGGAATTGGTTCTAACATCAACAATGGATGCTTGCTAACTATGTGGTGTGACTATTAAGTGGATGACTCTTTTGGAGGTTCTTTATCTCTATCTTTGCCTTGTTTTCTTTTCTCTTTAACTTGATTGTTTTGAAGTGCTTTATCTCTGTTTTACTTTTAAGAGTTTGTTTTCATGTTACTGTTTATTTTGAAGAGTTATGTTTTATAAGTTTGTTTTTGGAGAATTGTACCAGTTCCATTCCAGGGAACTGACCCGCCCCTTTTGGGGTGGGCTGCTTGGTTTCATCTTGCAGGTACAAATTGATTTACAGGTGGCCACGAAGAGAATGAGCGTTTGGGATGGGACTAGGTTTGGAGAGTTAATGTGTTTAATTTATATTATGTTTGTTAAGTTTTTCTCGAGTTCAGACCGTAACTTAGTTAATTGTAAGGTTGTAATTGGTGAGGTTGGTGCCGGGTGTTTGGAACCCGATGGTCTGTAATCGCCTTAGAGTTTTATTTCCGCTGTATTTATGGTTAATAGGGGCGTTACAGAAAGTGGTATCAGAGCGTAGTTACGCTCTGACCCGAGAAAACAAGCCGAGTGAAATCCTTAGATTATAGGTGCACTTAAAACTGGGGATCTGGGGTAGAATTGGGAAGTGAGGACTCCAGTAAGGCACGACTCCTAACCCTTGTTGGAATTGTGAACGATTCCTTTACACACTTTTCTTTTGTGAATGTCTGTTGAGTGTTATGTGTTGTTATACCGTCCCAACAATAAACTATAGAAAATATATATACATATATATATAAGTTTGGAACATCCTATATTAAGTACGATAAGATTTTGGTTGAGATAAACCAAATATTAAGCCATTTTTCAAAAGCATGCTCATGGAGAATACATTGCTAAAAAAATGTAATCCTTTAAAAGCTAGTACACAAATTCCTAGAATTTTAAAGAATACTTTTGGTTGAAAACAGTATACAAATAGAACTTTACATAACTAAATTAGTATTGATATTATGTGAAAGTACTTCAACTCCTTTAAAGTTTGGAAATAAATCTCATGAACTACTTGGTATCAATTTATTACCTAAAGATAATGTTTAAGATAAATCTTAAGTCTAGCAAATTATTAAGCTAACAAGAACTAGTAGCGTATTAGAAAAGATCAACATCTGAACTTGTAAAACACATTAAAACTCTATGTTAACTTTAGAAAGAAAACACATAAACCTAACACCCTACGAGAAGTGCCTGGTGCGACGAACTCCTAGGCTGAAAGTAGTGGGGGTGCACACCCACTTCTAGAAGTTTAGGGGCTAGACAAGCCTTGTCATCTAACCGTATATAATCTTCCACGCAGGTGATGGATTGTGTTGAACTTGAGGGGAAGTGGTGGTAAGACGTTACCATCATGAAATCTTGAGCTAGGCATATTTCATTACTAGCCACAATGAACAGTTCAAAACTCGTATATTAAGATCCAGTACTAAATTCATGCATGTAAAGAGTTTACGAAGTTAAATCTTTGGTGAAAAATACCTATATATGGAGGAAGGGGATTAAATTTGGGTACTCCAAGATACGACATTCACCCCTGGTTGAATATATTATAAAAAAAAATAAAAAAAAATCAATAAAAGAAGTTACTTAAAGATTGAGTGAAGAGAACAGTAATACTAAACTAAATATCATTGATCCTTAAATACTTGAGTATTGTGCATCTTAAAAAAAAATGAGAGCTACATAAAGACTGGAAATTCTCATGTTTACTTGGAAGTTTAAAGCCACCATTATCTAAGGGAATACTAAGATTTAGTAATCAGAAGAATACTTACATAGAACAAACCTTAAGGAAAATAATTATCAAGAGTGAGTGAGTTTTCATTAGACTAATGCATTTGACCTAAAATTTTATACAGGGTCCCTACCTTAAAAATATATATATATAATGTATAAATTTTAAGATAAAGGAATCAGATTTTGGACGAACTTTCTAAAATTCTGCCTTGGGTGAAGTTATATAATAAGTAAATTTTATAAAGTAAATACTGAATGAATCGTCCAAAATACGATAGTTAACTATAGAAACAATTGAAACTTGAAAAGTCACAGAAAATATTTATCTTATAGAGTTTTAACATATGGTTGGCCAATAAACCTTTGAAGATAATTTTGGAAGATTATTGAGGATTATTAAATGATCGGGAATATTATGTTAAACTACTCAAGTACGTTACACCTGAGGTATAGCTTGGTAATATAATTGATATGATAAATGATCATATATGGACATATAATTCGTATCAGTCATTAGATGAATGGATAATAATCATAAGATAAAATTTTATAACCACCAAGGAAATACAAATACATAACAATCAAGAGATACAGATATATATAACGATCATAGATATAATCAACAGTGCAGTAAAATTCAACAAAGCTGGTTAATAGGGTGTTGAATTCTTTGAATGTGCCGTTAGTAGCGGTACGAGGGCGTACCTTAGCTCTTTTAAGGGGGATATGCTGGCATACTCCTCCTTCGTTATCTCATCCGGATTATGCCTCGTTGCATTATTAGCAAAGGGAACAGTATTAGCAGAATGAGAGGTGTTTTGTATGTGCTTGGTTTTGCATTATGACTCAGTATGTGACTTTTGATTTTCGTCATGCTATATCTTGGTATATCCTGATTCAGTTCGATTTTGAGTAATCTTGAGTGGAATGTTGTTACGGAAATGGATGGAAATAAAGGATTGGTTGGGTATGGAATTTCATTGGAACTTTTATTGTCTCAGCACACTCGAAGCGGTGTGAGTGCTTATTAGTGGATTTTTAAACTTCGAGGCGAAGTTTCTTTTAAGGGGGATATGCTGAAATACCCCTAAATTAATTTAAATTAATTTAGGGGATTTCTTTTATTAAACCTTTAATAATACTATTAAGTATTAAATTATTATATGGAATTATGAATATTAAATTAATATAAGGGGTTGTGAAATTTATTTAGGGGTTTTCTCCTAATTATATATATATTATAGTATTATGAATTTAATAATAAGATTTATAAGTCAATAAATCTTGGGAAAATTATTAAACACTCCAAATATATTATAAAGATTTTAGGAAGTGTTGGAACATTGTTTTGAAATATAAAAGTCAATATAAAATTCTAGAAACCTTAAAGCTTATTAAGCCTTGCTAGAGTTGACTTTTTGAGAATGGTCAAACCAGGCCATGAAACCTATACCAATAAATAGGTTATGAAAAACCATGAAGATCGATAAAAAGAACGTCAAAAACGGATCATCCTAGCCAAAGTTATGCTAGATTGAAGTTTTGAATCAAAATTTTAAGAGATGCCACGTGTCACTCTGTAATGAGTCGCCCACACTTAGCCGATTTCTTCCCTGATTTTCGTAACCGAATTCCCTTACTTTGCCCTAACTTTAGACGGCTGTAACTTTCACATCCCTCAATATTTTTCCATGCCGTCTTCACCATTATCTTTTCCTACAATTCCTCTTTCCAACCATTACTCACACATACCCTAATTCAGTATACATCAGCCGGAAATTCGATCCAAAGTAGCCACCTTGCAAATCCGAAACTGCAGTTTTCCAGTTTCTCTTCGAATTCAGGTAACTTCGACTAGCCATAACTTCTTCGTTTCTCAGCCAAATTCCATTTTCTTTAGCTCGTCTTGAAGAGCTCTAATCCCTCTATAACTTTCATGTTTATGACCAAAGCCAATTCCAAACCGTTTGTAAGAGAGAGGTGTCTAAAGTTTCGAATTCATCACAGCATAAAATCACAGTTTTCTTTCCAGAAAACGTAAGGTAAACTCGCAACTTCTAGCTTCAATATCTTTCTGTATGGTGCGAGTTAGGATTAGTTCTTGTTATCAATGCGTAGAGCTACGTTTCCTCTTTTGATTAAGCCTTTATACGTATTCTAATTCGATCTAGAACTTAACTTATAGATCCTCAAAGTGAGCTCCTCGAAACAGTCAAGTTCGAACCTTTTCCAGAAAACTGAATCGAATTCCTTCGATTTGTGCAACTCCGGTGAGTTTTATTTCAATTCCTCCTATTTTGCTGATCGGTATTGTATTTCCGACCTAACCCATGTACCAATTTCATCTATTATGCACCGAGTTCATAGAATTGTTCAATTCGAACCAAAAACGACCTAACCCTATTCGAAAGAGAACCCAGATTCGATTCTTGCGTAATACCGCATTATAATTGGTAAAATCGGTGTCAAAAGATTCGTTTTTCAATTTCGGTTTCAATGGGACAAGAATCACTCGATTTCGTTCTGTGGTTAAGGGGAAATCAGCAAATTCGTACCCGACTTCGAATAGTTTCAATCTGAAGAACTCAACGTTCAGTGGCCGTCCGATCGTAGGTTTTAGAAACGGACGGCCAGGATTAGATCGTGGGATATAAGTATATGTTAGGTTTTATAATATTTCAGATTAAAACCCTAACTTGTTGAATTTAGTTAATGGCCTTACCGAAGGTATTTTGACTTGAAATTTTAACCATAGATTCCTTATTTAATCTAGTTTATTTTGATGTAAATTATTATGGTTTTGGAATTTTTAAACATAAGTTATGATTTTTACAAGTTACGGGTTTTCTGGAATTATCCGGTTAAATAAAGAAGATATTTTTTGAAATAAAAATTTTATAATATGTCTAAAATGTTATAGTTACGTATATTAAATTTGGGAATTTTTGGGCAATGGTAAAGGATTTTAAAAATTGTGTTTATGAGTTTTTCATAAGAATAACCTATAATATAAGGTTTTTAATGTAATCAAAAATTAAAGTATGGTTTGTTAATTAACTTTTAAGCTGGGGAAAATAAAGGGAACTAAATTAATATTTTATAACAGTAAGTTTATAAATGTTTTTGTATTAGCTTTTAAGAGAAATGAAATTATTTACCTATATGTATTTCTACTTACCTAAGTAGGAACTTATATAAATTAAGGAATTCAATTATCCTACATTTTATTTACTATATTATATGGGAGTTAACATTTTAAATAAACTAAGGAACAAATATATATTTATATTATTTTTACGCGTTTATAAAAGGGAATTAAGAAGTAACTTATATTAAATCAAGGAATTTAACTAAGCTACATTTTATTTATTATATAATATGGAAGCTAATATGTTTAACTAAAACTAAGGGAAATACTTTATTTTATAAACCATAAATCAGTTTTGGATATGTCTAAAAGATATTAGATATAATTAAATACAATAGAATTTCTTAAAGAATGTTCTGGATAAATCTTGATATATGTGGATATATATATATATATATATAAATACAATAAAAATAGATAAAGGAAATAACATTCCTTGTGAGAAATGTAATAGGAAGGATATATATATATACGATAAATAAATAAATAAAAGAATAAAATACCTTATAGAAATATAATATGAAGGAATTAATGAGTTAAACTAAACCTCTACATGATACTAATAAAAGAATATTATATGAGGTGGTATTAATTTATGGTTATAGGTTGAGTTTTTAGTTATCTTTGAGTTCCTAAGATTTATATAAACCGTATTTAAACATGTATATATTTAGTCAATGTCCACAATGTAAATCTATAATTGGGTTAAGAAATTAATAAGTTGAAATTTAGGAATATTTGTAACTAGTTTACATAAAGTGTTACACAAATAGATCTTATTATATAATTGATAATAAAATGAATGAATACTTTTACATTTAAATGTTCTTATTATATAAAAAATAATAAAGTAAATGAGTTACTTTTACATCTAAATGTGAAGAGGATAAATAAGTCTAGATTTAATCATTTCTTAATATTTATAGTATTGAGTAATAACTTAATATTTTGAGATAAAATCATTAAAAGGGATTATGGTATAAGACTATATTAAACTATGATTAGGAAATTACTCTAAATAATAATCCTTAAGTTTCTTAGAATTAGTTAGCCATATAAAATACATTTATTACTAATATTCAAGATGTGAGTTTATAAATAAGTGTTGTACATAATAGTTAAAGGTTTACTAAAAGGTTTATAAATAGAAATTAGATACATAAACCTTTGAACCTTTATTTAGAGGAACTAAGTTACATAAGAGGCTATAAGGATTTACCTTTTGACACGGGAAATATTAATGTGTCATTTGAATATAAGGTATGGGGATTTTTCATAATAGATTACCTTATTAAATAATTAACAATTTCACTTACGAACCAGAATTTAATTCTTGGATAAATTCTACTTTATGTAGATATATTGTCCATCCTAAATACAATAAAGGAAATTAATTTATTAAGTTGTTCCTTTGAAACCTTTGGTCTTGTAAGTAATATAAAATGTATTTAAGGCTAAGTTTATTAAAATTTAGTACAAAGGATTATACATACTCTATGGAGAGAATGTGTGTAAAAATTAAATACTTGGGAAATTAAAATGTAAGTAAGGATACATAAAAAGGGTTATCTTAAAACACCTTATTATATAGGTAATAATTAAGCGAATAATAAACCTTGTGGATACTAAATGTGAGAGTTCGATAAGTTTGAGTTATCTATAATATGGTTATTTCAAGATGAAAAGTAATTTAACAACTTATGACAAGATTAATAGATGGTTGTAATTAAAGGCCATTCTGAACTAAAGATAAGATAATTGAGTTTAGTAGCTCAAATAAGTTATACTAAAATGCGTCTACAACACTACGATTTCAATATACAAGATGTAGGTCTTAATTAAGTTAAGGGAAAGACTTAATCATAATGGGTTGTCTAGTAGAAATTGTTTAAATATATAATCTTTATATTGTGAGATAATAGTATAGTATTCTAAGATAAACCCATCATTGGTCATAACACGATGTATATCCTAAAGTAAGAGTAAAAGTATTGTGCTTAAGAATTGTTATTGAGATTCTAAGACTAATTGAGTAATATAAATGCACTTAAGATATACAGGTATTAATGTGAGAACTACGGTTAAGTATTAGTAAAGTGGATAAGAGTGGAACAATTGATAAGTGTTAAAGGAATACATCCCTTGATCGTACACCCTTGGGCTATACAACATTCTAAAACAAGTCGAAGGCTATACTTAACAATTAAGCGAAGGGTTTACAAGATGATCGAGGTTTAAATAAGAGTGAGGAATCTATTTAAGTTTGACTTAGGGTATGAGTTATTGATGATAGATTACCTTTAATATTCTTCAGAGTACTGTTGATTGTTTACGCAAGTTGTCTAGAGCTGCTACAACGTTATCCAGGTACGATTTCTCGTACTCATCTTGACGTGTTTTGGACTTTATGGAATGTTTTGTACGATTTCTCGTACTCAGCTTGATGTGTTTTGGACTTTATGGAATGTTTTACGATTTCTCGTACTCCGATATTTTTAATGGTTGACTTGTGGAATGTTTTGGAAAACGCTAACTGACTTTAAGAGGATTTTCTAAGAAAAAAATGGTTGTGTGACTAACTCAGCTTGTGTGACTAACTGAGCCTTGGATGTGGAACTCACTTGGGGTTTGGTTTCTTCTACTTGGTTGCCCGTTAGGCATTGGCTGCTTAGGGTTTACGCTTCTGCACTCTGTAGGACTGAGTGTTTTGGTATTGCTCTGGGTAGTTAGTGATCTAGTGGGAATTTGGAAAAGGTCAATCTTGGAAATCTTTCTTTCGACGTGCGCACGTCTTTAATGGTAACAGTAGGGGGCTGTATATCCCTCGCCCATAGGGGCATTGATATTTGACAGTAGGGGGCTGTATATCCCTCGCCCATAGGGGCATTGATATTTGACAGTAGGGGGCTGTATATCCCTCGCCCATAGGGGCATTGATATTTGACAGTAGGGGGCTGTATATCCCTCCCCATAGGGGCATTGATATTTGACAGTAGGGGGCTGTATATCCCTCGCCCATAGGGGCATTGATATTTAACAGTGAGGGGCTGTATATCCCCTGTCCTAAAAGGACGTGATTGGCGGTGGGGGCCATCTCTCCCAGTTAAACTATTCCACTCTTGAGTTCTTGATTCTTGGATCTACTTTATCATTTCTAGTCCCTTGTGACTATCTGGGTTTTTCTACTCCTAACGGGAATTGGTTCTAACATCAACAATGGATGCTTGCTAACTATGTGGTGTGACTATTTAAGTGGATGACTCATTTTGGAGGTTCTTTATCTCTATCTTTGCCTTGTTTTTTCTCTTTCTCTTTAACTGATTGTTTTGAAGTGCTTTATCTCTGTTTTACTTTTAAGAGTTTGTTTTCATGTTACTGTTTATTTTGAAGAGTTATGTTTTATAAGTTTGTTTTTGGAGAATTGTACCAGTTCCATTCCAGGGAACTGACCCGCCCCTTTTGGGGTGGGCTGCTTGGTTTCATCTTGCAGGTACAAATTGATTTACAGGTGGCCACGAAGAGAATGAGCGTTTGGGATGGGACTAGGTTGTGGAGAGTTAATGTGTTTAATTTATATTATGTTTGTGTTAAGTTTTTCTCGAGTTCAGACCGTAACTTAGTTAATTGTAAAGGTTGTAATTGGTGAGGTTGGTGCCGGGTGTTTGGAACCCGATGGTCTGTAATCGCCTTAGAGTTTTATTTCCGCTGTATTTATGGTTAATAGGGGCGTTACAGAAAGTGGTATCAGAGTGTAGTTACGCTCTGTACCCGAGAAAACAAGCCGAGTGAAATCCTTAGATTATAGGTGCACTTAAAACTGGGGATCTGGGGTAGAATTGGGAAGTGAGGACTCCAGTAAGGCACGACTCCTAACCCTTGTTGGAATTGTGAACGATTCCTTTACACACTTTTCTTTTGTGAATGTCTGTTGAGTGTTATGTGTTGTTTACCGTCCCAACAATAAACTATAGAAAATATATACATATATATATAAGTTTGGAACATCCTATATTAAGTACGATAAGATTTTGGTTGAGATAAACCAAATATTAAGCCATTTTTCAAAAGCATGCTCATGGAGAATACATTGCTAAAAAATGTAATCCTTTAAAAGCTAGTACACAAATTCCTAGAATTTTAAAGAATACTTTTGGTTGAAAACAGTATACAAATAGAACTTTACATAACTAAATTAGTATTGATATTATGTGAAAGTACTTCAACTCCTTTAAAGTTTGGAAATAAATCTCATGAACTACTTGGTATCAATTTATTACCTAAAGATAATGTTTAAGATAAATCTTAAGTCTAGCAAATTATTAAGCTAACAAGAACTAGTAGCGTATTAGAAAAGATCAACATCTGAACTTGTAAAACACATTAAAACTCTATGTTAACTTTAGAAAGAAAACACATAAACCTAACACCCTACGAGAAGTGCCTGGTGCGACGAACTCCTAGGCTGAAAGTAGTGGGGGTGCACACCCACTTCTAGAAGTTTAGGGGCTAGACAAGCCTTGTCATCTAACCGTATAATCTTCCACGCAGGTGATGGATTGTGTTGAACTTGAGGGGAAGTGGTGGTAAGACGTTACCATCATGAAATCTTGAGCTAGGCATATTTCATTACTAGCCACAATGAACAGTTCAAAACTCGATATTAAGATCCAGTACTAAATTCATGCATGTAAAGTTTACGAAGTTAAATCTTTGGTGAAAAATACCTATATGGAGGAAGGGGATT
The DNA here is from genome assembly GCA_023374045.1 of Limonium bicolor. Classification (NCBI taxonomy): domain Eukaryota; kingdom Viridiplantae; phylum Streptophyta; class Magnoliopsida; order Caryophyllales; family Plumbaginaceae; genus Limonium; species Limonium bicolor. Next base: position 181,536,270 of record CM041782.1, read on the forward strand.
AAATTTGGGTACTCCAAGATACGACATTCACCCCTGGTTGAATATATATAAAAAAAAAATAAAAATCAATAAAAGAAGTTACTTAAAGATTGAGTGAAGAGAACAGTAATACTAAACTAAATATCATTGATCCTTAAATACTTGAGTATTGTGCATCTTAAAAAAAATGAGAGCTACATAAAGACTGGAAATTCTCATGTTTACTTGGAAGTTTAAAGCCACCATTATCTAAGGGAATACTAAGATTTAGTAATCAGAAGAATACTTACATAGAACAAACCTTAAGGAAAATAATTATCAAGAGTGAGTGAGTTTTCATTAGACTAATGCATTTGACCTAAAATTTTATACAGGGTCCCTACCTTAAAAATATATATATATATATAAGTATAAATTTTAAGATAAGGAATCAGATTTTGGACGAACTTTCTAAAATTCTGCCTTGGGTGAAGTTATATAATAAGTAATTTTATAAAGTAAATACTGAATGAATCGTCCAAAATACGATAGTTAACTATAGAAACAATTGAAACTTGAAAAGTCACAGAAAATATTTATCTTATAGAGTTTTAACATATGGTTGGCCAATAAACCTTTGAAGATAATTTTGGAAGATTATTGAGGATTATTAAATGATCGGGAATATTATGTTAAACTACTCAAGTACGTTACACCTGAGGTATAGCTTGGTAATAATTGATATGATAAATGATCATATATGGACATATAATTCGTATCAGTCATTAGATGAATGGATAAATCATAAGATAAAATTTTATAACCACCAAGGAAATACAAATACATAACAATCAAGAGATACAGATATATATAACGATCATAGATATAATCAACAGTGCAGTAAAATTCAACAAAGCTGGTTAATAGGGTGTTGAATTCTTTGAATGTGCCATTAGTAGCGGTACGAGGGCGTACCTTAGCTCTTTTAAGGGGGATATGCTGGCATACTCCTCCTTCGTTATCTCATCCGGATTATGCCTCGTTGCATTATTAGCAAATGGAGAACAGTATTAGCAGAATGAGAGGTGTTTTGTATGTGCTTGGTTTTGCATTATGACTCAGTATGTGACTTTTGATTTTCGTCATGCTATATGGTATATCCTGATTCAGTTCGATTTTGAGTAATCTTGAGTGGAATGTTGTTACGGAAATGGATGGAAATAAAGGATTGGTTGGGTATGGAATTTCATTGGAACTTTTATTGTCTCAGCACACCGAAGCGGTGTGAGTGCTTATTAGTGGATTTTAAACTTCGAGGCGAAGTTTCTTTTAAGGGGGATATGCTGAAATACCCCTAAATTAATTTAAATTAATTTAGGGGATTTCTTTTATTAAACCTTTAATAATACTATTAAGTATTAAATTATTATATGGAATTATGAATATTAAATTAATATAAGGGGTTGTGAAATTTATTTAGGGGTTTTCTCCTAATTATTATATATTATTGTATAGTATTATGAATTTAATAATAAGATTTATAAGTCAATAAATCTTGGGAAAATTATTAAACACTCCAAATATATTATAAAGATTTTAGGAAGTGTTGGAACATTGTTTTGAAATATAAAAGTCAATATAAAATTCTAGAAACCTTAAAGCTTATTAAGCCTTGCTAGAGTTGACTTTTTGAGAATGGTCAAACCAGGCCATGAAACCTATACCAATAAATAGGTTATGAAAAACCATGAAGATCGATAAAAAGAACGTCAAAAACGGATCATCCTAGCCAAAGTTATGCTAGATTGAAGTTTTGAATCAAAATTTTAAGAGATGCCACGTGTCACTCTGTAATGAGTCGCCCACACTTAGCCGATTTCTTCCCTGATTTTCGTAACCGAATTCCCTTACTTTGCCCTAACTTTAGACGGCTGTAACTTTCACATCCCTCAATATTTTTCCATGCCGTCTTCACCATTATCTTTTCCTACAATTCCTCTTTCCAACCATTACTCACACATACCCTAATTCAGTATACATCAGCCGGAAATTCGATCCAAAGTAGCCACCTTGCAAATCCGAAACTGCAGTTTTCCAGTTTCTCTTCGAATTCAGGTAACTTCGACTAGCCATAACTTCTTCGTTTCTCAGCCAAATTCCATTTTCTTTAGCTCGTCTTGAAGAGCTCTAATCCCTCTATAACTTTCATGTTTATGACCAAAGCCAATTCCAAACCGTTTGTAAGAGAGAGGTGTCTAAAGTTTCGAATTCATCACAGCATAAAATCACAGTTTTCTTTCCAGAAAACGTAAGGTAAACTCGCAACTTCTAGCTTCAATATCTTTCTGTATGGTGCGAGTTAGGATTAGTTCTTGTTATCAATGCGTAGAGCTACGTTTCCTCTTTTGATTAAGCCTTTATACGTATTCTAATTCGATCTAGAACTTAACTTATAGATCCTCAAAGTGAGCTCCTCGAAACAGTCAAGTTCGAACCTTTTCCAGAAAACTGAATCGAATTCCTTCGATTTGTGCAACTCCGGTGAGTTTTATTTCAATTCCTCCTATTTTGCTGATCGGTATTGTATTTCCGACCTAACCCATGTACCAATTTCATCTATTATGCACCGAGTTCATAGAATTGTTCAATTCGAACCAAAAACGACCTAACCCTATTCGAAAGAGAACCCAGATTCGATTCTTGCGTAATACCGCATTATAATTGGTAAAATCGGTGTCAAAAGATTCGTTTTTCAATTTCGGTTTCAATGGGACAAGAATCACTCGATTTCGTTCTGTGGTTAAGGGGAAATCAGCAAATTCGTACCCGACTTCGAATAGTTTCAATCTGAAGAACTCAACGTTCAGTGGCCGTCCGATCGTAGGTTTTAGAAACGGACGGCCAGGATTAGATCGTGGGATATAAGTATATGTTAGGTTTTATAATATTTCAGATTAAAACCCTAACTTGTTGAATTTAGTTAATGGCCTTACCGAAGGTATTTTGACTTGAAATTTTAACCATAGATTCCTTATTTAATCTAGTTTATTTTGATGTAAATTATTATGGTTTTGGTTTTTAAACATAAGTTATGATTTTTACAAGTTACGGGTTTTCTGGAATTATCCGGTTAAATAAAGAAGATATTTTTATGAAATAAAAATTTTATAATATGTCTAAAATGTTATAGTTACTGTATATTAAATTTGGGAATTTTTGGGCAATGGTAAAGGATTTTAAAAATTGTGTTTATGAGTTTTTCATAAGAATAACCTATAATATAAGGTTTTTAATGTAATCAAAAATTAAAGTATGGTTTGTTAATTAACTTTTAAGCTGGGGAAAATAAAGGGAACTAAATTAATATTTTATAACAGTAAGTTTATAAATGTTTTTGTATTAGCTTTTAAGAGAAATGAAATTATTTACCTATATGTATTTCTACTTACCTAAGTAGGAACTTATATAAATTAAGGAATTCAATTATCCTACATTTTATTTACTATATTATATGGGAGTTAACATTTTAAATAAACTAAGGAACAAATATATATTTATATTATTTTTACGCGTTTATAAAAGGGAATTAAGAAGTAACTTATATTAAATCAAGGAATTTAACTAAGCTACATTTTATTTATTATATAATATGGAAGCTAATATGTTTAACTAAAACTAAGGGAAATACTTTATTTTATAAACCATAAATCAGTTTTGGATATGTCTAAAAGATATTAGATATAATTAAATACAATAGAATTTCTTAAAGAATGTTCTGGATAAATCTTGATATATGTGGATATATATATATATGTATATAAATACAATAAAAATAGATAAAGGAAATAACATTCCTTGTGAGAAATGTAATAGGAAGGATATATATATATACGATAAATAAATAAATAAAAGGAATAAAATACCTTATAGAAAATATAATATGAAGGAATTAATGAGTTAAACTAAACCTCTACATGATACTAATAAAAGAATATTATATGAGGTGGTATTAATTTATGGTTATAGGTTGAGTTTTTAGTTATCTTTGAGTTCCTAAGATTTATATAAACCGTATTTAAACACATGTATATATTTAGTCAATGTCCACAATGTAAATCTATAATTGGGTTAAGAAATTAATAAGTTGAAATTTAGGAATATTTGTAATTAGTTTACATAAAGTGTTACACAAATAGATCTTATTATATAATTAATAATAAAATGAATGAATACTTTTACATTTAAATGTTCTTATTATAAAAAATAATAAAATAAATGAGTTACTTTTACATCTAAATGTGAAGAGGATAAATAAGTCTAGATTTAATCATTTCTTAATATTTATAGTATTGAGTAATACTTAATATTTTGAGATAAAATCATTAAAAGGATTATGTATAAACTATATTAAACTATGATTAGGAATTAATCTAAATAATAATCCTTAAGTTTCTTAGAATTAGTTAAGCCATATAAATACATTTATACCAATGTTCAGATGTGAGTTTATAATAAGTGTGTATTTAGTAGTTAGTTTATAAGAAGGTTTATAAATAGAAATTAGATACTAAACCTTTAAACCTTTATTAGATGAAACTGGGTTACGTAAGAGATTATAGGATTTACCTTTTGACACGGGAAATATTAATGTGTCATTTGAATATAAGGTATGGGGATTTTCAGAACAGATTATCTTGATACATAATTAACAATTTCACTTATGAATCAGAATTTAGTTCTTAGATAGTTTACCTTATGTCGAGATATATGTATCCTAAATACAATAAAGGAAATTTAATTATTAAGTTATTCCTTTGAAACCTTTGGTCTTGTAAGTAATATAAAATATATTTAAGACATAAGTTTATTAAAATTTAGTACAAGAGGATTATACATACTCTATGGAGAGAATGTGTGTAAAAATAAATACTTGGGAAATTAAAATGTAAGTAAGGATACATAAAAAGGGTTATCTTAAAACACCTTATTATATAGGTAATAATTAAGCGAATAATACCTTTGTGGATACTAGGTAAAGAGTTGGAAGGGTTTGAGTTAATTAAATATAGTTGTTCCGGGATGAAGAGTAATTGAACATCTTAAGACAAGATAATTAATGGCTATAATATTAAGTCATTCTAAAGTAAAGATAAATAATTGAGTCTAGTAGTTGTCTCTAAATTCTAAGATCAATGAAGTTGTAATGAAATGCATCTACGACACTATGATTTCGATATACAGATGTAGGTCTTAATTAAGTTAAGGGAAAGACTTAATCATAAGGATTATCTAGTAAATATTGATAAAATATAATCATTACCTTATGGAATAATAGTATAGTATTCTAGATAAATCCATCATGGTTATAATATGATGTCTCCTAAAGTAAGAATAAAGTATTGAGCTTAAGGTATTATTGAGATTCTAAGACTAATTGAGTAATATAAATGCACTTAAGATATACAGGTATTAATGTGAGAACTACGGTTAAGTATTAGTAAAGTGGATAAGAGTGGAACAATTGATAAGTGTTAAAGGAATACATCCCTTGATCGTACACCCTTGGGCTATACAACATTCTAAAACAAGTCGAAGGCTATACTTAACAATTAAGCGAAGGGTTTACAAGATGATCGAGGTTTACAAATAAGAGTGAGGAATCTATTTAAGTTTGACTTAGGGTATGAGTTATTGATGATAGATTACCTTTAATATTCTTCAGAGTACTGTTGATTGTTTACGCAAGTTGTCTAGAGCTGCTACAGCGTTATCCAGGTACGATTTCTCGTACTCATCTTGACGTGTTTTGGACTTTATGGAATGTTTTGTACGATTTCTCGTACTCATCTTGACGTGTTTTGGAATTTATGGAATGTTTTGTACGATTTCTCGTACTCAGCTTGTTGTGTTTTGGACCTTATGGAATGTTTTGTATGGTTTCTCGTACTACGTTATTTTGGCTGATTGACTTGTGGAATGTTTTGGAAAACGCTAACTGGCTTTAAGAGGAACTTCTAAAAAAGGGAATGGTTGTGTGACTGACCCAGCTTGTGTGACTAACTGAGCCTTGGATGTGGAACTCACTTGGGTATTGGTTTCTTCTACTTGGTTGCCCGTTAGACATTGGCTGCTTAGGGTTTACGCTTCTGCACTCTGTAGGACTGAGTGTTTTGGTATTGCTCTGGGTAGTTGGTGATCTAGCGGGATTTTGGAAAAGGTCAATCTTGGAAATCTTTCTTTCGACGTGCGCGCGTCTTTAATGTGAACAGTAGGGGGGCTGTATATCCCTCGCCCATAGGGGCATTGATATTTGACAGTAGGGGGCTGTATATCCCTCGCCCATAGGGCATTGATATTTGACAGTGGGGGGCTGTATATCCCTCGCCCATAGGGGCATTGATATTTGACAGTAGGGGGCTGTATATCCCTCGCCCATAGGGGCATTGATATTTGACAGTAGGGGGTTGATATCCCTCGCCCATAGGGGCATTGATATTTGACAGTAGGGGGTTGTATATCCCTCGTCCATATGGACATTGATATCTGGCGGTGGGGGCCATCTCTCCCAGTTAAACTATTCCACTCTTGAGTTCTTGATTCTTGGATCTACTTTATCATTCCTAGTCCCTTGTGACTATCTGAGTTTTTCTACTCCTAACGGAATTGGTTCTAACATCAACAATGGATGCTTGCTAACTATGTGGTGTGACTATTTAAGTGGATGACTCGTTTTGGAGGTTCTTTATCTCTATCTTTGCCTTGTTTTCTTTTCTCTTTAACTTGATTGTTTTGAAGTGCTTTATCTCTGTTTTACTTTTAAGAGTTTGTTTTCATGTTACTGTTTATTTTGAAGAGTTATGTTTTATAAGTTTGTTTTTTGAGAATTGTACCAGTTCCATTCCAGGGAACTGACCCGCCCCTTTTGGGGTGGGCTGCTTGGTTTCATCTTGCAGGTACAAATTGATTTACAGGTGGCCACGAAGAGAATGAGCGTTTGGGATGGGACTAGGTTGTGGAGAGTTAATGTGTTTAATTTATATTATGTTTGTTTAAGTTTTTCTCGAGTTCAGACCGTAACTTAGTTAATTGTAAAGGTTGTAATTGGTGAGGTTGGTGCCGGGTGTTTGGAACCCGATGGTCTGTAATCGCCTTAGAGTTTTATTTCCGCTGTATTTATGGTTAATAGGGGCGTTACAAACAGTCACGGGGTAATTAATAGGGGGATTAGTGACTAGTCGGGATACCGAATTAGTCCGTATTACAGAGAGCTAATATGTAGTCTCGTATTCCAGAGTTTAGTGCATTAGAGGACATGTGCTGGAGGACGAGCTACGAGGAGTACAGGGCAAGCGTGAATCTTCACGCTAGTGATTATTACGGTGTACGGTATGTGAATGTGTGGTCTGAACATCCTGAGGGTTTTCTTGGGTTCAGATATTATTTTTTATCTGTCTAAGAGCGATATGTGTGATATGCATGATGTGTGTGAATATTTACTCGACTGTCAAGAGTTTATTATTGTGCGCGAATGTCTGTCGGACTAAGTGTTACTGATTATCACTGAATTTTTATACTAACAATTAGGAGACCTTAAAATTCCTAATTAACCTAAGTGAAACACTTAGGAGCGAGACTCGGGATTACCGGTCTCTAGTGCTTGGACTCTTGAACATGAATATGACCTAGATTACTTCTAGGAATTTGGATAAGACCTCGAAGGCGGTTGTGTTGAAAATGAATTCTCCATAACCTAAGATTATACTTTAGGTAGTTGATTAAAGATTTAATCACATATTGGAGAGCTGATGTATGATATGTAAATCCAGTTAGTCTAGACTGATTGGTTGCGTATAGTGATCACTAGAGTATAACGAGCCCAGATAGATCATTAGTCGGAGTGTGCTACCGCTGGCACCTGGCTTTGGCCTTTCATGGACGCCTTTATTAGGCAAGTGGAAGTCCCGGGGATAAGTGTGAAATACATCTATTTTTAGGGCTTTAATTCTTCCTATTATCATAACAATTCATGTCATATTTCTCACTTATCATATGTTTTTCATTAGATTTATGTTTTGATATGAACTGATACATTTTATGTGTCTAATGCAGAAAAAGTTTAGAAATGCATAGAATTTCTCATGAGGATTCCAACGCAACAAACGGGGAGTAAAACGGAGCTAAAACGAAGAATCTAGGCCCCGTCGAAGTTAATAGAGCACTCCTCGTTATGTTTTATCAAGATCTTTAGAAGAAAAATATTTTATCAACTGATAAACACCGTAGCTGCTATATATTCACCCATGTAGAGCCATATTGAAGACATCCCACGCCTCACAGAGGATTAGCCCTTAATACAGAGGCTCCTGCCTCAGGCCTCAGCATTCTCTTCTTTCACGCATCACCTCCAGACCACCATCACCATCACCATCATCATCTTCCCATCACCACCATTATCATCAACACCACCACTCCACATCACCACCATAACACCATAATCCACCAGCATACCATCTTCACCGTACCACCACCACCACCACACCACTACCTCACCACATATCACCATTGTCACACATTAATGTTTCCCGTTGTTATTTTTATTACTTTAATTATTATGTTTATTTTTGAGTAGTTAGTTTAGCTCCCCGGGTTGGGGTAGCAAACCAAATCTTTATGTTTATTTTGCAAGCTTTTCTCTGATTATAATTGCAGTAGTTTTAATTCCCGGGTTCTTCATGCGCTTTTATTTTTCTACTAATTATTAAAACAATATTTATAGTTTTCTAATAACAAATGCGGCGCTGATTTAGTTAACAAACATAGGAATTTAAACCAGATTAACGACTAGAAGCCATGTTTGCCTATAGGTTAATTTGTCTCCAATAGGAATTTTGTTTAATGCTTAACTTGATAACTTGGGCATGGTTTGCGGCTTGTTATTTCAGTTAGTTAGGTTTCATTGTACAGGGACCGGTCAACGAACTATTTATAATTCTTGAGTTTATTGCAGAATTAAGGAAAAGTTTATTGATAGATTAATAAAGTAAAGGTTTGCAGAACAATCCGGGTGCTTCTTAGATTCAATCTTTATTTCTTTATTTAGTTTTTTTTTATCTTTTTAACTGTTTCATTATTTTATGTTAGTTTGTTTAGTCATTCTTTTTATTAAATTAAGTAAAACCTGAAAATGACGTTTCCTCCTGTTTTCTTAGTTTAGTTTTCCCGGTAGTAAATAAATTGTCAATTAATTGAACGAGGTCCTTGAGATCAACAACCCCACTCAATTCAACGAGAACAACACCCAAGAGTGAAACAGTTCATGAGGTAGAACACCCCACTACGGATGTAAGTTACTCTCTTCCCTCTACAGTCACCTACCGCCAGTTTCCATCCTTCTCTACGCTCTATCCAGAAGATGAGGATACTTACATCCTCGAAAATGAAGAGAAGGAATTGCCATCACCTCCCGTCAAGATATCCAAACAAAACGCCACTATCACCTTCGAAGAATCAACTTTCTCTGAAGATGATATCGATCCGCTTCTTTCTATGAGCCTCACCTACAAGAGGAGGATGTTTACATCCTCCAATTTGAGGAAGATAAATCATCACCACCGGGTCTTCTGTTAGAACTACGTTCCCGGCAGTACCCTCCTCAAAACCAGGTTTTGTGGAGTATTCATTTTCCTATTATATTTGCCGAAGTAACATTTTGTTTTGATCCAGGTGGTTTGCTTTTAATTACTACTGCTAACTTCGTTATCCTGGCAAAGCTGTTGTTTACTTTTATTTTTGATCCAGGATAACGAAGCGGGCGTCTAGCCAAAGACGTTAAGAAGGGCAGCTTCCCGGAGGCAACCCGGATGAACTTTTATTTTATTTTGCTTTTATGCTCTTTTAATTTTCAGGTTCTCTTTAAATTTTATTTTTGCTAACTTTTAACTCCGTTTGTAGTATGGTTGCTTCTAGTGTCTTATGCAGGTGCAAATTCATGTCTACACTGCAACCAAGCTACGCTACTTGAGGCTGAAGCTCAAATGTGGGGGAACTCCTTTAACAACTAGCAAAAATAATATCAGGGGAGTACCAGTTTCTTTAATTATACTTTTATTTAAATAAAAACTGCAGAGGAGCGTTTATGTGCTTAAATGTTTATTTGTGACCTTTGTGTTATCTCTATTTATCTACTTACCGAAAAGGTCTTCTGAAACCTTCCCTTGTTTTTCTGGTGAACAATGAGGACATTGTTCAATTTAAGTATGGGGGAGTGTGCCCTTTTCGGTGACATTTTGTGCTTAAATGCTTAATCTCTCTGCTTATCTTGCGTTTGTCCAATTCAATATCGTGACCCTTTATATGTGGGTTGTTCTCTTTAAGAATAAATACTGTTATGAATTGTGGGATAAATAGTACAAAATTTTAAAATTTTGATTACTTTTGAGGAGCATTTTATATGCGGTGTGACCAAATGATCTGCAAATGGTTGGATTTTATTGCTCAGGGTTTCTTTCTGTCTTCTCTCTTAGGGATTGCTAAGGGGTGCTTCTCTGTTTAAAAAAAAAAAGAAGAATACAAAAAAAATAAGGGACTTGCGAGACACCATTGGTAACCAACAAAAGAGAGTTGAGTGTTCTTGAATACAAGGGTGATGCCTACATTTTCTCATCCCTTATGCAAAAGTGAAACAAATGCATAAATCTATTCTTCCTTATGTTTTCTCTCTCAATGCCCATTCTTGAGAGAAGTTGGCCATGGTAAAAGTTCTCAGAGTCACCTAAACAAAAGAAACATTGAAGTACCTTGGATACCCCGAAACTCTAATTTTATTTTTACCCTGAGTACACCTGTGCCACCAGCAGTCGATGGATCGCACTCCTCGATAAATTTAAAGATCATGTTTATCCTACCCTTCATAATAATATTTGTTAGTATTGAGCATTCCCTACTTACTTGGGGACGTGGTTTTACTTGAGGACAAGCAAAAAGATAAGTGTGGGGTGGTGTGATAAGTGTCCAAATGAGCATGATTTATAGGTGTATTTCATATATTATTTAGCACTTTTTCTTGCTCATTTCCCCACTTTGGTTAGTTTTTCCTCTAGTTTATGTTTTTGTTATCTCATAAATTTATTGTTTAAACATGAGGAAAACCAAGCTGGGAGTAAAGTAGACGAAGAGACAAACGCATAGACACAAACGGCTCAGAAAACGGAGTCCAAACGAAGAATCTAGAGCCGGTCAAAGTTCGTAGAAGAAAATAAGTCAAAAACTTGTGTCCACCTTGTGTCCGCATGGAGATAGGCGGACACAAGGTGACCGCATGGGGATAGGCGGACACACACAAGTGACCGCATGGGGATAGGCGGACACACACAAGTGACCGCATGGATTAAGGCGGACAGGACAAAGTGTCCGCATGACCAGACGCGGACAGGGACGCGACAAGCTATGTCCGCATAGCCAGAGGCGGACGCCAACGAGGACAACACACGAACTTCATTTTCATCCGCATAATAACAGGCGTACACAAGGGCGGACGTGACTAAATTCACGCGATAGTTTTCTTCTTCGCCGACTGTCTGCAACTTACTTCTGCCATAATACCAGGCGGCGCCTACCTTAATTCACTCACGCGTTTGTCTCCAGCTCTGTCCCCTGCAATCAATGAGCAATCAATGAGCAATCAATGTGCAATCAATCGGCAATCAATTCTTCCACTCCAGATCTGCCTCTTCCCTTCCTCTATATAAACACACGTTCCTTCTGCCTTCAAATAATACATCCACCACCCAACATCATCGATCCACTACAGACTACCATCACACGTCCATCTCATTTCTCTTCTCCCATCATCTCCATTTTATTTACTTTTCATTCCACCATATCCACCTCTAGTCCTACGTATACAAATAGCAGAACGAATGCAGAAGTGACTACGGATGATTTCTACTACTCTTGTTTCTGTTTATCTATTAATATGTTAGGCTAGAATATTTATACTCTGGGAATGGTTATTATGTGTTTGTATTAATTATGCAATATGTTTATTTTTATTTAAATACAGTCTGTTACGATTAAAGCTTATCTCTCGCCTTTTTAATAAATGTCATGAGTTTATTAAATTGCTTGCTAAGACTATTTTGATCAGACCGGTGATAAATAGATAGGTTAATTAAGCCGTAAATCTGGAGAAAGCTTATTATGATTTAATAAGTTAGTATTTTCAGATGCAAAAATAATTTCTCATATCTAAACCGTCCGTTTACATGTGTTATGCTTGAACCTGGATTAGAATCTTGCATTTTCTGGTAAACGAGTTCTTTTGAGTCTATGATTTAGACCTTAAGATAATAAGAGAAATTTTGCCAAACAATTATAATTAAACCAGTAGACCTAGCATAAAAGAGCAGATATTATATTAACCTGAACCAGAGTCCCGTTTAGTTTATCTGTTAACTTAGTTTATTTTATCTTTCCTTTTTATTTATAAAAACAGTCAATTAATCCCCCCTTTTTGTGACATGCTTAGGTACTATAATATTCACATTAGTCCCACGGTTCGATATCCGGTCGCCTACATTTTACTATACTACTATGACCGGGATTTGTTTGCAGCCCGACGTTTATTTTGAGTTTTAATTTCTTTTCTTTTATTTTAATTACACCAGTTCTAACCACTCAGATATACACGTCTGCACTATTCCCTTTAAAACGAGATCTGTTTATCAGATGGAGGATTGGAAAGAGGCTTTCAAAAACTTCAAAGAAGCAAAGTCGAAGAAACAAGGTATCCACTGAAGAGGAAGGTGATCTTAATAAGTCCATTACCCAACTAATGGAAGAGGCTGATAATTTATCTCCACCCCAGGCTTTCCTAATAAGCTATTCCCTCAGTTAGCAAGTGTGAATCAAAGAGAGGGGAAACAGGTGTTCAGTCAAGGCTTAGATGATGATGAGAAAAAAAAGAAGCGCAAGGGGATTAAATCCTCATACAAGAAGATCCAGAGAAGTGGGAAAACTCAGGCTGTTAAAGTCTTGCCGGGCTCGATGAGCACAAAGGCCAATCTGTCCAAGGCTGCCCTTGCTGATAAGCAAGGCAGCCATGAGAAATGAGTCTCTTAGAAGTGTGCTGCTGGGGGTTTGGTCTCCTCCTAGCAGCTTATCAGGAAGGTTTGCTTAACTTAAAATATAGTGCGGCTAACTTTCCTTTGCCAGAGACTGAGAAGCAAGATTATAGAGTAAACTGAGAGATGAGGTATTCTAGGATTATCAGGTCTAGGTGTAGATGGAAAGTGTTCAAGCTGGGTAATGGAGTGGTCTCTCAGTTGATAAGGGTGAAGTTCTTTAGGTGGATTTTCGGGCTGGATCTACAAGGGAATCAGAAAAGGAGACGCAAGGACAGAAAAGATAAGAATAGGAGATTTGACAAAATTAGAGGAAATTTTATCTGCTAAGAGCTAAGTTCTATCTTCAGATCCCTACTAGAAAGATCTCAAGCACGTTGAATGTGCATATGGCTAGATTGTTAACACGCCAAATAGCTCTAGAGCTTGTCAATCAGATGGGTAGCCTTAGCTTGTGTTTTAATCTAATGGACAGATCGATCAAAAGGAGCGCTTGGAAGGAACTAAAGTCTCCAGTTATCACTTTTTGTAAAACCTGGGAGGTTAAGTGTTTTGTCTATTGCAGGAGAATGCTTAGGACCAATATGGTTGCTCAGGTCTGGTATGTTTGTAAGAAATTTTGAAGCAGGTCAAAGTCCAGTAAGGCTGCTTCTTTTTAGGTTAAGGTAGTGGTGAATCCTAATCTTGTTGGTCATGTTAGGACTGATTGTATCATGAGGCTATTAATAAGCCTAGTTTTTGTCTCTGTAACTACTGGTAGTGGTAGCTATAGAGTTATTCATATGGTTAGTATTTTGCAGTATTTTGAGGAAGGAGCGGTTCTCTGTCCACTAATCCTGGGGGGTTATGTAAGATGTGTAAAACTCCTTGTTATGTTTTATAAATGAAAGTATCCCAGTTTTAATAAAAAAAAGAATCCGAAGCTTTTAAGTTTCGACTTTTAGTTTTTAACAAGCGTAACAGTAATGCTTGGTTTTGCGAAGGCGTTATCCTTTATGTTGGAAGGGTATATTAGACAAAATCAAGACAATAATACTCTTTTAATTTGGATGTCAACCACATTTTAGGATTGTTTGAAAATTACATATGATAACTACACTAAATTAATAGTTTAAATAATTTTCATTATAAGTACTACGATTATTGACTTTTGAATATTTAATTCTTTTTTGATTTTTTCAAAGGTTTCACGTCTAAAATTAACATATTATAATAATAAGATTTTAAAAGCTACTTGTAAATAAAGAAGTATACAAAGTGTAATAATTTTATAGTTTCAGTCCTCAATGTATTGACTCACATACAAAATAGTCATTGCTTACACCTGTCGTCGTTTCTACTCCAATCATATGATCTTTGGTCCTTTCCCTTCCATGATGCATGGTTTTATTCTTCACCATTTCATCTTGAAGATGCATTGATCAGAGCGCGAATTCGTAGAGACAGTCTAAATCTTTTATGATTTATCATAACCTGATCCACAGTAGTCAATATAGATATCTTATTATGTGTACTTTACAATGCTAGGTTAATGTAATTCAGTACCGAGAAGTTGGAGTCTTTTCTTGTTTCAATGTCAAGTGTAAATAATCTATTGTCTCAATTGAAAGTAAGAGAAGAAGATGAGTGAACGTGATACTAATCCCCGCACTACAAACCCTAAGAAGCAATATTTGGAGAGAAAAACAAAATTTCAAAAATGTTAAACTTTAAATATAAGCACAAAGAAAAAAGTTTATACCATTGTTCATAATAATTCGTTCTATTCAAACAGATGTATCATGAATATATTTTGGTTAACTTAACATTTTATGTTTTTGTAATGAGTATATTATGTATTTTAAAGTGAATCTTATTCATTAACAAAAAATCTTCTTTAATAATAATATGAAAATAATAATTATTTGCAGTCATAAATTACCTAAAATGTCAATTTTTTTAGGGTCGATGGTTTAAGGATTAAGGAAAATTATTGAGTCAGTGACGACAATATAAAGTATAAAAAGACTTCCAAAATGATTACCTTATACCACACACCCTAAAAACCATTGGAAAGCTAAAAATTATCGAAGGCATTTTTAGGGTTTGTAGTGAGGGGTTTAGAATCTAACAACCCTAACCCTTAGCCACAAACCTTAAAACTGTCGAGTTAGTGACGACAATATAAAGTATAGAACGACTTAAAAAAAGATTACCCTACGCCATCCAATCTAAAAACACCCTAGGAAAGATAAAAAACGTCGAAGTCATAAAATACTATCCATGAACTGGTTGATGCTCAAGGAAACAAGATCTCTAACTGGGAAGGAATTGAAGGGATAGCCAGGGCTTACTTCAATAATCTATTTACGACCACTAACCCACAACCTAACCACCATCTTTTGGCTTGCATGGAGAATAGGGCCCCATTTGATCAGTACGAGGCCCTTGAGAAGCTGTATTATCACAGAAGAAGTGTTAATGGCGATAAGGGATCTCCATCTAACAATGCTCCCATTTCAGATGGTATTAATGGTTTTTTTCTTAAAACTTTTTAGGAAATCGTTAATGATTGATAAGTGTGAAATTGATATGGTTTTATTGGTGCTAAATTCTTATTTATGCAACCTTTTTATGTGCTTTTTCACACTTATCCTATGCTTTTCATGACTCTTACTTGGGCAAGAACTGATGCCAATTTATATGTTAAAGCAGAAAATGATGGTGAAAATGCATAGTTCTCCTCACGAGCTTTCCAACGCCGCAAACGGGGAACAAATCGGAGCTCATACGAAGAATTTGGACCCTGTCAAAGTTGTGTCCGGTGTGATATATTTATATATATATTTACGAGACTGCCGTGAAAGGATTGAGAAGAAGAAGGGGGAAGATTGGAAACATAAAAGAAAGTAACTCCAAAGGTTATTGATGAAGGGAGTTAGTTGAAGTTAGTAACTCTAGAGTTTTCCATAACTTATTGATGACGGAAGTAAATTGAAAAGAGTTACTTAAATTCTGAATCAACTGAAGGGCTTCCATTTACTTCGCGAAACCGAAGGAAATTAAAATGAGTCATCAAGGAGCAAACAAAGAGTCTTCAATTAGACTTATAAATATGGAAGACTTTGGAGAGATCCATTCATCCACACAACATCACTTCAGTTCTATTTTTAGCTTTAGTTTAGTTTTTATTTCTTTTCTCACGCCGAGAAGAACGCAAGCGCCGCGAGAGTTCTTCTCCTCCACCATCATCTTCAACCTCCAGCCTAGTAAATGCAGATCTGGATAGCGAGACAAACGGAGGAATCTTCTACACCAGATTAATTCTTCTCTATCTCTCTATACTCTCTTGTAAAATGCTAGGCTAGGAAGGATTTGCTCCGGGTGCTGGTTATTTGTAGCTAGTTCGTTTTACATGTACATCTACAATTATGATTTGAGATTTTATTTTCGGATTGTTTCAGATTAATGCAAATGCTGTGCTTTTAATTAATCTCGCGAATTTCTTAAAAAGCCTTACGAATCTTGTTATGATCAGATCAGTGATTAACAAGAAGGTCAAATTAATCTGTTAGCCTGTGGAAATTAGATCGGATTGATTATATTTTCCCTCAGGTGCGTCGTAATTCTTTAAGCTTCATCCATCTATGTGTGTTTCGCTAGGTTCTGGATTAGACCTTGTGTGTTCTACTAGATGAGCTTTTCAGAGATTATGATTTAATTCTGGAAAGATATTGAAGAATTAGCCAATCCATATCTCTTATCGATTTGTAGAAGTTCGCATAATCCGACTAGTGAAAAAATAACTTGAACCCGGAGTTCCACTCATCCATATAACTTTATCAGTTTTATTTCGTTTTATTTTCTTCTTTCTTATTTGATTCCCAAAACAAGAACAACCCTCTGATTTCCAGTTTTCTTAGGACTAGACTTACTTTCTTCAAGTCCCGCGGATTCGATACCTGGTTGCTACGTTTTCTATACTGCAGTGACCGGGATTATTTGCAACCCGAAGCTTTTTTGATTTATTAATTTCTAGTTTATTTCTTAGCTTTTAGTAGGTCAAATTTCTTGTTTGCAAATTGGCGCCGTTGCCGGGGACTTGACTTTTGTCTAGTCCTTGACTGGGTTGTCATTGTTTTTGTTTTATTTCATTTTCTTGTTTTTTATTTTATTCTAATTTATTTTTAGTTTATCAATTTCAATATTTTTGTTAATTTATTTCTTTCTTTTTTTAATTTATTTATAATTTATTTTGTGTTTTGTTTTTATTTATTTTATCTATCTAGTTTTGTTTTAGTAGTTTTATTTAATTTAAGTTTTTTTAGTTTCTTTTTTTTGTTTTATTTTTATTTTTGTTTTCTATTCTATTCTTAGTTTATATGTTTTTCTTTGTTTTTATTTTATTTTCAATATATTTTGAGTCTATTTGTTTTAGCTATTTCGTTTTTTTTAGTGTTATCTACCTATTGTTTAATCTAGTTCTAATTTCATTTCCTTTTGTTTCTTTCTTTTTGTGTTTTTGCAGGTACTAGTGGATGCGCAGAACACTTTATTTTGTTTTATTATTTATTTTTCTTAACTAGTTTTTTTTTTGTTATTTTCTAACAATGGCAAACATCAGAATCGATGAAGTAATGGCAAGTGAGTTGTACAAGTTATTGGTTGAACTGAAAAGGTCCCACGATGAGACGTCTGAACTTTACAGACAGTTAGCTAACAAAAGGATGGATCAAGAATCTTCTGGTTCTTCTGACCTATTTTTCTCTGATTTGTGTTGCTCACAATGTGGAAGGGCTCACGAGTTTGACGATTGTCCTGAGATAGAGGAAATGAGACAGATTGAGGAGCAATTTGAACGAGAGTCATCTTATTCGCAGGATATATATTGCTCATATTGTGGGGGACCTCATGAATTCGATGATTGCCTTAAGTTGCAAGAGCAGATGCGGTTAGAAGATCAATTAGAATATCTGCAACAACAACTCGCTCCTCGTCAACAGACTTTAATCCTTGACAATGAGGTCATTCTTGCAGACGATTGTCCACGTGGAACCCTCTTTAACCCTCACCCAGAGGCGGAGGATGCTTACATCCTAGAATTTAAGGGGCGGGTCTTCGCCTCTTTGCCATTCCGACAGTCTCTTTGAGCCTTACCCGATAGTTGAGGATGTTTATATCCTCAAGTTTGAAGAACAAGAGCCTCTGTCACCCCATCTTCACCTAGAATATTGCTACCTTCAATACCGCCTCAAACACCAGGTTTTATGGAGTACTTATTTTCCTATTTTATCTTCTAAGGTAAAGTTTTGCTTTGATCCAGGTGGTTTTCATTTGATTGTTGGCCACTTCGTATTCTCGTTGATGCCATTGTCAATTTTTATTTTTGATCCGGGATAACGATGTGAGAGTCTAGCCAGAGACTCTAACTCCGGGCAGCTTGGTGGGAGGCAACCCACCGGTTTGTATCTCTTTTTGTTTTCTTAGTTTTGTTTTTTTTTTTTTTTTGCTATTTCTTTTTTAGTTTGTGGTGTGTTCGCTGATGTTATGCTTATTGCAAGAGCCTTGGCTCTTATTTTTCTACTGATGGTTTTGTTTGGTTCCACTTGAGTTCTCCTGGCTTTGCAGATTATATTGCTCAGCTTGCTTACTTTGTCGCTTAGCTGAACTCAAGTGTGGGGTTGGACTTGCTACACACCCTGAGCGGACTCTGGGGAGTATTCTTACCTTTTCTTCTCTTGCAAATTTTACATGCTCCCTTCTGATCTGCTGTGTGCGATTTTTGTTTCCCCGTTGATTGCTTGCACAATGTTAATTCTTCCTAAGCAATGAGGACATTGCTTCACTCTATGTGTGGGGTGGGGTAAGCTCCTTCATCGCTTGTTTTTTGTGCGTCTCTAAGCTCTTTTCTCTTGCCTTTGTTAAAGTCTTGCTGTGATTGCTCAACTTGGAAGGAAGCCATAGAGGAAGTTTAGTTGGTTAGCTGATCTTGGGGTGCAAAATTTTGAAATTTTTCTGGTTTTAATTGCTGAATTGAAGTCTTTATTATGAAAGTGCTGAAACAAGTGAGAATATTCTCCATCTGAACTTTGCTTTTAGCTTTGAGCCTTGAAATGAACTGGATTGATATGGTTGGAAAAGAACAAGGCAAGGTACTCCGCTGATCCTAGGCATGCTAATTTTAATTCTGATCCAAATCAGGCCTCGTCCACTTGGTTATTAAGTCCTTTGGGTGCTTTATCACCTAGCTACCTAAGGTCCTTGTGATCTGGGATAGTTGACCCAAAGCCGCTACATGGGTGGAGAGAAAAGTCTGTGGTGAAAGAAATTGAAAGCGCTTTAATTGAAATATTTATGTAAATGCTAAGCTAAGTATAGATTAATTTCTCGTATGGATCAAGAGTATGTGACATTGAAAGGTATGATGGAATATGATCTTACTTCATGTCCCTTGTCGTTTCTATGGTTTGTGAAGGAAAAAGGTGGATTGGCTCAAGGTAAAAGGCAAGACTCTTATGGTTTCGTTTCTCATTTGTTAGCTTCGAATGACTTCATGTTTTTGGAAAGAATAAATTGTTTTGAATAATTTGAATTGCCCCCTTTAATGGTTAAGCTAGCAATTCCTTTCTTCTGTGCTCTTCCTTTCCTGTTGAGTTCCATTAGCTCAGTTTTACTTATGCTTGAGAGTTTTGCTTGGGACAAGCAAAAGGCTAAGTGTGGGGTGATTTGATAAGTGTGAAATTGATATGTTTTTATTGGTGCTAAATTCTTATTTATGCAACCTTTTTATGTGCTTTTTCACACTTATCCTATGCTTTTCATGACTCTTACTTTGGGCAAGAACTGATGCCAATTTATATGTTTAAAGCAGAAAATGATGGTGAAAATGCATAGTTCTCCTCACGAGCTTTCCAACGCCGCAAACGGGGAACAAATCGGAGCTCATACGAAGAATTTGGACCCTGTCAAAGTTGTGTCCGGTGTGATATATTTATATATATATTTACGAGACTGCCGTGAAAGGATTGAGAAGAAGAAGGGGAAGATTGGAAACATAAAAGAAAGTAACTCCAAAGGTTATTGATGAAGGGAGTTAGTTGAAGTTAGTAACTCTAGAGTTTTCCATAACTTATTGATGACGGAAGTAAATTGAAAAGAGTTACTTAAATTCTGAATCAACTGAAGGGCTTCCATTTACTTCGCGAAACCGAAGGAATTAAAATGAGTCATCAAGGAGCAAACAAGAGTCTTCAATTAGACTTATAAATATGAAGACTTTGGAGAGATCCATTCATCCACACAACATCACTTCAGTTCTATTTTTAGCTTTAGGTTTAGTTTTTATTTCTTTTTCTCACGCCGAGAAGAACGCAAGCAGCCGCGAGAGTTCTTCTCCTCCACCATCATCTTCAACCTCCAGCCTAGTAAATTGCAGATCTGGATAGCGAGACAAACGGAGGAATCTTCTACACCAGATTAATTCTTCTCTATCTCTCTATACTCTCTTTGTAAAATGCTAGGCTAGAAGGATTTGCTCCGGGTGCTGGTTATTTGTAGCTAGTTCGTTTTACATGTACATCTACAATTATGATTTGAGATTTTATTTTCGGATTGTTTCAGATTAATGCAAATGCTGTGCTTTTTTATTAATCTCGCGAATTTCTTAAAAAGCCTTACGAATCTTGTTATGATCAGATCAGTGATTAACAAGAAGGTCAAATTAATCTGTTAGCCTGTGGAAAATTAGATCGGATTGATTATATTTTCCCTCAGGTGCGTCGTAATTCTTTAAGCTTCATCCATCTATGTGGTGTTTCGCTAGGTTCTGGATTAGACCTTGTGTGTTCTACTAGATGAGCTTTTCAGAGATTATGATTTAATTCTGGAAGATATTGAAGAATTAGCCAATCCATATCTCTTATCGATTTGTAGAAGTTCGCATAATCCGACTAGTGAAAAAATAACTTGAACCCGGAGTTCCACTCATCCATATAACTTTATCAGTTTTATTTCGTTTTATTTTCTTCTTTCTTATTTGATTCCCAAAACAAGAACAACCCTCTGAATTTCCAGTTTTCTTAGGACTAGACTTACTTTCTTCAAGTCCCGCGGATTCGATACCTGGTTGCTACGTTTTCTATACTGCAGTGACCGGGATTATTTGCACCCGAAGACTTTTTGATTTATTAATTTCTAGGTTTATTTCTTAGCTTTTAGTAGGTCAAATTTCTTGTTTGCAATGATGACTTTGTTACTACTATTCCACAAGTCCTCACACTGATGCTATTCCCTTTCGCCTTACCATACTCATATTGTCTTTGTTCCTAAAAAAAGCGGAAGCTAGTGCTCTCTCAGATTTCAGGACCATATCACTCTGTAACTATTTATCAAGTCATATCGAGAATCCTAGTTAACCGCGCCAGGCATGTTATGAGCTCTATTATCTCTGATGAGCAAGGAGCATTTTTCCAAGGGAGGCTAATTTTGATAAAATCATTGTTGCCAATGAGCTGCTTTATCTTATGAAATCATCTAAGGCTACCAAGAGTCTACTTTGCCCTGAAACTCAATATGGCCAAGACCTTCGATCGCATTGAATGGTGTATTGTCCTGGGAATTACGAGAAGTATGGGCTTCAACGAGAACTGGGTTTGAAATGTTTAAAAATGCATTTCCTCGGTATCCTTCGCAATCATAATTAATGGTTAACCAGGCAGAACCTTTTACCCGTATAGAGGGTTGAGACAGGAGACCCTATATCTCCCTTTTTGTTTGTTTGCTGGATGGAGGCTTTTATCCTCTAGTCTTTGCATTGCACAATCTGGTCTGGTTCGTGGCATAAACTGCCAAAATTTAGGGTTCGACATCATGAGCCTATTTTTCGCCCGATGGCTGAGTTGTTTTTAGCCTGGTACTGGTACTGGCACTGCACAATGATGGATTCTTGAGGAGCTTAGGGAAGCCTCAGGCCTGAGCATCAATGTCTCTAAATCTGGGCTTATGTTCTCTACTGATTTGCCTCTCTTCACGTGGGATCAAATTTCTTGCACAATTGGTGTTCAAGTGGTGACTGATCTTGGCTTATATTTGGGATTCCCTAGAGCTACTAGACATCATAAGAAACAGCTGTTTGGTTACATTCGCGGCAAGGTTTACAAGCGAATCCTAAGCTGGCAATCTCTTGTTTGTCTCGCAAGCTGGGAGAGGTATTCTGATCAAGTCATTGCTACAAGCTATACCATCCTACATCATGGGGGTTACAAGACTTCTGAAAAACCTTATTAAGGAAATACAAGCAGTCAATAAGCAGTTTAGTGTTCGGGCTCATTAGTTTGTAAGGGAATCTATTAGATGTTCGAATGAAACGTCTTAGAGCCTAGACAATGAAGGGATGGGCTTCCATAACTTATACGATTTCAATGATGCCTTGAAATACTTTATGGACTCGGACCACTTTAGCTCTTGCTTGGGCACTAGGCCTAGTCCTGTTTGGCATTTATTATGAGGATCCATCTACCTTCTGTTGAACAAGGCCAGAAGAGTGTTGGTGATGACTCTTCGATTAGGCTACCAAATAGATAGTTCTTAGCAAACCAGGTGGTAAACCATGGGAATGGGCTTTGCCGACAAACGTTAAGGATGAAGGTTTTGTATCCTGGCCAACGACTCGAGTAGGTGTTGGGTCGAAGAAAAGGTTCGCTCATGGTTCTCTGAGGAAGATTTGACCCACATCTTGAAAACTACTATGAGTAGTACTGTGCAGCCTAATGATGGTGCTGAGGTGAAAATAAGAATGGTAAATTCACGGTTCGCTCAGCTTACCACTTGGCCTGCTCCCTTATGCCATCAAAGGAAACTTCCACTTCATTTAGGAGCCAGATTGGTGAAGCCATGAGTAGGCTTCGTAAGTGTAACATCCCTTAGTGGTTCACATATTCCTCTGGAAGGTCTTACAAGGATTATGCCCTGTCGATTCCTCCTTAGGAAAAGGAGCAAGGACCTGCCCACTAAGTGTTGTGACTTTTGCGGTCATCTGGAAAATATGGCACACACCTCATTACTTGCCCTTTAGCGAAGAATTAGTTGAAGATTATGGGCCTAGTTCGGCCTGATGTTGTGTGCAACGACGGCTCCGTGAAAAACCCGCTCATCTCTTTCAAAGCAGAGGAACACTTAGATTGCGTTGAGAAGGTTGGCTCACTCCTGTGGAAAATTTGATTTGCAAGATCTCAACTGACATGGAAGGATCTTCAACTTCGGAGTGAGAGTAGACCAAGATCAGTCATTCCTTGACCTAGCCCTCTTGGACAAGTCACTGAATATCAGGCTAGATGAAACCTCTGAGCCGGTGCAGATAGTGAAGTAATTTTCGTTGATGGTAGTGTTGGAGTAGATGGATTCAGTATTGGAATTGTCTACAAAGATGCTGATGGGCATTTTCTCGTAGCAAGTATCGACAAGAATGGCCAAAACCTTTGGGATTCTAGCTGTGTCGTCAAGCAAAAGGCTCTACTCTTTGGACTCTCAATGGCAACAAGGATTGGATCATAATCAGTTAGGGATTTAGATAATTTGTCAAATGTTAAACTTTCTTAAAGGGATTGGGGAGGTTAGATTTGATGTCAAGTTTGTTTTATAGAATGTATTAGCTTCTCTTTCTTCTTTTCATCGTATCATTTAGTCATATGTCAATAGAGCTAGCTGAAATATCCCAAATATTAATTGCTTTAATTAATAATGAATTAATTAAAAATTAATTAATGAGAGATTAAGGAATTAAATATCCTTAAAGAGCAAGGGCAATAACATATTATTTAAGTAAACCCTAAGAATTCATTAGTAAACATTAACGAACATTAAACGACCTTGAAGAGGTTTTAGAAAAGAAATATAAACGAGAATAAAATTAAACATGCCACAAATATTTTGGAAGTGAAAACGAGGTCCTAGTTACCTTAAATGGTTATTTGGGTGATTTTAGAGGTTAAAAAATTGGTTTAAACAGTCAGAAATAAAAGACATCGTGTTTCGTCCAAAATAGCAAAAAACAAACCAATTCAAAAATAAATACTAATTAATAGATGTGTAAAAGAACAATAATAATTATTGGTTGAAAGTATGAATTTGGAGTCATAAAAAGGTTCATCTCATTAAATGTGACAAAATGTCACGAACGACGCGAAAAATGGGTAAGAAACGAGCTGAAAACGACATTATATGTGTAACGTAAAACAAAAAGCAATGGGCCGACCCCCCCAACATGACTGGGCCGGCGCCGGTCGGTCTCTCACTCATGAATGGGGCGAGCCCAAAAAAAAAAGAAGGAATAATGACCAGCCCATCCTAATTCATTCTCTCGACTGACGGTAATTCGTAAACCCTAACTGGTGAACGAACTCTCTTCTATCCCTTCTCATGCCGCCTTCTTCTCCCTCCACTCTTTTCTTCCTTCTGAGTTCGAAACTCTAGCCGGCGAAGCCCTAGCAGCAAACGAGGAACATACGTGATGGCACCTCTCTTCTCTACTCTTCTCGTATCCACGCTAGTTTGAAGCTAGATCTGTTTCATCTTCGTTTTCTTTTCTGATCCGGGATTGAAATTATACCAATTCTTACTCCTCTTCATTCTTGCAACCCGAATCTGGCGAACAGTTCCTGCGCCTCCCTCCTCCTCGCCGACGAACAAGGAAAACTCGAAAAAACAGAAACTCCAAAGGTAATGGTCTCGCCTTCCCTCCTTCGTGTTCCTTTTTATTTCCAAAACCCAAACAAGGCTTAACCTCTTCTCTTTGTCCATCTTCTCTTTGCTCGAGTTTGGAAAACCCAAACGCGGCCTTATTTGACCGGATCTGGAGCAGAAGCGAAAAACAACCGAGGAAAGGAGGTCGGATCTAAGGCCCCGTCAACGTCGGGGAGGTAGATCCTCTTCCTTACAAATTTGTCCAAAAATATGAGGTTTGAGGGTGTATCGTAAGTCCATAATATTAGGGTTTTGATTAGTGCGATTTTATGTTTTTGACTGTTTGAATTAGGGTTTTAATTTGGTGTTTCTGATTAAGTGCAACTTTAGGGCTTCTGGTGATTTGGATTATTGCAAAATTTAGGGTTATTAATAGCCATTAGTGTATACGAGATTCAAGTTTTAGTTTGGTAATTTAGGTTTTGTGAAACTGATAGATTTGTGGAGTTGTGATGAAAACCGAAATCTAGGTATATCTTGTTGGGATTTGAGAATTTTGAAAATTGGTTAAAGTTTAGTGTTCGGAACGATTGGAGTTTAAGTTTCATGAGTATAAAGGTTGATGTTGAACAAACCTGAATTTGGGGATTTACGGTATTAGAATTAGGGTTTCTGAAATCAATTTGGGTAAAATCTGAAATTAGGGAGTCAATTGAAGATTTGGGGTTTCTGAAATCAAATTGGGGAAGAAATCAGAAATTGGGGTTTACGGTAATAGGAACTAGGGTTTTCTGGATAAATTAATATTGGGGCAAAATTGTAATATTCAAAAATTAGGGGTAAAATGGTAATTATGATTAAATGGTGCCCGAAAATGTAATTGGAGAAAATTATGGGCGAATTGGTAGCTTAGTGAATTTGGGGCAGAAACGTAAATATAAGAAGATTAGGTGAAAATGCGAACTATGAAAGCTTCGGGAGATTTACGAAACTGAATTAGGGTTAGGTCAACATCAGATTGGGGATTTTAACTTGGTCAAAATCAAAATTTAGATTGGTCAAACTTAGAAATGGTGATTCAAATTGGTAAAAATTGAAATAAGATTGTCAAACGTGAATTAGGGGTTTGACTGGGAGGGTCAAAATTGAAATTGGATGGTCAGTTGAATTAGGAACTTTGACCATTTAGATTTGATATGGGTTAGTCAAATTGAATTGGGCTAGAAATTGGCCCACAAGGTTAAAATGAATTTGGCCTTATAATTGGTCAACAACCAAACTGAGTTAGGCCTTGTTTAATCTAGGCCCAAGTAAGAAGGAGAGAAAGTAATCTAGGTATTTAATTGGGCTTAAACTAAGTTAGAGGTGAATGACAACACCAATACTGTATTTGGCCAACTTTAAGTGATTAAGTAGTAAATAGTAAGTTGTAAATGAGACTAGTAACTTTGTTAGTAAGTTGATCAATTGATGGGTTAAAATAATTAAGGAATTGTTTTATAAAGTCGGTATTAAGTTATCAATATTAAGTTGATTTTAATTATGAGAAGTTGAGTTTTATATATGTATATGTAATGGGTTAATATTAGAATTTATGAGACGATGTATACATATTGTATGAATACATATGTGTATATGTAGTAAGAGGATTAGATTATACTAGATAAGAGAGGAATTAACTTATAAGATATAGTACAATTGATTTCAAATTCTAAGGTTGAAAGTTACTTGGCTAAATAATGTAACACCATTAAGGATTTTATTAATTACTTATGTACTATACGTACAATGTGAAGATTATGATTGAATTTTAGACTATGGTCTATAATGTTATAAATGTTACAGCAATTATAAAGTATTATTGTCATTGATGAAACTAGTACAAGTGATGAAATAATGGGGTTATAAAATAATGTGGAGTATTAAATAGACTTTAGATGTTTAGTAATGTACAATATAATGTTACATAACCTTAGGATTATAATTTTAATATGGGTTTGTGTAGAATAACATAACTAAGTGAGGTTAATTACCTTACATAAAATGATAAGATATATCATTTAATAAATGAGTCTTATAATTCTTATATATATATGAGAATATATGAAGTGAATGGATTATATGATATGGTTGGGAACCATATAACATCAAATAAGAGATGTTATAAGATGGGAAGATAAATTATACACATTAGATATAAAGTTCTTATGCTAAAGTATAACATATTAAATGGTGAGTGAATTATATAATACAAGGGTATAGTATGAATTATATAAATTTATGTACTTGGTAAATGAAATACCCCCAAAATATTAAACGCATAAAAATCATAACGCGTTTTATAATTCGGACATATGATAACGTATGACAAATTAAATTTAGTGCGGGCATATATACATGTCCGAAACATGACAACGTTACATACTATGTCGGTCACGTACTTATACATGTACGTTTATAAAAAAATATATACATACGAAACGTTACATACTATGTCGGTCACGTACTTATACATGTACGTTTATAAAAAAAATATACATACGAAACGTTATCATATTATAACGTCGTACATAATAAATAGTAACGTCGCATAGTTATATATATATGACTAGAACGCGACAAAATAAAAGGGGTGTATATCTATATATATACATATACATACGACTAATAACGTCACAAAATAAAGTAGTCGCGTAAGGAATTATTAACGCGACGTATTATATAGTTGCACATATATACTAATGGGCATGCATATAACTGTAAAAAAAAAAAGCTAGTACGCTCCTGCCAGAGTTCGAACCCGAGACCTCCCGTACCTCCCCAGAACGCTTTAACCGGTTAAGCTACGCTTAAATTCGGTAATATACACTAGTGAATTAAATCTAGTAGTACTAACGTTACTAGATTAAACAAACAAACAAAATTACCCCATGATTTATATATGGCGTCAGTGCGCCTGAGTACTGTTTCACCACCCACGCAAGTACCAAACAATTCCTCCTCCTTGTTGCCCGGTACAGAGCGCAGATTGCTCAACCAAAATTAGCTTGTCTCTTCTTTTAAGTGGCACTAACTTCCTTGTTTTCTTTTCCAAACTCCCACGAAAGCTTTCATTGGAAACGTATTCCACTCACAGTCATTTGGTTCCCTGCGTTTTAATCCTTCGGCCTTGTGCCAGTCGATTCAGAGGGAAACAGACCATCCTTTTTCCTTCTTCTGCATGCACCAGTTCTACACATACAGGAGCTCCCTCGTTCCCCCTCTGTTTTCCCTTCTGCACACAAGGTAACCGCTGCTGTTTGCAATGTGCTCTTCCTTCTTCTTCCATTACCGTTCCTTCCTGTTTTGTTTCTGATCAAAACGCGACTCCTGCAGTACATCCAAGTCTCTACAGGCTACTGTGTTTTCATGCAAAAAAAAAAACGGACTGATAACCTGCACCTTCTTACAAAACAACCAGACCAGAGACACCGATACTCTGGTTGAACATCAGATCAAGGTGAGGCCTTAAAATAGTTTTATTTCTACATCAACTCGCAGATGTTTCTGTATTCGAAAATGCTAAGACACTCACTCAGTTTCCTCTCTTGATCTGCTTGTTTTCTCCAAGCAACCTCACGCTTGAAGGGCCTGAAAACTCCTTGAGGGAAATATGTACAAACTGCCCCTGAACACGTTCTAAGGTAAGAACCCCTAGATCCTTGCGCATGTTCAAAAAAAAAAAAGAAAAATCTGTTACAACTTCTAGGAATGATTCAACAACTAATGCGGGTTCTTTCTGGTGGGCTAGATCTGTCGAGAAGCCAAGCACTCCCGCGTAAGAAAAACTGTCAAGGAAAACTAAGGGAGGACACCTCTTAACGCAAGGTAAAAAGAAATATAGGTACATATATATGCCAGCCTTATGTGCAGCGGTTCAGTTTTCAAGTTTCGGTGTGAAGTTAAATCTGTAACATTAGCAAAGTAGTTTGGGTGTTTGGGGATGTAAAGTCTTGACAAAAAAACACTTAACTACGTGAGTGAATTAAGTGGGAGAAATCGGAAGCCCAGTTGTGAACAAAGAGAAATGAAGAGACAGTAGAAGATATATCAGGTTCTTCATTCAGACTTTTAGCTTAAAACTGAAACGAGTGCTTCTGTAAGACAAATTTCTAGGAGCATTGACAGCTTTGGCTTGAGTGAGTCTTGAGTTAAAACGTTGTCAACACATTTAGCTAGGTGGGAAAATAGAGAGCCAAGTTCGTGAATAAAGAAAGAAAAGGTGGAGGAAAAGACATCAAACCTTATGTTTCAGTTCTGCTTCAGTTTCTTTCAGTACTACAGATTTCGTGTAGGAACTTTCCAGGGGTATAACCCTTGCTGTTTTGGGTCTGTTAGGAAGTTAAACTCCTGATAAGACGAGAAACTAACTGGGTGGACAATCAGGGGCTAAACCATTTGAGGAAAATAAAAACTAGATCAATGAATGAAAAGGAAAAGAACGGAGGAGGAGGAAAGAAATAGCAGTTTCAGGTTTCAATATTTCAGTTGTATAGTTTTTATCTGAAAGCTTGATTTCTGTACAACCAGGAGACTTAGGGTCTGTTGTTGAATATAGAATCGTGGAACAACCACTTAACCAAGGGGAAACAGCTTGGGGGAAACTGAGATCAAATTAAAGAACAGAAAGGAAATAGAAGGCAATAATGCATCAGTAGGAAGGAAACAACAGGAAAGAAAACGTTTTTCAGTTCATGGTTTCAGTTTCCAGATTTCTGGTTTCTGTGAAAAGAACTTTCGGGTACATTGTCTAGTCTACCTTGAGTCTGTGCTTGAATCCTAAAGTCTTATAACACACTTAATCCCATTAGTCAATGAGGTGGAAGGATCTGGGAAAAACAAAACAGAAAACAAAGAAAAGAAGTAGGAGAAATAATATGGTATATCAGTATTTGCGCTATTTTTTTTCCTCTGCAGTAATACAGGTTGTGTATAACGAACTTACAGAGTTGTGTACAGGGTTTCCTTGGGCTGGGGTAAAACAGGAAAAAGGACTTGAGGACAGAAAGAAAACAAAGAAACAATAACAGAAAGAACAAACTTCAGTTTATGCGTTCAGGTTTCCAGGTTTCTGATTTATTCTGTGTCAGTTAAGCAATGCATTAATGGGTCAAAACTACATTTAAAAGATAACTAGGTAGTTAGATAACATGAGAGTGTGTTGCAGGAAAAGGAAAAAAAACAAGAAACTAAGCTGATGTATTAAAGGTAGAGGAATAAACTGAAGTATGCTTCAGTGTTACAGTTCTGTTTTCTTTCTTTCAGTTTCAGCAACATTGTTTTCTGTCTGATTAATTGCCTAGAGAGGGTAAAGGTGCAGGGTTGAATTATTAATGAACTTCAGGCAAGAATAAAACCTGTTTCTAGCTTGGTGAACTCGTGATGAATGTTAAAAAAAAAAGAAGATAAAAGAGAGGTGGTTAGTACATGTTCAGTTTTTCTTTTCAGTGAGTACTAGGTTGTCTCAGCAGTTCTGTTTTAATTCCTGTGGCCTGTTTTGAGAGTTTTATGAACCTAAAGCCTTAATAAGTCATCTAACTAAATGTGATAATATTTTGGGAAAAACCAAAAGTCAAATGCAGAGACGAAACAAAGAGAAAGAATAAGCTACTTCAGTTTTGTACCCTCTGTTTTCAGTCTTTCGAATGAAAATGCTTCTGTGTACTTGGTTAAAAAAAAAATTAGGAGTGTCATGGTGGCTTAGTGTGAACTCAAAACATTACCACAGAGGTGAAGTAAGTTGGCATACTCATTTGAGAATCTAGGAGGCAACTAACTAATGACAAAGGAAGGAATGTGGAAGAGTTAATGCAGATATCGGTTTCAGATTAATTTTGTTTGGATAGTTGCTGTTCAGTATAGATGGGTTTCAGATATGTAAGAGTGAGGTGGTGGTCTAACAAGGAACCCAAAACATGGCTAAAACAGAAGTGAACAATAGAAAGGATAGCAAAACTTAATACTTCAGCTTATATTTTGTTTTCTGAGAGTGTTTTCTGTATAACTGAAATACCGATAGTGTAAGAGTGTTGAATTGGTCTGAAAATAAACTTAAAACCTCGTTAAAACACCTAACTAGGTTGCCACACACCTTGGGAAAGGTAGAGATCGAAGGAATCAGAAAAGAAGGTGGAATGAAGAAGAAAACACTAATGCTGTTGCAGATTTTTAACAACCTGCCACTTCTGTATAATTGATTTTCAGAAGTATTAATGGGGTGTATTGGACTAGTTCTAGTTGGAAACTATCTAATACTCCTAACTAACTGGGTAAGCAATTTGGGGAGCATTGGAAGTCAGGTTAGGGAATGAACAGATAGATAAAAGGGGAAATACCCAAACTGTGTTTTCAGATTTTCCATAACATTGTCATCTCTGTATAGCTATCACATAGTAGGTATAAGGGGATTGTAATGGCTGGCTTACAAGCTTAAAATCTAGATAATACCCTCAATAATGTCTGTAAACAACTTGGGGAAATTTAGAAAAAAGTTTAATACAGTAAACTGCAAGGCTAAGTGTAAGTGTGCACAAGGATGTGTTTTAGTTTTTCGATAAGTTGTAGCTTCTGTACAAGGGTCTCACGGAGGTGTTAACATTGTTGCTCTAAGCTGGTTCCTAGATTAAAACAGCTCTAATACTATCAAGGGAGGTTGTAAACACTTCTGAGAAGATAGAAATCTAAGAGATACATCAGAGAAGGAGTTAGAGTGGAGGTATGCACAATTTGGTTGTTTCAGTTTTTGAGACTTGTGTCTCTGTTTGGTCAATATCCAGAAGTGTAAAGAGTGTGTTGTTAGTTACTTCATGAGCCCAAATCATGGCTAAAGCATTTGGTTAGGTTAATGAAACATCTTGGGAAGTTTAGACACCCTTAGATACATTAAAAGTGTTATAATATAAGGTTACGTACAAGAACCTCGTTTCAGTTTTGAAACACTTA
Source organism: Limonium bicolor (assembly GCA_023374045.1). NCBI lineage: Eukaryota > Viridiplantae > Streptophyta > Magnoliopsida > Caryophyllales > Plumbaginaceae > Limonium > Limonium bicolor. The sequence goes on from CM041782.1 coordinate 181,567,988, forward strand.
AGCCTCAGTATAAAGGAGTTCTAGAAATAATTGAGGAGTGGTATTGTGTAATTAATGAGCTTAAACCATAGCTATTTAGCTAAGGAGGGAATACACTCTAAGCAAGTTAAAGCTACCTTAGTTAAACTGTTACAATTTAGCGTTTTAAAATCCTCTAGAATAATAGCTAGGGGAGTACTTATTTAACTCATATAACGATGATGTAAATGTCTTAGGAAATAGATAATAATCTAAGGTGAGTACTTGGGAAGTCCTAAGGTTTAAAAATAACCGTACATTCAACGACTCACTTAGGGAAGTAACACCCGGTATAAGTAAGATAAACTAGAATAAAATGTCGTCACATGAAATCATGGACTGACACATTGTTTTTAATCAGCGTTAGGGTCGTAACGAGCGCCGACCAGGAACCCGTTGTGTGAGACGACATTTGCCTCTGAATAAGGTATGGACATGTGTGGTTCGTATGTTGCCGTGTTACACGGCTTGTGTGCTGTGTGCCTTGTTTGACAATGACTATAAGACTATGCATGAAATTGGATTGCTTCTTGTGGCTTGCTTATATGCTTGTTATATCCTTGTGGCTTATTACTTGCGCGCACACAGTAGTTTAGTCCCTTTCTCGTTTATGGAACTTGAGACGAACCACTACGAATTATGAATACCAAGAAAACTCTATAAGGGGAACTCCTCTCTAAACCGTTGAGGACTACCATGACACCCACTATGGTGTCTATTCATTAATGATAATGAAGAGCAAGTCTCCTTTGGTAAGACATGACGAACCACGTAGACAAAACAAAAGAACTATACGAAGAGACAAATCCTCTCTAACTTTAGAGGACCGCTAATGACACCCACTATGGTGTCGAGATTATAATGATAATGAAACGAAAAGTACCAACTGTGAAACATGAGAACAACCCAGGAAGACAATAGCTCGGGCCGCGCGGTATGGATGATCGGGAGTTGGTATCTGCATCAGATCCTTCGACCGTCTATGATGGAATATATTTTGGGGATCCCTGGGTGACCCCACTTTCTCAGCACATCCCGGAGTCCAGAGGTGACTTCCGCTTCCTCGACCCTGGGTGTCGGGAATGGGGGAGTGACAAATTGGTGAAGTTTATCCTGGAGTCTAGAGGTGACTCCGCTTTCTCGACCCTGGGTGTCGGGAATGGGGGACCAGCTATGGAGGAGACGCCCTCCAACGTGCGGTGATAAAAGAATTCACAAGTAACCCTTGAAGAAACAAGGAATGATTAGCACCTACATAATAAAGCCTCGGGATCTAATCTATATCCCCTGACTCGGTGCCAGAGAATAGAGGAAAACATGTGTAACGAAACCAAGAAAATAAGAAAATTCACAAATGTGATCATTTAAGAAACAAGGAATGAATAGCACCTACATTATAAAGTCTCGGGATCTAACCTACATCCCCCGGACTCGGTGCAAGAGAAGAAAGGAAAACATATGTAATGAGAACAAGATAACAATACGCAATCTCTTGAATGATCCCACAGCGAGGATCGACGGTATAATGTACCTACGCACACGTCCTATAATTACTTGACTGTTGTTGCTACACTAGCAGCTTATTGTGCTGGACTGCGTGTTTGACATTGTTATGCTACTGGCAAGTTGTGCTTGGTTGCTTATTGATATTGTGCTACTTGCAAGATGTGCTTGGTTGCTTGCTGATATTGCTATGCTACCGATGAGTTTGTATGATATCATGATGTACTGATGTGTGCTTTACTGCTTTATTAGAGCATGTAAATTGAATTAATAAGATTCAACCAAGTAGTCGTGTGGCCCGGTAACATGCTGGCTTCACACGTTCATACTCAGCGTAGTTTGCTGAGTCCTTTACACCCAATTTTTTTCAGGTATTGTGCCAGACAATAACGGAGCGTAGGCGGGATGGCTACCATGGGGGTAGTCCATCAGGGCATGACTTTTAAGTTGTAGTGGCATGTGTAATATATGGGTTGTTATAAAACCCGAGATGTAATTATTAGTATATGATTTGGTAATTTTGTTGTAGACACTCGGAACTTGGGAATTGTACTATATGTTGTATATGGGTTTTGATAGAGGGCTGTTTCCAGTCATTCAGACCGTAACTTAGTATTAGTGATGTGGTCTGTCAACCACGTGGGTGGTTGGCATCTGTAGCACCCGGATGATATCGAGAATCCGCTGCTTAGACTTGTAGTATCGTTTTGGTGCAACGTTCAGACCTCTGTTGGGCTATTCGGGGGTGTTACAGTAAACTAACCAAGTCAACATAATTGGCCAAGTCAACTCAATTGACCAAAGAGGTCAAGTTGACCAACTCATAACTTGAAAGGAGAAATAAAGGTTTATAAGTCAAGGATATAATTAACATATAGTAACAAACTATATGAATCTGTGTATTATATATAAATAACAAGCCTATGAATAAATGAGATAGGTTATTTGAATTAAATCCTAAATAGTAAATAAATATTACATGTTATTTACAATATAGTTAGAGAATGATTTAACTAATCCCAAACTGTTTAAAACCTGAAGGATAAACGTTGAACAGTCACGGGGGGTAATTAACTAGGGGGATTAGTGACTAGTCGGGATACCGAATTAGTCCGTATTACAGAGAGCTAATATGTAGTCTCGTATTCCAGAGTTTAGTGCATTAGAGGACATGTGCTGGAGGACGAGCTACGAGGTACCGTACAGGGCGAGCGTGAATCTTCACGCTAGTGATTATTACGGTGTACGGTATGTGAATGTGTGGTCTGAACATCCTGAGGGTTTTCTTGGGTTCAGATATTATTTTTTATCTGTCTAAGAGCGATATGTGTGATATGCATGATGTGTGTGAATTATTTACTCGACTGTCAAGAGTTTATTATTGTGCGCGAATGTCTGTCGGACTAAGTGTTACTGATTATCACTGAATTTTTATACTAACAATTAGGAGACCTTAAAATTCCTAATTAACCTAAGTGAAACACTTAGGAGCGAGACTCGGGATTACCGGTCTCTAGTGCTTGGACTCTTGAACATGAATATGACCTAGATTACTTCTAGGAATTTGGATAAGACCTCGAAGGCGGTTGTGTTGATAATGAATTCTCCATAACCTAAGATTATACTTTAGGTAGTTGATTAAAGATTTAATCACATATTGGAGAGCTGATGTATGATATGTAAATCCAGTTAGTCTAGACTGATTGGTTGCGTATAGTGATCACTAGAGTATAACGAGCCCAGATAGATCATTAGTCGGAGTGTGCTACCGCTGGCACCTGGCTTTGGCCTTTCATGGACGCCTTTATTAGGCAAGTGGAAGTCCCCGGGGATAAGTGTGAAATACATCTATTTTTAGGGCTTTAATTCTTCCTATTATCATAACAATTCATGTCATATTTCTCACTTATCATATGTTTTTCATTAGATTTATGTTTTGATATGAACTGATACATTTATGTGTCTAATGCAGGAAAAAGTTTAAGAAATGCATAGAATTCTCATGAGGATTCCAACGCAACAAACGGGGAGTAAAACGGAGCTAAAACGAAGATCTAGCCCCGTCGAAGTTAATAGAGCACTCCTCGTTATGTTTTATCAAGATCTTAGAAGAAAAATATTTTATCAACTGATAAACACCGTAGCTGCTATTATTCACCCATGTAGAGCCATATTGAAGACATCCCACGCCTCACAGAGGATTAGCCCTTAATACAGAGGCTCCTGCCTCAGGGCCTCAGCATTCTCTTCTTTCACGCATCACCTCCAGACCACCATCACCATCACCATCATCATCTTCCCATCACCACCATTATCATCAACACCACCACTCCACATCACCACCATAACACCATAATCCACCAGCATACCATCTTCACCGTACCACCACCCACAACACCACTACCTCACTGATAAGTGTAAAAATACTATTCTTGGACTTTAATTCTTCCTATTTTATAACAATGCATTGTTCATATTTACACTTATCATATGATTTTAATAGATTGCTATTTTGATATGAATTGATATATTTTATGTGTTAAATGTAGGAAAAGCTATATAAATGGAAGATAATCTCATGAGCTTTCTAAACGCAACAAACGACGAGTAAAACAGACTTATAACAAAGGATCTGGAGCCGGTTGAAGATTGCAGTAATAATTATAATACACAGCTAGATATATATAGTCCGCCTGGGCGGACAAGCTGTGTGAGGACCGCCTCTTTTCGCGCGGACAACAGAGACAAGGCCTGTCCGCCTGTTAAGGCGGCGGACAGCACACAAGGCGCAACCGCCAGTTTTCGAGCGGACATGAGAAGACGAGGAGTCCGCCTCCTTTCGAGCGGACACGACAAGAGGCAACCACCTCATTAGAAGCGGACGGCAGGCGGACAAGAGGATCAGCGCAGCGAAAAAATGCGCGGATCCGAATTTCGACGCGAATTTTCCTCCTTCTTCCTCGCGGCGCCGCACTTCATTAATTGCAGACGTCTGCGCCTACCGCAATTCACTCACGCGTGACCACGCCGCCTCTGCCATCAATTGCTGCCCTCTGACTGCGATTTTCACGGATCGACTCACCAACTGCTCCGTTGTCTGCTTCTTATCTCTTCTGCCTATAAAAAACCGACGCTCATCTTCAGTATTAATCATCCCTTCTTAAAATCCAAAACCAGTTCCCATATTCACATACGCCACCACACTCGTTCACCACGTACGACACATCAATTTCTCTTCTCCCCGTTTTCTCCATTTTTATTTGTTTTTCCACCCACACCACATCTCTGCCATTAATTAGTATTATTATTACCGACGACGGGATACAGAGGCGGAGCTAGGATTCAGAGTCAACTTGCTAGCTGGAGTTTTCTCTACCCTTTCTCTTATTTTGTTAAAAATGTTTGAATATAATTATGTTTAATTAATAAACTTAAGCCCTCCCAGGTTTGGGATGCGAGCCTATTTTATATAATTATGTTATGTTAAGCTTTCCACTATGATTTTATCTAAAGTAGTAGTTTAATTCCAGTTCTTCATCTGCTTTAATTCTCTGATCAATTATTAAAGCAATATTTGTAGTTTTCTAATCAACATGCGAGAGCTGAGATAGATAACAAGACGTGGGAAGTTAAACCTGATTAACAGCTAGAAGCCTGATCCGGCCTATAGGTTAATTAGTCTCAAATGGAAGCTGTTCTTTATGCGATTGGTTGTGTCCGGATTAGAGCATTAGTCTGCTGCTAGTCTAGCAACTGGTTAGGGTTCGTTAGATTTAGTCGTCAACGAATTATTTATAGTTTCTGAGTTTATTACTTAAGTGGTAAGTTTATATTAATATAATTGATAAAATAGGTGAGCAGAACTAACCCGGGATGCTTTCTTAAAAGACAAAATATTGTTTTTATTATTTGTTTTTGTTCAGGTTAGGTTTTTCGTTTTTTTATTTCTTCCCTTAAAAATGATAAAAATCTATTACTAGAAGTCTCAGTAAAATTAATCCACTGTCAGTTACCACAGCGAGGTCCCCAAGAGTACGACAACCCCACAAATCCACTATCCCGCAAAACGATTAGGTACACTGCCTAGGTAGAAGTAGTCACATATTTCTCCAACAAGTTTTTGGCGCCGTTGCCGGGGGACCTCCAGCACGGTTAATTGATAGTTTTTAAATTTTATTGGGATTTCTATTTTTATTTACTTTTATTTTCTTTTCGCTCTATTTAATTTTACTAAAAAAAAATTCTTGTATTTCTATATATTTCTTATTTGTTTCTCTTCTAGTTAATTTGTTTATTATTTTTCTTTTCTGTTTCTATTTCTTTCTACTTGGTATTTTTATTTTTGTTTTTTTTATAGGATAATACTGACAATGGAGAGCAGCCACGATGAGGTGAGGAGATTGTTGATCAATCTGGAAGGACACGAATGCAAGCAAGGGAAATATCCTCATATCAAAGATTGGTCAAGGATTACCAACACCTCAAACATCAAATCGAGAGCCGTATTGGTGGGAAGCCAACCAGGCTAACGCACAGTATAACGAAGCTCAGTTGGGGTATTAATACTTCAATCAGAACAAGCAACATCTACACAGGCCAGACGAATTCCTCCCAAATATGGATGAGCCGCTAGAAGAAATTCTAGTGGTGACCCCCAAGGAGTGAAGATCGACTCGAGCCAGATAATCTTGAAGCTACCAGTTCTGATGAGGATAAAAGCAACTTCTCAGTACATTTTTCTCCGACACCGAGTTAGAACAAATGTCTGAGAGTTACAATCATCCTCCATCTCCATCCCCAACACAGGAGGAGCAATTAAAATTCGAAGATATTGTGTCTAAGCCGGTCAACCAGCTGGAAGAGCGCTATCCTGTTGAGCCTCACCAACCGGAAGAGGAAATTTACATCCTCGAATCTGAGGAAGGAGGAAGGAAAAACCACTACACGGTCTCTCATCAACTTCCATCCTGCCTCCATAAGCCTCAACAGCAAGAGGAGGATGTTTACACCCTCCAATTTGAGGAAGAAAAGTCATAACCACCTGGTCTCCTGTTACAACTACGTTACGGCAGTTTACCTCCTAAACACCAGGTTTTGTGGAGTATTCATTTTCCTATTTTATTTACCTTCCTACAGTAAAGTAACGTTTTGTTGTGATCCAGGTGGTTTGCTTTTTATTATTACTAACTTCGTTTTCCTGGCGAAGGTGTTATCTACTTTTATTTTTGATCCAGGATAACGAAGCAGGAGTCTAGCCAAAGACTAAAAATACGGGCAGCTTACTGGGAGGCAACCAGTGGTTAAGTTTTATTATCTTATTATCTTTATTTTATATGTATTTATTTTTGTTTTATATTTTATATTTATATATCCTATGTGTTTTTTCAAAAAAAAAAAATTAAATGCAAAAAGGGAGCATATGGTTTTATTTTAATTTTGTCTATGATTTTATTTTAAATTTTTATTTTTCTTTTTCTCAAGAAGTGACAATGGAATATGTGCTTTAATGCAACGCTTTTTAGCGTTTATTTTTGGGTAGTGTGTGCAGGTGAAATTCTTATCATGGTATCTGAAGAACTCCAGGCTGGACACTTGCTTGAACGCAAGTGTGAGGAACGCTACTACCCCCATTTTCGCACTTAAGTGTGAGGAAGGCACCTTCCTCAATCTACGATATCAGGGGAGTCTCAGTTCTTTATTTAAATGTTTTTGTCCAGTCTATCACGCTTAATGATTATATTATATCAGTCCATGAATGTCCTGAATGAAATTCTTCATGAGTCTGGCATATTTTGAAAGGTCTTTTCTTGATTATTTTATGAAAACATGAGGACATTGCTCCTCTTAAGTGTGAGGAAGTTTAGACCTTTCCCTGAAAATATGCCAGTTGCACTTAATGCCACACATGTTTTTAATTGTCTTCTTGCATTGAGGGATCATTGCTCTGAGTGCTTATAAATGTTGAATTCTTGGATGAAAATTTTTGCATAAATTTTGAAGTGAAGCCAGTGGACCACCTCAAGAATCTTTCTGCTTTAGGTTGTTTGTATATATAGTTTTATTCAAATGAATCTGTTTTCCCAAAAAATTTGGTGGATTAAGTTGATTAGGGAAACTGAATTAGTTTATCTTGGGATTTTGGAAATGATATGAAAGTTTGAATGAAAAAAGGATAAGGCAAGGTACTCCGCTGATCAGAAATTTTCCTAACAAAAGCAGGCCTCGTCTACTCGGTTATTAAGTCCTAGGGGTGCCTTAACACCTATCTACCTAAGGTCTCGTGATCTGGGATAGTTGGCCCAACACCGTTACAAGGATAGAGAGAAAAGTCTGGGTACGAAAAAAACTCTGCAATTCGCAATTATTCAATTGTTGTTGTATATATTTCTGAAGAAGAATGGTTTTGCATACGAAAAGAGTTAATTGCACTTTAATTTTTGTTTTTGATCATGGGAGTATGTGGTGTTGAAAGGTATCGCGGAATAAGGCGTTACTTCACACCCTTGTCATCCAAGGTTAAAGGAAAGAAATGGTGGAAGATCCCAAGTTAATCTACATTCAGATTTTGTAGTCTAACTTATCCATGCTTTAAAAAATTTCTTTTTCACTGTTTGCGAAAACCTACAACCAGGAGCAGAACTATTCTTTTAATTGTCACTTTGCTTGTTTCTGTTTTGCATCTGTTTAATCCTGAGGTTTGACACTACGGCCCTTAGAGATATATATTCTCTATTTGCTTGAGGACAAGCAAAAGCTAAGTGTGAGGAAGTTTGAAAGTGTAAAATATATCTATTCTTAGGACTTTAATTCTTCCTATTTTTATAACAATGCATGTCATATTTTACACTTATCATATGATTTTCCTAGATTTATATTTGATATGAATTGAATATATTTATGTGTTAAATGTAGGAAAAAGCTATATAAATGGATAGATAATCTCATGAGCTTTCTAACGCAACAAACGGCGAGTAAAACGGACTTATAACAAAGGATCTGGAGCCGGTTTGAAGATGGCAGTATTAATCATTATAATACACGGCTATATATATATAGTCCGCCTGGGCGGACAAGCTGTGTGAGGACCGCCTCTTTTCGCGCGGACAACAGAGACAAGGCCTGTCCGCCTGTTAAGGCGCGGACAGCACACAAGGCGCAACCGCCAGTTTTCGAGCGGACATGAGAAGACAGAGGAGTCCGCCTCCTTTCGAGCGGACACGACACAGAGGCAACCGCCTCATTAGAAGCGGACGGCAGGCGGACAAGAGGATCAGCGCGCGAAAAAATGCGCCGGATCCGAATTTCGAAGCGAATTTTCCTCCTTCTTCCTTCGCGGGCGCCACTTCATAATTGCAGACGTCTGCGCCTACCGCAATTCACTCACGCGTGACCACGCCGCCTCTGCAATCAATGCTGCCCTCTGACTGCGATTTTCACGGATCGACTCACCAACTGCACCGTCTGCTTCTTATCTCTTCTGCCTATAAAAACCGACGCTCATCTTCAGTATTAATCATCCCTTCTTAAAATCCAAAACCAGTTCCATCAGTTCATACGCCCACCACACTCGTTCACCACGTACGACCACATCAATTTCTCTTCTCCCGTTTTCTCCATTTTTATTTGTTTTTCCACCACACCACATCTCTGCCATTAATTAGTATTATTATTACCGACGACGTGGATACAGAGGCGGAGCTAGGATTCAGAGTCAACTTGCTACTGGAGTTTTCTCTACCCTTTCTCTTATTTTGTTAAAATGTTGTTATATATATAATTATGTTTTTATTAATAAACTTAAGCCCTCCCAGGTTTGGGATGCGAGCCTATTTTATATATTATGTTATGTTAAGCTTTCCACTATGATTTATCTAAAGTAGTAGTTTAATTCCAGTTCTTCATCTGCTTTAATCTCTGATCAATTATTAAAGCCATATTTGTAGTTTTCTAATCACACTCAGCTGAGAGAGCTTAGATAATAACAAGACGTGGGAAGAAAGTAATGAACAACCTGATTAGACAGCCAGCCTGATCCGGCCTATAGGTTAATTAGTCTCAAATGGAGCAGTGTTCTTTATGCGATTGGTTGTGTCGGATTAGAGCATTAGTCTGCTGCTCGTCTAGCAACTGGTTAGGGTTCGTTAGATTATAGGCGTACCGAATATATTTATAGTTTCCTGAGTTTATTACTTAAGTGGTAAAGTTTATATTAATATAATTGAATAAAATAGGTGAGCAGAACTAACCCGGGATGTTCTTAAAAGACAAAATATGTATTGTTTTATTTTTGTGTTTTGTTCAGGTTAGGTTTTTCGTTTATTTCTTCTCCTTAAAAAAATGATAAAAATCTATTTACTAGAAGTCTCAGTAAAATTAATCCACTGTCAGTTATCCACAGCGAGGTCCCCAAGAGTACGACAACCCCACAATCCACTATCCCGCAAAACGATTAGGTACACTGCCAGGTAGAAGTAGTCACATATTTCTCCAACACTCACCACATATCACCATTGTCACACATTAATGTTTCCCGTTGTTATTTTATTACTTTAATTATTATGTTATTTTTGAGTAGTTAGTTTAGGCCCCCGGGTTGGGTAGCAAACCAAATCTTTATGTTTATTTTGCAAAGCTTTTCTCTGATTATAATTGCAGTAGTTTAATTCCCGTTCTTCATGCGCTTATATTTTCTAGCTAATTATTAAAACAATATTTATAGTTTTTCTAATCAAAATGCGGCGCTGCTGAGATGAGATTAGTTAACAAGCATAGGAAGTTAAACCAGATTAACGACTAGAAGCATGGTTTGCCTATAGGTTAATCTGTCTCCAATAGGAATTTGTTTAATGCTATTAACTTGATAACTTGGGCATGGTTGCGGCTTGTATTTCAGTTAGTTAGGTTTCATTGTACAGGGACCGGTCAACGAACTATTTATAATTCTTGAGTTTATTGCAGAATTAGGGAAAAGTTTATGATAGATTAATAAAGTGAAGGTTTGCAGAACAATCTGGGGTGCTTCTTTAGATTCAATCTTTATTTCTTTATTTAGTTTATTTTTATCTTTTTACTGTTTCATTATTTTATGTTAGTTTGTTTAGTCATTCTTTTTATAAATTAAGTAAAAACCTGAAACAAAGTGACGTTTCCTGTTTTCTTAGTTTAGTTTCTGGTTAGTAAATAAATTGTCAATTAATTGAACGAGGTCTTGAGATCGACAACCCACTCAATTCACTATTCCGCAAAACGATAGGTACACTGCCTAGGTAGAGATATAGTAACGTATATTTCTGCTAACACGGGATCTACCGATCCTTGGCAATGAGCACTTTGTGTGTACGTGGGACGACTGTCCAGTGAGAACTAACTACGGGTTGTCTTAACATGACGCCCAACTGATGATAAGAGTAAACTTTGATACGAGTAACGGGCCTTGAAGGCTGAATACGAATACCTTCGATGAAAGCAATTATGCGTTTTACCGCATTTACTTGTTGTCGTACCTTGGATAATGTATGTTGTGTGATGGATGATGTGATACGTGTTGTTATATCTATGAACTGTTATGTGTTTACTCATGCTATTTACTGCTTCACTATAAACTGCAAAATGAATCAGCATGTAATTAACCTCATGTTAAGATGGCTAAAATGACCTAAGTGACCTAAAGGGTCTAGGATCACATTTAGCATACCAGCAGTTGGCTGAGCCTTTATGGCACCACATTACAGGTCTTGATCGTGTTATGAAGCTGGAATGCGGGACTATTGGGTAACCTACGTCGTCTTTTAATTTCTGCACTCATTAAATTTTAGTTTGTATTATATACTCCGATGTAAGTATTGGGAATGCTCTGGATGCTCACTGTTTTACGTTTTCGATTTATGGATTTAGTATGTGTAGGTTGGTAGTAGAATATCTCGGTTCATCATAGCGGTTATCGATTCTAATATTGTGATGAATATCTGCTTCCGTACTCACATGGGTGAGTAATGGCACATGACACCCGTATTAGAAGTTAGATTTATTTTCCGCCGAGCCGTCTTTAATTAGTTACGTAATCCCGATTAATACGTGATTAGGAGTATGGGTACGGGTTACACTAGAAATATAATTGTGCGTACTCTTGCTAATTTGGGGAGACATAGCCATCTTGTTGGGATCTGCTGCCAGGACATCCCCGCTATATCTATCTTCAATCTAATATAATGATAAAACACTTTCTGTTTAAGAAAAAAGACTGTATAACCATGATAACATTAATGAGCTTTAAAAATTACAATTTTGCTGCATTTATTGAACAAACCTTATGACAAAGAGTTGTTTCTATGTTGTGATCAAAATTCACACCCAAAAGTGAGAGTGAAGCTCATATGCTGCAGAAACTATCAGCGGTAAGGCTGCTGTTAGTAAACGAAAAAAATAAATAAATTCTTTACAACTAAAGTAAAATGCAACACGCCAGGTATGACGAACGAACCTACCTCTAAACGACAAAAAAGAGTTACGTATAGTCGCCTACGATGAGTTATCAAGGCATCCACAACAGTGTGGATTCCACCATCTTGGGTAAGTAAGAAAATAAATATGTTGTTGAGTGGTGTGAAATCCACCCTTTTCTCTCACGTCGTCGCTTAATTAAGTAACACAGTGAAAACAAATATCATTGGCTACAACTCTGCAACAATAATAAAAAAAATAAAAAGTCTTAATAGGATGTAAAGATAGTGGATATGAAGAGTAAGAATGTTAAGGAACTCTACCATTGTAGAGATGAGTAGATTATCTGAGTTTCTTCTCCACAATTGTGGATGTCTTTAGTGTATAATTTTTAACTGGGAAAAGTCACAGTATACCCCTGAAAAAATTTCATAATTCACTATATATCCCGATTTCAAAACTCGTTCTTCATATACCAAAATAGTTTTAAAATTTAGAATATATCCATATTCCGTGAAATGACCTTGAATAATGATATTTTACTCCTGACATTACAGATCAAGTCCAAGTTCACAATATGCCACTTTTCTTTTTATTCAAGCCCACTTTTTTTATGAAATTTTACAAAAATAAAAAAATAAAAATACTACAAAAATATAAATAATTACAAAAAATATTTAAAAAAGTAATAGAATTATAAAAAAACTAAAACATTTATAAAATTGAAATAAAATGATTAAATATTGGACATACACAAAACTTCAAACAAGTTATTCTTTTATTCTCATTTTTTATATGCCTTAGCTATTTATAAGTTTTCTTCTTCATTAAAATATTTATGGTTATCGTTAATAATAATTAAATATTATATAATAAGCATATATTATATATATATATATATAAATTTATAAACAAAGCTAATCTAATGTAAGATGAGGTAATTAAAATCATATAAAAATTTGCTCATCTTACATTAGATTAGCTTTGTTTATAAACAAACTTATATATGCTTATTATATAATATTTAATCCTAATATAACCATAAACTCAAATATTTTGTTTGGTCGTTAATAGGGGGGCTTATTGCCCTCTTATCAATTGGTTATTTAAAGAATTGTCATCATCCACCTGGGATGCGATACAAATAGGAGCCATGTTGAGCTCCTTTATCCCAGGTTGTAAACCCAGACCTACTTTGGCTAGAGTATCTACTACCTTATTACAGATTCTAGGTGTATGTTTAATACTTAAATTTATCATAAATAATATACATATTAAGCACAAATGAATATGTAAATTCCCAGTATATCAGGTTGTATGGTTTGTTCTTCCACAAATTTGGCAAAGCTTGTTGTGCAAAATATAATTGAATATATCCTGCTAAATAATGGATAGTGAACCTAACCCTTGTAGTCCAACAAGGTCGAATCCATGATAAGTGTAACACCCCAACTCTTAAAACCGGGATCATCTCATAAACCTCCAATTATTTTATTAACAACACAGCGGAATTCTCTACAAATGTTGGTGTTACCGCCGTTAGTCACCCACGTGACTAACTAGGCATACTAAAATCTCCAAGATCTAGCTACGATTTGATGGACCCAAATCTACCGAACATTAGTATACACAAAAACCTTAACCGAAATACATACACTGAGTACAAAATATTTCATATCCTAATACATTATAATACCATAGCCTACCATACGAGTGTACATGCACAACTCGTAGGTCAAATGTAAACCCGTAATATAACTACCCCTTCTTACTCTCAGGCTGGGTCGTCTTCTGCCTCTTACCTACAAAATACAATATGGATGCCCCAAGGGGCTAGCACCTTTGCTAGTACGGTTAACGTGTAGCCCCCAAGCTAACTGGGCTAAGCACAACTATTTTGTCGTATACATGTGACTGATTATTCATACAACAATAATAAGAAGTATAATAAAACACAACGCAATCATGTGAACAATCACAGCTCAAACACATTGAACGACTTGATAAGCGTTCCTTTGTTAAGACAAGATCCTTTAGTTTTGATGATAGCAAACCTTGTGTTGTTTACCTAATGCGTTTGTCAAGATTCATGATTTCAGATAAACAGGTGAATAAGTGGCTTAGCACGCAAGGTTGCAAGTGCACTTAAGTCATGAGCGGCTTAGCACGCAAGGTTGCAAGCGCGCTCAATCCACGACATGTGCTCTACCAGTCGGGCACCTGTCGGCGAGAGCTCCGAAGAACTTCTAACAAGACACAAGCAGTCAAGAACCACACCATCACATATCTCTTACATCAGACATCAAACAAGGACCAAACGGAGTTAGCAACGTCGACAAACTCACTCAGATTATTCACAACCACACAAGCAACTTGCTCATGACAAACACACGAAAAAAGGTGTATCTCATTAATGTGCAAGATAACAAGATAAACAAAGGCTATTGATGAACATCATTACATAGCCGTAATACTTCAAAAGAGAGAATTTATGAGCATTAATGAGCCAGACAAGTTCATACAAGTTGAAGTGTGCAAGTGGTGACCGACCACTTGGGGAGACGCGCCGTCAACTTGCCCATTCACAAGGCAACGCGTGTACTGGTGGTGTGGAGGGTGATTTTCGGTATGGGGGGGTCTATCTAAATATGGTTCTTGACTGAAAAGCCTAGATCCTAAAAATTGCCATTCTGTGGAGGGTGAAAACCCGTTATTCTGGCATCCCTCAAATACCTACTAAATCGTCCGTCTTTCCCAGAAAGCATAAAGGGGGAATGCAAGTGTGCACTACACCCACTCTCGATGGGCTCCACGCGGACTTATGCCCTAAGGGCAGAAATTGACTAGAGTCGCCACCTAGTTTGACCTATGATAACTAGGAAGGAGGATTGGGTTCTAAGAACCGTTAATTGTCTCTGAGATTGTTGCCTATGGATAGGACTTATCTGATCATACCAGAGATTCTATGTGGGTTCGCACTGGGTTACACCCCTTAGAAGTGGCAACGACCACGACATTGGATTGGTGCCCGAGGAAACCTCGGTCTCCAATTGTCGGGATTGCCTTCTTTCAAAACCTTTTAGAGAGATTCATTTAAGAGCCAAGGATAGGATTAGGATGAGAAGAGAGAATGGATGAGGCGAGCTTTTCTGCCATGCCAACGCCTAGAAGAGGGAATTGGGGAGTTCAGATGAGTATAGAATGAAGATTTGGGAAAGTCCGGGGTCGAGAGTTGAAGAAGTCGAGGGTTTGTAGGAGTCAGAGGGGATTTGAATGTTTGACAGACATGAATAACACCTTAGAGTTGGGAAAAGGGTTTTTTGGATTGGAGTGGGGTCGCACCCTATGTGGGCTGCCTACGTACTCAACTCCATGTTGAGATCAGACCTTACGTAGTTCAGGTTTTGGGGGTTTCGGAAGTTTTGATGTTTGTGGAGTTTGAAGATATTTGAGGTGTTTGAGATTTCGAGAAGTTTCGAGTTTAGGATGCTAGTCTATGAGACGCTTGGGTCTATGAGACATTTAGAATATTCAAATGATGAAAAGAATGAGATATCAAAGTCTGTGAGACGCTCAGGTCTATGAGACACTTGAAACCTTGAGATGTCGAAGTCTGTGAGACGCTCGGATCTGTGAGACGCTCGGGTCTATGAGATGCTCGGGTCTGTGAGACATTCGAATCATTGGGATGACAAAGTCTGTGAGACACTCAGGTCTGTGAGACATTTAGAGTGTAGAAGAAATTGGAATGGAATTGAAATTGAATTGAGATCGAAGTTGAATCGGGGTTGAATGAATATTGAATTGAATTGGAATTGAATGAGTTTGGAATTGAATTGAATTTGAATTTGAATTGAATTTGGATTTGAATTGAATTTGAATTTGAATTGAATTTGGGTTGGGGTTGAAAAATCGGGTCGGGTCAAAATTTGAGTTGGTCAACGTTCGGGTCAAGGTCAAAGTTCGGGCCAAGGTCAAAGTTAGGCCGAGTCAAAGTTGGGTCAAAGTCAAAGTTCAGATTGGTCAAAGTTGGACCAAGTCAAAGTTCGGGTTGGTCATGATTGGACCGGGTCAAAGTTTGACCGGATTGGGCCTTGGTCAAGGTTTGGGCCGCATTAGGCCTTGGTTGGGCTTTTGGGCCTCGAAATGGGCTTTAGAATGGGCCTCAAATTGGGCTTTGGGATTGGCCTCGAATTGGGCTTTGGAATGAGCCTCAAATTGGGCTTTGGAATGAGCCTCGAATTGGGCTTTGGAATAGGCCTCGAATTGGGCTTTGGAATGAGCCTCGAATTGGGCTTTGGAATAGGCCTCAAATTGGGCTTTGAAATGGGCCTCGAATTGGGCTTTGGAATGAGCCTCGAATTGGGCTTTGAATGAGCCTCGAATTGGGCTTTGGAATGAGCCTCGAATTGGGCTTTGGAATAGGCCTCGAATTGGGCTTTGAAATGGGCCTCGAATTGGGCTTTGGAATGGGCCTCAAATTGGGCTTTGGAATGAGCCTCGAATTGGGCTTGGAATGAGCCTCGAATTGGGCTTTATTTAGCATTTGAAGTGAATTGATGTTTAGATTTTGAAATTGATTGATTTTTGAAATGAAATGATGATTTTTTTTTTAGAATTGGAATGTTGATTGTGCATTTTATTCTGACATGGGATGATTTGAAAAGTTTTGAGGAAAACGGGTATTCCTCACATGGACCGTGTCTAGGACCCGTATGCATTGAGGATACCCCAAACCTAAGACTTATCTACAAAGGGGTGGCCTATGGGCTAACTAGGGCTTCCTAGGTATTGGGCCTCTATATGGACTAGGTCCAACAATTGCCAAGCTAATCTATGACATGTAATGTAGATATATAGCACAACATAAAGCTGAAGACAAGCATATAAAACGGAAATAAAACCTTAAAGTTCTCGTCTGATTTCCTATTCTTTACGCATGTGGAACTAGGTATTGATCCGAATACAAGTTCTATACCTAACTTCAAAATTGCTAAAAAATGCTTTATTATGCGGGTGGAGATTTTGCGAACTAACAAAAGGAAGAAAATAACAAAACTGTTTACACTACCAAAATACAACAGCCGATTGAGTTTCACTTTTCTACCACTCTATTCAAATTCAATCGTCGGTTATTCACTTCCGATTCGGCCCTCTTTCTTTTTCCTTTCGGTCAACACACGACAAAATTAAACCCTTGCCAGCTGGAATATCATAGGACCCAAGACTATAGTTGCTAGCCAACACCAGAGAAATAAATTGACAATCGGAGTTCATTCAACAAACAAAGTGCAGGACAGATAGACCAGCAATCATCATTCACGCAAGGTAAGCAACTCCAAAGTCATGAAATCGGAAGCATATTTAACAGCAATGCTGTACAGGCCGACCAACACCCCAAAGCTAAGAGCTACAGAAAAATAACATTCACACATTGGCATGCTTGCTCTCGAATCAGAAAAAATAAGAGCATACTCAATCGACAATGTCACACGGACTAAACAACATCATTAGACACATTTACTGATTTACCGAAACACATCTAAGTTATTCAGCTGAAGATTTCAATACCCAGATGAAGGTAGCATTGTCTCCCGCAAACAACTCTGGAAGAACCTTAATCTGCCTCCGCACTTGTCAAGCCTCTGGTGTTGTTGCTCAGGGATTACCACTGACCCATGTAGCGCTTTAGTCCATGCTCATCTAGGCCCTAAACTATCAATCGGTTAGGTCAAAATTATAGCACCCGAGATGCCGCAAAGCAGAACTGACCCAAGTTAGGGTTGGCCTGCGAAATCAACAACATAGCACATAAACGACAGTAAAAAGAGTGAAATGAGGACAGAATCAGAAAATGACAGAGTTGGATTCCTCTGGTGAACAAGTCACGAAGGACCGGGATTTCTTTAGCGGCCGATTGAAGATTTCGAGTTAGAGAGGGTGACTAGCAGCCATGTTCGAATGGAAACCGTTCCTGGGATGAGGAATAGAGGGATCGATGGTGAAGATGACAGCCAGAGATGAAGATGGAAGCAGGACGGTGACGGGAGGTGATGAAGATCAAGATGTAGCGGCGTTCGTGGGTGCTGGAGTCGGAAGATCGGTTGCGCTGTGCGTTCTTGTTTCCAGCTTGAAGGTTCGATCGATGGAGCTCTGTGTTGTTCGCCATTTGGACGAGAATGAAAGGGGCGGTAGGGCATGTATATTCCTGGTTCGCCAACCTCAGTGGATGGAATGAAGAGAGGGCAGAGCCCGTTTGTTCCTTGTTCGCCAGGTATGCTGCAAATTACCGTGAGCAGGAAGGGAAGTTCAAAGAGCTTAATCCTCTTTGTTCGCCAGTTAGGTTGCAAAACACCGTGAAGAAGGAAGGAGGTGCTGGGTTTCGAATTTGTCTATTGCGGCGTGATTGACGGGAGCAAAAGCTTGGGTGCTCCGAGTGATTTTTTTGTTAGCTATCGGAGGAGATGGGAGTACCGAGAATCGCTGGGAATGAAATATTCTTGTTCTGACGATTCGTTGGTTTTTTTTTAAAGCTTGTGGGACGAAAGAGATGACGGCTTGGAGTGAAGCAGTAGAAGAGTTAGGTCTTCCATTTGAGTTTTTTTTGAGTAGAAAACTGGTTGAATGAAAATTCGGGGAAGAAACACAGGGAAGAAGAAAGAGTAAGGGTAGTCGTTCCATCGAAAAATGAAAGCCGTCCTCTGTTGATGTTTTGTGTTTCAGAAAGAAAAGGAAAGATGATCATCGGAAGAATGAGGACTGGAATTGGGAAATGCGGCTACAGTTTTTGGTGGTATGTCCATTGTTACCGCCTCGGGATTAGGGTTTCTTGCTTGCTTATAAAGACGACAATGAGAGAATGGTGTATGTTCGTCGGGCTGGACTAGTGGCCAAATTGGGTCACGTAAGGAAGACCGCAGCCCAATGAAAGTGGAAGTGGTCAGTGGTAATCCACCATGTCAGCTACAACACAAACAACTCAGTCACTAGACTACTACATATCCCTGCGTTATAAAAGCAAGAAATGTTTTACAAGCTAATTCTGACAGGTGTAAAGGGGTGATGTGGAAGAAATAATAAATAGAATGAGTCGGATGTAAAATTGGCTAAACAAAGTTAATAGTGTTGGAATTTTTTTTTGAAATGTATATATATACATAAACAAAATCGGTTTATTGATAAAACATAATAAAACAATGGACTTATGTCAGCACGCACGTCAAAAATTTTGAGACAACGACTCTCTTTTTTTATTTATTGGATTTTGTTTTATGGGGTGAGAATTTTTGGCGTCTACAGATGGCTCCCCTTGATTCAATTTTGCAAGCCCTTGCAGAATTGGATCAAGGTTGAGAGGGCGCCAAAAATTCTCACTACGACTTTGTGGTGCACCGGGATGCGACCGCGAGGAAGATAATGAGTGAATGCAACGGGAAATGATATGATAGTTGAATGCATGAGGACTTATTACGAGCCTCAACTTGACCTCTTGACATCCAGACTTAGGACTTATGACGAGCCTGAAAGCTAACAATAGATTGGTTTGGGGTGCACGAGGACTTAGGAGTGCCTCAACTGGACCTCTTGACATCCAGTCCTAGGGTTATGACGGGCCTAGAATGCGATTTAAAGTACGAGGGCTTAGGAGAGCCTCAACTAGACCTCTTGACATCTAGCTATAGGACTTATGACGAGCCTATAATACTTTTCATTGTGTACCGTACTAGTAGCGTAATAGCTGCCTAGCAGGTGGGTGAGAAACGATCTTGCACTAGTAGCGTAATAGCTGCCTAATGAAGGAGAAAACGGCGGGACCGCACTAGTAGCGTAATAGCTGTCTAGCGGGTTATGAAGTGAACGATCTCGCACTAGTAGCGTAATAGCTGCCTAGTGAAGGAAAAACGGCGGGACCGCACTAGTAGCGTAATAGCTGCCTAGCGGGTTATGAAGTGAACGATCTCGCACTAGTAGCGTAATAGCTGCCTAGTGAAGGAAAAATGGCGGGACCGCACTAGTAGCGTAATAGCTGCCTAGCGGGTTATGAAGTGAACGATCTCGCACTAGTAGCGTAATAGCTGCCTAGTGAAGGAAAAACGGCGGGACCGCACTAGTAGCGTAATAGCTGCCTAGCGGGTTATGAAGTGAATGATCTCGCACTAGTAGCGTAATAGCTGCCTAGTGAAGGAAAACGGCGGGACCGCACTAGTAGCGTAATAGCTGCCTAGTGAAGGAAAAATGGCGGGACCGCACTAGTAGCGTAATAGCTGCCTAGCGGGTTATGAAGTGAACAATCTCGCACTAGTAGCGTAATAGCTGCCTAGTGAAGGAAAAACGGCGGGACCGCACTAGTAGCGTAATAGCTGCCTAGCGGGTTATGAAGTGAATGATCTCGCACTAGTAGCGTAATAGCTGCCTAGTGAAGGAAAACGGCGGGACCGCACTAGTAGCGTAATAGCTGCCTAGCGGGTTATGAAGTGAACGATCTCGCACTAATAGCGTAATAGCTGCCTAGTGAAGGAAAAACGGCGGGACCGCACTAGTAGCGTAATAGCTGCCTAGCGGGTTATGAAGTGAACGATCTCGCACTAGTAGCGTAATAGCTGCCTAGTGAAGGAAAAACGGTGGGACCGCACTAGTAGCGTAATAGCTGCCTAGCGGGTGTGTAAATGAAAGGCGACCGTACTAGTAGCGCAATAGTTGTCTAGCAGGTGTAAAATGAAAAATTCGACCGCACTAGTAGCGCAATAGCTGTCTTGAGGGTGTAAAATGAAAGGTGACCGTACTAGTAGCGCAATAGCTGTCTAGCAGGTGCAAAACGAAAAATTCGACCGCACTAGTAGCGCAATAGCTGTCTAGTGGGTGTAAAATGAAACGCGACCGCACTAGTAGCGCAATAGCTGCCTAGCGGGTGTGAAGATGCGTCAGATAGTGAGCAAATTTTGTGGGTATATGCAGATGATATGTGATGTGAGGTGATTAACCAATGTATTAATTGAATTAAACTCCCTGTTTGTGGAGGTAGGTTTTTGTGTGAGCAGATGGCTTTATAGTAACATCAAAACCTCGGGATGGCTCCGGTATGGCTCCGGCATGGCTTCATGGATCTGAGATGGCTCCAGCATGCGTTGAGCTCCAGTATGCTCTGATGGCTCTGGTAGGCACTGATGGCTCCGGTGTGACCAATGGTCTCGGGGTGGTTGGTGGGTTTGACATGGTTGGTGATGTTGTGGCAGTTTGTAGGCTTTCATTTGCCTTGAGATTTTTTTTTTCAGGGTGGTTTGATGGCTCCGATGATGGATTTATTGTTGTTTGAGGGGATTTGTTGTGGACTTTGTAGTGAGTGAATGGTTTTTCACGAGTGAATGATGAAACACAGTTGCATGACTTTGTTGGGAGTTCCCATCATGGTTCCAGGATTTCCATGGATGGCTCCGGGATGACCTTGTGCTGATTGAGCATGACGATGCTTTGGTTGGTTCACTTTAATGACACCGAGGGGAAAAGGGAAGTTTTCGCCTCTGATGTGGTCGCACCTGGGCGGGCTGCATACGTACTCAATTCCATATTGAGATCAGACCATACGTAGTTCGATCCTCTGTGAGCAAAGCTTTGGTGACGAAATGGATCTAACAAGGATTTGAGGTGGCCCCCGTATTATTCTCGGACTGTTGGGATGGCCTCTGTGTAGCTCTATGGATGGTCTCAATGTTTTGAGGATGACTCCCGCATGGCTCCAGATTGGCTTTAGAAGCGGTGTCGAAAGGGAATGAGTATGGCAGTGGATGGCTCCGGGATGGTCTTCGTATGCCTCCGGATAGCTCTTGAATGGTTCGATGTAGCTCGGCGATAGCCCGGGATGGATGCTCCGAAGAGGCTAGATATAGCTCGATGATGGCCCAGGATAGCGCCGTAATGGTTCGATGTAGCTCAAAGATAGCCTAGGATGGCTCCGACTTGACTTCCTTTGATAGGGAGTTACGCTTCAATAGCGGCAGCTGAAGTCTACTTTCGGCGAGACTAGGCAGAGTTCTTATCAATCATATGTTGATGATGGAGTGCTTATGATGCATGCAAACACTGGGTGCAAAACATGATGCCAAATGCATATGCAGTTTTGGGAGAGAGGGTACGGTCCTATCTCTGTTAATACAAGGTTTACGAATATAAGACATCTCCGGTTCTATCTTGAGTGATTATTGAACTCGAATGCGTGAATCACTTTCCTCTCATGGAGGGATACGGGTCAATCTTTCATGTATGGCCGTGGTGTGTGCAAATGTCGTGATGACACTCTTGATGCTCAGAGCAGTATTTTCCTTAGAATTCCTTTTCGAGGTTATGGACTTTCCGTTCCTCACAAATTCCTCACCTGCAATGGGGTAGGCCGATTATTATTTGGTGGTTTAGTCGAAGAGTCACTCGCACTCTAAAGACCTTGTGAGATTAGGTCACACTCATTCGCTAACGGTCCCTTTGGCATGACGGGACATGTTGATAACAAGTACGAAACTTATGATTCATGTTTCAGATCCGATACTTTCGGTTAACGCTCATCAATCAACGAGTCAGAGGTCTTTATTGGGTTATAACGGGGCTTAGGGGTATGATGTATGTTACATGGGACTGGAGGATTTATTTGGGAATTGTGGAGCTTTTGTGCAATAGAGGACGTGTTTCGCCTTTGCCATGGGTGGAATGATTGGACGGGTTTTGATAACCTTTTATTGGTTTCTATGGGACATCATTGGTCCTTCTGATTTGGATTTCTCCTTCTTGCCTCTTCTGGTGTTCGATTTGAACTTCTTCTCATTTTGTTTTTGAAACTGCATTTGGCTCATCAACTTTCTCAAGTGTTCACTGCTTTGTATTTTGGCTTTCAGCTTTGGAGTTGCATTGACTCATCGATCTCCTTGAACATTTTCGGTGTTCTTTTTTGTGTTGGCTTTGGAGTTGCATTGACTCACTGATTTCTTCAAGCATTTCATTTGTTGTTTTTGTGAAGATGGTGGGGGAGAGACCATGGCTCCGGCTCCTTTGAGATCCTCTATTGCAAGGGCAAGTAAGTATATGTACGTGGGTTGGCATGTTGTGGAGTTCACAGAAAAAGGTTTATCGTGAAAGGCTCAGCGGGGCTCACTAAGGGATTATTACAGGGCAGTCAAAGCTTTTTGGTATTGTGGGGATTTTGATCCTAAGTGCCTCGTCATTCTCTTTATTCAATGATTGTTTTCTTACTCTTCTCAAATCTTTGCATGAATCACAGTTCGTATCATGTTTATCGACATTGCTCTCACTATGATTTGTGCCTCTCCATGTGCTGAAGGAATGCACATGTCGCTCGTGGTTTTACCTCAATTGGAACTCTTTACCTTCCCTCATCACTCAATGGATTGTCCAAAACACTCATTTGAAATTCGAAGGAAAAATACCGCTCTTTGCACACTACTCACTTTGGTTTGTGGTGCTGATTTTGATTGGACCCTTGAGTTCGATGACGGGTCAAGAGTTTAGTGATTCAAACACTATGTTCAAACAATCAATCAAGCTTTTCACCGAAGACATCGTTTCGATATGCAAATGCAATTGTCTACAATGCAATATGATGTGGTAATATGGAATTACTATGTATAGGATGCATGAAATGCTGAAAATGATGAATGAAGATGGTTGACTGAGTGTTTTTTTTTGATGCAATGCATGAGTGGTAAGGTTATGGTAGTCTCGCTTAAGTCGTTTCCAGTTGATGGTCTATGAAGCTCATCCCGTCATTGTAAGCCCCGAAGATGGTCTATGTGAGAGAAGTTAGGTGTGATGTGTGAGAAAGGTTGTGTCAGAAAGATATTGGTGATGATTGGCTTCTGGAGTTTTGAGACTTTTAGGGAGTGACCACTCCCGCATGTGTGGTCCCGCGACATGACAGTGACTGCATTTTTGGGATTTTTTGGATATATGATTTTTTTTTGGATTTTGAATGTATGCATTTTTTCTGGATTTTCGGATGTACGCATTTTCGGGATTTTTTTTGGAATATGATTTTTTGGATGTATGATTTATGGTATATGCTCTCTTGTTGTTGGTGGTGTCTATATACATGGCATGCCGAATGGGAAGATGCTTGAATCCCTAGTATTTCTTGTTATTGCTTCGAGGGTCACGCTTTCACTCGTGGGTACATATGGTTGATCACCTGCAAACACAACCGTTATAATAGAAAAAAGAATATGACAAATGTGAATGTCAGTATGCTTTTTTAAACAAAATGAGGTGAATGCTTGTGTGCGGTGAGTTGGGAATGCAACATGTGATTATGCAATTTTTCTGAGATGGTGTGATTCATGCATGACTAATGAAATGAAGTGACCAAAAATGGGAAGAAGTAAGTCGTATGTGCTAAAAGAAAATAGTTTTGAAAACACGTGTTTTCGAAGTGGTGGATTTTCTCAATATGAATTTTGACGCTCGGTTATTCACAAATAAAATAGGGAGTGGGGAACCCTATACACATTGACCTAAATAAATTCAAAGGGAATGTACAACCTATACACAAAGTCTATTCAGAAATTGACAAGAGAGAAAAGAATGCTAGGGGAAAACCTATACATCAATTCTAAAAGTCATTAAATGGGGGAGTTTGAGTATAAAAACTTCTCCCGAATTCTTCTGCTTTGTCTTTGAGCTTCTGACTGGCAGCTCATTCATGTTTGGGCTTCTGATTGGCCACTCGTTCGTCTTCGGGATCTTGACCGGCTACTCGCTCATCTTCTGGCTCTTGCAGCGAAGCGGTATTGTGATCAAACAAAACCGGTTGGTGTTCTTCTGACTCTCAAAAAATTTGATCTCGAACAATCGTTGCTGGTCTTCATGTCGCTCGACTCGGGTTGGTGCACCTCTGATTTTCGGTTCAGAATGCAGTTGTTGATCTTCATGCGCTCCATCTGCTCCGACGAGGGAAATAAGGGGCGTTTTTTGAGAAAGGAAAGGTGAATGATCGAGCACAAGTTCTTTGTGAAAATCCACCACTTATGTGAAAACACAAATGACTAGTACGCTCCACGGTAATGACCGCTGCTCTTGAAGGTGGGTTGAACTTCAAAAATAGCGGGTCGCAACATGGGGACTAAATCATTATTTTTGAAATACGTTTGTGAAAATAAACTTTGAAAACTGTTTTCAAAAACTATTTTGAAGCAATGTTGGTGAAAAATGTTGTTTGAAATTCGTTTGTAGAAAGTAGGCTTTTGAAATCTGTTTTTGAAAATAGTTTTTGAAATAACATTTGTGAGAAGTAGTGTTTAAAAATCATTTGTAAACAGTAGATTTTTGAAATCTGGTCTTTGCAAACTATTTGACAAAGTTTATTTTCTGGAAGACTTTGATTGAAATCGATTTTGAAAACTGTTTTGGATATAACAATTTTGAAAATCATTATTTTTTTTTGGAAATCATTCGAGATGAACGACATTGAAGATTGAGATTTCATTAGAGTGTTCAAACTGATTCATTTTCAAATTTTTGCTCATTTTTGAAACGTGATCACACAGATGTAAGCGCAAAAAAAAATCGTGGCTAATTTATGTGGAGCTGAGTGTGAATGATTGGGATAATCACCTTCCAGGTCAATCAATGCTTCCATACCACCGGGGGAACCGTCGTTCCTTCACTGTTCATCTCTCGGGATTTATCTCTGTTATGCCTTGTGGGGCACGTCATCAAGAAAGTCCGGAGTGCTTAAGTTCGAAAGGTCAGGATACCCGAAGTGATACAGTCACACGAGCCACGACCGGGGATTATCACAACATACTCACTTTTGGGAAACTTGGGGAAGTACTGCATGGGAACGGGTCTCCCCTCGTCTGCACGATAAGGTGTGTCTAAAGTCCAAATTATTCGCTGACTACGCTTTGTCATGTATGGGTATCCGTAAATACGGGATCCGCTATGAATTTGTAGCGCGACATTGGGCTTTAAAGACACCCGTGGTGCAGAGGAATCATGGAGAACTGAGCCCATGCAATCTTCAGGGTAAGGCAGAGGGTGGTCAGACAGGCGGCATACAAGGGGTGACTACCCATAAAACCCGTCCTAGACACTAGACCAGGCAGCTGGACACTGAAGGCTCATGGCTCACTATATGCTGGCTTAGACTCGGGTAATGGAGGATATGTTTGGATCATGAGCTTCAAGGCGTAGGTCTTGGACCATGTTACCTCGTGGGTTAACTCCTTCTAGGAAGGACCCAAACATGGGGAATCAACCGTGGACCGGTTGGGATCCCGTGACTCGTGGACAAATCGGGTGACACAGAGGAATGCATGTCCTATGCTACCCGATGCAACAATGGGTTGACTCCTTCTAGGAAGGCCCCATTTACAAAAGCAATAAATAAGCAATAAATATTATGTCATGCATGAAGAGCAGTAAACATAAGACAGTAAACACACAACAATAAACACACAAAAGTGAAGCATGCAAATGGTAAAGCACACATATGGCACTCAAGGCCAATCTCGAACTCTGGACTCTCATCCTAACTATCCTCTCAGCGCACACTCTAAGTGTGGAGTAGAGTAGTCCTAGCGGCTTTAGAATGAATCTCTTGGAGGTTTTGAAAGAAGTTAGGGAATCCTGACAATTTTGAATGGAGTTCAGTCTTCCTTGAGTTTGAGAAAAACTTACTCAAGTTTTCCCCAGCAGAGTCGCCATTCTGTGGAGGGTGATTTTTCGGTATGAGGGGGGTCTATCTAAATATGGTTCTTGACTGAAAAGCCTAGATCCTAAAAATTGCCATTCTGTGGAGGGTGAAAACCCGTTATTCTGGCATCCCTCAAATACCTACTAAATCGTCCGTCTTTCCCAGAAAGCATAAAGGGGGAATGCAAGTGTGCACTACACCCACTCTCGATGGGCTCCACGCGGACTTATGCCCTAAGGGCAGAAATTGACTAGAGTCGCCACCTAGTTTGACCTATGATAACTAGGAAGGAGGATTGGGTTCTAAGAACCGTTAATTGTCTCTGAGATTGTTGCCTATGGATAGGACTTATCTGATCATACCAGAGATTCTATGTGGGTTCGCACTGGGTTACACCCTTAGAAGTGGCAACGACCACGACATTGGATTGGTGCCCGAGGAAACCTCGGTCTCCAATTGTCGGGATTGCCTTCTTTCAAAACCTTTTAGAGAGATTCATTTAAGAGCCAAGGATAGGATTAGGATGAGAAGAGAGAATGGATGAGGCGAGCTTTTCTGCCATGCCAACGCCTAGAAGAGGGAATTGGGGAGTTCAGATGAGTATAGAATGAAGATTTGGGAAAGTCCGGGGTCGAGAGTTGAAGAAGTCGAGGGTTTGTAGGAGTCAGAGGGGATTTGAATGTTTGACAGACATGAATAACACCTTAGAGTTGGGAAAAGGGTTTTTTGGATTGGAATGGGGTCGCACCCTATGTGGGCTGCCTACGTACTCAACTCCATGTTGAGATCAGACCTTACGTAGTTCAGGTTTGGGGGTTTCGGAAGTTTTGATGTTTGTGGAGTTTGAAGATATTTGAGGTGTTTGAGATTTCGAGAAGTTTCGAGTTTAGGATGCTAGTCTATGAGACGCTTGGGTTTATGAGACATTTAGAATATTCAAATGATGAAAAGAATGAGATATCAAAGTCTGTGAGACGCTCAGGTCTATGAGACACTTGAAACCTTGAGATGTCGAAGTCTGTGAGACGCTCGGATCTGTGAGACGCTCGGGTCTATGAGATGCTCGGGTCTGTGAGACATTCGAATCATTGGGATGACAAAGTCTGTGAGACACTCAGGTCTGTGAGACATTTAGAGTGTAGAAGAAATTGGAATGGAATTGAAATTGAATTGAGATCGAAGTTGAATCGGGGTTGAATGAATATTGAATTGAATTGGAATTGAATGAGTTTGGAATTGAATTGAATTTGAATTTGAATTGAATTTGGATTTGAATTGAATTTGAATTTGAATTGAATTTGGGTTGGGGTTGTTGAAAAATCGGGTCGGGTCAAAATTTGAGTTGGTCAACGTTCGGGTCAAGGTCAAAGTTCGGGCCAAGGTCAAAGTTAGGCCGAGTCAAAGTTGGGTCAAAGTCAAAGTTCAGATTGGTCAAAGTTGGACCAAGTCAAAGTTCGGGTTGGTCATGATTGGACCGGGTCAAAGTTTGACCGGATTGGGCCTTGGTCAAGGTTTGGGCCGCATTAGGCCTTGGTTGGGCTTTTGGGCCTCGAAATGGGCTTTAGAATGGGCCTCAAATGGGCTTTGGGATTGGCCTCGATTGGGCTTTGGAATGAGCCTCAAATTGGGCTTTGGAATGAGCCTCGAATTGGGCTTTGGAATAGGCCTCGAATTGGGCTTTGGAATGAGCCTCGAATTGGGCTTTGGAATAGGCCTCGAATTGGGCTTTGAAATGGGCCTCAAATTGGGCTTTGGAATGGCCTCGAATTGGGCTTTGGAATGAGCCTCGAATTGGGCTTTGGAATGAGCCTCGAATTGGGCTTTGGAATAGGCCTCGAATTGGGCTTGAATGGGCCTCGAATTGGGCTTGGAATGGGCCTCAAATTGGGCTTTGGAATGAGCCTCGAATTGGGCTTTGGAATGAGCCTCGAATTGGGCTTTATTTAGCATTTGAAGTGAATTGATGTTTAGATTTTGAAATTGATTGATTTTTGAAATGAAATTTGATGATTTTTTTTTTAGAATTGGAATGTTGATTGTGCATTTTATTCTGACATGGGATGATTTGAAAAGTTTTGAGGAAAACGGGTATTCCTCACATGGACCGTGTCTAGGACCCGTATGCATTGAGGATACCCCAAACCTAAGGCTTATCTACAAAGGGGTGGCCTATGGGCTAACTAGGGCTTCCTAGGTATTGGGCCTCTATATTGGACTAGGTCCAACAATTGCCAAGCTAATCTATGACATGTAATGTAGATATATAGCACAACATAAAGCTGAAGACAAGCATATAAACACGGAAATAAAACCTTAAAGTTCTCGTCTGATTTCCTATTCTTTACGCATGTGGAACTAGGTATTGATCCGAATACAAGTTCTATACCTAACTTCAAAATTGCTAAAAAATGCTTTATTATGCGGGTGGAGATTTTGCGAACTAACAAAAGGAAGAAAAATAACAAAACTGTTTACACTACCAAAATACAACAGCCGATTGAGTTTCACTTTTCTACCACTCTATTCAAATTCAATCGTCGGTTATTCACTTCCGATTCGGCCCTCTTTCTTTTTCCTTTCGGTCAACACACGACAAAATTAAACCCTTGCCAGCTGGAATATCATAGGACCCAAGACTATAGTTGCTAGCCAACACCAGAGAAATAAATTGACAATCGGAGTTCATTCAACAAACAAAGTGCAGGACAGATAGACCAGCAATCATCATTCACGCAAGGTAAGCAACTCCAAAGTCATGAAATCGGAATCATATTTAACAGCAATGCTGTACAGGCCGACCAACACACCCAAAGCTAAGAGCTACAGAAAAATAACATTCACACATTGGCATGCTTGCTCTCGAATCAGAAAAAATAAGAGCATACTCAATCGACAATGTCACACGGACTAAACAACATCATTAGACACATTTACTGATTTACCGAAACGCATCTAAGTTATTCAGCTGAAGATTTCAATACCCAGATGAAGGTAGCATTGTCTCCCGCAAACAACTCTGGAAGAACCTTAATCTGCCTCCGCACTTGTCAAGCCTCTGGTTGTTGTTGCTCAGGGATTACCACTGACCCATGTAGCGCTTTAGTCCATGCTCATCTAGGCCCTAAACTATCAATCGGTTAGGTCAAAATTATAGCACCCGAGATGCCGCAAAGCAGAACTGACCCAAGTTAGGGTTGGCCTGCGAAATCAACAACGTAGCACATAAACGACAGTAAAAAGAGTGAAATGAGGACAGAATCAGAAAATGACAGAGTTGGATTCCTCTGGTGAACAAGTCACGAAGGACCGGGATTTCTTTAGCGGCCGATTGAAGATTTCGAGTTAGAGAGGGTGACTAGCAGCCATGTTCGAATGGAAACCGTTCCTGGGATGAGGAATAGAGGGATCGATGGTGAAGATGACAGCCAGAGATGAAGATGGAAGCAGGACGGTGACGGGAGGTGATGAAGATCGAAGATGTAGCGGCGTTCGTGGGTGCTGGAGTCGGTTGCGCTTGCGTTCTTGTTTCCAGCTTGAAGGTTCGATTGATGGAGCTCTGTTCTTTGTTCGCCATTTGTGACGAGAATGAAAGGGGCGGTAGGGCATGTATATTCCTGGTTCGCCAACCTCAGTTGATGGAATGAAGAGAGGGCAGAGCCCGTTTGTTCCTTGTTCGCCAGGTATGCTGCAAATTACCGTGAGCAGGGAAGGGAAGTCCAAGAGCTTAATCCTCTTTGTTCGCCAGTTAGGTTGCAAAACACCGTGAAGAAGGAAGGAGGTGCTGGGTTTCGAATTTGTCTATTGCGGCGTGATTGACGGGAGCAAAATGCTTGGGTGCTCCGAGTGATTTTTTTTGTTAGCTATCGGAGGAGATGGGAGTACCGAGAAACGGTCTTTGGTGCCATTTTCAGAGAAGAGGATTTTGTACTGGAATTTAGTACTTTTGCTCGGGGTGTCTTTAACGGCTGTGAGGCGAGGTTCTTTGCACTTGAATCTCGCAGGAAATTTCGTGAGAGAGAAAGAATATGCTTTGATCGCTTAGAGAGATTAGAGAGAGTGGGGGAAATAGTGTGACAGGAGTAAACCTCCCATCGCCCTTTCATAGATATCAAGTAACGGTCGGCGACCGCTCCTTGTCCGCTCGCTGACATGTCCTAACGGTACTATTCATAACGGGCAGCGGTCGTGATGGTTGTCAGCGATCCGTTGAGAAGTTTTTCCGTTTCTATCTGTTGGACTGTCTCTAACCTAATCTCACTTTTGTGAAAATGACATATCTACTTCAAGTAGTCGTTTGACATGTTTTCTATGCATTAAACTGATCGTTGACTACTGAACGACAATATAACAGGTGTTGCTCACATGTCGTTGACCGATCGTGGGAAATAAAAGCAGTTTAAATGTGATTAATGAATATCATACCAAGATCATGAACAATCTTAGTAAACCTTTCTCTACTTAATGGCTTTGTAAAGATGTCAGCTAGTTGATTCTCAGTAGAAATATACTTTAAACCAACTAATTCTTTTTCACAACAATCTCTAAGAAAATGATGTCTAATGTCAATATGTTTGGTACGAGGATGATGCAAAGGATTTTTGGAAATAGAGATGGCACTTGTATTATCACACATAATTGGTAACGTACCTGTTTTGACGTCATAATCACCAATTTGTTATTTAAGCCATAGGAGTTGGGCACAGCAGCTTGCCGCAACAATGTATTCAGATTCAGTTGTTGAGATCGCAACACTTTATTGTTTCTTTGATCCCCATGCAATTAGACATGATCCAACAAAGAAAGCTGTCCCGGAAGTGATCTTTCTATCGGTGATAGATCCTCCATAGTCTGCATCTGAAAATCCTACAACGTTACAGTTATTGAACTTAGAATAAAAGAGACCAAGATTCATGGTTCCTTTTAAGTAACGTAGGATTCTTTTTACAGCTGCAAGGTGACTTTCTCTTGGATCTGCTTGAAACCTGGCACATAAGCAAACGTTATACATGATATCAGGTCTACTAGCAGTTAAATATAGTAGAGAACCAATCATCTCTCTGTAAGATCGCTGGTCGACCGGTCGGTCACCAGTCATGATATTCATCTTAGTGCCAACTGCCATTGGTGTGTCAAACGTCTTACATCCTTCCATTCCAAATCTCTTCAGCAAGTCTTTTACATACTTTTCTTGGGATATGATGGTCCCTTCATCATTCTGCTTGACTTGAAGTCCTGGAAAGAACTTCAATTCTCCCAGATCACTCATCTCAAATTCCTTTTTCATCAATGCTTCAAACTTTTTGAAATATTTTCATCAGAGACTCCAAAGATTATATCATCAACATATACTTGCACAATTAGGAAATCTCTTTTGTTGTTGTAAACAAATAAAGTTTTGTCTACTTTACCTCTTTTAAAGTGGTTTTCCAATAGATAAGAGGATAGGCAATCATACCATGATCTTGGAGCTTGTTTGAGCCAGTAAAGAGCTTTGTTAAGTTTGAGTACCATGTTTTTTCCTTCTTGTGTCTCAAAACCTGGAGGTTGCTCAACATACACTTCCTTTTTGGCATACCCATTTAGAAAGGCACTCTTGATGTCAAGTTGGAAGAGTTTGATTCCTTTGTGTGCAGCAAATGCAATAAGTAATCTGATAGATTCCATCCTTGCTACTGGAGTGAAGGTTTCTTGGAAGTCTATTCCTTCTTGTTGACGATATCCTTGAGCTACCAGACGAGCCTTGTTCCTAACAACTTCTCCCATTTCATTCAGCTTATTTCTAAAGACCCATTTTGTGTCAAGTACTTGTTGATGAGTAGGGCAAGGCACAAGATGCCAGACTTTGCATCTTTCAAACTGGTTTAGTTCTTCTTGCATTGCATTGATCCAGTCTGAGTCTCCAAGAGCTTCCTTGACATTCTTGGGCTCGATGGGGTGAGACTGTCGTTGAGAAGGCTAGAAGATCTCGAGTTTGTGCTCTTGTTTGAGTTCCTTTGGATGATATTCTCCAATGGATGATTTTTGTACAAAGCACGAGATTGATGAATGGCTGATGGAGAGAGAGGATCCTCGACATCATTGTTTCCTTTGTCGACCTATTGTTGACATGTCGCTGACCTATCGGGAAAGTTTTCTTCAGTTGGTGATTCATCTTTGGGATTATCTACGTGATCTTGATCAGCTAGATTGAATCCAAGTTCTTTATCTTCATCAGATTCCTTGACCTTGTGTACGTTAGCCTCATCAAATATACGTGCACACTTTCCTCCCCCTTTAGTGTCCTTTTGTTGTATACTTGGTATGCCCGGCTTCTTTCAGAGTATCCAAGGAAGATGGCCACGTCACTTCGGGCATCAAACTTCCAAAGAGGACTCTTTTCATTGTTGTGGACATAACATTTGCAACCAAATGTCCTGAAGTGACTTATTTGTTTGTTTTCCCTTGATTAACTCATAGGGAGTTTTGTTGAGGATCGGTCGTATGAGCGTTCTGTTTGTGATGTAGCATGCAGTCGCCACCGCTTCTGCCCAGAAGACTTGAGGAAGATTGCTTCCCAATAGTATGGCCTAGGCTACCTCTTGTAGTGTTCTATTCCTTCTCAACTACCCCATTCTGTTGGGGTGTTCTTGGTGCTGAATATGTTTGACTAATCCCATGTTGTTTACACATATCCATGAATTGTTGATTCTCAAAGTCTGACCCATGATCAGACCGAAGAGTCTTGATCTTGAGACTTAGTTGTGCTTGGACTTTTCCTGTAAAGGCTTGAAATTTCTCAAAGACTTCGTCTTTGGAAGCAATAAAGAGTGTCCAAACAAGCCGTGAGTAATCATCAACAATTACAAAAACATATCAATTTCCTCCAAAACTTTTAACTCTTATAGGTCCACATAAGTCCATGTGAAGTAATTCAAGTGGTTTGGATGAGCTAACTGAGTTCTTTGATTTAAAAGAAGCCTTGGTCTATTTGCTTCTAACATAAGCATCACAAAGATTGGTCTCAGATTCATTAATCTCAGGAAGACCTCTTACTAACTGTTTCTTGACAAGTTTTCTTAGTAAAGAAGTGCTAACATGCCCTAGTCTTTTGTGCCATAGAGTAGAGTCATCTATTGAAGCAGTCAAGCAAGGAAGATTTGGACTGTCAATATCCTATAAGCTTGTTACATAAACATTTTTCCATCTTCTTCCCTTAACAACTCTTTACCATTGTTTTGACTTACTATACTACAATGTGTAGGATAGAAGTGAACTGAATTCCCTTTGTCACAAATTTGAGAGAACACTAAGCAAGTTGAATTTTAAACCATGAACTAGATTTACACCATCTATGACATAGTCAGATGTAATACCAGCCTTAACTACACCGATGATTTTACCTTTCTTGTTGTGCCCAAAGGAAACAGTTCCTTGGCTTCCTGGTTCGAGTGAGAAGAACTTCTTCTTGTCTCCTGTCATGTGTTTAGAGCACCCACTGTCGATGTACCAGCAGGGGTCCATTCTCACTCGATTCTGCACTTAACACGTTAGTGGTGTGGGGTTAGGGTCCACAGAAAGGTTGGGCCCATTTCCACAATTTAATACTCTCGGATCATTTTTACTACCCATTTTAGTCCTAGTTTCTTGAGTTGTCAATGCCTCATAAAACTCATTTTATGACAATTGGACTCATAATGACCGGGTTGTCTGCATAAGCTGCAGACATCTCTACGACTGGTCTCTGACTGGCATCCGACCTGTCGTTTGCTTCTCCTCATGGGTGTCTTATAAACAGCATCTATCTTAGAATATTTTTCTTTCATGGTAGCTAGTTCCTTTTCTTTAGTGTTAAGAGCAACAATCAATTCATCGATTTCAGGGGTTTTTTCATACTTCAACTTTTCATGAACGGTGAGAATTTCACTATAATCTCTTTGTAATTTCATGAGTGCCCTCATGAGATTTTCTACCTTTTTATTTGAGGTTTTTCTCAGGTTTTAATTTTCTTCCAAAAGTTCATCGTTTTCAGTTTCTAATGTCTCTAGGTGATCGACTAATATAGAGAAAACTTTCTAAGTCCTAGAAGTTCAGCCTTTTGAATTTCCTTTAAGTTTAGAATAGTTTACCTTATGTTGTTCTTCTTCTCCTCCCGATTCTGAGACATCATTGTCTTGTGCCATCAAGCACACATCTTCAAGGCATAGGTGAGCCTTCTCCTCTTCTGAGGTGTCGCTGTCTGAGGTTTGATTGTCATCACTTTGTTCAGAATATCCCCATACGGCAACGAAGGCTTCCTTCTTTGGTCCTTTGTTGAATGATCATCGGACAGGCTTCTTGACCCTGTCGTTGTCCTCTCGTGATCGTTGAGGGCAGTCTAAGATGTGATGCCGTGTTTTGAACACCCAAAGCACTTGTCATTGCTTTTCTTATGATCATCCGACTCCTTGGACTCCTTGCCTTTCCTCATTTTATTTCTTATGAACTTTCGAACATACCTCTAGCATAGAGGACCATTTCATCATTGTCATCTCCTGACTCGGACAATTCATTTTCAGCTACTTGAAGGGCTATGCCTTTCCCTCTATCTCTTGATGAGCTTTCCGAGTTTCTGTGTTTTAATTTTAACTCAAAAGCCATTAGAGATCCTAGCATGTCTGCCAAAGACATCTTAGAGAGATCATGCACTTCTTGCATGGCATTGACTTTGCTATCAAAGGAGGCAGGAAGAGATCTGAGGAACTTCCGTATTTGATCCTCATTTGAGATAGTCCTTCCAAGCACCTACATTTCGTTGATCAGCTTAGTGAACCTTGTATGCATTTCAGAAATACTTTCCTTCTCTTCCTTTTTAATAGCTCCCAGTGAGTGAGTAGCAACTCAATGCAAGTTTTTTTGATCTCATCATTCCCTTCATAGGTGACCTCAAGAGTTTTCCAAATCTCCTGGGCCGTTTTAGCTAAAGCAATCTTCGAGTATTACTCAGTTAGTAGTGCACAATGAAGTATTCTTATAGCTCGAGTGTTAAAATATCAGCTTCTTGATTTGATTATTCGTCATGCTGCCAATAGATATGTCTTATCCTTGAGGATTCTGGAAGGCGTACTCTCCATGTGTTATCACCCTCCACATTCTTGGATCGTCAGACATGATATGAAACTCCATCTTGTTCTTCCAGTGAGTGTAGTTGTCTCCATTGAAGAGTGTTGGTCGATTTGGTGCAAAACCTTCTTCTTCTGCTAGAATGCTTGCATGAGACATCTTGATCGCCTTCCAAAGCAGTTAGATTTCTAGAAGAGATGTGCTCTGATACCATTTGAAACTCGCAAGCGCTCATGATGCGTCCCCGACGTGTCGTGGAAGTATTGTGGACTCTAATAAAACTTGATAGACGAGAGGCAACTATTAAACTGGAAAACACATTTTGATTGAGAATTTACACACACGAAATTCACTCAACCTCCCTTGCCCCACACACGGACTCCCGGAACAGTTTTGACTTTACCCCTAAAGTCGTCAACCCTCTCCTGACTATCGGCCTACGGCTCACCGACCGTTCCCCGATCTGTTGTCCTATCAAATACCCAATGTGATGATACTCTAACCAGTCATCACTAGCTCACCAACTCTCTAGCACTTACACACACTCCTAAGTCTGATTCACACTTGCCTAGATTCTCTCTATCTTTTCTCTCGTACAGGGCTTTATCTTACAAGGAACATTAAGGCACATATTTATACAAGTTAGTTGAGATGCCAACTAACAACCTTGGAGTTGTAGACTCTAAGAGTATAATACTCATTCTTCTACAAATATAATATCCGCACCCTACTGTAGATTTTTGTCCAACTTGATCTAGAGCCACCAGTACACGCGTTGCCTTGTGAATGGGCAAGTTGGCGGCGCGTCTCCCCAAGTGGTCGGTCACCACTTGCACACTTCAACTTGTATGAACTTGTAACCTAGGAGTTGTAGACTCTAAGAGTATAATACTCATTCTTCTACAAATATAATATCCGCACCCTACTGTAGATTTTTGTCCAACTTGATCTAGAGCCACCTGTAGACGCCAAAAATTCTCACCCCATAAAACAAAATCCAATAAATAAAAAAAGAGAGTCGTTGTCTCAAAATTTTGACGTGCGTGCTGACATAAGTCCATTGTTTTATTATGTTTTATCAATAAACCGATTTTGTTTATGTATACATATACAT
Organism: Limonium bicolor; assembly: GCA_023374045.1. Classification (NCBI taxonomy): domain Eukaryota; kingdom Viridiplantae; phylum Streptophyta; class Magnoliopsida; order Caryophyllales; family Plumbaginaceae; genus Limonium; species Limonium bicolor. Next base: position 181,604,833 of record CM041782.1, read on the forward strand.
TTCAAAAAAAAATTCCAACACTATTAACTTTGTTTAGCCAATTTTACATCCGACTCATTCTATTTATTATTTCTTCCACATCACCCCTTTACACCTGTCAGAATTAGCTTGTAAAACATTTCTTGCTTTTATAACGCAGGGATATGTAGTAGTCTAGTGACTGAGTTGTTTGTGTTGTAGCTGACATGGTGGATTACAACTGACCACTTCCACTTTCATTGGGCTGCGGTCTTCCTTACGTGACCCAATTTGGCCACTAGTCCAGCCCGACGAACATACACCATTCTCTCATTGTCGTCTTTATAAGCAAGCAAGAAACCTAATCCCGAGGTGGTAACAATGGACATACCACCAAAAACTGTAGCCGCATTTCCCAATTCCAGTCCTCATTCTTCCGATGATCATCTTTCCTTTTCTTTCTAAAACACAAAACATCAAACAGAGGACGGCTTTCATTTTTCGATGGAACGACTACCCTTACTCTTTCTTCTTCCCTGTGTCTTCCCCGATCAATTTTCAACCAGTTTTCTACCTAAAAAAAAACTCAAATGGAAGACCTAACTCTTCTACTGCTTCACTCCAAGCCGTCATCTCTTTCTTCCACAAGCTTAAAAAAAAAACCAACGAAATCGTCAGAACAAGAATATTTCATTCCCAGCGATTCTCGGTACTCCCATCTCCTCCGATAGCTAACAAAAAAAATCACTCGGAGCACCCAAGCATTTTGCTCCCGTCAATCACGCCGCAATAGACAAATTCGAAACCCAGCACCTCCTTCCTTCTTCACGGTGTTTTGCAACCTAACTGGCGAACAAAGAGGATTAAGCTCTTTGGACTTCCCTTCCCTGCTCACGGTAATTTGCAGCATACCTGGCGAACAAGGAACAAACGGGCTCTGCCCTCTCTTCATTCCATCAACTGAGGTTGGCGAACCAGGAATACATGCCCTACCGCCCCTTTCATTCTCGTCACAAATGGCGAACAAAGAACAGAGCTCCATCAATCGAACCTTCAAGCTGGAAACAAGAACGCAAGCGCAACCGACTCCAGCACCCACGAACGCCGCTACATCTTCGATCTTCATCACCTCCCGTCACCGTCCTGCTTCCATCTTCATCTCTGGCTGTCATCTTCACCATTGATCCCTCTATTCCTCATCCCAGGAACGGTTTCCATTCGAACATGGCTGCTAGTCACCCTCTCTAACTCGAAATCTTCAATCGGCCGCTAAAGAAATCCCGGTCCTTCGTGACTTGTTCACCAGAGGAATCCAACTCTGTCATTTTCTGATTCTGTCCTCATTTCACTCTTTTTACTGTCGTTTATGTGCTACGTTGTTGATTTCGCAGGCCAACCCTAACTTGGGTCAGTTCTGCTTTGCGGCATCTTGGGTGCTATAATTTTGACCTAACCGATTGATAGTTTAGGGCCTAGATGAGCATGGACTAAAGCGCTACATGGGTCAGTGGTAATCCCTGAGCAACAACAACCAGAGGCTTGACAAGTGCGGAGGCAGATTAAGGTTCTTCCAGAGTTGTTTGCGGGAGACAATGCTACCTTCATCTGGGTATTGAAATCTTCAGCAGAATAACTTAGATGCGTTTCGGTAAATCAGTAAATGTGTCTAATGATGTTGTTTAGTCCGTGTGACATTGTCGATTGAGTATGCTCTTATTTTTTCTGATTCGAGAGCAAGCATGCCAATGTGTGAATGTTATTTTCTGTAGCTCTTAGCTTTGGGGTGTTGGTCGGCCTGTACAGCATTGCTGTTAAATATGATTCCGATTTCATGACTTTGGAGTTGCTTACCTTGCGTGAATGATGATTGCTGGTCTATCTGTCCTGCACTTTGTTTGTTGAATGAACTCCGATTGTCAATTTATTTCTCTGGTGTTGGCTAGCAACTATAGTCTTGGGTCCTATGATATTCCAGCTGGCAAGGGTTTAATTTTGTCGTGTGTTGACCGAAAGGAAAAAGAAAGAGGGCCGAATCGGAAGTGAATAACCGGCGATTGAATTTGAATAGAGTGGTAGAAAAGTGAAACTCAATCGGCTGTTGTATTTTGGTAGTGTAAACAGTTTTGTTATTTTCTTCCTTTTGTTAGTTCGCAAAATCTCCACCCGCATAATAAAGCATTTTTTAGCAATTTTGAAGTTAGGTATAGAACTTGTATTCGGATCAATACCTAGTTCCACATGCGTAAAGAATAGGAAATCAGACGAGAACTTTAAGGTTTTATTTCCGTGTTTATATGCTTGTCTTCAGCTTTATGTTGTGCTATATATCTACATTACATGTCATAGATTAGCTTGGCAATTGTTGGACCTAGTCCAATATAGAGGCCCAATACCTAGGAAGCCCTAGTTAGCCCATAGGCCACCCCTTTGTAGATAAGCCTTAGGTTGGGGTATCCTCAATGCATACGGGTCCTAGACACGGTCCATGTGAGGAATACCCGTTTTCCTCAAAACTTTTCAAATCATCCCATGTCAGAATAAAATGCACAATCAACATTCCAATTCTAAAAAAAAAATCATCAAATTTCATTTCAAAAATCAATCAATTTCAAAATCTAAACATCAATTCACTTCAAATGCTAAATAAAGCCCAATTCGAGGCTCATTCCAAAGCCCAATTGAGGCCCATTCCAAAGCCCAATTCGAGGCCCATTTTAAAGCCCAATTCGAGGCCTATTCCAAAGCCCAATTCGAGGCTCATTCCAAAGCCCAATTCGAGGCTCATTCCAAAGCCCAATTCGAGGCCCATTCCAAAGCCCAATTTGAGGCCCATTTCAAAGCCCAATTCGAGGCCTATCCAAAGCCCAATTCGAGGCTCATTCCAAAGCCAATTCGAGGCCTATTCCAAAGCCTAATTCGAGGCTCATTCCAAAGCCCAATTTGAGGCTCATTCCAAAGCCAATTTGAGGCCAATCCCAAAGCCCAATTTGAGGCCCATTCTAAAGCCCATTTCGAGGCCCAAAAGCCCAACCAAGGCCTAATGCAGCCCAAACCTTGACCAAGGCCCAATCCGGTCAAACTTTGACCCGGTCCAATCATGACCAACCCGAACTTTGACTTGGTCCAACTTTGACCAATCTGAACTTTGACTTTGACCCTACTTTGACTCGGCCTAACTTTGACCTTGGCCCGAACTTTGACCTTGACCCGAACGTTGACCAACTCAAATTTTGACCCGACCCGATTTTTCAACCCCAAACCAAATTCAATTCAAATTCAAATTCAATTCAAATCCAAATTCAATTCAAATTCAAATTCAATTCAATTCCAAACTCATTCAATTCCAATTCAATTCAATATTCATTCAACCCCGATTCAACTTCGATCTCAATTCAATTTCAATTCCATTCCAATTTCTTCTACACTCTAAATGTCTCACAGACCTGAGTGTCTCACAGACTTTGTCATCCCAATGATTCGAATGTCTCACAGACCCGAGCATCTTATAGACCCGAGCGTCTCACAGATCCGAGCGTCTCATAGACTTCGACATCTCAAGGTTTCAAGTTTCTCATAGACCTGAGCGTCTCATAGACTTTGATATCTCATTCTTTTCATCATTTGAATATTCTAAATGTCTCATAAACCCAAGCGTCTCATAGACTAGCATCCTAAACTCGAAACTTCTCGAAATCTCAAACACCTCAAATATCTTCAAACTCCACAAACATCAAAACTTCCGAAACCCCCAAAACCTGAACTACGTAAGGTCTGATCTCAACATGGAGTTGAGTACGTAGGCAGCCCACATAGGGTGCGACCCCATTCCAATCCAAAAAACCCTTTTCCCAACTCTAAGGTGTTATTCATATCTGTCAAACATTCAAATCCCCTCTGACTCCTACAAACCCTCGACTTCTTCAACTCTCGACCCCGGACTTTCCCAAATCTTCATTCTATACTCATCTGAACTCCCCAATTCCCTCTTCTAGGCGTTGGCATGGCAGAAAAGCTCGCCTCATCCATTCTCTCTTCTCATCCTAATCCTATCCTTGGCTCTTAAATGAATCTCTCTAAAAGGTTTTGAAAGAAGGCAATCCCGACAATTGGAGACCGAGGTTTCCTCGGGCACCAATCCAATGTCGTGGTCGTTGCCACTTCTAAGGGGTGTAACCCAGTGCGAACCCACATAGAATCTCTGGTATGATCAGATAAGTCCTATCCATAGGCAACAATCTCAGAGACAATTAACGGTTCTTAGAACCCAATCCTCCTTCCTCGTTATCATAGGTCAAACTAGGTGGCGACTCTAGTCAATTTCTGCCCTTAGGGCATAAGTCCGCGTGGAGCCCATCGAGAGTGGGTGTAGTGCACACTTGCATTCCCCTTTATGCTTTCTGGGAAAGACGGACGATTTAGTAGGTTTGAGGGATGCCAGAATAACGGGTTTTCACCCTCCACAGAATGGCAATTTTTAGGATCTAGGCTTTTCAATCAAGAACCATATTTAGATAGACCCCCCTCATACCGAAAAATCACCCTCCACAGAATGGCGACTCTGCTGGGGAAAACTTGAGTAAGTTTTTCTCAAACTCAAGGAAGACTGAACTCCATTCAAAATTGTCAGGATTCCCTAACTTCTTTCAAAACCTCCAAGAGATTCATTCTAACGCCGCTAGGACTACTCTACTCCACACTTAGAGTGTGCGCTGAGAGGATAGTTAGGATGAGAGTCCAGAGTTCGAGATTGGCCTTGAGTGCCATATGTGTGCTTTACCATTTGCATGCTTCACTTGTGTGTTTATTGTTGTGTGTTTACTGTCTTATGTTTACTGCTCTTCATGCATGACATAATATTTATTGCTTATTTATTGCTTTTGTAAATGGGGCCTTCCTAGAAGGAGTCAACCCATTGTTGCATCGGGTAGCATAGGACATGCATTCCTTTGTGTCACCCGATTTGTCCACGAGTCACGGGATCCCAACCGGTCCACGGTTGATTCCCCATAAGTTGGGTCCTTCCTAGAAGGAGTTAACCCACGAGGTAACATGGTCCAAGACCTACGCCTTGAAGCTCATGATCCAAACATATCCTCCATTACCCGAGTCTAAGCCAGCATATAGTGAGCCATGAGCCTTCAGTGTCCAGCTGCCTGGTCTAGTGTCTAGGACGGGTTTTATGGGTAGTCACCCCTTGTATGCCGCCTGTCTGACCACCCTCTGCCTTACCCTGAAGATTGCATGGGCTCAGTTCTCCATGATTCCTCTGCACCACGGGTGTCTTTAAAGCCCAATGTCGCGCTACAAATTCATAGCGGATCCCGTATTTACGGATACCCATACATGACAAAGCGTAGTCAGCGAATAATTTGGACTTTAGACACACCTTATCGTGCAGACGAGGGGAGACCCGTTCCCATGCAGTACTTCCCCAAGTTTCCTAAAAGTGAGTATGTTGTGATAATCCCGGTCGTGGCTCTCGTGTGACTGTATCACTTCGGGTATCCTGACCTTTCGAACTTAAGCACTCCGGACTTTCTTGATGACGTGCCCCACAAGGCATAACAGAGATAAATCCTGAGAGATGAACAGTGAAGGAACGACGGTTCCCCCGTGGTATGGAAGCATTGATTGACCTGGAAGGTGATTATCCCAATCATTCACACTCAGCTCCACATAAAATTAGCCACGATTTTTATTTTGCGCTTACATCTGTGTGATCACGTTTCAAAAATGAGCAAAAATTTGAAAATGAATCAGTTTGAACACTCTAATGAAATCTCTTCAATGTCGTTCATCTCGAATGATTTCCAAAAAAAAATAATGATTTTCAAAATTGTTATATCCAAAACAGTTTTCAAAATCGATTTCAATCAAAGTCTTCCAGAAAATAAACTTTGTCAAATAGTTTGCAAAGACCAGATTTCAAAATCTACTGTTTACAAATGATTTTTAAACACTACTTCTCACAAATGTTATTTCAAAAACTATTTTCAAAAACAGATTTCAAAAGCCTACTTTCTACAAACGAATTTCAAACAACATTTTTCACCAACATTGCTTCAAAATAGTTTTTGAAAACAGTTTTCAAAGTTTATTTTCACAAACATATTTCAAAAATAAATGATTTAGTCCCCATGTTGCGACCCGCTATTTTTGAAGTTCAACCCACCTTCAAGAGCAGCGATCATTACCGTGGAGCGTACTAGTCATTTGTGTTTTCACATAAGTGGTGGATTTTCACAAAGAACTTGTGCTCGATCATTCACCTTTCCTTTCTCAAAAAACGCCCCTTATTTCCCTCGTCGGAGCAGATGGGAGCGCATGAAGATCAACAACTGCATTCTGAACCGAAAATCAGAGGTGCACCAACCCGAGTCGAGTGACATGAAGACCAGCAACGATTGTTCGAGATCAAATTTTTTGAGAGTCAGAAGAACACCAACCGGTTTTGTTTGATCACAATACCGCTTCGCTGCAAGAGCCAGAAGATGAGCGAGTAGCCGGTCAAGATCCCGAAGACGAACGAGTGGCCAATCAGAAGCCCAAACATGAATGAGCTGCCAGTCAGAAGCTCAAAGACAAAGCAGAAGAATTCGGGAGAAGTTTTTATACTCAAACTCCCCCATTTAATTTCTTTTAGAATTGATGTATAGGTTTTCCCCTAGCATTCTTTTCTCTCTTGTCAATTTCTGAATAGACTGTGTATAGGTTGTACATTCCCTTTGAATTTATTTAGGTCAATGTGTATAGGGTTCCCCACTCCCTATTTTATTTGTGAATAACCGAGCGTCAAAATTCATATTGAGAAAATCCACCACTTCGAAAAACACGTGTTTTCAAAACTATTTTCTTTTAGCACATACGACTTACTTCTTCCCATTTTTGGTCACTTCATATTCATTAGTCATGCATGAATCACACCCATCTCAGAAAAATTGCATAATCACATGTTGCATTCCCAACTCACCGCACACAAGCATTCACCTCATTTTGTTTAAAAAGCATACTGACATTCACATTTGTCATATTCTTTTTTCTATTATAACGGTTGTGTTTGCAGGTGATCAACCATATGTACCCACGAGTGAAAGCGTGACCCTCGAAGCAATAACAAGAAATACTAGGGATTCAAGCATCTTCCCATTCGACATGCCATGTATATAGACACCACCAACAACAAGAGAGCATATACCAATAAATCATACATCCAAAAAATCATATTCCAAAAAAAAATTCCCGAAAATGCGTACATCCGAAAATCCAGAAAAATGCATACATTCAAAAATCCAAAAAAATCATATATCCAAAAAATCCCAAAAATGCAGTCACTGTCATGTCGCGGGACCACCATGCGGGAGTGGTCACTCCCTAAAAGTCTCAAAACTCCAGAAGCCAATCATCAACCGAAATCTTTCTGACACAACCTCTCTCACACATCACACCTAACAACTTCTCTCACATAGACCATCTTCGGGGCTTACAATGACGGGATGAGCTTCATAGACCATCAACTGGAAACAACTTAAGCGAGACTAGCCATAACCTTACCACTCATGCATGCATCAAAAAAAAAACACTCAGTCAACCATCTTCATTCATCATTTTCAGCATTTCATGCACATCCTATACATAGTAATCCATATTACCACATCATATTGCATTGTAGACAATTGCATTTGCATATCGAAACGATGTCTTCGGTGAAAAGCTTGATTGATTGTTTGAACATAGTGTTTGAATCACTAAACTCTTGACCCGTCATCGAACTCAAGGGTCCAATCAAAATCAGCACCACAAACCAAAGTGAGTAGGTGCAAAGAGCGGTATTTTCCTTCGAATTCAAATGAGTGTTTTGGACAATCCATTGAGTGATGAGGGAAGGTAAAGAGTTCCAATTGAGGTAAAACCACGAGCGACATGTGCATTCCTTCAGCACATGGAGAGGCACAAATCATAGTGAGAGCAATGTCGATAAACATGATACGAACTGTGATTCATGCAAAGATTTGAGAAGAGTAAGAAAACAATCATTGAATAAAGAGAATGACAAGGCACTTAGGATCAAAATCCCCACAATACCAAAAAGCTTTGACTGCCCTGTAAATAATCCCTTAGTGAGCCCCACTGAGCCTTTCACGATAAACCTTTTTCTGTGAACTCCACAACATGCCAACCCACGTACATATACTTACTTGCCCTTGCAATAGAGGATCTCAAAGGAGCCGGAGCCATGGTCTCTCCCCCACCATCTTCACAAAAACAACAAATGAAATGCTTGAAGAAATCAGTGAGTCAATGCAACTCCAAAGCCAAACACCAAAAAAGAACACCGAAAATGTTCAAGGAGATCGATGAGTCAATGCAACTCCAAAGCTGAAAGGAAATACCTAAAATTTTAGAAAGCGAAATTATAAAGTTTACGGATATATGACATAAATGCAAGTATATTACATGGTTATAAGTAAGTTTTATTATTTAACGTATATTATAAAGTTACAAATTATTATATAGATTGCCAAGTATATTATGTAGTTTGAGTATATATTATTTATGAGCCATATATATAGTATTTAATGAAGATAATTCGTTTTAATTAAATTAACCCGTTTTTAAAGTATAAATAGTTGTGATTTTTAATGTCGTAAAAAAAAATAATAATCGTAATTTCTGTTAATTGGTAAATTTATTTATTAAAAACGAAGTTACGATAATAACGTTATGATTTAAACGATACCATTGATTTTACTATATTAAATGAGTCAGTTTAATTGATCAGTTATATTCTTTGGTGTTCTTCGTACTATGTAAAGAATAATTCTAACTTTTAGTATTTCCCTATTTTATTTATTAAACAACGTGTAACCTTCCACTTTTCCTAGCCTTTGGTTTCCAATAATTTATCCCACTGATTGATTTATTATAACAAGTTCACATTCCATATTCCTTCAGTTTCCTCTCTACCGCTTTTAATCCCTGACACGCTACTCTTTTTGTCTGCCCAACAAATCCCTCTCTGTATATGTCAACTCTCTCATCTCCTCGCTGCTGGACAGAAAGAGAGAAAATTTTCCTGTGCTCCCATCTGGCTCTCGACCGTACTCATAAACAAAAGGTTAATTTTTTGTATGTTCAATGCTCTGTCAGTATCTGTTCTTTCTCTTCCCTCTTCGCTGCACTGACTCGATTGATGCAGGAAGCAACAGAAAAAAAAAAATTAGAAGACTAGCCTCTCTTGTTTCCGGTTTGCGTACTCGAACAAAAAAAAAGAAATCACTCATCCTCGTACTTTATGGCCGAAGCAAAAAATATACTCTGACACACTAGCCTCTCTGCTATCTACAGAACTGCACTCCCCATTCTTCTTTCTCGGTACACACAGATATATATAGATATAATCATTTGTTTTTCTCTCTCCCTCACGTAAATCCAAAAGCAAAAGAAAAGAAAGTTAAAAAAAAAATTCTGCACTCACATACTGTTCATCCCTTCCCTCTATTATCTATTTCACGTATAAAAAAAGAAGAAGAAGCCCTCTCTCCTCTCCTCACTCACTCAGGCGTACAGAGAGAACCCTCACAAAAAAAATAAAAAAAAAAACAAAAAAAAACAAACTCTCAGTCAATTCACACGCACAGAGGAGTATATCCCAACTCACGCACTGCACCATTTCAAATTGGTTTGATGATGTCAGTGATGACATCATCCGCTGAAGTCATTGATGATGTCATCAAAACCGGTTTTATTATTTTTTTTTCAGCACTATTCTACTACTCACTATTTATGTAAATAAAATAACTGTTCTTAGTAGTACCTTAATATGCTACTTTTACATATGTTCATAATTTATATAAATATGTTTTATTAATAGTTTATTTAAAATTTGATTTAGAGTGTTCGGGTATTTACAAATACCCGTTATTATTAGGCTCCGAATTTGGGAGCGAGGAGCAGAGTTGAGGTCGTGTTTGGTGTGCGGATCGGTTTAGATTCCAGGTAAGTTACCGTGTTCACTAAACTTGTATTAACTGCGTAAAATAAATCTTTTTGTAATGGTTGTGATTTTTATCTGTGAGTGATTATTATTTTTGGGAATGAATTGTTTATGATAATGATTATTAGAAATATTTGAGTGCGCAGTTCATTTTATGATGATTAATTGGATATTATTTTTAGAGGAAAGAGATGAGGAAATGTTAATGATATGATTATGTGAGGTTGCAATTATTTAGTCATGATTATTGTGGCATGATTGAATTTTGGTGGTATATGTGGATTTTAATTATAAGTTGGATGATAACAATGAATAAAGAAACTGTAAGAAAATTATACCATGGTACATGTGGGCCGTATTAGGACACATGGATTAAGTGATAGATGCGGGCCGCATTAGGACGCATAAGTTGAGATACTGTGGGCCGCATTAGGACACGGTTAGCCCTAGATCTACTCCGTAGTCCTTTGAACTATTGGGGGGTGTGCACACTTAAGGATTTAGTGGCGAGGTTGGATTCCCGGCTGCGTGTTGGGGTCCGGGTTACAGCTGCGTGTTGTACCCAAGAGTGAGAGATGTTGTTTTGTCCTGGCTGCGCGTTGGGACAAGGAAGATAATTTAATTAATCTGGATATATATTATTGAGTTATTAATGAAGCATATGTGAATTATCTCTTTTTACAAAGTTTCCTTTATGGTTATGTGATGACATGGTCAAGATGATTGGTATGTTGATGCATTGCTATACTATTAAATTGTTTTCAAAGAGAAAATGATTTTTACATAGTGAAGTGGTAGCTTACTCAGTTTCTCTGACTTTATCGTGGCTCTTTGTTTGCTTGTTTGGTTTTCTGCCACAGGTCCTCATAGAGTTTAAGGGATGGGACGACGACATCGCTAGACTAAGTACTTATGAATAATTTTGTCTAAACTTTGAGTTAAATTTTGGTAAAACTTTGAGAGACTCTTTTGTTACAGACTATTATGACTTTATCGGATTTATTTTACCAATAATGAAGGTTTAGATTATTTAAGTATTAGTTAAAGCCTTAGCACTCGTTAGCTGCGAGTGTGGATAATACCTCGGATTTAGGGTTTATTTCTGCTGCGTATTAATACCCAACCTATATTGCTAAATAATTAACTTAATAAAACGTTAGAAAATCCGGGGTGTTACAAAGTGGTATCAGAGCAAAACCGACTAGAAAATAGGTTAAGGAAGATTAAAAATGGAGTATTGGTCTTAGGTTTAAAAATTGGACAAGCCGTCTTATGGGGGGAATTACTATTTGATGTTTTCTTTGTGTTTTATGTTTTTATATATATATTGTATGTGTTGTGATTGAATCTTTTATGCTTGAGGTATTGAAGTATTGAATGAGATATATGTTGCCACGAAGGAATAAGTGATGATTATGATATGAGTATAAGTTCATTGACGAATGTGTTGACAGCCTGTGAGTTGTTATGAATTTTGTGATTTAGAGAACTTCTTATGTTGAAGAATTTACGATGAATGATAGATGATTAGAACTCCTTGGTGAGTTATATTGCCTTGGTAATTATAGGAATTTTATCTGAATAAATTATAGTCCTATGGTTGGGAACTCAGGTGTGGGTTCTAGCAATTCAAAACCTTATCGAGTAGCCCCTCACCTTTACTACACCAGGAGGAGAGCTAGACAAATCAGAATGGGCGCGAATCAAACTCCCGAGCAACAGATTGCCGAGATGCGTCAGATGATGATGACTTTGGGAAATCTGGTTCAGGCCCAGACTCAGGCCCAAGTCCAAGCTCAAGCCCAAGCTCAAGCCCAAGCCCAAGCCCAGGCGCAGAGTGAAGCACAACGCCTTGAGATGAGCTATGCAAAGCAGGTGGCTAATCTGAATCCTAGCCACTACAAAGGTGAAGAAGACCCAGTGATCTTGGAGGAATGGCTTGATGAGATGGAGCGAGTTTTGGACACAGTGCATTGCCCAGCTGATCGAAGGGTGACTTGTGCTGTATTTTACTTGAAGAGTGAAGCAGCCAGATGGTGGACCACCGAGAAAGATGCCTTACTTGCCACTCCTAACTTCAACTGGGAGGCCCTGAAGAATGCTCTGCAGAGGCGCTTTTACCCTGCCCATGTTAAGAGTGAGAAGAAGAAGGAGTTCCTTAATTTGAAGCAGCTGTCGATGACCGTGCCAGAGTACTACTCCAAGTTCGTGGAGCTCTCCAGATTTGCTCAGAACCTTGTCCCAGATGAGGAAGCTAAAGTGGAGAAGTTCATTGGAGGTCTGAATTGGAACCTCCAGATGGTGATGCAAGCTGTCGATGTCACTCTCCATGATGCATATGTGAAGGCTGCCAAGATGCACAAGGTGGCCATTACCCAGAAGGAGGTGAATGAGCGGAACAAGAGGAAGGGTGAGCCCTCAAGTGTGGGGAAGACTATGAATCAGGGAGGTGACAAGAAATTCAAGCCCAACAATTATCAGAATTCGGGTGGTTACCAAGGGGGCAAGAACTTCAACCAGAACCAGGGTCAGAATCAGGGAGGAAATCCCATTTGCAAGAAGTGTAACAAGGCTAGCCACCCAAGAACTGATTGCAGAGGGAACGTGTGGAAGTGCTTTGACTGTGGCAAGCTAGGCCACAGGGCTTTTCAGTGCTACAAGAATACTAAGGGAGGTGCCCAGCAGAAGGGGAATGGAGGTTATAATTCTGGAGGTAGTCAAAGCAACCATGGAGGGACCAATCAGAAGAATGACCAGACCATTGGAGGTAGTGGATCAGGAGGAGGAGCCAACAACAACTATGTGAAGCCAGGGCGCCTGAATGTGATGAGCCGGGCTGAGGCTGAAGCTTTAGGCAACGTGATCACTGGTACTTTTCTAATTCATAATACTCCTGCACGTGTTCTATTTGATACGGGAGCAGTACTCTTTGTGGCTACTTCTTTTCTCAAGAGCTGAATTTAGTAGATAGCACTGCAATTTTCTGTGACGTTTCTATTCCGTCCGGGATAATGATCCATTGCTCTAAGTTGCTTGAGAAATATGAACTTTACTATTAAGGGAGTTGAGTTTGAGGCTAATTTGATTCAGTTTGACCTCATGGAGTTTGATATTATTTTGGGGATGGATTGGCTACAAAGATATAGAGGTGACATTAAGTGCTATGAGCAGAAAGTGGTTCTGAAGGGTCCTAAGGGTCAAAGGGTATCATATAGCAGTGTTGAGAAGAAAGTTGGGATTAAGGTAGTCTCTGCCATGTCTATCTTGTCTGAAATCCGGAAGGGCCATGCGGCTTATCTCTGCAATGTTCAAGATAAGAGCAAGGAAGATGTTCCAATTTCTGAAATCCAGGTGGTGAATGAGTATCCCGATGTGTTTCCTGACGAAATTCCTGGCATGCCACCGAACAGGGAAGTTGAATTCAGCATCGATCTAGTGCCTGGTACTGGACCAATCTCTAAAGCACCCTACAGGATGGCGCCCGCGGAGATGAAAGAGTTGAAAGCTCAATTGGAGGAACTTTTAGACAAGGGGTACATCCGCCCGAGTGTATCACCTTGGGGAGCACCAGTCCTTTTCGTGAAGAAGAAGGATGGAAGCTTGAGGCTTTGTATTGATTATCGAGAGCTAAACCGGGTGACTGTGAAGAATAAGTATCCACTCCCGAGGATAGATGACTTGTTTGACCAGTTACGGGGAGCCGGAGTTTTCTCAAAGATTGACCTGAGATCGGGGTATCACCAGATGAGGATCGCGGAGAAAGACATCCCAAAGACTGCTTTTAGAACTCGGTATGGGCACTTCGAATTTACTGTAATGCCTTTCGGATTAACTAACGCTCCTGCAGTCTTTATGGATTTGATGAATAGGATATTTGGTCCTTACTTGGATCAGTTTGTTGTGGTCTTCATTGATGACATCCTCGTATACTCTAAGACCGTTGAAGAGCATGAAGAACATTTGAGGAAGATTTTACAGATCTTAAGGGATAACCAGTTGTATGCAAAATTGTCCAAATGCGAGTTTTGGTTGGACAAAGTTTCTTTCTTAGGCCATGTGGTGACCAGTGAAGGAATTTCTGTAGATCCTGCGAAGGTGCAAGCTGTGAAGGACTGGCCCAGACCGACCAATGTGACTGAGATTCGAAGCTTCCTTGGGTTGGCAGGATATTACAGGAGGTTCGTGAAGGACTTCTCGAAGATTGCCAGGCCTCTCACTAACTTGATGAAGAAGGTGATTAAATTTCAGTGGAGTGATGAATGCGAAAAGGCGTTCCAACCCTGAAGGAAAGATGACTACCACCGGTTCTGACTCTGCCGTCCGGTACAGAAGGGTTTGATGTTTACAGTGATGCTTCGAAATTTGGGCTCGGCTGTGTACTAATGCAAATGGAAGGTGATAGCTTACGCCTCAGGCAGTTGAAGGAGTATGAGACAAGATACCCCACGCATGACCTGGAGCTGGCGGCGGTGGTGTTTGCCTTGAAAATTTGGAGGCATTACTTGTATGGGTTACTTGCAGAATCTACACTGACCACAAGAGTCTGAAGTACATCTTCACTCAGAAGGAGCTTAATATGAGGCAAAGAAGATGGTTGGAGCTGATAAAAGATTATGATTTGGAGATTCAGTACCATGAGGGAAAGGCGAATGTGGTTGCTGATGCTCTTAGCAGAAAGAAGAGTCACTCAGTGAATGCTATCCGAATCCTTCCAGATGAATTAGCCGTGAGATTCGAGACATGGGCTTAGAGATGATGGAGCCTGGGGGAGTCGAAGCTGAAATTCAGATGTATAGTATTGTGGCCACGTCAGATATTCAGGCTGAGATCATTAAGAATCAGGATGGAGATGTGAAACTTGATCGAATTAAAGGAAAGATGCGTGAGGGTCAGGCACGGGATTTTATGATCCATGATGATGGTGGTCTTAGATTCAAGGGAGGTTGTGTGTGCCTCACAAGTGTGGTGACCTGAAGGAGAAGCTAATGAAGGAAGCCCATAACACTCCGTATTCCATCCATCCGGGAGGAGATAAGTTGTACAAGGACCTTAAGAAGCACTTTTGGTGGCCCAAAATGAAGAAAGAGGTAGCTGAGTTTGTGGCTAAGTGTCTCACATGCCAAAAGGTAAAGTTTGAGCACAAGCGAATGGGAGGTTTAGTTCAGCCATTGGAGATTCCAGGGTGGAAGTGGGACTCCATCTCTATGGATTTTATTGTAGGTCTCCCTCAGACTAAAGGTGGGATGAACCAGATATGGGTCGTTGTGGATAGACTCACCAAAGCTGCTCATTTCATTGCTATGAAGGATACTTGGTCTATGGAGCAGCTAGTGGATGCTTATATTAAAATGTTGTGAGATACCACGGTGTTCCTCGTACCATAGTCTCAGACAGAGACTCCAGATTCTTGTCCCGGTTTTGGCAGCAATTTCAGAAGGCCATGGGATCAAAGCTGAATTTGAGCACTGCGTACCATCCAGCCACAGACGGGCAAACCGAGAGGACTATCCAAACTTTGGAGGACATGTTACGAGCTTGTGTCATGGATTTCCAGGGCTCTTGGGTTGATAAGTTGCATCTCATTGAGTTCTCTTACAATAACAGTTATCACTCCAGCATTAAGATGGCTCCATTTGAGGCTCTTTATGGCAGGAAATGCAGAACCCCTCTGTGTTGGACCGATATTAGTGAGACCATTGTTCTTGGTCCTCAACTGATCGAGGAAACGATGAACCAAGTCAGGATGATCCAACAAAGGATGAAAGCAGCTCAAGATAGGCAAAAGTCCTATGCTGATTTGAAGAGGAGGCCTTTGACGTTTGAGGTAGGAGAGAAAGTGTTCCTGAAGGTATCTCCTACGAAGGGAGTTATGAGGTTTGGAAGGAAAGGGAAGCTTAGCCCGAAGTTTATTGGTCCGTATGAGATCTTGGACAAGGTTGGTGGTCTGGCGTACAGGTTGGCGTTGCCTTTGGAGCTAGAGAAGGTCCACAATGTGTTCCACGTTTCACAACTAAAGAAGTACGTGCCGGACCCGTCCCATGTTCTTCAACCAGAAGTGGTGGAGATGGACCCGGACCTAACTTACGAGGAGTATCCCGTCAAGATTTTGGATACCAAGACTCGGGAGACTCGATCCAAGACCACGGAGATGGTCAAAGTGCTTTGGTCAAACCATGGTGTAGAGGAAGCTACATGGGAGACCAAGGAAGAGATGAACAAGAAGTACCCTCATCTCTTTAAGTCAGGTATGAGTTAAATGTCTAGTTAATTACGAGGACGTAATATTCTTTAAGGGGGGTAGACTGCGATACCCAAATCATTATGGTTATTAAATTATTGCGGTTAGTGATATGTTGAACACCTTAGCATAAGTTAGCTAGAAGCGATTAGTTGATTATTAAGACAATGGTTAGTAGTGTGAGTTCGAGCTTCGAGGACGAAGCTTTATTTTAAGGGGGGAATGATGAAATACCCCTAAAATTTTAGAAAGCGAATATTATAAAGTTTACGGATATATGACATAAATTGCAAGTATATTACATGGTTTATAAGTACGTTTTATTATTTACACGTATATTATAAAGTTACAAATATATTATATAGATTGCAAGTATATTATGTAGTTTACGAGTATATATTATTTATGAGCATATTATATAGTATTTAATGAAGATAATTCGTTTTAATTAAATTAACCCGTTTTTAAAGTATAAATTAGTTGTGATTTTTAATGTCGTAAAAAAAATAATAATCGTAATTTTCTGGTTAATTTGGTAAATTTATTTATTAAAAACGAAGTTTCGATAATAACGTTATGATTTAAACGATACCATTGATTTTACTATATTAAATGAGTCAGTTTAATTGATCAGTTATATTCTTTGGTGTTCTTCGTACTATGTAAAGAATAATTCTAACTTTTAGTATTTCCTATTTTATTTATTAAACAACGTGTAACCTTCCACTTTTCCTAGCCTTTGGTTTCCAATAATTTATCCCACTGATTTGATTTATTATAACAAGTTCACATTCCATATTCCTTCAGTTTCCTCTCTACCGCTTTTAATCCCTGACACGCTACTCCTTTCTGTCTGCCCAACAAATCCCTCTCTGTATATGTCAACTCTCTCATCTCCTCGGCTGGACAGAAAGAGAAAATTTTCCTGTGCTCCCATCTGGCTCTCGACCGTACTCATAAACAAAAGGTTAATTTTTTATGTTCAATGCTCTGTCAATATCTGTTCTTTCTCTTCCCTCTTCGCTGCACTGACTCGATTGATGCAGGAAGCAACAGAAAAAAAAAAATTACTCCCTCCGTCCCACTCCGATTGTCCCCTTTACTATTTGAGCTTGTCGTTTGACTTCAATATTTAACATGTAAAATAATATATTTTTATAAATTTTTTTTTTATAATGGAATCCTTATGTGAAAAACTATATATTGTAAAAATTATTTTTCAAAAATTATTTTATCTTATATATTTAATATTGAAGTGGAAAAGCGTGCCAAAAAGCAAATGGGACAATTATGACGGGACGGAGGTAGTAGAAGACTAGCCTCTCTTGTTTCCGGTTTGCGTACTCGAACAAAAAAAAAGAAATCACTCATCCTCGCTACTTTATTGGCCGAAGCAAAAATATACTCTGTACACACTAGCCTCTCTGCTATCTACAGAACTGCACTCCCCATTCTCTCTTTCTCGGGTACACACAAATATATATAGATATAATCATTTGTTTTTCTCTCTCCCTCACGTAAATCCAAAAGCAAAAGAAAAGAAAGGTTAAATAAAAATCTCTGCACTCACATACTGTCATCCCTCCCCTCTCTATTATCTATTTCACGTATAAAAAAAGAAGAAGCCCCTCTCTCCTCTCCTCACTCACTCAGGCGTACAGAGAGAACCCTCACAAAAAAATAAAAACAAAAACAAAAAAAACCAAACTCTCAGTCAATTCACACGCACAGAGGAGTATATCCCAACTCACGCACTGCACCATTTCAAATTGGTTTGATGATGTCAGTGATGACATCATCCGCTGAAGTCAGCGATGATGTCATCAAACCGGTTTTATTATTATTATTTTTTTTTTTCAGCACTATTCTACTACTCACTATTTATGTAAATAAAATAACTGTTCTTAGTAGTACCTTAATATGCTACTTTTACATATGTTCATAATTTATAAATATGTTTTATTAATAGTTTATTTAAAATTTGATTTAGAGTGTTCGGGTATTTAACAAATACCCGTTATTATTTTAGGCTCCGAATTTGGGAGCGAGGAGCAGTAGTTGAGGTCGTGTTTGGTTGTGCGGATCGTTTCTAGATTCCCAGGTAAGTTACCGTGTTCACTAAACTTGTATTAACTGCGTAAAATAAATCTTTTTGTAATGGTTGTGATTTTTATCTGTGAGTGATTATTTTTTTGGGAATGAATTGTTTATGATAATGATTATTAGAAATATTTGAGTGCGCAGTTCATTTTATGATGATTAATTGGATATTATTTTTAGAGGAAAGAGATGAGGAAATGTTAATGATATGATTATGTGAGGTTGCAATTATTTAGTCATGATTATTGTGGCATGATTGAATTTTGGTGGTATATGTGGATTTTAATTATAAGTTGGATGATAACAATGAATAAAGAAACTGTAAGAAAATTATACCATGGTACATGTGGGCCGTATTAGGACACATGGATTAAGTGATAGATGCGGGCCGCATTAGGACGCATAAGTTGAGATACTGTGGGCCGCATTAGGACACGGTTAGCCCTAGATCTACTCCGTAGTCCTTTGAACTATTGGGGGGTGTGCACATTAGGATTTAGTGGCGAGGTTGGATTCCCGCGCGTGTTGGGGTCCGGGTTACAGCTGCGTGTTGTACCCAAGAGTGAGAGATGTTGTTTTGTCCTGGCTGCGCGTTGGGACAAGGAAGATAATTTAATTAATCTGGATATATATTATTGAGTTATTAATGAAGCATATGTGAATTATCTCTTTTTACAAAGTTTCCTTTATGGTTATGTGATGACATGGTCAAGATGATTGGTATGTTGATGCATTGCTATACTATTAAATTGTTTTCAAAGAGAAAATGATTTTTACATAGTGAAGTGGTAGCTTACTCAGTTTCTCTGACTTTATCGTGGCTCTTTGTTTGCTTGTTTGGTTTTCTGCCACAGGTCCTCATAGAGTTTAAGGGATGGGACGACGACATCGCTAGACTAAGTACTTATGAATAATTTTGTCTAAACTTTGAGTTAAATTTTGGTATAAACTTTGAGAGACTCTTTTGTTACAGACTATTATGACTTTATCGGATTTATTTTACCAATAATGAAGGTTTAGATTATTTAAGTATTAGTTAAAGCCTTAGCACTCGTTAGCTGCGAGTGTGGATAATACCTCGGATTTAGGGTTTATTTCTGCTGCGTATTAATACCCAACCTATATTGCTAAATAATTAACTTAATAAAACGTTAGAAAATCCGGGGTGTTACAGAAAGCCAAAATACAAAGCAGTGAACACTTGAGAAAGTTGATGAGCCAAATGCAGTTTCAAAAAACAAAATGAGAAGAAAGTTCAAATCGAACACCAGAAGAGGCAAGAAGGAGAAATCCAAATCAGAAGGACCAATGATGTCCCATAGAAACCAATAAAAGGTTATCAAAACCCGTCCAATCATTCCACCCATGGCAAAGGCGAAACACGTCCTCTATTGCACAAAAGCTCCACAATTCCCAAATAAATCCTCCAGTCCCATGTAACATACATCATACCCCTAAGCCCCGTTATAACCCAATAAAAGACCTCTGACTCGTTGATTGATGAGCGTTAACCGAAAGTATCGGATCTGAAACATGAATCATAAGTTTCGTACTTGTTATCAACATGTCCCGTCATGCCAAAGGGACCGTTAGCGAATGAGTGTGACCTAATCTCACAAGGTCTTTAGAGTGCGAGTGACTCTTCGACTAAACCACCAAATAATAATCGGCCTACCCCATTGCAGGTGAGGAATTTGTGAGGAACGGAAAGTCCATAACCTCGAAAAGGAATTCTAAGGAAAATACTGCTCTGAGCATCAAGAGTGTCATCACGACATTTGCACACACGGCCATACTCATGAAAGATTGACCCGTATCCCTCCATGAGAGGAAAGTGATTCACGCATTCGAGTTCTGTAACACCCCCAAACACTGGCCTAGGAGTTAGGGGTATTACACGCCGCGTATTATTACATAATAACGCAAGGCTCTAAAAGAACGAACTTAAACACATATTCAAATAAGGCCCAAAACAGAATACTTGAACAAAGTATAACCACAATGAAGTCTTAACACCTCAAAAGGCTTTTGCAGAACCCACCAAACGTATAACAGAAACGGAAGCTAACAAAAAGGCCCAAAGGCTCAAATCCGAATACAAAGTCTCAAAAGTAACTAATAACGAAACATCTAACTCCAGAGCTGCAAAACAACCTTCACTGATCAATCTGCAATGTTAGATAGAAATAGGGGAATGAGCACACAACTATGCCCAGTGGATGACCAACTTCATCAACCAGCATGCTCAAAACATTTACAGAATGTTATCAAATCAGAAGGAGTCAAGAGAATCCATAAACATGTCAGAAATCAGAAACAGAAGTCCATTCATTAGGGGACTAAACAGAGCAGAAGCAGACAGAAGCAAAAAACAGAGTGGGACACTAGCGATCACAGCATACAGACAGAACGAGCAACCAGCTCGTGAACAGAACGAGGAAACCTCACTCGTAAACAGAACAGATGTAAACACCCGTGAACAGAACGGGGAACATCACCCGTGAACAGAAGGATCCTACATAGCGCGCTACGAGACAGCGTAACCAGCCATCCAAAGGCTCAGACACAGAGATAACTAGGTCCCAAAACAGAAGCTTAAATACAGATAAGCATATGTGCACCAAAGGCACCAGAAAGCTCATAGATAGCTTGGAAATCAGAAGGGGAATCCAACCCCGCAAACAAAGTCAAAACGGAGCTCAAACGAGCAAGTTATGGACAAAACAGTAGCCTGTCCAAACTTGTGTCCGGACATCAATGTTCGGACACAAGTCGAGACTCAGAAGGCAAAATCAGACAGATGTCCGAACTTGTGTCCGGACATCAAAGTTCGGACACAAGTCGAACCTTAAAACAGATGGAGAGTCAGATGTGTCCGAACATCCAAGTTCGGACGGATGTTCGGACATCCTTCGGAAAACAGAACGTGGAGAGTCCGAACTTGTGTCCGGACATCCAATGTTCAGACACAAGTCGAAGCCAAAATCAGAGAATGCAGAAGGCTGTGTCCGAACTTCAAAGCTCGGACGGAAGTTCGGACATAGCGAAGATTTTCAAAAGATTAAGCGCAGAAGGGCATGTCCGAACTTCAAAGCTCGGACGGAAGTTCGGACATGCCGAAAACCTCAGAAATCAGAAGCGAATTCAAACGAACAGAGGCACAAAAACCAATCCAAATCAACACACACATTTACAAAACAACCTTGGGGGTTTAATCCATTGAAAGGCATTAAACAGACATAAGACACACACCCACACAGGATCAAATCATTGAATTAACTGGTAGAATCCAAACTCCCCAAGGCTGAACACACGGATCGAATCCGAAAGCCACCTACCTCAAATACAGCAGAGACGAGTCACAATCTGAACAGCAGAGCTCGAATCCAAGCAGATACCCCAAACGCAGACCGAAAAGCAATGCCAACCCTCTAACTGAATACAATTGCAATCCCAAATCAGAAACGCAACCAAAACCCCGAAACTGAAACTGTAACCTGAACGGGAATACTATTCTCACCTGAATTCTGACAGTAGGACAACGGATTCACGGACGACGCCCACAGTAGAAGAGATTGACTGAGAATGCGAAATCGCCACTGATTCACAATCAGATTGCAAAGGGGAATTAGAAAGTAAACACTTCAGAAACCTAGAACCGAAGAAGGCTAACTTCTATACCTTAAATTGAACAGGAACGCCAACGAAGAGAATGGGTCCACAGCAGAGGCTCGAATCTTCAAACCGGCACAGCAACTCTTACAGATCGAGAAGGCAAGAAAATGCGGAGAGGAGTTGAGAGAGAGAGAGAGCGTCTCAGCAGATGAAAACTGATCGGGAATTATAAAGTGAGAGCGTGGTGAGGAACGTGGTTAGGGAAGTAATTAAGGATGATTTAATAAGAAATAATATTAGGCTCTCACCAGAAAATCAATTGAGGAAGGAAAAGACTTCTTCGTCCCCATCTTAATTAGAATGGACTTCCTTGTCCTGAATAATGAGATAAGCCACTTAAAATAAGATGGTGATGAAATAAATTATGACCAAAACTTGGGTTATAACATCACCTCCCCCTTAAAAGAATTTCGTCCTCGAAATTAAAACATACCTACTGCTCGAAAGGGCGGGGAACTTAGAACGCACTTCGCTTTCGACCTCCCAGGTCGCCTCCTCCTCCGACTGACCCGACCACTGCACCTTCACCAAGGGCATGGTCTTGCTCCTAAGCTTACGAACATCTCGGGCTAGAATCCTCGAAGGAACTGCCTCGAACGTGAAGTCCTCCCTCAACTGAAGCGGACTGAAGTCGATCACATGAGATGGGTCCGGAATATACTTCCTCAGCATAGAAACGTGGAACACACTGTGCACTGCTGCTAAAGACGGAGGCAGAGCCAAACGATAGGCAACCGGTCCGATCCTCTCTAGGATCTCAAAAGGACCCACAAAACGAGGGCTAAGCTTGCCTCTCTTCCCAAAACGAACGACTCCTCTCACAGGAGAAACCTTCAGATACACATGGTCGCCCACCTCAAACTCTAGAGGTCGTCTCCTCTGATCGGCGTAGCTCTTCTGGCGACTCTGAGCCACTAGCAAACGCTCCCTGATCGACTGAATCTTGCCCAAGCATCTGAACACAGTCTGGACCAATCACAGCTCTCTCCTTCAGATCATCCCAACAGATGGGTGATCTGCACCTCCTGCCATACAAGGCCTCGAACGGTGCCATCCCAATACTGGTCTGAAAGCTGTTATTATAAGCGAACTCGATCAATGCAACGTGCTGATCCCAGCTGCCCCCAAAGTCGAGTACACATGCCCTGAGCATGTCCTCTAGGACCTGATTCGTCCTCTCTGTCTGCCCGTCTGACTGAGGATGGTAAGCTGAACTGAAGACAACTTCGTCCCCAAGCCTGATGCAAACTCTGCCAGAATCTGGACATAAACCTCGGATCTCTGTCAGACACAATCGAAGCAGGAACCCCATGCAGACGTACTATCTCATCAATGTACAACTGGGCCAAGCGGTGCAAACTGAAAGTCTTCCTGACAGGTAGGAAGTGAGCGCTCTTCGTGAGCCGGTCCACAATGACCCAAACTGCATCAAAACCCCTCGGAGTCTTAGGCAGTCCCATAACAAAATCCATCCCGACGCTCTCCCACTTCCACTCCGGAACGGGAAGAGGCTGAAGCAAACCAGCTGGTCTCTGATGCTCAGCTTTGACCTGCTGACAGGTCCGACATCTGGATACAAAGTCAGAAATATCTCTCTTCATGTTGCTCCACCAGAATGTCTCACGTAGGTCCCGGTACATCTTCACCCCTCCGGGGTGTACCGAGTACGGAGCTCCATGAGCCTCCTGCATGATCTCACGCCTCAACGCGTCGTCTGCTGGCACACAAACACGGCCTCTGAACCTCAGGCAGCCATCCTCTGAAACCCGAACTCGGACTCCTGACCAGCAGACAAACTCTCTCTGATCTTACACAGACTGACATCTAGCTCCTGACTGGCCTTGATCCGGTCGATCAAGGTAGGCTGAACCTGCAGTGCTGCTAAAATCCCAGACCTCTCTGGACGGACGACCCAGATACCCATGCGCTGCAACTCCTGAGCAGACCTCTCCACACCAGATAAAGCACAAACGGTCCCAGACGGCCCCTCCTACTAAGCGCATCAGCCACCACATTCGCCCTACCCGGATGGTAGAGGATCTCTAAGTCGTAATCGTGTAGCAACTCCAGCCACTCCTCTGCCTCAAGTTCAACTCCTTCTGAGTGAACAGATACTTGAGGCTCTTATGGTCCGTATACACCTTGCACGCTGCCCCATACAAGTAGTGCCTCCAAATCTTCAACGCAAAGACCACCGCAGCCAGCTCCAGATCGTGGGTCGGATAGTTCCTCATATGGCTTCAACTGACGAGAGCCATATGCTACTACCTTCCCATGCTGCATCAGCACATCCAAGTCCCCTATGGGACGCATCACAGAAAACCTCAAGACCCTCGGTCCCCTCCGGAAGAGTCAAGATCGGCGCAGTAGTCAACCTCTTTTCAGCTCCAGAAAACACTGCTCGCAGGCATCGCTCCACTCAAACTTCACATCCTTCTGCAGCAGACGAGTCAACGGAATCACCAACTTGGAGAAGCCCTCCACAAACTTGCGATAGTAGCCCGCTAGTCCAAGGAAGCTACGAATATCCCCAACATTAGTAGGTCTGGCCCACTCAGTAATAGCTCGAATCTTCTCCGGGTCCACGGAGATACCATCCTTGGAGACCACATGTCCCAAGAATACCACCTGATCTAGCCAGAACTCGCACTTCTTCAGCTTCGCATACAACTCGTTCTCCCTCAGAGTCTGGAGAACGGTCCTCAAATGCTCCTCGTGCTCCTCAGCACTCTTGGAATACACCAAGATGTCATCGATGAAAACTACAACGAACTGGTCCAAAAACGGCTTGAAGACTCTGTTCATCATATCCATAAATACGGAAGGCGCATTCGTCAGACCGAATGGCATCACTAGGAACTCGTAATGTCCATAACGAGTCCTGAAAGCGGACTTAGGCACGTCGTCTGCCTTAATCCTCAGCTGATGATATCCCGACCTCAGATCGATCTTCGAAAACACCTTAGCTCCTGCTAACTGGTCGAACAAGTCGTCTATGCGCGGGAGAGGATACCTATTCTTAATGGTAACCTTGTTGAGCTCCCTGTAGTCAATGCACAACCGCATGCTACCGTCCTTCTTCTTTACAAATAGCACTGGCGCTCCCCAAGGCGACACACTCGGGCGAATGAAGCCCTTATCCAGCAGCTCCTGCAACTGGACCTTCACTCCTTGAGCTCAGCAGGCGCCATACGGTATGGGGCCTTCGAAATGGGCTGAGTCTCAGGTGCGAGCTCGATCGAGAACTCCACCTCTCTGACAGGGGGAAGCCCAGGTACATCATCCTGGAACACTCGGGAAGTCTCTGACCACTGGAATCTCCTCCAACTTCGCATCCTTGCGAACCTCAGGGATGTAGCACAGATATCCCTGGCATCCTTTCCTCAGAAAACGGAACGCCTGCATAGCTGATATGACTGGCGGCGAGCACGGGAGTCCATTCCCTGCTACAATCAAACGGGGCTGGCCCGGCTCCTCGAAAGTGACTCTCGAAGCAGCACAATCAATGTGGGCATGGTGCGCAGCAAGCCAATCCATGCCCAGGATCACATCAAAAGAAGTCATCTCCATCGGGATGAGGTTAGCACACAGAGTCCTATCTCTGACTAACACAGGACTATCTTTGCAAACAGAATTCAACAGCATAGAAGAGTCCCTAACTAATGGACTATGCACACATAACTCAACACCCAGAGGCACAACAGGCAAACCGAGCTCACCCACCAACTCAGCAGAAATAAAAGAGTGGGTGGCTCCAGAGTCAAACAAACAGAAAACAGAACGAGATGACAGCTGGAGAATACCTGTGACAACTCTGTCAGTCGATCGGTCCCTCTCTCCAGCCATCGCGTACACTCTGGCCTGGCCCTGGGGCTTCTTCTGCTCAGCCCGGTCTCGATCTCTAGACCCAGATGCAGATCCTCCAGCTCCACCTCCAGAGCTACCTCTGCTCCTCTCAGCCTGAGGGCAATCAGCAATCCTATGCCCATGGATCCACACTTGAAGCAGGCCCCGGACTTCCTGTAGCAGTCCTGACCTCTGTGAAACTTGCCACAGACCTGGCACTTCGGAGCAGGAGCTGACGAAGACGAACCCCTCTATCTCGTGAACGGTCCCCAGAGCGGTCTCCAGTAGACTGCTTCTTCTGAGAAGCAGACTGATCCCTCCTATCACTGTCATCGGACCTCTGCTTCCTCTTCTGGTCCTTCCCTCCAGACTGGCGACCTCTCAAGTCAGCCTCTACCAACAGGGCGACATCAGCTACGTCCCTGAAGGTCTTGTGACGCAGCGGCGTCACAGCAGATCGGATATCCGGCCTCAGGCCGCTCTCAAACTTCCTGGCCTTCCTATGCTCGTCAGGCTCAGGTGCAAACTTAGATAGGCTGATAAACTTGCGGACGTACTCCTCAACGCTCATGTCCCGACCCTGGCGTAGTCGGTTATACTCCAGGATGCGCTGATCCTTGTAGACGTCGGGGTAGAACTGCTTGTTGAACTCCCCAATGAACTGCTCCCACGTCCATGGCTGTGGAACTTCCCCATCACTGACCTCCACCACTCCTTGGCTTCGGCCTTGAACAGAAAGGTAGCGAAGTCGACCTTCTGCTCCTCCTCAGAGCCCATCACTCGAAGCAAATCCTCCACCTCTGACAACCAGTGGCTGGCCTCCTGGGGGTCTCCTGCCCCATCGAACGACGGCGGCTTCAGCTTCATGAATTCCTGAAGCGCCTTCACGTTCCTCCCTCCAGCATCTGCCCCAGCCGGGCCTGCTCCGCCAGCTGGTCCTCCTCCAGCTGGACCCCCTGCAGCCATGGTCTGCATGAGCTGCGTCATAAACTGCTGAACAGCATCAGCACATTCCCTGGAGGGTTATTCGCTCTCCTTGGCGGCATTCTGAAAGTCCAACAGCAGACAGTTACTCGACACTAACACTGACATTTCTGACTGACTGGCTAACTTAAAATCCCAGCAGATTAGAACCCAGAGCTCTGATACCACTAAATGTAACACCCCCAAACACTGGCCTAGGAGTTAGGGGTATTACACGCCGCGTATTATTACATAATAACGCAAGGCTCTAAAAGAACGAACTTAAACACATATTCAAATAAGGCCCAAAACAGAATACTTTGTTCAAGTATTCTGTTTTGGGCCTTATTTGAATATGTGTTTAAGTTCGTTCTTTTAGAGCCTTGCGTTATTATGTATAATACGCGGCGTGTAATACCCCTAACTCCTAGGCCAGTGTTTGGGGGTGTTACAAGTTCAATAATCACTCAAGATAGAACGGAGATGCCTTATATTCGTAAACCTTGTATTAACAGAGATAGGACCGTACCCTCTCTCCCAAAAACTGCATATGCATTTGGCATCAGTTTTGCACCAGTGTTTGCATGCATCATAAGCACTCCATCATAACATATGATTGATAAGAACTCTGCCTAGTCTCGCCGAAAGTAGACTTCAGCTGCCGCTATTGAAGCGTAACTCCCTATCAAAGGAAGTCAAGTCGGAGCCATCCTAGGCATCTGAGCTACATCGAACCATTACGGCACTATCCTGGGCCACATCGAGCTATATCTAGCTCTTCGGAGCCCTCCCGGGCTATCGCCGAGCTACATCGAACCATTCAAGAGCTATCCGGAGGCATACGAAGACCATCCCGGAGCCATCCACTGCCATACTCATTCCCTTTCGACACCGCTTCTAAAGCCAATCTGGAGCCATGCGGGAGTCATCCTCAAAACATTGAGACCATCCATAGAGCTACACAGAGGCCATCCCAACAGTCCGAGAATAATACGGGGCCACCTCAAATCCTTGTTAGATCCATTTCGTCACCAAAGCTTTGCTCACAGAGGATCGAACTACATATGGTCTGATCTCAATATGGAATTGAGTACGTATGCAGCCCGCCCAAGGTGCAACCACATCAGAGGCGAAAACTTCCCTTTTCCCCTCGGTGTCATTAAAGTGAACCAACCAAAGCATCGTCATGCTCAATCAGCACAAGGTCATCCCGGAGCCATCCATGGAAATCCTGAAACCATGATGGGAACTCCCAACAAAGTCATGCAACTGTGTTTCATCATTCACTCGTGAAAAACCATTCACTCACTACAAGTCCAACAAATCCCCTCAAACAACAATAAATCCATCATCGGAGCCATCAAACCACCCTGGAAAAAAATCTCAAGGCAAATGAAAGCCTACAAACTGCCACAACATCACCAACCATGTCAAACCCACCAACCACCCGAGACCATTGGTCACACCGGAGCCATCAGTGCCTACCAGAGCCATCAGAGCATACTGGAGCCATCAACGCATGCTGGAGCCATCTCAGATCCATGAAGCCATGCCGGAGCCATACCGGAGCCATCCCGAGGTTTTGATGTTACTATAAAGCCATCTGCTCACACAAAAACCTACCTCCACAAACAGGGAGTTTAATTCAATTAATACATTGGTTAATCACCTCACATCACATATCATCTGCATATACCCACAAAATTTGCTCACTATCTGACGCATCTTCACACCCGCTAGGCAGCTATTGCGCTACTAGTGCGGTCGCGTTTCATTTTACACCCACTAGACAGCTATTGCACTACTAGTGCGGTCGAATTTTTCGTTTTGCACCTGCTAGACAGCTATTGCGCTACTAGTACGGTCACCTTTCATTTTACACCCTCAAGACAGCTATTGCGCTACTAGTGCGGTCGAATTTTCATTTTACCCTGCTAGACAACTATTGCGCTACTAGTACGGTCGCCTTTCATTTTACACCCCTAGGCAGCTATTACGCTACTAGTGCGGTCCCACCGTTTTTCCTTCACTAGGCAGCTATTACGCTACTAGTGCGAGATCGTTCACTTCATAACCCGCTAGGCAGCTATTACGCTACTAGTGCGGTCCCGCCGTTTTCCTTCACTAGGCAGCTATTACGCTATTAGTGCGAGATCGTTCACTTCATAACCCGCTAGGCAGCTATTACGCTACTAGTGCGGTCCCGCCGTTTTCCTTCACTAGGCAGCTATTACGCTACTAGTGCGAGATCATTCACTTCATAACCCGCTAGGCAGCTATTACGCTACTAGTGCGGTCCCGCCGTTTTTCCTTCACTAGGCAGCTATTACGCTACTAGTGCGAGATGTTCACTTCATAACCCGCTAGGCAGCTATTACGCTACTAGTGCGGTCCCGCCATTTTTCCTTCACTAGGCAGCTATTACGCTACTAGTGCGGTCCCGCCGTTTTCCTTCACTAGCAGCTATTACTCTACTAGTGCGAGATCATTCACTTCATAACCCGCTAGGCAGCTATTACGCTACTAGTGTGCGGTCCCGCCGTTTTTCCTTCACTAGGCAGTTATTACGCTACTAGTGCGAGATCGTTCACTTCATAACCCGCTAGCCAGCTATTACGCTACTAGTGCGGTCCCGCCATTTTTCCTTCACTAGCAGCTATTACGCTACTAGTGCGAGATCGTTCACTTCATAACCCGCTACGCAGCTATTACGCTACTAGTGCGGTCCCGCCGTTTTTCCTTCACTAGGCAGCTATTACGCTACTAGTGCGAGATCGTTCACTTCATAACCCGCTAGACAGCTATTACGCTACTAGTGCGGTCCCGCCGTTTTCCCTTCATTAGGCCTATTACGCTACTAGTGCAAGATCGTTTCTCACCCACCTGCTAGGCAGCTATTACGCTACTAGTACGGTACACAATGAAAAGTATTATAGGCTCGTCATAAGTCCTATAGCTAGATGTCAAGAGGTCTAGTTGAGGCTCTCCTAAGCCCTCGTACTTTAAATCGCATTCTAGGCCCGTCATAAGCCCTAGGACTGGATGTCAAGAGGTCCAGTTGAGGCACTCCTAAGTCCTCGTGCACCCCAAACCATTCTATTGTTAGCTTTCAGGCTCGTCATAAGTCCTAAGTCTGGATGTCAAGAGGTCAAGTTGAGGCTCGTAATAAGTCCTCATGCATTCAACTATCATATCATTTCCCGTTGCATTCACTCATTATCTTCCTCGCGGTCGCATCCCGGTGCACCACAAAGTCGTAGTGAGAATTTTTGGCGCCCTCTCAACCTTGATCCAATTCTGCAAGGGCTTGCAAAATTGAATCAAGGGGAGCCATCTGTAGACGCCAAAAATTCTCACCCCATAAAACAAAATCCAATAAATAAAAAAAGAGAGTCGTTGTCTCAAAATTTTTGATGTGCGTGCTGACATAAGTCCATTGTTTTATTATGTTTTATCAATAAACCGATTTTGTTTATGTATATATACATTTCAAAAAAAAAAATTCCAACACTATTACTTTGTTTAGCAATTTTACATCCGCTCATTCTATTTTTTTCCCCATCCCATTACCCCCTTTACACCTGTCAGAATTAGCTTGTAAAACATTTCTTGCTTTTATAACGCAGGGATATGTAGTAGTCTAGTGACTGAGTTGTTTTGTTGTGTAGCTGACATGGTGGATTACCACTGACCACTTCCACTTTCATTGGGCTGCGGTCTTCCTTACGTGACCCAATTTGGCCACTAGTCCAGCCCGACGAACATACACCATTCTCTCATTGTCGTCTTTATAAGCAAGCAAGAAACCCTAATCCCGAGGCGGTAACAATGGACATACCACCAAAAACTGTAGCCGCATTTCCCAATTCCAGTCCTCATTCTTCCGATGATCATCTTTCCTTTTCTTTCTGAAACACAAAACATCAAACAGAGGACGGCTTTCATTTTTCGATGGAACGACTACCCTTACTCTTTCTTCTTCCCTGTGTTTCTTCCCCGATCAATTTTCAACCAGTTTTCTACCTCAAAAAAAAAACTCAAATGGAAGACCTAACTCTTCTACTGCTTCACTCCAAGCCGTCATCTCTTTCGTCCCACAAGCTTTAAAAAAACCAACGAAATCGTCAGAACAGAATATTTCATTCCCAGTGATTCTCGGTACTCCCATCTCCTCCGATAGCTAACAAAAAAAATCACTCGGAGCACCCAAGCATTTTGCTCCCGTCAATCACGCCGCAATAGACAAATTCGAAACCCAGCACCTCCTTCCTTCTTCACGGTGTTTTGCAACCTAACTGGCGAACAAAGAGGATTAAGCTCTTTGAACTTCCCTTCCTGCTCACGGTAATTTGCAGCATACCTGGCGAACAAGGAACAAACGGGCTCTGCCCTCTCTTCATTCCATCCACTGAGGTTGGTGAACCAGGAATATACATGCCCTACCGCCCCTTTCATTCTCGTCACAAATGGCGAACAAAGAACAGAGCTCCATCGATCGAACCTTCAAGCTGGAAACAAGAACGCAAGCGCAACCGACTCCAGCACCCACGAACGCCGCTACATCTTCATCTTCATCACCTCCCGTCACCGTCCTGCTTCCATCTTCATCTCTGGCTGTCATCTTCACCATCGATCCCTCTATTCCTCATCCCAGGAACGGTTTCCATTCGAACATGGCTGCTAGTCACCCTCTCTAACTCGAAATCTTCAATCGGCCGCTAAAGAAATCCCGGTCCTTCGTGACTTGTTCACCAGAGGAATCCAACTCTGTCATTTTCTGATTCTGTCCCCATTTCACTCTTTTTACTGTCGTTTATGTGCTATGTTGTTGATTTCGCAGGCCAACCCTAACTTGGGTCAGTTCTGCTTTGCGGCATCTCGGGTGCTATAATTTTGACCTAACCGATTGATAGTTTAGGGCCTAGATGAGCATGGACTAAAGCGCTACATGGGTCAGTGGTAATCCCTGAGCAACAACACCCAGAGGCTTGACAAGTGCGGAGGCAGATTAAGGTTCTTCCAGAGTTGTTTGCGGGAGACAATGCTACCTTCATCTGGGTATTGAAATCTTCAGCTGAATAACTTAGATGCGTTTCGGTAAATCAGTAAATGTGTCTAATGATGTTGTTTAGTCCGTGTGACATTGTCGATTGAGTATGCTCTTATTTTTTCTGATTCGAGAGCAAGCATGCCAATGTGTGAATGTTATTTTTCTGTAGCTCTTAGCTTTGGGGTGTTGGTCGGCCTGTACAGCATTGCTGTTAAATATGCTTCCGATTTCATGACTTTGGAGTTGCTTACCTTGCGTGAATGATGATTGCTGGTCTATCTGTCCTGCACTTTGTTTGTTGAATGAACTCCGATTGTCAATTTATTTCTCTGGTGTTGGCTAGTAACTATAGTCTTGGGTCCTATGATATTCCAGCTGGCAAGGGTTTAATTTTGTCGTGTGTTGACCGAAAGGAAAAAGAAAGAGGGCCGAATCGGAAGTGAATAACCGACGATTGAATTTAATAGAGTGGTAGAAAAGTGAAACTCAATCGGCTGTTGTATTTTGGTAGTGTAAACAGTTTTGTTATTTTCTTCCTTTTGTTAGTTCGCAAAATCTCCACCCGCATAATAAAGCATTTTTTAGCAATTTTGAAGTTAGGTATAGAACTTGTATTCGGATCAATACCTAGTTCCACATGCGTAAAGAATAGGAAATCAGACGAGAACTTTAAGGTTTTATTTCCGTGTTTATATGCTTGTCTTCAGCTTTATGTTGTGCTATATATCTACATTACATGTCATAGATTAGCTTGGCAATTGTTGGACCTAGTCCAATATAGAGGCCCAATACCTAGGAAGCCCTAGTTAGCCCATAGGCCACCCCTTTGTAGATAAGTCTTAGGTTTGGGGTATCCTCAATGCATACGGGTCCTAGACACGGTCCATGTGAGGAATACCCGTTTTCCTCAAAACTTTTCAAATCATCCCATGTCAGAATAAAATGCACAATCAACATTCCAATTCTAAAAAAAAAATCATCAAATTTCATTTCAAAAATCAATCAATTTCAAAATCTAAACATCAATTCACTTCAAATGCTAAATAAAGCCCAATTCGAGGCTCATTCCAAAGCCCAATTCGAGGCTCATTCCAAAGCCCAATTTGAGGCCCATTCCAAAGCCCAATTCAGGCCCATTTCAAAGCCCAATTCGAGGCCTATTCCAAAGCCCAATTCGAGGCTCATTCCAAAGCCCAATTCGAGGCTCATTCAAAAGCCCAATTCGAGGCTCATTCCAAAGCCCAATTCGAGGCCCATTTCAAAGCCCAATTTGAGGCCTATTCCAAAGCCCAATTCGAGGCTCATTCCAAAGCCCAATTCGAGGCCTATTCCAAAGCCCAATTCGAGGCTCATTCCAAAGCCCAATTTGAGGCTCATTCCAAAGCCCAATTCGAGGCCAATCCCAAAGCCCAATTTGAGGCCCATTCTAAAGCCCATTTCGAGGCCCAAAAGCCCAACCAAGGCCTAATGCGGCCCAAACCTTGACCAAGGCCCAATCTGGTCAAACTTTGACCCGGTCCAATCATGACCAACCCGAACTTTGACTTGGTCCAACTTTGACCAATCTGAACTTTGACTTTGACCCAACTTTGACTCGGCCTAACTTTGACCTTGGCCCGAACTTTGACCTTGACCCGAACGTTGACCAACTCAAATTTTGACCCGACCCGATTTTTCAACCCCAACCCAAATTCAATTCAAATTCAAATTCAATTCAAATCCAAATTCAATTCAAATTCAAATTCAATTCAATTCCAAACTCATTCAATTCCAATTCAATTCAATATTCATTCAACCCCGATTCAACTTCGATCTCAATTCAATTTCAATTCCATTCCAATTTCTTCTACACTCTAAATGTCTCACAGACCTGAGTGTCTCACAGACTTTGTCATCCCAATGATTCGAATGTCTCACAGACCCGAGCATCTCATAGACCCGAGCGTCTCACAGATCCGAGCGTCTCACAGACTTCGACATCTCAAGGTTTCAAGTGTCTCATAGACCTGAGCGTCTCACAGACTTTGATATCTCATTCTTTTCATCATTTGAATATTCTAAATGTCTCATAGACCCAAGCGTCTCATTGACTAGCATCCTAAACTCGAAACTTCTCGAAATCTCAAACACCTCAAATATCTTCAAACTCCACAAACATCAAAACTTCCGAAACCCCCAAAACCTGAACTACGTAAGGTCTGATCTCAACATGGAGTTGAGTACGTAGGCAGCCCACATAGGGTGCGACCCCACTCCAATCCAAAAAACCCTTTTCCCAACTCTAAGGTGTTATTCATGTCTGTCAAACATTCAAATCCCCTCTGACTCCTACAAACCCTCGACTTCTTCAACTCTCGACCCGGACTTTCCCAAATCTTCATTCTATACTCATCTGAACTCCCCAATTCCCTCTTCTAGGCGTTGGCATGGCAGAAAAGCTCGCCTCATCCATTCTCTCTTCTCATCCTAATCCTATCCTTGGCTCTTAAATGAATCTCTCTAAAAGGTTTTGAAAGAAGGCAATCCCGACAATTGGAGACCGAGGTTTCCTCGGGCACCAATCCAATGTCGTGGTCGTTGCCACTTCTAAGGGGTGTAACCCAGTGCGAACCCACATAGAATCTCTGGTATGATCAGATAAGTCCTATCCATAGGCAACAATCTCAAGACAATTAACGGTTCTTAGAACCCAATCCTCCTCCTCCTAGTTATCATAGGTCAAACTAGGTGGCGACTCTAGTCAATTTCTGCCCTTAGGGCATAAGTCCGCGTGGAGCCCATCGAGAGTGGGTGTAGTGCACACTTGCATTCCCCCTTTATGCTTTCTGGGAAAGACGGACGATTTAGTAGGTATTTGAGGGATGCCAGAATAACGGGTTTTCACCCTCCACAGAATGGAAATTTTTAGGATCTAGGCTTTTCAATCAAGAACCATATTTAGATAGACCCCCCTTATACCGAAAAATCACCCTCCACACCACCAGTACACGCGTTGCCTTGTGAATGGGCAAGTTGACGGCGCGTCTCCCCAAGTGGTCGGTCACCACTTGCACACTTCAACTTGTATGAACTTGTCTAGCTCATTAATGCTCATAAATTCTCTCTTTTGAAGTATTACGGCTATGTAATGATGTTCATCAATAGCCTTTGTTTATCTTGTTATCTTGCACATTAATGAGATACACCTTTTTTCGTGTGTTTGTCATGAGCAAGTTGCTTTGTGGTTGTGAATAATCTGAGTGAGTTTGTCGACGTTGCTAACTCCGTTTGGTCCTTGTTTGATGTCTGATGTAAGAGATATGTGATGGTGTGGTTCTTGACTGCTTGTGTCTTGTTAGAAGTTCTTCGGAGCTCTCGCCGACAGGTGCCCGACTGGTAGAGCACATGTCGTGGATTGAGTGCGCTTGCAACCTTGCGTGCTAAGCCGCTCATGACTTAAGTGCACTTGCAACCTTGCGTGCTAAGCCACTTATTCACCTGTTTATCTGAAATCATGAATCTTGACAAACGCATTAGGTAAACAACACAAGGTTTGCTATCATCAAAACTAAAGGATCTTGTCTTAACAAAGGAACGCTTATCAAGTCGTTCAATGTGTTTGAGCTGTGATTGTTCACATGATTGCGTTGTGTTTTATTATACTTCTTATTATTGTTGTATGAATAATCAGTCACATGTATACGACAAAATAGTTGTGCTTAGCCCAGTTAGCTTGGGGGCTACACGTTAACCGTACTAGCAAAGGTGCTAAGCCCCTTGGGGCATCCATATTGTATTTTGTAGGTAAGAGGCAGAAGACGACCCAGCCTGAGAGTAAGAAGGGGTAGTTATATTACGGGTTTACATTTGACCTACGAGTTGTGCATGTACACTCGTATGGTAGGCTATGGTATTATAATGTATTAGGATATGAAATATTTTGTACTCAGTGTATGTATTTCGGTTAAGGTTTTGTGTATACTAATGTTCGGTAGATTTGGGTCCATCAAATCGTAGCTAGATCTTGGAGATTTTAGTATGCCTAGTTAGTCACGTGGGTGACTAACGGCGGTAACACCAACATTTGTAGAGAATTCCGCTGTGTTGTTAATAAAAATAATTGGAGGTTTATGAGATGATCCCGGTTTTAAGAGTTGGGGTGTTACACTTATCATGGATTCGACCTTGTTGGACTACAAGGGTTAGGTTCACTATCCATTATTTAGCAGGATATATTCAATTATATTTTGCACAACAAGCTTTGCCAAATTTGTGGAAGAACAAACCATACAACCTGATATACTGGGAATTTACATATTCATTTGTGCTTAATATGTATATTTATTTATGATAAATTTAAGTATTAAACATACACCTAGAATCTGTAATAAGGTAGTAGATACTCTAGCCAAAGTAGGTCTGGGTTTACAACCTGGGATAAAGGAGCTCAACATGGCTCCTATTTGTATCGCATCCCAGGTGGATGATGACAATTCTTTAAATAACCAATTGATAAGAGGGCAATAAGCCCCCCTATTAACGACCAAAACAAAATATTTGAGTTTATGGTTATATTAGGATTAAATATTATATAATAAGCATATATAAGTTTGTTTATAAACAAAGCTAATCTAATGTAAGATGAGCAAATTTTTATATGATTTTAATTACCTCATCTTACATTAGATTAGCTTTGTTTATAAATTTACATATATATATACATATACATATATATGCTTATTATATAATATTTAATTATTATTTAACGATAACCATAAATATTTTAATGAAGAAGAAAACTTATAAATAGCTAAGGCATATAAAAAATGAGATAAAAGAATAACTTGTTTGAAGTTTTGTGTATGTCCAATATTTAATCATTTTATTTCAATTTTATAAATGTTTTAGTTTTTTTATAATTCTATTACTTTTTTAAATATTTTTTTGTAATTATTTATATTTTTGTAGTATTTTTATTTTTTTATTTTTGTAAAATTTCATAAAAAAAGTGGGCTTGAATAAAAAGAAAAGTGGCATATTGTGAACTTGGACTTGATCTGTAATGTCAGGAGTAAAATATTCATTATTCAAGGTCATTTCACGGAATATGGATATATTCTAAATTTTAAAACTATTTTGGTTATGAAGAACGAGTTTTGAAATCGGGATATATAGTGAATTATGAAAATTTTTTCAGGGGTATACTGTGACTTTTCCCAGTTAAAAATTATACACTAAAGACATCCACAATTGTGGAGAAGAAACTCAGATAATCTACTCATCTCTACAATGGTAGAGTTCCTTAACATTCTTACTCTTCATATCCACTATTTTACATCCTATTAAGACTTTTTATTTTTTTTATTATTGTTGCAGAGTTGTAGCCAATGATATTTGTTTTCACTGTGTTACTTAATTAAGCGACGACGTGAGAGAAAAGGGTGGATTTCACACCACTCAACAACATATTTATTTTCTTACTTACCCAAGATGGTGGAATCCACACTGTTGTGGATGCCTTGATAACTCATCGTAGGCGACTATACGTAACTCTTTTTTGTCGTTTAGAGGTAGGTTCGTTCGTCATACCTGGCGTGTTGCATTTTACTTTAGTTGTAAAGATTTATTTATTTTTTCGTTTACTAACAGCAGCCTTACCGCTGATAGTTTCTGGCAGCATATGAGCTTCACTCTCACTTTTGGGTGTGAATTTTGATCACAACATAGAAACAACTCTTTGTCATAAGGTTTGTTCAATAAATGGCAGCAAATTGTAAATTTTTAAAGCTCATTAATGTATCATGGTTATACAGTCTTTTTTCTTAAACAGAAAGTGTTTTAATCATTATATTGATTGACGATAGATATAGCGGGGATGTCCTGCAGCAGATCCCAACAAGATGGCTATGTCCCCCCAAATTAGCAGAGTACGCACCTTATATTTCTATTGTAACCCCTACCCATACTCCTAATCACGTATTAATCGGGATTACGTAACTTAATTAAAGACGGCTCTCGGCGGAAAATAAATCTAACTTCTAATACGGGTGTCATGTGCCATTACTCACCCATGTGAGTACGGAAGCAGATATTCATCACAATATTAGAATCGATAACCGCTATGATGAACCGAGATATTCTACTACCAACCTACACATACTAAATCCATAAATCGAAAACGTAAAACAGTGAGCATCCAGAGCATTCCCAATACTTACATCGGAGTATATAATACAAACTAAAATTTAATGAGTGCAGAAATTAAAAGACGACGTAGGTTACCCAATAGTCCCGCATTCCAGCTTCATAACACGATCAAGACCTGTAATGTGGTGCCATAAAGGCTCAGCCAACTGCTGGTATGCTAAATGTGATCCTAGACCCTTTAGGTCACTTAGGTCATTTTAGCATCTTAACATGAGGTTAATAACATGCTGATTCATTTTGCAGTTTATAGTGAAGCAGTAAATAGCATGAGTAAACACATAACAGTTCATAGATATAACAACACGTATCACATCATCCATCACACAACATACATTATCCAAGGTACGACAACAAGTAAATGCGGTAAAACGCATAATTGCTTTCATCGAAGGTATTCGTATTCAGCCTTCAAGGCCCGTTACTCGTATCAAAGTTTACTCTTATCATCAGTTGGGCGTCATGTTAAGACAACCCGTAGTTAGTTCTCACTGGACAGTCGTCCCACGTACACACAAAAGTGCTCATTGCCAAGGATCGGTAGATCCCGGTGTTAGCAGAAATATACGTTACTATATCTCTACCTAGGCAGTGTACCTATCGTTTTGCGGAATAGTGAATTGAGTGGGGTTGTCGATCTCAAGGACCTCGTTCAATTAATTGACAATTTATTTACTAACCGAGAAAACTAAACTAAGAAAACAGGAAACGTCACTTTTTCAGGTTTTACTTAATTTAATAAAAAGAATGACTAAACAAACTAACATAAAATAATGAAACAGTAAAAAGATAAAAATAAACTAAATAAAGAAATAAAGATTGAATCTAAAGAAGCACCCCGGATTGTTCTGCAAACCTTCACTTTATTAATCTATCAATAAACTTTTCCCTAATTCTGCAATAAACTCAAGAATTATAAATAGTTCGTTGACCGGTCCCTGTACAATGAAACCTAACTAACTGAAATAACAAGCCGCAAACCATGCCCAAGTTATCAAGTTAATAGCATTAAACAAAATTCCTATTGGAGACAGATTAACCTATAGGCAAACCATGCTTCTAGTCGTTAATCTGGTTTAACTTCCTATGTCTTGTTAACTAATCTCAGCGCCGCATTTTGATTAGAAAACTATAAATATTGTTTTAATAATTAGCTAGAAAAATAAAGCGCATGAAGAACAGGAATTAAACTACTGCAATTATAATCAGAGAAAAGCTTGCAAAATAAACATAAAGATTTGGTTTGCTACCCCAACCCGGGAGCTAAACTAACTACTCAAAAATAAACATAATAATTAAAGTAATAAAAATAACAACGGGAAACATTAATGTGTGACAATGGTGATATGTGGTGAGGTAGTGTGGGTGGTGGTGGTGGTACGGTGAAGATGGTATGCTGTGGATTATGGTGTTATGGTGGTGATGTGGAGTGGTGTTGATGATAATGGTGGTGATGGGAAGATGATGATGGTGATGGTGATGGTGGTCTGGAGGTATGCGTGAAAGAAGAGAATGCTGAGGCCTGAGGCAGGAGCCTCTGTATTAAGGGCTAATCCTCTGTGAGGCGTGGGATGTCTTCAATATGGCTCTACATGGGTGAATATATAGCAGCTACGGTGTTTATCAGTTGATAAAATATTTTTCTTCTAAAGATCTTGATAAAACATAACGAGGAGTGCTCTATTAACTTCGACGGGGCCTAGATTCTTCGTTTTAGCTCCGTTTTACTCCCCGTTTGTTGTTGGAATCCTCATGAGAAATTCTATGCATTTCTTAAACTTTTTCCTGCATTAGACACATAAAATGTATCAGTTCATATCAAAACATAAATCTAATGAAAAACATATGATAAGTGAGAAATATGACATGAATTGTTATGATAATAGGAAGAATTAAAGCCCTAAAAATAGATGTATTTCACACTTATCACCCGGGACTTCCACTTGCCTAATAAAGGCGTCCATGAAAGGCCAAAGCCAGGTGCCAGCGGTAGCACACTCCGACTAATATCTATCTGGGCTCGTTATACTCTAGTGATCACTATACGCAACCAATCAGTCTAGACTAACTGGATTTACATATCATACATCAGCTCTCCAATATGTGATTAAATCTTTAATCAACTACCTAAAGTATAATCTTAGGTTATGGAGAATTCATTATCAACACAACCGCCTTCGAGGTCTTATCCAAATTCCTAGAAGTAATCTAGGTCATATTCATGTTCAAGAGTCCAAGCACTAGAGACCGGTAATCCCGAGTCTCGCTCCTAAGTGTTTCACTTAGGTTAATTAGGAATTTTAAGGTCTCCTAATTGTTAGTATAAAAATTCAGTGATAATCAGTAACACTTAGTCCGACAGACATTCGCGCACAATAATAAACTCTTGACAGTCGAGTAAATAATTCACACACATCATGCATATCACACATATCGCTCTTAGACAGATAAAAAAATAATATCTGAACCCAAGAAAACCCTCAGGATGTTCAGACCACACATTCACATACCGTACACCGTAATAATCACTAGCGTGAAGATTCACGCTCGCCCGGTACTCCTCGTAGCTCGTCCTCCAGCACATGTCCTCTAATGCACTAAACTCTGGAATACGAGACTACATATTAGCTCTCTGTAATACAGACTAATTCGGTATCCCGACTAGTCACTAATCCCCCTAGTAATTACCCCGTGACTGTTCAACGTTTATCCTTCAGGTTTTAAACAGTTTGGGATTAGTTAAATCATTCTCTAACTATATTGTAAATAACATGTAATATTTATTTACTATTTAGGATTTAATTCAAATAACCTATCTCATTTATTCATAGGCTTGTTATTTATATATAATACACAGATTCATATAGTTTGTTACTATATGTTAATTATATCCTTGACTTATAAACCTTTATTTCTCCTTTCAAGTTATGAGTTGGTCAACTTGACCTCTTTGGTCAATTGAGTTGACTTGGCCAATTATGTTGACTTGGTTAGTTTACTGTAACACCCCCGAATAGCCCAACAGAGGTCTGAACGTTGCACCAAAACGATACTACAAAGTCTAAGCAGCGGATTCTCGATATCATCCGGGTGCTACAGATGCCAACCACCCACGTGGTTGACAGACCACATCACTAATACTAAGTTACGGTCTGAATGACTGGAAACAGCCCTCTATCAAAACCCATATACAACATATAGTACAATTCCCAAGTTCCGAGTGTCTACAACAAAATTACCAAATCATATACTAAGAATTACATCTCGGGTTTTATAACAACCCATATATTACACATGCCACTACAACTTAAAAGTCATGCCCTGATGGACTACCCCCATGGTAGCCATCCCGCCTACGCTCCGTTATTGTCTGGCACAATACCTGAAAAAAATTGGGTGTAAAGGACTCAGCAAACTACGCTGAGTATGAACGTGTGAAGCCCGCATGTTACCGGGCCACACGACTACTTGGTCGAATCTTATTAATTCAATTTACATGCTCTAATAAAGCAGTAAAGCACACATCAGTACATCATGATATCATACAAACTCATCGGTAGCATAGCAATATCAGCAAGCAACCAAGCACATCTTGCAAGTAGCACAGCAATATCAATAAGCAACCAAGCACAACTTGCCAGTAGCATAACAATGTCAAACACGCAGTCCAGCACAATAAGCTGCTAGTGTAGCAACAACAGTCAAGTAATTATAGGACGTGTGCGTAGGTACATTATACCGTCGATCCTCGCTATGGGATCATTCAAGAGATTGCGTATTGTTATCTTGTTCTCATTACATATGTTTTCCTTTCTTCTCTTGCACCGAGTCCGGGGGATGTAGGTTAGATCCCGAGACTTTATAATGTAGGTGCTATTCATTCCTTGTTTCTTAAATGATCACATTTGTGAATTTTCTTATTTGCTTGGTTTCGTTACACATGTTTTCCTCTATTCTCTGGCACCGAGTCAGGGGATATAGATTAGATCCCGAGGCTTTATTATGTAGGTGCTAATCATTCCTTGTTTCTTCAAGGGTTACTTGTGAATTCTTTTATCACCGCACGTTGGAGGACGTCTCCTCCATAGCTGGTCCCCCATTCCCGACACCCAGGGTCGAGAAAGCGGAGTCACCTCTAGACTCCAGGATAAGCTTCACCAATTTGTCACTCCCCCATTCCCGACACCCAGGGTCGAGGAAGCGGAAGTCACCTCTGGACTCCGGGATGTGCTGAGAAAGTGGGGTCACCCAGGGATCCCCAATATATATTCCATCATAGATGGTCGAAGGATCTGATGCAGATACCAACTCCCGATCATCCATACCGCGCGGCCCGAGCTGTTGTCTTCCCGGGTTGTTCTCATGTTTCACAGTTGGTACTTTTCGTTTCATTATCATTATAATCTCGACACCATAGTGGGTGTCATTAGCGGTCCTCTAAAGTTAGAGAGGATTTGTCTCTTCGTATAGTTCTTTTGTTTTGTCTACGTGGTTCGTCATGTCTTACCAAAGGAGACTTGCTCTTCATTATCATTAATGAATAGACACCATAGTGGGTGTCATGGTAGTCCTCAACGGTTTAGAGAGGAGTTCCCCTTATAGAGTTTTCTTGGTATTCATAATTCGTAGTGGTTCGTCTCAAGTTCCATAAACGAGAAAGGGACTAAACTACTGTGTGCGCGCAAGTAATAAGCCACAAGGATATATAACAAGCATATAAGCAAGCCACAAGAAGCAATCCAATTTCATGCATAGTCTTATAGTCATTGTCAAACAAGGCACACAGCACACAAGCCGTGTAACACGGCAACATACGAACCACACATGTCCATACCTTATTCAAGGCAAATGTCGTCTCACACACGGGTTCCTGGTCGGCGCTCGTTACGACCCTAACGCTGATTAAAAACAATGTGTCAGTCCATGATTTCATGTGACGACATTTTATTCTAGTTTATCTTACTTATACCGGGTGTTACTTCCCTAAGTGAGTCGTTGAATGTACGGTTATTTTTAAACCTTAGGACTTCCCAAGTACTCACCTTAGATTATTATCTATTTCCTAAGACATTTACATCATCGTTATATGAGTTAAATAAGTACTCCCCCTAGCTATTATTCTAGAGGATTTTAAACGCTAAATTGTAACAGTTTAACTAAGGTAGCTTTAACTTGCTTAGAGTGTATTCCCTCCTTAGCTAAATAGCTATGGTTTAAGCTCATTAATTACACAATACCACTCCTCAATTATTTCTAGAACTCCTTTATACTGAGGCTTAAGTGTTTCAAAACTGAAACGAGGTTCTTGTACGTAACCTTATATTATAACACTTTTAATGTAAGGGTGTCTAAACTTCCCAAGATGTTTCATTAACCTAACCAAATGCTTTAGCCATGATTTGGGCTCATGAAGTAACTAACAACACACTCTTTACACTTCTGGATATTGACCAAACAGAGACACAAGTCTCAAAAACTGAAACAACCAAATTGTGCATACCTCCACTCTAACTCCTTCTCTGATGTATCTCTTAGATTTCTATCTTCTCAGAAGTGTTTACAACCTCCCTTGATAGTATTAGAGCTGTTTTAATCTAGGAACCAGCTTAGAGCAACAATGTTAACACCTCCGTGAGACCCTTGTACAGAAGCTACAACTTATCGAAAAACTAAAACACATCCTTGTGCACACTTACACTTAGCCTTGCAGTTTACTGTATTAAACTATTTTCTAAATTTCCCCAAGTTGTTTACAGACATTATTGAGGGTATTATCTAGATTTTAAGCTTGTAAGCCAGCCATTACAATCCCCTTATACCTACTATGTGATAGCTATACAGAGATGACAATGTTATGGAAAATCTGAAAACACAGTTTGGGTATTTCCCCTTTTATCTATCTGTTCATTCCCTAACCTGACTTCCAATGCTCCCCAAATTGCTTACCCAGTTAGTTAGGAGTATTAGATAGTTTCCAACTAGAACTAGTCCAATACACCCCATTAATACTTCTGAAAATCAATTATACAGAAGTGGCAGGTTGTTAAAAATCTGCAACAGCATTAGTGTTTCTTCTTCATTCCACCTTCTTTTCTGATTCCTTCGATCTCTACCTTTCCCAAGGTGTGTGGCAACCTAGTTAGGTGTTTTAACGAGGTTTTAAGTTTATTTTCAGACCAATTCAACACTCTTACACTATCGGTATTTCAGTTATACAGAAAACACTCTCAGAAAACAAAATATAAGCTGAAGTATTAAGTTTGCTATCCTTTCTATTGTTCACTTCTGTTTTAGCCATGTTTTGGGTTCCTTGTTAGACCACCACCTCACTCTTACATATCTGAAACCCATCTATACTGAACAGCAACTATCCAAACAAAATTAATCTGAAACCGATATCTGCA
Organism: Limonium bicolor; assembly: GCA_023374045.1. Lineage (NCBI taxonomy): Eukaryota > Viridiplantae > Streptophyta > Magnoliopsida > Caryophyllales > Plumbaginaceae > Limonium > Limonium bicolor. The sequence goes on from CM041782.1 coordinate 181,649,244, forward strand.
TTAACTCTTCCACATTCCTTCCTTTGTCATTAGTTAGTTGCCTCCTAGATTCTCAAATGAGTATGCCAACTTACTTCACCTCTGTGGTAATGTTTTGAGTTCACACTAAGCCACCATGACACTCCTAATTTTTTTTTAACCAAGTACACAGAAGCATTTTCATTCGAAAGACTGAAAACAGAAGGTACAAAACTGAAGTAGCTTATTCTTTCTCTTTGTTTTCGTCTCTGCATTTGACTTTTGGTTTTTCCCAAAATATTATCACATTTAGTTAGATGACTTATTAAGGCTTTAGGTTCATAAAACTCTCAAAACAGGCCACAGGAATTAAAACAGAACTGCTGAGACAACCTAGTACTCACTGAAAAGAAAAACTGAACATGTACTAACCACCTCTCTTTTATCTTCTTTTTTTTTAACATTCATCACGAGTTCACCAAGCTAGAAACAGGTTTTATTCTTGCCTGAAGTTCATTAATAATTCAACCCTGCACCTTTACCCTCTCTAGGCAATTAATCAGACAGAAAACAATGTTGCTGAAACTGAAAGAAAGAAAACAGAACTGTAACACTGAAGCATACTTCAGTTTATTCCTCTACCTTTAATACATCAGCTTAGTTTCTTGTTTTTTTCCTTTTCCTGCAACACACTCTCATGTTATCTAACTACCTAGTTATCTTTTAAATGTAGTTTTGACCCATTAATGCATTGCTTAACTGACACAGAATAAATCAGAAACCTGGAAACCTGAACGCATAAACTGAAGTTTGTTCTTTCTGTTATTGTTTCTTTGTTTTCTTTCTGTCCTCAAGTCCTTTTTCCTGTTTTACCCCAGCCCAAGGAAACCCTGTACACAACTCTGTAAGTTTTATACACAACCTGTATTACTGCAGAGGAAAAAAAAAGATAGCGCAAATACTGATATACCATATTATTTCTCCTACTTCTTTTCTTTGTTTTCTGTTTTGTTTTTCCCAGATCCTTCCACCTCATTGACTAATGGGATTAAGTGTGTTATAAGACTTTAGGATTCAAGCACAGACTCAAGGTAGACTAGACAATGTACCCGAAAGTTCTTTTCACAGAAACCAGAAATCTGGAAACTGAAACCATGAACTGAAAAACGTTTTCTTTCCTGTTGTTTCCTTCCTACTGATGCATTATTGCCTTCTATTTCCTTTCTGTTCTTTAATTTGATCTCAGTTTCCCCCAAGCTGTTTCCCCTTGGTTAAGTGGTTGTTCCACGATTCTATATTCAACAACAGACCCTAAGTCTCCTGGTTGTACAGAAATCAAGCTTTCAGATAAAAACTATACAACTGAAATATTGAAACCTGAAACTGCTATTTCTTTCCTCCTCCGTTCTTTTCCTTTTCATTCATTGATCTAGTTTTTATTTTCCTCAAATGGTTTAGCCCCTGATTGTCCACCCAGTTAGTTTCTCGTCTTATCAGGAGTTTAACTTCCTAACAGACCCAAAACAGCAAGGGTTATACCCCTGGAAAGTTCCTACACGAAATCTGTAGTACTGAAAGAAACTGAAGCAGAACTGAAACATAAGGTTTGATGTCTTTTCCTCCACCTTTTCTTTCTTTATTCACGAACTTGGCTCTCTATTTTCTCACCTAGCTAAATGTGTTGACAACGTTTTAACTCAAGACTCACTCAAGCCAAAGCTGTCAATGCTCCTAGAAATTTGTCTTACAGAAGCACTCGTTTCAGTTTTAAGCTAAAAGTCTGAAATGAAGAACCTGATATATCTTCTACTGTCTCTTCATATTTCTTTGTTCACAACTGGGCTTCCGATTTCTCCCACTTAATTCACTCACGTAGTTAAGTGTTTTTTTGTCAAGACTTTACATCCCAAACAACCCAAACTACTTTGCTAATGTTACAGATTTAACTTCACACCGAAACTTGAAAACTGAACCGCTGCACATAAGGCTGGCATATATATGTACCTATATTTCTTTTTACCTTGCGTTAAGAGGTGACCTCCCTTAGTTTTCCTTGACAGTTTTTCTTACATGGGAGTGCTTGGCTTCTCGACAGATCTAGCCCACCAGAAAGAACCCGCATTAGTTGTTGAATCATTCCTAGAAGTTGTAACAGATTTTTTTTTTTGAACATGCGCAAGGATCTAGGGGTTCTTACCTTAGAACGTGTTCAGGGGCAGTTTGTACATATTTCCCTCAAGGAGTTTTCAGGCCCTTCAAGCGTGAGGTTGCTTGGAGAAAACAAGCAGATCAAGAAGAGGAAACTGAGTGAGTGTCTCAGCATTTTCGAATACAGAAACATCTGCGAGTTGATGTAGAAATAAAACTATTTTAAGGCCTCACCTTGATCTGATGTTCAACCAGAGTATCGGTGTCTCTGGTCTGGTTGTTTTGTAAGAAGGTGCAGGTTATCAGTCCGTTTTTTTTTTTGCATGAAAACACAGTAGCCTGTAGAGACTTGGATGTACTGCAGGAGTCGCGTTTTGATCAGAAACAAAACAGGAAGGAACGGTAATGGAAGAAGAAGGAAGAGCACATTGCAAACAGCAGCGGTTACCTTGTGTGCAGAAGGGAAAACAGAGGGGGAACGAGGGAGCTCCTGTATGTGTAGAACTGGTGCATGCAGAAGAAGGAAAAAGGATGGTCTGTTTCCCTCTGAATCGACTGGCACAAGGCCGAAGGATTAAAACGCAGGGAACCAAATGACTGTGAGTGGAATACGTTTCCAATGAAAGCTTTCGTGGGAGTTTGGAAAAGAAAACAAGGAAGTTAGTGCCACTTAAAAGAAGAGACAAGCTAATTTTGGTTGAGCAATCTGCGCTCTGTACCGGGCAACAAGGAGGAGGAATTGTTTGGTACTTGCGTGGGTGGTGAAACAGTACTCAGGCGCACTGACGCCATATATAAATCATGGGGTAATTTAGTTTGTTTGTTTAATCTTGTAATGTTAGTACTACTAGATTTAATTCACTAGTGTATATTACTGAATTTAAGCGTAGCTCAACCGGTTAAAGCGTTCTGGGGAGGTACGGGAGGTCTCGGGTTTGAACTCTGGCAGGAGCGTACTAGCTTTTTTTTTTGACAGTTATATGCATGCCCATTAGTATATATGTGCAACTATATAATACGTCGCGTTAATAATTCCTTACGCGACTACTTTATTTTGTGACGTTATTAGTCGTATGTATATGTATATATATAGATATACACCCCTTTTATTTTGTCGCGTTCTAGTCATATATATATAACTATGCGACGTTACTATTTATTATGTACGACGTTATAATATGATAACGTTTCGTATGTATATTTTTTTATAAACGTACATGTATAAGTACGTGACCGACATAGTATGTAACGTTTCGTATGTATATATTTTTTTATAAACGTACATGTATAAGTACGTGACCGACATAGTATGTAACGTTGTCATGTTTTCGGACATGTATATATGCCCACATTAAATTTAATTTGTCATACGTTATCATATGTCCGAATTATAAAACGCGTTATGATTTTTATGCGTTTAATATTTTGGGGGTATTTCATTTACCAAGTACATAAATTTATATAATTCATACTATACCCTTGTATTATATAATTCACTCACCATTTAATATGTTATACTTTAGCATAATAACTTTATATCTAATGTGTTATAATTTATCTTCCCATCTTATAACATCTCTTATTTGATGTTATATGGTTCCCAACCATATCATATAATCCATTCACTTCATATATTCTTATATATATAAGAATTATAAGACTCATTTATTAAATGATATATCTTATCATTTTATGTAAGGTAATTAACCTCACTTAGTTATGTTATTCTACACAAACCCATATTAAAATTATAATCCTAAGGTTATGTAACATTATATAGTACATTGCTAAACTTTTGAAGCCTATTTAATACTCCACATTATTTTATAACCCCATTATTTCATCACTTGTACTAGTTTCATTAATGACATTAATACTTTATAATTGTTGTAACATTTATAACATTATAGACCATAGTCTAAAATTCAATCATAATCTTCACATTGTACGTATAGTACATAAGTAATTAATAAAATCCTTAATGGTGTTACATTATTTAGCCAAGTAACTTTCAACCTTAGAATTTGAAATCAATTGTACTATATCTTATAAGTTAATTCCTCTCTTATCTAGTATAATCTAATCCTCTTACTACATATACACATATGTATTCATACAATATGTATACATCGTCTCATAAATTCTAATATTAACCCATTACATATACATATATAAAACTCAACTTCTCATAATTAAAATCAACTTAATATTGATAACTTAATACCGACTTTATAAAACAATTCCTTAATTATTTTAACCCATCAATTGATCAACTTACTAACAAAGTTACTAGTCTCATTTACAACTTACTATTTACTACTTAATCACTTAAAGTTGGCCAAATACAGTATTGGTGTTGTCATTCACCTCTAACTTAGTTTAAGCCCAATTAAATACCTAGATTACTTTCTCCTTCTTACTTGGGCCTAGATTAAACAAGGCCTAACTCAGTTTGGTTTGTTGATGTTGGAGAAATATGTGACTACTTCTACCACTTAGGCAGTGTACCTAATCGTTTTGCGGGATAGTGGATTCGTGGGGTTGTCGTACTCTTGGGGACCTCGCTGTGGATAACTGACAATGAATTAAATTTACTGAGACTTCTAGTAAATAGATTTTATCAATTTTTTAGGAGAAGAAATAATTACAAACTTAACTTAAACAAATAATAATAAAAACAATTAAATAGAACAAGATAATAAAAATAGGAATTATAAATCTTTTGTTTTTGAGAAAGCATCCCGGGTTGTTCTGCTCACCTATTTTATTAATTATTAATATTAACTTTACCACTTAAGTAATAACTCAGAAACTATAAATATTCGTTGACGACTAAATCTAACGAACCCTAACCAGTTGCTAGAACTAGCAGCAGACTAATGCTCTAATCCGGACACAACCAATCGCATAAAGAACAGCTTCCATTTGAGACTAATTAACCTATAGGCCGGATCAGGCTTCTAGCTGTTAATCAGGTTTAATTTATATGTCTTGTTTACTATCTCAGCTCTCGCGTGTTGATTAGAAAACTACAAATATTACTTTAATAATTGATCAGAGAATTAAAGCAGATGAATAACTGGAATTAAACTATTACTTTAGATAAAATCATAGTGGAAGCTCAACATAACATAATTATATAAATAGGCTCGCATCCAAACCTGGGAGGGCTTAAGTTTATTTAATTAAACATAACTATATATAAACAACGTTTAAACAAAATAAGAGAAAGGGTAGAGAAAACTCCAGCTAGCAAGTCGACTCTGAATCCCAGCTCCGCCTCTGTATCCACGTCGTCGCTAATAATAATACTAACTAAATGGTAGAGATGTGGCGTGGTGGAAAAATAAATAAAATTGGAGAAGATGGAGAATAGAAATTGATGTGGTCGTGGAGAACGAGCGCGAATGAGCTGTTCGTGAATGAGCGGGTGGGCTTTGGATTAAAGAAGGGATTGTTTTATACGGAAGGGAGCGTAGTTTATTATAGGAAAGGAGATAAGAAGAAGAAGACAACGGAGCAGGCGGTGTGATTAAATGGCGGTGGAGTTGGTGAGCAGATCGTGGGCAGCAGCAATTGATTGCAGACAGAGCCATCGTCACGCGTCAGTGAATTAAGGTGGGCGCCGTCTGCAATTAATGTAGAGCAGTTGGAACGCGGCGCCGTGAGAAGAAGAAGAAGAAAAACCCTGTTTGTAATTCTGTTTTGTCCGCGAGGCGGTCATCTGTGTGCTGTCCGCCCGATAAGAGGCGGAGCCTCTGTCCTGTCCGCGACCAAACCAGGCGGACCTCTCTTCCGCGTCCGCGAGGGTTGTTTCTGCCTTGTCCGCTACTTATGAGGGCGGACTCCTCTGTCTGTCCGCCAGGCGGACGTCTATCTCTTGTCCGCTACTTATGAGGCGGACGCGCCTCTTGTCCGCCAGGCGGACGTGCCTCTGTTCTATGCGACATTGTATATATATACTAATGTACTACAATCTTCAACTGGCTCCAGATTCTTCGTTATAAGTCCGTTTTACTCGCCGTTTGCTGCGTTGGAAAGCTCATGAGATTATCTATCCATTTATATAGCTTTTTCCTACTTTTAACACATAAAATATAACAATTCATATCAAAATATAAATCTAGGAAAATCATATGATAAGTGTAAAATATGACATGCATTGTTATAAAAATAGGAAGAATTAAAGTCCTAAGAATAGATATATTTTACACTTATCAAACTTCCTCACACTTAGCTTTTGCTTGTCCTCAAGCAAATAGAGAATAAATATATCTCTAAGGCCATAGTATTAAACCTCAGGATTAAACAGATGCAAAACAGAGCAAGCCAAGTGACAATCAAATGAATAGTTCTGCTCCTGGTTGTAGGTTTTCGCAAACAGTGAAAAAGAATAATTTTTTAAAGCATGGATAAGTTAGGCTACAAAATCTGAATGTAAATTATCTTGGGATCTTCCACCATTTCTTTCCCTTAACCTTTGGATGACAAGGGGTGTGAAGTAACACCTTATTCCGTGATACCTTTCAACACCACATACTCATGATCGAAATATGAAAAATTGTGACAGTTATTCAGCATTAAGAGTTTTGCATGTTCATTTTTTTTCGCACAATTTGTTTCATCCCCCAGACTTTTCTCTTCACCCATGTAGCGGCTTTGGGCCTTCTATCCCAGATCACAAGACCTTAGGTAGATGGGTGATGAGGCACCCCAAGGACTTAATAACCGAATGAAGAGGCCTGTTTTGGTTCAGAAAAAAAATTTTATGATCAGAGGAGTACCTTGCCTTTTCCTTTTCATACCAAACTTTCACATTATTTCCAAAATCCCAAGATAAACTAATTCAGTTTCCCCAATTAACTTAATCCACCAAATTTTGGGAAAACAGATTAATTTTAATAAAACTAAACAATCAAACAGCCTAGAGCAGAAAGATCCTTGAGGTGGCCACCTGGCTTTACTTCATAATTTATGCAAAAATTTTCACCCAAGAATTCAACATTTATAAGCACTCAGAGCAGTGATTCCCTCAATGCAAGAAGACAATTAAAAACATGTGTGGCATTAAGTGCAACTGGCATATTTTCAGGGAAAGGTCTAAACTTCCTCACACTTAAGAGGAGCAATGTCCTCATTGTTCATAAAATAATCAAGAAAAGACCTTTCAAAATATGCCAGACTCATGAAGAATTTCATTCAGGACAATCATGGACTGATATAATAATAATCATTAAGCGTGATAGACTGGACACAAACATTTAAAATAAAGAAACTGAAACTCCCCTGATATCGTAGATTGAGGAAGGTGTCCTTCCTCACACTTAAGTGCTAACAATGGGGGTAGTAGCGTTCCTCACACTTGCGTTCAAGCAAGTGTCCAGCCTTGGAGTTCTTCAGGTACCATGATACGAATTTCACCTGCACACACTCACAACTACCACAAAAACGCTAAAAGCGCTGCATTAAAACACGGGCACCATTGCCACTTCTAACCAAAAGAAAAACAAAAATAAACCAGAAAACAAAAACAAAACATGAATGTTAACCACTGGGTTGCCTCCCAGTAAGCTGCCCGTAGTTTTAGTCTTTGGCTAGACTATCGCTTCGTTATCCTGGTGTTTGAGGAGGTACTGCCGGTAGCGTAGTTGTAACAGGAGACCAGGTGTGGTTGGCTTCATTTCCTCAAATTGGAGGATGTAAACATCCTCCTCTTGTTGTTGAGGCTTATGGAGGCAGGATGGAAGTTGATGAGAGACCGGTGGTAGTGGTGTTCCTTCCTCAGAGTCGAGGATGTAAATTTCCTCTTCCGGTTGGTGAGGCTTAACAGGATAGCGCTCGTCCAGCTGGTTGACTGGCTCAGACACAATATCTTCGAACTTTAATTGCTCCTCCCGTGTTGGGGATGGGGATGGAGGAGAAATGTAACTCTCAGACATTTGTTCTAACTCGGCGTCGGAGAAAAATGTACTGAGAAGTTTCTTTATCTCCTCATCAGAACTTGCTGCATCATGAATATCTGGCTCAGTTTGCTCTTCACTCCTTAGAGTCACCACTCGAATTTCTTCAGGTGGTTCGGCCTGACTCAGGAGAAGTTCGTCTAGCCTCCTAGTAGATTGCTGCTCGTTCTGATTGAAGTAGTAATACCCCAACTGAGTTTCGTTATACTGTGCATTAGCCTGGTTGACTTCCCACCAATACGGCTCTCGATTTGATTGTTGAGGTGGTTGATAATCCTTGACCAATCTTTGATATGAGGATATCTCCTCTTGCATTTGTGTCCATTCCAAATTGATCAATAATCTTCTCACCTCATCGTGGTTGCTCTCCATTGTCAGTAACTAGCCTACAAAAACAAAAACAAAAATACCAAGTAGAAAAGAAATAGAAACAGAAAATAAAAATAAAAAATAGACAAAATTGACTAGAAAGAGAAACAAATAATAATATAGAAATACAAGAATTTTTTTTTTAAGGAAAATTAAATAAATAAAGCGAAAATAAAATAAAATGAAAGTAAATAAAAATAGAAATCCCAATAAAATTTAAAAACTATCAATTAACCGTGCTGGAGGTCCCCGGCAACGGCGCCAAAAACTTGTTGGAGAAATATGTGACTACTTCTACCACTTAGGCAGTGTACCTAATCGTTTTGCGGGATAGTGGATTCGTGGGGTTTTCGTACTCTTGGGGACCTCGCTGTGGATAACTGACAATGAATTAAATTTACTGAGACTTCTAGTAAATAGATTTTATCAATTTTTTAGGAGAAGAAATAATTACAAACTTAACTTAAACAAAATAATAATAAAAACAATTAAAATAGAACAAGATAATAAAAATAGGAATTATAAATCTTTTTGTTTTTGAGAAAGCATCCCGGGTTGTTCTGCTCACCTATTTTATTAATTATATTAATATTAACTTTACCACTTAAGTAATAAACTCAGAAACTATAAATAATTCGTTGACGACTAAATCTAACGAACCCTAACTAGTTGCTAGAACTAGCAGCAGACTAATGCTCTAATCCGGACACAACCAATCGCATAAAGAACAGCTTCCATTTGAGACTAATTAACCTATAGGCCGGATCAGGCTTCTAGCTGTTAATCAGGTTTAATTCCTATGTCTTGTTTACTATCTCAGCTCTCGCGTGTTGATTAGAAAACTACAAATATTACTTTAATAATTGATCAGAGAATTAAAGCAGATGAATAACTGGAATTAAACTATTACTTTAGATAAAATCATAGTGGAAAGCTCAACATAACATAATTATATAAAATAGGCTCGCATCCCAAACCTGGGAGGGCTTAAGTTTATTTAATTAAACATAACTATATATAAACAACGTTTAAACAAAATAAGAGAAAGGGTAGAGAAAACTCCAGCTAGCAAGTCGACTCTGAATCCCAGCTCCGCCTCTGTATCCACGTCGTCGCTAATAATAATACTAACTAAATGGTAGAGATGTGGCGTGGTGGAAAAATAAATAAAATTGGAGAAGATGGAGAGAATAGAAATTGATGTGGTCGTGTGGAGAACGAGCGCGAATGAGCTGTTCGTGAATGAGCGGGTGGGCTTTGGATTAAAGAAGGGATTGTTTTATACGGAAGGGAGCGTAGTTTATTTATAGGAAAGGAGATAAGAAGAAGAAGACAACGGAGCAGGCGGTGTGATTAAATGGCGGTGGAGTTGGTGAGCAGATCGTGGGCAGCAGCAATTGATTGCAGACAGAGCCATCGTCACGCGTCAGTGAATTAAGGTGGGCGCCGTCTGCAATTAATGTAGAGCAGTTGGAACGCGGCGCCGTGAAGAAGGAAGAAGAAAACCCTGTTTGTAATTCTGTTTTGTCCGCGAGGCGGTCATCTGTGTGCTGTCCGCCCGATAAGAGGCGGACGCCTCTGTCCTGTCCGCGACCAAACCAGGCGGACCTCTCTTCCGCGTCCGCGAGGCGGTTGTTTCTGCCTTGTCCGCTACTTATGAGGCGGACTCCTCTGTCCTGTCCGCCAGGCGGACGTCTATCTCTTGTCCGCTACTTATGAGGCGGACGCGCCTCTTGTCCGCCAGGCGGACGTGCCTCTGTTCTATGCGACATTGTATATATATACTAATGTACTACAATCTTCAACTGGCTCCAGATTCTTCGTTATAAGTCCGTTTTACTCGCCGTTTGCTGCGTTGGAAAGCTCATGAGATTATCTATCCATTTATATAGCTTTTTCCTACTTTTAACACATAAAATATATCAATTCATATCAAAATATAAATCTAGGAAAATCATATGATAAGTGTAAAATATGACATGCATTGTTATAAAAATAGGAAGAATTAAAGTCCTAAGAATAGATATATTTTACACTTATCAGTTGACCAATTATAAGGCCAAATTCATTTTAACCTTGTGGGCCAATTTCTAGCCCAATTCAATTTGACTAACCCATATCAAATCTAAATGGTCAAAGTTCCTAATTCAACTGACCATCCAATTTCAATTTTGACCCTCCAAGTCAAAACCCCTAATTCACGTTTGACAATCTTATTTCAATTTTTACCAATTTGAATCACCATTTCTAAGTTTGACCAATCTAAATTTTGATTTTTACCAAGTTAAAATCCCCAATCTGATGTTGACCTAACCCTAATTCAGTTTCGTAAATCTCCCGAAGCTTTCATAATTCGCATTTTCACCTAATCTTCTTATATTTACGTTTCTGCCCCAAATTTCACTAAGCTACCAATTCGCCCATAATTTTCTCCAATTACATTTTCGGGCACCATTTAATCATAATTACCATTTTACCACTAATTTTTGAATATTACAATTTTGCCCCAATATTAATTTATCCAGAAAACCCTAGTTCCTATTACCGTAAACCCCAATTTCTGATTTCTTCCCCAATTTGATTTCAGAAACCCCAAATCTTCAATTGACTCCCTAATTTCAGATTTTACCCAAATTGATTTCAGAAACCCTAATTCTAATACCGCAAATCCCCAAATTCAGGTTTGTTCAACATCAACCTTTATACTCATGAAACTTAAACTCCAATCGTTCCGAACACTAAACTTTAACCAATTTTCAAAATTCTCAAATCCCAACAAGATATACCTAGATTTCGGTTTTCATCACAACTCCACAAATCTATCAGTTTCACAAAACCTAAATTACCAAACTAAAACTTGAATCTCGTATATACTAATGGCTATTAATAACCCTAAATTTTGCAATAATCCAAATCACCAGAAGCCCTAAAGTTGCACTTAATCAGAAACACCAAATTAAAACCCTAATTCAAACAGTCAAAAACATAAAATCGCACTAATCAAAACCCTAATATTATGGACTTACGATACACCCTCAAGCCCTCATATTTTTGGACAAATTTGTAAGGAAGAGGATCTACCTCCCCGACGTTGACGGGGCCTAGATCCGACCTCCTTTCCTCGGTTGTTTTTCGCTTCTGCTCCAGATCCGGTCAAATAAGGCCGCGTTTGGGTTTTCCAAACTCGAGCAAAGAGAAGATGGACAAAGAGAAGAGGTTAAGCCTTGTTTGGGTTTTGGAAATAAAAAGGGAACACGAAGGAGGGAAAGGCGAGACCATTACCTTTGGAGTTTCTGTTTTTTCGAGTTTTCCTTGTTCGTCGGCGAGGAGGAAGGGAGGCGCAGGAAACTGTTTGAAATACCCCTAAATTAATTTAAATTAATTTAGGGGATTTCTTTTATTAAACCATAAATAATACTATTAATATTAAATTATGGTATGGAATTATGAATATTAAATTATTATATGGAATTGTGAAATTTATTTAGGGGTTTCTCCTATTTAACCCTAATTATTATACATTATTATATAGTATTATGAATTTAATAATAAGATTTATAAGTCAATAAATCTTGGAAAAATTTCTAAACACTCCAAATATATAAAGATTTTAGGAAGTGTTGGAACATTGTTTTGAAACATAAAGTCAATATAAAATTCTAGAAACCTTAAAGCTTATTAAGCCTTGCTAGAGTTGACTTTTTGAGAATGGTCAAACCAGGCCATGAAACCTATACCAAAAATAGGTTATGAAAAACCATGAAGATCGATAAAAAGAACGTCAAAACGGATCATCCTAGCCAAAGTTATGATAGATTGAAGTTTAGAGCCAAAATTTTGAGAAATGCTGACGTGTCAGTCAGCCAGGCACTACCACTGAACAGTCCCAGTTTTTCGACAGTTTGGCATGTCGAGGGTCGAATTTGAGACGCCTATATCTCCTGATCTACTCCACCATTTGGTATGCCGTCTGTTACATTCTCTTCTCCTTAATCCCATCTTTCCAACCATTACTCACACATCATCTAACTCCTTCTACAATAACCGGAAAATTGATCCAAAGTTGGCTCCTCGCAAGTTCGTAACCCAGAACTGCAGTTTTGCCTGAAGTCGGGTAAACTTCGTCACGCCATAACTTCTTCAATTCTCATCCAAATTTCGTGTTCTTTAGCTTGTTTTGAAGGTCTCTAATCCCTCTACAACTTTCATGTTGATGGCCAAGGCTGATTCGCACTGGTTTTGGATATAAAACTGTCTAAAGTTGCCTACTCGATCTCGGTGGAAAATCTGCCCAGTTCATCCCGAAACCAACTAGGTAAACACCGATCTTGAGAGATCTGTAACTTTCTCCCTAGTTCATCAAAATCAATGATTCTTCCACTAACATCTAGAGTTACATGTCTAGTTTGGATTGTGATAGGTTACATGAATCAAATCTCTCTCAGTTGGTGCGAGTTGATTCGAGAAGTGGCATACTGAACCGCATGAAATAACGATTTCCAGTTTTCCCGATTTCATTTCGCCCCGTTAATGCAATTCCGGTGAGTCTCCGATCAAATTGCTCCGATGTTGATGTTCGTAGTCATGTTTCCGATCAAACCCACATGCCAATTTACTCTATTATGCATTACAATGGGGGAATTTGTTAAAATTGAATTCGAATTGAACTTTGAACCCTAACTTCGAACCCAGATTCGAAATTACTCAATTCTGCATGAAAATTGGGGATATTGGTACCATTAGAACCGGGATTTAATTTCGAGTCGATAGGAGCAAGAATCATCGAATTTCGTTCTGTGGATTGTGAGAAATCATCAGATTAGTACTCGATCCCCTTATTGCCTTCGCTGAAGAACTTGCGTGTTCTGGGCCGTCCGATCGCGGTTAATAAACATGGACGGCCAAGATTAGATCGTGGGTTTTTAAGTTGTAATAAGATTAATGTATTTTCCAGAATAAAGTCCTAACTTGCTAGATTTATTTAATGGCCTTCCCGAATGTGTTTTGACTTGAAATTTTAACCATAGATTCCTTATTTAATCTAGTTTATTTTGATGTAAATTAATATGGGTTTTGAGTTTTTAACATAAGTTATGATTTTTTGCAAGTTACGGGTATTATGGAATTATTTGGGTGATTTAAAAAGATTTTTTATGAAATAAAAATTTTATAATATGTCTAAAATGTTATAGTTATTATATATTAAATTTGGGAATTTTTGGACAAGGGTAAATAGGTTTAAAATTATGTTTATGGAATTTTCATAAGAATAACTTATAATATAGGTTTTTAATATAACAAAAATTAAAGTATGGTTTGTCAATAAGCTTATAGGTTGGGAAAATATAATAAGACTAAACTAACATTTAATACAGAATGTAATAAATATTTTTTTTTTGGGTGTAAACTTTAAGTGAAGTAAATATATTATAGAGTACGTATATATAAACGAAATAAAAAAGTAACTTAGGTTAAATCGAGGAACTAAATTAATCTACATTTATAATTATATAATATGGAAGTTAATATACTTAATTGAAACTAAGGAAAATACCTTATTTTATAAACCATATATTGGATGTAGCTATGTGTAAAAGTTAGTATAATAATTAAGTGCAATAAAACTACACAAGGAATGTCTTGAATAAATCCTAATATATATACACATAAAAAGAAACTGCATAAATAAAAGAAATAAAATACCTTATAGAAAATATAATATGAAGGAATTAATGAGATAAACTAAACCTCTACATAATACTAATAAAGAATATTATATGAGGCGGTATTAAATTAAGATTATTAAACTTAAGGAGTTATCTTTGAATTTCTAAGATGTATATAAACCGTATTAAAATACATGTATAGTATTAGTCAACGACCATAATGTAAGTCTACAATTGGGTTAAGTAATTAATAAGTTAAAACTTAGGAAAAATTGTGATTAGATTACATAAAATGTTACACAAATAGATCTTATTCTATAATTAATGATAAATAAATGTAATACTTTCACATCTAAATGTTCTTAATATATAAACAATAATAAAGTAAATAAAATACTTTTACATATGAACGTGAGGTGGATTAGTAAGTCTAGATTTAATCATTTCTTAACATTTAAGGTATTGAAATATAACTTAATGTTTTAAGTTAAAATCATTAAAAGGATTATGATATAAAACTACATTAAACTATGATTTGGAAATTTATCTAAATAATAATCCTTAAGTTTCTTGGCATTAGATAAGCCATATGAAATACATTTATAACATTAATTACCAATACTTAGGATGTGAGTCTACAATTAAGAGAGGTATTTAGTAATTAGAATTTATAGAAAGGTTTATAAATAGGAATTTGATACTTAAAACCTTTGAACCTTTTATTAGATAAAACTAAGTTACATAAGAGATTATATTGATCTACTTTACGACGCTAAAAAAATATTAATGTGTCATTTGAGTATAAGGTATGAGGATTTTTCAGAACATATTATCTTATTAAGTAATTGACAATTTCACTTGTGAATGAGAGTTTAATTCTTAGATAAATTCTACCTTATGTTAAGATATAATGTTCATCCTAAAACATAATAAAGGAGATTAATTTATTAAGTTATTCCTTTGAAACCTTAGGTTTTGTAAACAATATGAAAAATGTATTTTAAGACGTAAGTTTATTAAAAATTTAGTATAAAAGGATTATACATAGTCTATAGCGGGAATGTGTGTAAAAATAAAACATTTGGGAAATTAAATGTAAGCAAGGATAAATAAAAGGTTGTGTTAAAGTGCCTTATTATATAGTTAATGATAAAGTAAATAATATACCTTGGAAATACTAAATGTGAGAGTTCGATAAATCTAAGTTAACTATAATATAGTTATTCAAGATGAGAAGCAATTTAACATCTTATGATAAGATTATTAGATGGTTGTAATAAAAGTCATCCTAACTAAACATATGATAAATGAGTGTAGTAACTCGATTAGGTTATCATAAATGCATCTATAACACCATGTTTCCAATATACAGGATGTAGACCTTAATTAGGTTGAGGGGAAAACTTAATCATAATGGATTATTTGGTAATACTGATAAAATACATAATCATTACATTGTGAAATAATAGTATAATATTGTAAGATAAACCTATCATAGGTCATAACCCGATATTTATTCTAAATTGGGAATAAAAGTATTAAGCTTAAAAATTATTATTGAGATCCTAAGATTAGATGAATAATATAAAATGCACTTATGATATAAGGGTCTCAAAACTCTTGAATGTGGGAATTATGGTTAAGTATGAGTAAAGTGGATAAGAGTGGAACAATTAGCAAGTGTCAATAAAAATTAGGGGTGGCAATTCGGGTTAATGGGTCGGGTTGAAGCTCACCCATACCCGACCCGATTAAAATTGTATTGACCCATACCCGACCCAATATAATCGGGTTTCAAATTATCAACCCATACCCGACCCATATAAAATGACTAAACCCACACCCGACCCATTTAACCCAACATAATTAGGCTATTCAAAATTTAAAAGACCTGGAATTAAATTTTTTATATGATTGCTCAAACGGAGTTACAAATTAATGAAATCATACATTCAATATGGTAGATATTCCAGAGTTTTCACTAACCTCCGTCTTTTTTCTTTTTCCACATACATGTCGAGCTCAGTAGCACTTAACAGAAGAAGGTGATGTGTACGCGCCTGGGCCAAATATAATTCTATTTTCTCCTCCAGAATATAGAATCAAAACATAGACAAAAATCTTCAGAGTGCAGGAGAGATAGGACCTGTAACACCCCAACTCAATCCAATTGTGGTCTCGCAACTTAACAATATATATATACACATGTCACAGCGGAATTCTTTACAATCCAGGACCTTGCCACGGTCTGACTACAGAATATACCGAACATTAGTCTAACAACCTTAACCATTTACATAACCTTCTTACAACCCCCTCACATCCTATACATCTTACTAACCCAGATTGCCATACGAGTGTACATGCACAAC
Source organism: Limonium bicolor (assembly GCA_023374045.1). Classification (NCBI taxonomy): domain Eukaryota; kingdom Viridiplantae; phylum Streptophyta; class Magnoliopsida; order Caryophyllales; family Plumbaginaceae; genus Limonium; species Limonium bicolor. Next base: position 181,665,717 of record CM041782.1, read on the forward strand.
TCGTAGGCCATACTAAGCCCTTAACAGCTGTATCCTCTTCTTACTCTTGCGACGACCGCCTCCTGATGTTCACCTGTGTAGTAAAAAGAAGCCCCCGAGGGGGTCAGCACGAATGCTGGTACTATCCTCTCATGGCCCCCAAGCTAACGTGGCTACGACGACTAATTGCCGATAGCATGGAGGTTGATTAGATGCACAACATAATAGAAAGTGCAGTAAACAACAACTCAGATATGAACAATCAAAGTTCACACACAATGAACGACTTAAATGCGTTCCCTTAATTAGAGAGTTAGATATTTAACTCCTTAAGTATTGTTCTCTCTTAATCTTAGTCCATCCTTATCTTACCTCAATCTGATTCTTATCTTAATCTTAGAAACAACCATCCTTTAATCAGGAGTGGATGTAGCTTATCTTAATCTTAATATTACAAACCATCCTTTAAAAAGGAATGGTTGCAACTTATCTTAACCTTACCTTAATCTTAATCTTAATAGTACAAATCATCCTTTAAAAAGGAATGATTGTAACTTAACTTAATCTTACCTTACTTAATCTTAATAATACAAATCATCCTTTAAAAAGGAATGATTGTAACTTAACTTAATCTCAATATATAACCGTTCCTGGAAGGGATTGGTTGTAACTTATCTCAATCTTAGGATACAAACCATTCTTTAAGTAGAAATGGTTGTAACTTATCTCAAATCTTATCTCAATTAAGTCAACCGTTCTTTAATTAGAATGGTTGTTCCTTAATTCATTGTTTATCTGTCGGGTCACGTAGCCCTAACCAATGAGTTTCAGCTCCATTGGTTTACATAAACAATATTTGTTAGAATTAGTTGGGCATTTAGGTAGATCCCACTACACCATCTCAGTATGCCTCCCTCCTAAACAAGAAGTCCGAGGAGGTCGAGTCTATTTGTCGACTCTAGGCGACGAGTCCGAGGACAAGTCATCTTTGGAAGACGGTATTTGATAAGGATACCGACTTCCCCCAATACACATGTGCCGGTACCATTCCGGATTCCTCACTCAAGTTCAGTTAGTAATAGTCTCAAGACCATGTTTGTTGGTTAACCTCTTTCGGTTCACATCGTCCCTCTTTAGGGGGCGTTCCTTATTCTCACTCAATTCCTTACTAAGCATTGGTTAGTAAGTTCTCACGGTATGTTGTGTTAGTTTTCAAACATCACACAACAATATAATATATATGTATATATATTCCGGTTGCATGCTTTATCTTGTTTAGTGAGCACACAAAACAAATAGCACACAAGCCGAGGGACACCTCGTTAGCAAGCAGGTCACAAGAAGAAACAACTGTACCGTTCACCGTTGGTCGTTTCGGTTGCTTACTCTCCTCCGGAGTCCAAATCCCAAGTCCTAAAACATTCATTCAGTTTTAGGTTGTTAATCACTTAACTTAGTTCAACTTACTTAACTTACTTAACTTACTTAACTTACTTAACTTACTTAACCCTTAATGACTCCAACCTAACTCCTCTTAAGTCTTACAACTTAATCTTAAACTTTCAAGTTTATACTTAACTTAACTTAGTCTCTTAAGTTCTTAGGGTCCTAATCATTACCACCCTACCAAAGGTATTCCTCATTACCCATTACCATTCTTAGAATTCAAAATTTCTTTTTTTTTTCTAAGTGTTAAGGTCGACCGACCCACCGACCGACCCAACCCCTGGGTCGGTCCATTACAGAAACTCTTCCGTCTCTTGAAACTCATCCGACCGACCCAAAGCTAAACCGACCGACCCAAAACCCTCTGGGTCGGTCCTCTGCCGAAGCATTTTCCTTCATTAAATCTTGCCCGACCGACCCACCGACCGACCCATCCTTATGGGTCGGTCTATTGCCGAAACATTTCTGCTGGGTTAGCAAGGTCCGACCGACCCAGAACTGGGTCGGACCCTGGGTCGGTCCACTACAGATTCTTCTATTAAATTGCTCTTCCAATTCCAAACTCTTCCACAAGTGTCCTAATAGGTCCAACACCATCTTGGCACCTTAAACCCACCTTATAACCTCCTTTAAATACCTTAAATCATCCACCAAAATCCACCTTAGTCATTATGCATTTTCCTTGTAATAATGCTACTCTTGTAATGCTTTCCTCTAGGTTTCTAGGTGGTGGTTCATACTTAATGTAACCACTATGCCAATGTTTCCCTCATCACTATAACATCATCTCCCAAGCATCTTTCACCATCTAAAACTCTTTTATGCATTTACTTAAAGTTCCTCCAAAAGCTTAAGCTTCCATACACCAACACCTTATTTCCTTCCTAGTTGTTTACCAACATTTGCCTAAGTTCCAAATACTCAATTACATTCTCTTGATTCCTAAATCCCCCCAAGGTAATGCCTAAGTCATTACCACTCATTCCAACACTTTATCTTACCCCTCTTCATCAAGACAATCTCTAAAACTTCCTAATACTTCCTTAGTCATAATATTCCCTTAGAACATATCTTAATCACCTTAAACATCATACCTTCTCCTTAAACTTATGCTCAAGTCTTATATTCCTCATCTCATGACTTTGGTGTGTTCAAAACACTCACCATTCCTCCGATTCCTCCTAGACATCTCTAGGTCATTCTAAACCTCAAGAACTCCTTAGTTAACTAATCTCCACTCAAATTCCTCATAATGATTCCTAGTAAATCCTAGGTCATTTTAGTTCACCACCATCGCCTAAACACTTATTTTTTCCTCATTTAACCATTCTCACACACCTCAAGTTCTTTCTCATGATATCTCATCACCAAACCAACTCATTCACAACAAACTCAATATATTGCAATAATCTTAAATTGCATAGCACTAAGGCTCTTAAATGACATGGCTCTTAGGCCCTTAAATGACTTAAACTTAAACACTGAATTTCCACATATATAAGCTTTCAACCTGCAAATACACTCATCAATCTCATAGTAGTTATAATGCTCTTAAAATCCACCTTAAACTTATATTACTAACCCATTCTCATTAGCTCCTTAATCACAAGTTCATAAGCTTGTTTAAGTTCTTTTTCCTTAGGTTATATAACCCAATACACAATGTAAGCTCTAAGCCACATTGGTATCTATCTAAAACTCATTCCTTAATCTTAAACCACCATTAGGTAAGCATTTTACCTTGTTTCCTCAAGCTTATCTCAATCTCCTCCTTAGACCTTCTTCTTGAATGAATATCGGCCACCACTCAAACTTCTCTTGCCAATGTTCTAATCAATAACCAATGACTCATATGAGCACTAAACAATACACTAACCTTAAGGAGTAAACCCTAGGTTAAAAATGTGTTCTAAGGTATTAAACTGAATGTTTTACCTTGGATTCTCAAAGCAAGCTTGGATATGAATTAAGTAGGACCTCCTCTAGCCCTTGGAGAATAGAATCAAGCTAGAACAATGGATAAAAATGAATCCCCATGAGAAGGAATTTTCGGTAATGTGTAGAAATGGTGGAAACATGGTTTTTCTTACATTTTCCTTACCTTAAGAGAATGGAGAAGCTAATGAGCTCTTCAAACTTGATTTTCCCCCATCAATGGAGTTTTCTCATGGCACCAAAATGGAGCTTTGAAAGATTTGAAAAGATAGGAAGATAGGTCTTGGCCTAACTAAGAGAAATCTACACTTAGTTTTTGATTTGGAGCAAAGATGAATACTTGGTGAGCATTTGAAGGTGGAGCACCCATGGAAGGAGCTCTCTCGGTTTGGAGCAAGGAAGGAGAAAGAAAAATCGTGGAAGGAAGGAGAAATGAAGAGAGAGAGGAAGAAAGGTGGCTAATATGTGATATTTGCTTTAATAAAGCAAATAGTAACTTTCTTACTTACTCTTCTTTTCCTTTCTTATTTGACTACTTATGGTGACTCATGTGGTGACTCCCCACTTAAAAACCGGCCACCCCATTAATATAAGGCTAGTCATGGTCTTTGTTGACCAACTTATTAGCTTATATTGATTAAAACTTAAACTAGCACTAAATAGTTACTATTCACTAATCAAGGCACATAATCGGGAAATTTTTGATTTCCCATTGATTTAGACCTCCTAACGTGATACTAATTAGTACACATGTTGATTAAAGAGTAATGATGGACATTTAGCCACTCAAAACTCAATTCTAAGACAATTTCTCAAAAATGTGCTTTAAGAATTCTTAAAGCACATTTTGTGTTTTAACTTGTTTTCAAGCTTGGTTTTCTTTGCTAATTGATTTAAAATGACCATTAGAATATTACTAAGGTCTTATCATGATATTTGGGTACTCACCCAAGTCTCTCCAAGCTTAGAGCACGTTTTTGCCCTGATTGCCCTTAAGGCATTTTCTTGTGTTTTCCTTGGTTAAAATTGTCTACCAATCTTTCTAAGGCATATTTTAGCCTTAATACATCATGATTTGATGTTTACTTAGCATACTTAGGTTTGGGGTATTTCAGGACCACAGTGGGAGCTGTGGAAGAGAGAGCAGCACACTGTATTTTGACAATCCACATAACGAATACTCTCGTTTTTTCCTTATAAAGAAATACAACAAAGTAGTATTATCAAATAAACAACCTCTCATCAAAAAGATTCTACATAATCTGTATTATACTAATAGTAGGTTAGCACTTAGTAATATATTTATATTTTTATATAATTATTTATTTATTATTATTTTTAATAAAATAAAATAAACGGGTCGGGTTGGCTACGGGTTAGGACTTTGAACCCATACCCAACCCAAAAATTTAATAGGTAACCCATACCCGACCCAATAATTAAATGGGTCAATAATCGTGACCCAAACCCGCTATTTTCGGGTTGGGTATGGGTCGGGTTATCGGGTTGGGTAAAAATTGCCACCCCTAATAAAAATACATTCCCTGGTCTTACAACCTTGGGTTATCCAACATTCTAATATAAGTCAAAGGTTATACATAACATTTAGGCGAGGGCTTAAAAGACAATTGAGACTTAGAAATAAGAGTGAGGAATTTATTTAAGTTTAACTTAGGTTACAAGTTATTGATGTTAGACTACCTTTAATATTCCTCAGAGTATTGTTGATTATTTGCACAAGTCGACTAGAACTGCTACAGCGATTACCAGGTACGATTTCTCGTACTCAGCTTGTTGTGTTTTGGACTCTATGGAATGTTTTGTACGATTTCTCGTACTCAGATACTTTTGCTAACGGACTTTATGGAATGTTTTGGAAACGCTGATGAACTGAATGAATTTCCAAAGGAAACTATTTGTATGACTAACTCAGCTTGATGTGACTAACTGAGCCTTGAATGTACAACTTGCGTGGTTATTGGTTCCTTCTATCTGGTTGTTTCATTAGATATTATCTGCCTGGGGTTTACGCCTCTGCACTCTGTAGGACTGAGTGTTTTGGTATCGCTCTGGTGTAGTTAATGATCTAGTGGAAATATGGGAAATGTCAATCTTGGTAAATGCTTCTTTTGACCCTGGATATTGTTTCCTCCATGAGCTGAGTCTTGGTTGTGATGTGCGCACATCTTCATCGGTAAACAGCGAGGGGCTGTATATCCCCTGTCCAATCGGACGTTGTAAACAGCGAGGGGCTGTATATCCCCTGTCCTATCGGACGTAGTTAACAGCGAGGGGCTGTATATCCCCTGTCCCAAAAGGGACGCAGTTGGCAGCAGGGCCATCTCTTCCAATTGGTTTTATTCCACTCTTGAGTTATGGTTCTTGGATATCTTCTTTCATTCCTAGTCCTTGTGACTACTTGGGTCTTTCTACTCCTAACGGAATTGGATCTAACTTAAACAATGGTTGTTCACTAACACATGGTGTGATTTTGATTGACTAACGTTACCTTTCTGTTATTTATTTTTACTCCTCATCTTGTTACCTTTGACTTGGTGATTTTGATGTGTCTTGTTCTTCTGATTTGTTTTGTGCATTTGACTTCAAGTTATTGTTATTTTAAGAGTTATGTTTTTCTTTTAAACTGTTGTTTTGGAGAGTTGTACCAGTTCCATTCCAGGGAACTGACTCACCCCTCCTGGGGTGGGCTGCTTGGTTTCATCTTGCAGGTACGAATTGCTATACAGGTGCCACGAAGAGTATGAGTGTATGGGATGGGAATTAGGAACTTTGGAGAGCTATTGTATTTTGTTATTATTCTTTATGTTATGTTTTCTCGAGTTCAGACCGTAGCATTTGTAATATCATAAGTTGTAATTGGTGAGGTTTGGTGCCGGGTGTTTGGAACCCGATGATCTGTAATCGCCTTAGTATTTTATTTCCGCTGCATTTATGATAAGTAGGGGCGTTACAGAAAGTGGTATCAGAGCGTAGTTACGCTCTGAGCCCGAGAAAACAAGCCGAGTGAAATACTTAGAATATAGGTGCCCTTAAAACTGGGGAATTGGGGTAGAATTGGGAAGTGAGGATTCCAGTAAGGCACGAATCCTAACCCTTCTTGGATTAGTGAATGATTTCTTTATACACTTTTTGTATGAATGTCTGTTAGGAATAGTGTGTTGTCATACCGTTTGATCATTAAACTATAGAAAATAATAATAATAATAATAAGTCTGGAACATTATCAATTGGGTATGATAAGATCTTGGTTGGAATAAATCATACATTGAACTACTTTCAAAAGCATACGTATGGAAAATACATGGCTAAGAAAGCAATGCTTTAAAAGCTTGTACACATGTTCCCAGAATTTTAAAGAATACTTTTGGTTGGAAATAGTATACAAGTGGAGCTTTGAATAACTAAGTGATATATACTTCAACTCCTTTAAAGCTTGAAATAAATCTCAAGAACTACTTGGTACAAATTATTACCTAAAGATCATGTTTAAGATAAATCTTAAGTCTAGAAAATTATTAAACTAACAAGAACTAGTAACTCATCAGAAAAGATCAACATCCAAACCTGTAATCCACACTAAAACTCTATGTTAACTTCAGAAAGAAAATACATAAACCTAACACCCTACGGGAAGTGCCTGGTGCGACGAACTCCTAGGCTGAAAGTAGTGGGGGTGCACACTCACTTCTGGAAGTCTAGGGGCTAGACAAGCCTTGTCATCTAACCGTAAATAATCTTCTACGCAAGTGATGGATTGTGTTGAACTTGAGGAGGATTGGTGGTAAGACGTTACCATCATGAAATCTTGAGCTAGGCATATTTCATTACTAGCCACAATGAACAATTCAAAATTTGTATCTTAAGATTCAATATTAAAATTCATACATGTAAAGGGTTTATTGAGTTAAATATTTGGTGAAAAATACCTATACATGGAGGAAGGGGATTTAAATTTGGGTACTCCAAGGTACAACATCTACCCCTTATTAAATATAAAAAATATATATATTAAAGGAAGTAACTTAAAGATTGAGTGAAGGGGAGAGTAATACTAAACTAAATATCATTGATTCTTAAATACTTGGAGTAATGAGCATCTAAAAAAAATGAAATGAAAAAAAAATGAGAGTTACTTAATTATTGGAAATTCTCATGTTTATTTGGAAGTTTAACATTATACATATGCAAAATTTTAGAAGTCACAGAAGGTGTATTTTTATAAAGGAATATAATACAAATTTTAATGTATGGTTGGCTAATAAAGCTTTGAATATAATTTTGAAAGACTATCTAGACTTATTATATGATCTAAAATATTGTTTAAACTACTCAAACATGTTACACCGGATTTATAGCTTGTTAATATATTGATATGTGAAAATAACGTAAATGGCATATTTACGTATTTTAGGATATAAATTCGGTACAAGGTTTCATGAAAGATTTAATTGCATTGAAAAAAAAAAAGAAGTTTTAATATATAGTATGATACTATTTTAAATAAGTTCATGAATTTTAAGCCTTGACAATTAAGAAACTTTAGGTTATAAAATGCTTCTAGAGAAATGTTGTAGTAAGGATGGCATTTAAATAATTACATTACATTATAATGGAATTTTTCTTTTATGAATTAATAGTTTCCAAATCACATGATTAAGATTTTGATACCTACTACACCCAATACTTAATAAAGAAAGAGTGAACTAAAATGTTATTATAGTAATATCTAAGTATAACCTATGTTCCGTTCTCAAAATTAACCTACTATATGAATGATGAATTCTAAACTTGTTCTTGCCAATGACCGTAAGAGAGGCGAAATGAGTTAGGAAAGCATGTTGGGACACTAAAAGATTTAATTATAATCAAGCTAGAATAACAACGAGTGATATTGTGCATCAAAAATGAACTGCATCCTTGAAGGAGGAATCTCCATAGGAGATGTAAAATATAGTGCTCCTTAAAAGTGAGTTTAAATTCCACTTCTTATTACGAGACGGATATGGGTCGTACCCTATTTTAAGGGGGGGTACGACATCTTCATAAAATAAACATACAATATAAAATGAACATATAATGGACATATCATTCGTACTGGTCATAAAATGAATAGGTAAGGATCATAAAATAAAATTTTATAATAATCAAGAAAATACAAATACATAACAATCAGGGGGTACAAATAAATATCGATCATAGATAAATTCAACAGTGCCATAAAATTTACAACAAAGCTTGATAATAAGGTGCTGAATTCTTTGAATGTAGTGTTTGATAACGGAAACAAATGTTTGGGAATTGTTATTGGATGAATACCCTTGAGTGGTTGATTGTTTGGTATACATTTTAAAGCTTGTAGTACAACTTGATATTTAGTTTACCCACACACCGGAAGCGGGTGTGAGTAGTTGGTAGATAAATCTTAAACTTCGGGACGAAGTTCTCTTTTAAGGGGGGTAGAGCATAATCTTTCTTCGCTACCTCATCCAGATTATGCCCTGTTGCGTGATTAGCAGAGTAAGAGGTGTATGTGTGTACTTGGTTTTTACATTATGACACCGCATGTGACTTTTTATTTTATCATGAAATATCTCGGTATATCTTGGTTCAGTTTGAGTTTGAGTAATCTCGAGTGGAATGTGGAATGGGAATGGATGGAAATAAAGGATTGGATTGGTATGGAATTTCGTTGGAATTATTATTGTTTAGCACACCCGAAGTGGTGTGAGTGCTTATTAGTTGATTTTTAAACTTCGAGGCGAAGTTTCTGTTAAGGGGGATATACTGAAATACCCCTAAATTAATTTAAATTAATTTAGGGGATTTCTTTTATTAAACCATAAATAATACTATTAATATTAAATTATGGTATGGAATTATGAATATTAAATTATTATATGGAATTGTGAAATTTATTTAGGGGTTTTCTCCTATTTAACCCTAATTATTATACATTATTATATATTATTATGAATTTAATAATAAGATTTATAAGTCAATAAATCTTGGAAAATTTCTAAACACTCCAAATATATTATAAAGATTTTAGGAAGTGTTGGAACATTGTTTTGAAACATAAAAGTCAATATAAAATTCTAGAAACCTTAAAGCTTATTAAGCCTTGCTAGAGTTGACTTTTTGAGAATGGTCAAACCAGGCCATGAAACCTATACCAATAAATAGGTTATGAAAAACCATGAAGATCGATAAAAAGAACGTTAAAAACGGATCATCCTAGCCAAAGTTATGATAATTGAAGTTTAGAGCCAAAATTTTGAGAAATGCTGACGTGTCAGTCAGCCAGGCACTACCACTGAACAGTCCCAGTAGTTTTTCGACAGTTTGGCATGTCGAGGGTCGATTTTAGACGCCTATATCTCCTATTACTCCACCATTTGGTATGCCGTTGTTTCATTCTTCTCCTTATCCCTCTTTCCAACCATTACTCACACATCATCTAACTCCTTCTACAATACGGAAAATTGATCCAAAGTTGGCTCCTCGCAGTTCGTAACCCAGAACTGCAGTTTTTCCTGAAATCGGGTAAACTTCGTCACGCCATAACTTCTTCATTCTCATCCAAATTTCGTGTTCTTTAGCTTGTTTTGAAGATCTAATCCCTCTACAACTTTCATGTTGATGGCCAAGGCTGATTCGCACTGGTTTGGGAGATAAACTGTCTAAAGTTGCCTACTCGATCACGGTGGAAATCTGCCCAGTTCATCCCGAAACCAACTAGGTAAACACCGATCTTGAGAGATCTATAACTTTCTCCCTAGTTCATCAAAATCAATGATTCTTCCACTAACATCTAGAGTTACATGTCTAGTTTGGATTGTGATAGGTTACATGAATCAAATCTCTCTCAGTTGGTGCGAGTTGATTCGAGAAGTGGCATACCTGAACCGCACATGAAATAACGATTTCCAGTTTTCCCGATTTCATTTCGCCCCGTTAATGCAATTCCGGTGAGTCTCCGATCAAATTGCTCCGATGTTGATGTTCGTAGTCATGTTTCCGATCAAACCCACATGCCAATTTACTCTATTATGCATTACAATGGGGGAATTTGTTAAAATTGAATTCGAATTGAACTTTGAACCCTAACTTCGAACCCAGATTCGAAATTACTCAATTCTGCATGAAAATTGGGGAAATTGGTACCATTAGAACCGGGATTTAATTTCGAGTCGATAGGAGCAAGAATCATCGAATTTCGTTCTGTGGATTGTGAGAAATCATCAGATTAGTACTCGATCCCCTTATTGCCTTCGCTGAAGAACTTGCGTGTTCTGGGCCGTCCGATCGCGTTAATAAACATGGACGGCCAGATTAGATCGTGGGTTTAAGTTGTAATAAGTTAATGTATTTTCCAGAATAAAGTCCTAACTTGCTAGATTTATTTAATGGCCTTCCCGAATGTATTTTGACTTGAAATTTTAACCATAGATTCCTTATAATCTAGTTTATTTTGATGTAAATTAATATGGGTTTTGAGTTTTTAAACATAAGTTATGATTTTTGCAAGTTACGGTATTATGGAATTATTTGGGTAATTTAAAAGATATTTTTATGAAATAAAAATTTTATAATATGTCTAAAATGTTATAGTTATATATATTAATTTGGGAATTTTTGGACAAGGGTAAATAGGTTTAAAAATTATGTTTATGGTTTTCATAAGAATAACTTATAATATATGGTTTTTAATATAACAAAAATTAAAGTATGTTGTCAATAACTTTATAGGTTGGGGAAAATATAATAAGACTAAACTAACATTTAATACAGAATGTTAATAAATATTTTTGGGTGTAAACTTTTAAGTGAAGTAAATATATATATAGATGTACGTATATATAAACGAAATAAAAAGTAACTTAGGTTAAATCGAGGAACTAAATTAATCTACATTTATATTAATTATATAATATGGAAGTTAATATACTTAATTGAAACTAAGGAAAATACCTTATTTTATAAACCATATATTGGATGTAGCTATGTGTAAAAGTTATTATAATAATTAAGTGCAATAAAACTACACAAGGTGAATATCTTGAATAAATCCTAATATTATACACATAAAAGAAACTGCTAATAAAAGATCAAAAGGAAAACAATACCTTATAGAAAATATAATATGAAGGAATTAATGAGATAAACTAAACCTCTACTAATACTAATAAAGAATATTATAGGAGATACCCCAAACCTTGGTATGTTGTTTAAATATCAAACTATGGTATGTAAAGGCGAAAAAGTGCCTTAGAAACATCAGTGGACAATTTAAAATATAGTAAAGTGCCGTAAAGCACTAAGACACAGTACGAGCAAAAACATGCTCTAAGCTATGAGTGAACTTGGTTAGGACCCAAAGAGCCTACCAAGACTTAATAACATTTAATTATGATTTTATAAGGCTAATTAAGTCCTTAGGAAACTTTGGTAGACATGAAACCAAACAAAACACAAGGTAATACCTTAAAGTCAATATGAGCAAAAATGTGCTCTAAGCTTGGGATAAATGTGTATAAGGCCTAATGGTCATACCTATGCCTTAATTATATGTTAATGAACATATTAAATCAATTACCAAAGAAAACCAAGCTTGAAAACAAGTTAAAACGCAAAATGTGCTTTAAGGAGTCTTAAAGCACGTTTTTGAAAAATTGTCTTGTAAATGAGTTTTGAATGGCTAAATGTCCATCACTACTCTTTAATTAATATGTGTACTATAGTATCACATTTGGGTGGCCATATTAGTGGGAAATCGAAAATTTCACTTCTATGTGCCTTAGTTTGTGAATAGTAACTTTTATAAGCTAGTTTGTAACATATAATGTTATAAGTAATTAAATTGGTCAACAAAGACAAATATACCCTTCTAATAATAAGGGGGCCGGTTTTTGGTAGTAATGAGTCACCAAACATGTTAACTTGATAAGTAAATAAAAGTGACTCATAGGTTACTATTTGCTTTAAGTTATAAATATCTTCAAAAAGCAAAAACCAATCTCATTCTCCTTCTTTCTTCATTTCCCACGGTTGAGAGGCTTCTTCAACCTCTCTTCTTCTTCCATTCACGGTTTGGAATAGTGCTCACCAAGCTCCACCTTCCATTGTCACTAATTCCAAGCTCACTTGTTCAAATCAAAAACAAACACCACCAATCTCTTCCTCTCATCAAGCTCTTCAACTCTATCCTTTCAAAATCCCAAGAGCTCCATTTCGGTGCCAAGAGGAATCACCATGGGAGGAGCTTGAGCTCACCTTTCCACATATTTTTGTTCTCCTTTGCTTCAAGGTAAGGAAACTCAAAGAAAATCCTTGTTTCCTCCATGTTTTCATGTTGACCGAAAATTCACCTCACCATGTTGTATTTACCTTGCTTGTTTTAGCTTCATTCCAAGCTTTCATGGACTAGGTGGAGTCCTCTCTTGATACTCATTCAAGCTCTCTTTCCATTCCAAGGTAAAACAATCATTTTAATGCCTTAAAACAATATATGTAACTAGGGTTTACAATGAGATGAAGCTTAAAGCTTGAATACTCATTATGTTGTTTGTACAATGTATAGAACTTGACAAGGAATCAAGTACCCCACCGGTTTGTAAGGAAACAAGAAAGAAGTTGTGAGGAAAAAGAGGTAAACAAACTATCTCAATGTAGTTTAAATGCCTTAGGAAAATGAGCTTGATTTGCTTGATAAAATACCTAAGGAGCCAATGGTGAGTAACCTAGTAAAGTGTTCTAAGGAGACTAGTAAAAGAACATATGTGTTGGTGTATGTATTTGCAGGTCAAAGGCATTATTATGTGGGAAATTCAGTGTTTAAGGTTTATGCAATTTAAGGGCCTAAGAGCCATGCATTTAAGGGCCTAAGTGCCAAGCAATTTAAGTATGCACTATATTGTGATGTAGTGCTTAATGTGTGAAGTTTGTGTATAAATGTGTTTGATGGATTTTAGGTGTTCTTGGATGAAATAAGGTAGAAACCTAAGTGTTTGGATGTGGGTATACTAGAGAAGCTATGGCCAAATTTGGGAAATGTGTAAGAAGTTCTAAGTGTGGTAAGTGAGTTTTGGTGAACTAGGAAGGATTAAAGGTGAATGAATGTTTACTTGAGAAGAAAACATGTACTAAGGTGATTTAGAGTGATGCAAGGATTTAGGTGTTGTCTTGGAAGTTCTAGGAATTCAATGGGTGTTTTGTGAATGTATTAAAGTCTTGGAGAAGTTGTTTAAGGTTTAGGTAAGGTTGGTGTTCAAGGAATAAGTGATGTTTAGGTTGATGTGAAAAAGGAGATTTAGTTAGTAAGAAAAGAAGTCGAGAGGTGATGATAAGGTGTAGAGGAAACACCTTGGTGTTGTGGTCATTATAGGTGAAATGCCACCTAGAAATCATAAGGAGAAAACATTGTAAGTGTTAGGAATTTTGTGTGGAGATATAAGTAAAGGTTTAAGGAATTAGGAAAAATAGTTTTGTGAGTGTTTAAGAATATCTTAAGGGTGTGTTTGAAGTGCCAAATGATGTTGGAACACATTAAGAGGTCTTAGGAGAAGTTTGGTGAAGATTTGGCAAAGTTTGGGTAAGTATAGAAGGCGACCGACCCAGGGGCCGACCCAGTTTTTGGGTCGGTCGAGCCTCTGTTAGATGTTTGTAATGTGTTCGGTAATGGTCCGACCCAAAAGGGTGGGTCGGACATGGGTCGGTCGGTCAAAGTTTCAAAAGAAGAAAATGTTCGCACATGGTCCGACCCAGTCGAGTGAGTCGGACGTGGGTCGGACGGGCATGATTATAAGGAAGTAAAAGGGTTCTGTAATGGACCGACCCAGCTGTGGGTCGGTCGGTGGGTCGGTCGGACCAAAAACATGGTTTGAGGTTATGAAATGATATGTGATGATGGGGATTGGTAGGTAATGATGTTATAAGGATGTTAAGGACATGTTAGGGGAGTTTTAATGACACCTAAGTGGGTTAAAAGTTGTATTAAAATGTGAGAGTAAAACAAGTTAAAAATGTTAAGTTATGTAACTAAGTTAACGGGGAAAAATTAAGCATTGACATTAAATGATCAAGCAAACCCCGATGTTAATGAAAACACGTGTGATGTTAACAGTTGTTCGAGAATTGCTCGAGGAACATAAATGGACAGGATAAGTGGACTCCGGTGACAGGTATGGTTTTCTTGCAACCTGCGTCCTACCGGATTACACCGGCTTGTATGCCAATGTGTTTTTCTGTATGTTTGCCACGTTGTAAGATAAAACATGTAATGAGTTTACAGTAATTCATATATGTGGCGTGTTCAACTCCGATACCATTTAACCTCGGCAGTGTTAACCTTAGTTAACTGAGTCTAGGATCACATGAGAGTTCGGTATTCGGAGTAAACGACCCGTACCATGGGACGTACTAACCACGGCTATGAGTGCGTTAATTGTGTGATATGTGTATGTGAATGTAGGGATCTCCTTGTATGTTTAACCCAGTTGTAATACTGTATGAGTTGTTATGTGACAGGCTCCATAGTGGGGTTCTAAGTATTGTCTAAAGTAAGTATGTACTAACAGTAGTGAGGAATCCGGTTTGGCCGGCGCGCGTTTGGGAGAGGGTATCCTTCCTAGCCTTACCCTTCTCTTTGTTATGGTTGTTTCCCTCACGGGTTATGATCTCCCATTAGCTTACTCCAAAGCTTGGCTATTCTGACTTATGATCGGTTTAGGGGGAACATGTGTTTGTGTGGTGTGTTCGGGCCTCCAAACCCGAACCGCCTTAACTTAAGTTACTCGTCCAACTAATAGGACGGTAATGAGTGTTGTTGTTATTGTATAACGAGCTTATCATGAGACTGGCAACATTCTCTAGGCTCACCAGTGTGTAAACAATGTTTGGGTCGGTTCCTAAGCGAACCATTCCCGTTGTGTTATGTGTTTTGTTGTGATGCAATATTCATTGCGGTATTATGTTGTGTACGTGGAAACGTGCAAAGTGTTGTTAAGTGTTGTATGTAGTGTATGTTGTAGGTTGTATAATGTGGGGTGTGTGGATCATGGATATGATTCCCAGTTTGTGATAAGAGGCGTTTAAGGATAACCCGATTTAAGGGTATGTGTCGTCTATTAAGGAAGTAGCTCCGTTGGAGGAGAAACACTCTAGGGATGATAAATACCATGGGTGACTTGTTAAGTAGGATGTATTATCCGATTGTTGAGCCCATTGAGGCGAAATGTTAAGTGTTGTGTGTTTATTGTCACATGCATGATTTAAATATAATCAACTGCATGCTAAGACGACAATTAGTTGTGCGTGGCCCGGTAGCATGTGGGCTGCGGGATTACCATACCAGCAAAGGTGCTGAGCCCCTTGGGGCCACCCCTTTCTCTTCTTTCCTATTTCAGGTACGAAGTGCTGGAAGCCGTTCGAGAGTAGGACGGGTAGTCATTGTACATGGGTAAACTTTTAAGTGTATGTATACAGTAGGTGTAGTAAGACCGAAATTGTTGTCGGCAACAGTTTATAAATACTCGGTATAGTTGATAAGGATGTTGTTGTTGTTGTTGTTAATGGAAAGGGATACTAATGTATAGTTGCTCGGGAATTTAGCCCATCAGACCGGTACATTGTGTATGTATTAGCCTTGTTAGCCACGTGGGTGGCTAACGGCGTGTAACACCAACAAGTTAAGTAATGTGATGAGGTTGTTCTTCCGCTGCAGTTTGTTGTAAGTATGTTAATGTTGGATGGGGTGTTACAAAAAGTGGTATCAGAGCGAAGTATCGCTCTGATGACTGAACTACCGAGCTTAGGAAGTACCGAGTTAGGATTTTAGTGCTTTGGGTTAAGGGTTGAGTGATAGCGTGAGAGATACGCTAGTTAGGAACTACCAGTGGCTACTGGAAACCTACAATATCCTTCCCACCCTCCACAATCCCTGTATATAACTTGGGGAAACAACGCCAGAGAGGTGGAAGTCCTCTCTTACTCGGGGATACCCGATCTGGCTGTTATTAAATACCCTTAGGGTACGGAGAACCTGTCATACGGTAGATCCCGAAAACTGGGAATCCCGGAGACGGTCTCCATCTGGATGATGTTAACCGCATTTAATAGCGAAGGATGAAGGATTTTGTGTATAAGAGAATAGAATTTCCGGCAACCTGGGTCGACATGCAAAGCAGTCGAGAGTAACCAGCTTGCAACGCACCGACCGTGCAACAGGCAAGAAGTGGATTAGTGAAACCCGAGACGAGTGTCTACGGGACCACAGTTGATAAACAATACACCAACAGTGTACCAACCGACAAAGGAACTACAACGTAGTGCCCAAACAAGAGACAAGTCTCAGTAACCACGACAAGTGCGTGGAACGGGCTATAAGGAGGATACAATACTAAGAAAAGGGGGTCTCCCAGAATGGGAAACACCCTAGTTGATGATCGTCATGTGAAGACAGTGAGAAGTCACCTAGACAAGTTATTATCAAGACAGTAAGATCAGTGAGGGCCAACAAGGCCACTGATGACAGTGCGGGTAAAAACAATACCACAACTGGTATGTGTTAAACTGATAGCCAGTTAGCATGGCGCACTTGCCATAGCAAGTGCTGCTATAATAGGGCTGTTCGGGAAATTTATAACCACTACGAAGTACTTGGAAAAGTACAATAAAGTTAAATGTGATTGTCATAACAGTGGAAGGGCCTGTTAGCCTAACCTCTGTAATTGTAAGTACACCAGTCAGCAAGAAGCTAGACTTGGTTAAGGTAAGAAGATGTTGTGAAACCATGAAGATTTTTCTTTCAACCCAGA
Source organism: Limonium bicolor (assembly GCA_023374045.1). Lineage (NCBI taxonomy): Eukaryota > Viridiplantae > Streptophyta > Magnoliopsida > Caryophyllales > Plumbaginaceae > Limonium > Limonium bicolor. The sequence goes on from CM041782.1 coordinate 181,682,912, forward strand.
TTTATTCAAACCCTTTTCTTTTCAAAACCAGATTTTCTTTCAAACCAACACTTCTTTCCAACCTTCGTTTAAACCAAACCAGTAAAACCAAGGACAGTTGACAAGGATACAACAATGGATAAACTTTCCCTCGATTAAGTTCGGGAAGCAGGGAATGAATATTGTCACGGGACAATATAAGGGAGTTGACAACAGAATACTTCACCTAGGCGTGTGACGGACACTACAAGTGTACCAACTGAATTGTGGGACGACCGCACTCCGATAGGAGCTTGTGGGCCTGACAGACCTACTTATGGGTTAGTTGGGTAGGTAGCAATGTATCATTATGGTACCCCACATATGTATACGAGTGGAGTCCGAAACACGGGAAGTAGTCGACTCCGTCTACGGTCAGCAGTATAAATCAAACAAGAGCTAGAGATTACAAGGAATGGTTGAAGTTAAGGAACTCAGCTAAATTAAAGAGACTGAAGGAAACAGTGAATGTGTGCAGGGGAATGTTTAAGAGTTAGGAAGTGCGAAGTGCACAAACGATTAAGTAAAGACATAGTATATGTCTTAAGGATCCTCAGGGATAAACATGATAGCTGAAAAGCAGGGCAAGGCAGATGCCTAATGTGGACACATTAATGTGCAACGAACGGGATGAAACTCCCAGAATCAGTACCTACACTATCTGGAAATGTTGATCTTTACAGAAGAAGATAATAACAGAATGTACCAAAAGTGTGAAACAAATGTAAGGCATAACTTAACGACACCCAGGAGAAATCCTTGAAGGGTGTGCGCATCAACAATTGTTGAACAAAATGACATGACAGAAACACAAGGGTTGAAATTAACACCCAGTTTAGACATAAGTTGTCAGGAGACGGACTGACAATCCTAAGGGACATCCCATGAAAGGAAATGTGATGCAACAACCTTGTCATGGATGCCAATACAACCTCTAACCAGGTAATATTGTACAGAGAAGTACATGTGTGTGGACAGCCTATAATGAGCCCAGCTCAAGGCAAATAAGACTTATAAGCCATAAGTAAGATATGTTATATGAATTCGGTTGATTGTAGAAGTTTATGGGGTATAAGTGAATAGAGTGGTAAGCGAACCACTGCATTAAGAGTGGGAATACCTCTCGATATTGTGAGACCGCAGGAGCGGTAGTTATGTGAATCAAATTCAAGAAATATGTGGAGGACGGATCATGTTGTTAATACCCCAGGATGATTTGAATAAGAATAATACGAAAGGAAATGTTTGTACCAGTTGTGTAGACAGGAAGTGTAATAAGTCTGATAGCAATCACCATAGGTGTGTGAAGCTAAATGTGTAGCGAACAACGCTCAAGGGAAAGATAATGATATATTCAAAAATCAGCCAAATAAGTGGCCAGATGAACCTAGCTGAATAGCAGAAGCTAATATAATAGCGGATACAGTATAAGTTGATGCTATATAATGAGTAAGGATACGGTGCGCAATAAGCGACCGTTGTGTGAGTATTGTTAAATGATAAAATGGGAGTGAGCAGAGTTATGAGTTAAACCCAGTGGAGGTACAACATAAGCGATAAAGAACGAGAGAGAAGCCGGTGGCAAGTGTTAATGATAAGGATAAGGATTTCAGTGAAAATTCCTATCGCAATCGCATAAGAGAGTTGCTGTCAAGGGTTTACGCCTCTGCACTCTGTATGACTGAGTGTTTTGGTATTGCTCTTGCACAGTAATGATCGAGTGGGATAGCCAGGAATCAGAAGCATGGTAATTATGGAGGAATAATGCTATTGAAATACCCCAAACCTTAGTATGTTGGTTAAACATTAAAACATGGTATATTAAGACTAAAAAGAGTCTTAGAAACCTTAGTAAACGAATTTAAACAAAAAGGAAAAACAAATGTGCTTTAAAGTCAATAAGAGCTAAAATGTGCTCTAAGCTTGGGATAAACTTGAGTAAGGCCTAATGAGCTTACCAAGACTTCATTTATATACTAATGAACATATTAAACCAATTACCAAAGAAAACCAAGCTTGAAAACAAGTTAAAACTCAAAATGTGCTTTAAGAAGTCTTAAAGCACGTTTTTGAAAAATTGTCTTGTAAATGAGTTTTGAATGGCTAAATGTCCATCATTACTCTTAAATATATATGTGTACTATATAGTATCACATTTGGGTGGCTATATTAGTGGGAAATCAAAAATTTCACTTCTATGTGCCTTGTATAGGTGAATAGTACTTTTTATAAGCTATTTTGTAACATATGTTGTATTAAGTAATTAAATTGACAAACAAAGACTAAAACACCCCCACACTAATATAAGGGGCCGGTTTTTATAAGGGTGTGACTCACCACTCTCTTATTAAGGTATTAAGTAAGTAAAGATAAGTAAATAAGCTACCTTTTTACTTTATAAGTATAAATATCTCTTAAAGCAAATTCTATCTTCATTCTCTCATTTCCCTTCCTTGCTCACACGGTTTCCCACTCATCTTCCCTTCTTCTTTGTTCTCTCACGATAAACCACTACCACCATTGAAACACAAGCTTTGACCACTTGCTAAATCTAGCTCACTTGTCCAAATCAAAAACAAATACCACCAATCTCTTCCTCTCATCAAGCTCTTCATTCCTATCTTCTCAAAACTCCTAGAGCTCCATTTCGGTGCCAAGGTGTTCCACCATTGAAGGAGCTTGAGCTTGGATTTCTACATATTATTACTCTCCTTTACTTCTAGGTAAGGAATCTCAAACAAAAATCAAGTTTCCTCCTTGTTTTTGCCATGTCCGAAAATACACATTGATATAGCTCATTGTGTGACTTTGTTCTAGCTTCATTTCAACTCTTCATGGACTAGGTGGAGCCCTCTCTTGTTGTATATCCAAACTCTCTTCAAAGAACAAGGTAAAACAACTACATTAATGTTTTGAAACAATGTCAAATTAGGGTTTACAATGAGATGAAGCCTATAGCTTGAATACTCATTATTGAGTTGGTATATTGTTTAGAACTTGTCAAGGAATCAAGTACTCTATTGGTTTTCTAAAGGAAACAAGAAAGGAGTTATCTTGCAAAAGAGGTAAATCTACTAACCTAATGCTATTTTAATGCCTTAGGAGAAATGAGCTTATAATGCTTATTAAAACTATCTAAAGAGCAAATGGTGAATGACTTAGTAAAGTGTTCTTAAGAGACTAGTAAAGGGCATATGTGTATGTTGAGTGTATTTGCAGGTTAAAGGCATATATATTGTGGAAATTCAGTGTTTATGATTTAAGCACTTTAAGGGCCTAAGAGCCATGCATTTTAAGGGCCTAAGTGCCATGCAACTAATTGTGCACTATATTGTAATGTGGTGTAAATTTGGTGAAATATTGTATGTGAGTGTTCTTGATGATTTTAGATGATCTTGTGTGTTTAAAGGAGAAGGTAAAGTGTTTGGGCTTAGTAATGTTCTAAGGGAACCCATGTCAAAATTTAGGTAAGAAGCATGAAGTTTTAAGTGTTTACATAAGATTTGGTGAGTTAGAAAGTGTAGGAGATGAATAAGAAGTTTATGATGTTCTTAAGGAATTTTGATGAACTAGGAAACTTAGAGTGTAATAAGGACTTAGGCATGATTTTGAGATTTAAGTAAGTACCAAAGTCACTTGGGACTTAGGTAAATACCTAGGCAAACTTTGGTAAAATAAGGAGGAGTGTACACTAGGAAAAGAGTTTCAAGAAGGAGATAAGGAATTAGTGTGAGAGATGATGCTTGGGAGATGATGTTAAGTTAAGGAGAAAGCATTTTGGGATAGTAGTTACCATAGGTGAGAAACACCATCTAGGAAACCTAGTATGAAATAACATAAGTGTTAAGGAATTTTTACAAGGAAATAAGTAAAGGCTTAAGGAGATAGAAAATGAGTTTCATGGATGTTGTATGTGGATGTAAGGTTACCAAATGTTGTTAGGAAGCATTAAGAGGCCTTAGGAGAAGTTTGGTGAAGAATTGGAAAGTTTGGGTAAGTTTAGAAGGCGACCGACCCAGGGGCCGACCCAGTTTGTGGGTCGGTCGAGCCTCTGTAAAATGTTAGGAAAATGTTCGGTGACGGTCCGACCCAAAAGGGTGGGTCGGACATGGGTCGGTCGAGCCTCTGTAAAATGTTAGGAAAATGTTCGCACATGGACCGACCCAGAATGGTGGGTCGGACATGGGTCGGTCAAGGTAAGGTTCTTCAGACCCGAAGACCACTGGGAGGGTCCGACCCAGTTGTGGGTCGGACGGTGGGTCGGTCGGACCAAAACATGTAAAAAAAAAAAACAGAAAAGAATGTGACTTATGTAGTTAACCCTAGGGTATTTAATGAAGGTAACCTAGGGTAAGATAGGCATTAAAGCATGTCATACAAGCATGTTGAATATATAGTAAGTGTGAAGTTAAATAATTAATTAACCGACCTTACTAATGTGTATAGGATTCTCTCAAGGTGGGAACGAAACAAGGCAAGGACCAAGGTATGGTTTTCTTGCAGTCTGTTGCCTAACGGTTTACACCGGCTTGGGTGTTGTTTGTTTTCTGAGTGTTTACAACCTTATAAGATTAAGGCATGAAAAGAGTTTACAGCTGTTATATATTATGATGTTGTGTTATTATGACTCCTTTCCCCTTGGTGTGTCTAACAAGACCTGAATGTTGCTTGTATGTGACTTGACAAATGTTGTGTGTTACTAACAAGTGCTAATCGGGGGGAGTGAGGAGTCCGGTAAGTTCCGGCCACGCGTGTGATGGATGGGGGTCGTTATCATATCCAGTTCGGCTCCCTAGGTGTATGTTTAGGTGGTATTCCAATTTGGTTTCAACCTTCCCTTAGCTTATCCAAAGCTAGTTTACTGACTCACGTCGGGCCATAGGGGCATACTGTGTTGTTTGGTGTGCTTGGGATCACTATATCCGACACGCCTTGGGTTTAAGTCAACCGTTCAAATAACAGGATGGTGATGAGGTAATTAACGAGCTTGGGTGAGTTTGGCAACAATCTCTATGCTCATGGTATGTACTAACTGTGGTGGAAGGATCTTAATGTGAACCGTTCTTGTGGTGGTATGTATTGATGATGTGACGCTATGCAATTTCCCTTGCTATGCTATGGTATATGTGTATATATATGTTGGTTGTTCTAAAATGAATGCCATGTAATTATGACAATTGGTTGCGCGTATCCCGTTAGTCGATGGGCTGCGCGTTAGCCATACCAGCAAAGGTGCTGACCCCCTCGGGGGCCCCATATTTTATTTATTGCAGGATGAGGATCGAAGAGGCAGAGTGGCTCTAGGTCCTAGGTGGTAGATATACTTTTGGATAGTAGGTTGTTGAGCCCGGGATGCGCCTGTGCTCCCGAGGCGTACATGTTGGTACCTTGTTATACAGTTACGGATGATTATGGTTTGGATATGGTTTGTAAATTAAATACTCGGTATGTCGGTTATGTTTATATATGGATGTTAGTTACTATGCTCGGGAGTCTGATCATCAGACCGATACACTTGTATTTATTCTGCCTAGTTAACCACGTGGGTGGTTAACGGCGTTGTAACACCAAAGCGATAGTTATATTTGGTTGGTTATTTCCGCTGCGACTTCGGTAGATGATAGGAGCGTTGTAGGGGTGTTACAAAAAGTGGTATCAGAGCGAAGTATCGCTCTGATGACTAGAATACCGAGCTTAGGAATATACCGAGTTAGGAAACCTAACTACAAATACCTAAGTGAACATGTTTGGAAAGGTTAACCACTAACTAAGTGTGGAGATACCTTATTATCGGGAAGCGTTACAAACGATGGACCGATAAGTGTGCAGGCATAATGCTAATGAGATGTTCATATAAATACAGATGGCAGGTAGACCACGAGGTCGAGGCCGCGGGCGCGGTACTGGAGATTGGGTAACCAGGGCGATGATACTACGGCCCAGACTATGGCTGAGGCAGTTGCAGCCGCCGTAGCCCAGTTGGTACCCGATCTAGTTGCTGCTATTCAGCAAGGGCAACAGCCCGGAGTTCAGCCACCACCACCACCGCCACGTGAGACCAATTGGGTCAAGGCGTTGGCTGATCTTAGGCCGCCATCATTCAGTGGGGAGACCGATCCCCGTAAGCTCGAGGCATACATCTCCGAGATGGAGACCGCCTTCGAAACCCTAGCACCACCTGAGCAGATCAAGGTGCGACTTGCTGCTTATTACTTAAAGGGCTCGGCACAAAACTGGTGGAAGCTTGTGCGCGAGGGAAGGGTTGCTGACCCGACTTTTCAGTGGAGGGAGTACACGGCTCTGCTGCGAGCCAAATACTACCCATACATGTGCAAGAGGCCAAGCGCCTGGAGTTGGACAACCTGAGGCAAGGGGATAAGATGACGGTAGATGAGTACTACTCAGCCTTCATCGGACTTATCCACCTGCTACCGGATCTGGGTTACTCAGACCGGATCCTTGTGAACCGTTTCTACAACGGATTGAACTATCGCCTACGCTACGGCATGGGGCCTACTGGATATACCACCTTGCAGGTAAAGGAATTACAGTGTAATGTGAATAAGTGTGTACGGGTGTTATTGTGATGTGAGCTTATTTGGCGGGGCATAACTGACACCCTAAATATAGGAGTGCTATCATGCCGCTGCTATTGTGGAGATCACCGTCCGTCTGAGGGACGAGGAGAACGCGCTTAAGCGCAAGGCTCAGAACGAGGGCCAAGGCACGCAAGGGCAGTGGGGAGGGAAGAAGAAGAAGTCATACTCCCAGTCCCAGAAAGGACAGCAACAAGGTGACAAGGGCCAGGCCCAGACCACCACTGCTGATGAGCCTCTGCAGCTCACCTATGCGTATGCGGCCAAGCCCCTACGTTCTTACCCACCTAAGGGTAATTGTCTAATCCTGTGTGATAAGTTAGAGTATATGTTAATAAGTTGTGAGACAAGTATTGATGATGTGTTGTGATAGCAGCTGGCACGGGTTCTAGATCGGAGCGCCACTTCTACTGTAAGTGGTGCAATGGAGACCACCCCGGCAAAGACTGCAAGGGGAATGATGTGAGGTGCCGCCACTGCCAGAAGATGGGGCACCGTGAGTTTGAGTGTTGGAACAACCCCAACAGCAGGAACTACAAGCCCAAGGGGCAATGGAAGGGTAAGGCCACTGCGACCACCGATGGCCAGAAGACGGCGAACCAGCCACCCCCAGATCAGAGGTACACAGAGTCCCAGAAAGGGAAGGGGTCGGGGTCCAACAAGGCCACCCTGAATGTGGTGGACCGGTCTGAGGCACCAGGATCCTCTTCGAGACCAGGTACCGCCTAAACTGATAAATGAAAAAGTGATTGCTTACCGCATTTCATGCATGAGTGTTAGCAAGTCTAAGGGTATAAACATATAAGTAAAGAGTTAGAACATAATGTGGAAAACACCTAAATTAGGCAATTTGAAACTTAGGAACCTTCAATATCTGCTATCCAATCCCACCCGCACCAAACCCTGAAGAAACCGCCATCAACATCACCGACTTTCCATTGGAGCAATGTCAGGTTATCCAGCCAGGTATGATACTCTTAAATGGATACCTGACACCGGAAGCACAAATCCACATCATCAGACGATGCGACGAACTTGGAGCAAAACCAGGAGGGTTCTACACACCCGAATACCCGAACGGAGCAAGGATGCAATTGAAGATGATGTGCATGGGTAAGGACTGGAACCCTTATACCAAGTCATATCAAGAAGTTCGAGCTGAAGATGGAGCAACAGTAGCAAGCATACCAGAGGAGTTCCACGCGGTTGTTAACCACGCCGTGGGAATTGCTCAGCAAGTTGAGACGGAATCAATTCCAAGTGTAAAGGCAGATCTATGCATTGTAAACTTCTACCAGAAAGGTGGACGTTGGGTATGCACCAAGACAAGGACGAGTCACCCGAGTCTCTAAGTAAGGGAGTACCCGTGGTGTCTTGGTCCATTGGTGATACCGCTGTGTTTGTTATGGCGAGCAGAAGCGTGCTGATCTCGCAAAGAAGCTACTTCTGAAATCGGGGGATGTATTAATCATGGGTGGGCAATCAAGGATGCTATACCATGGCATCAGAAAGATCAAACTGAATACCGCACCGTCGGCAGTGATCAATGCCACACACATGAAACCTGGACGTTTAAATTTGACTTTCAGGCAGTTTTGAGCCTTGTGTAATCATGTAATGTATTAAGCCAGTGGTTTGACAAAGGAGCTATGTCTAGCAATGTCTACAATGTAACCAATTTATGGTGTAAAGACTGTGTAATGAATAAAGGAATGTTGTTTTGGAGTGTATCAACGTGTTGTTACCCAATACTTATTAGTTTGCCAATGAATTAGGCTGTGCACTCGGAACGGGAGGTATACTGAGTGTCTGCAATAAGGCAGAAGCCGGCAAGAGCGGCACAATCCTCACCGGTACCTTTCCAGTGAATGGCGTGGATGCATCGATCTTGTTCGACTCTGGAGCCTCACACACATTCATTTCGCTATCATTTGCGAAGAGGCTGGGGTTAGACGGTGAAGAGATGCCAGACTTCGTGGTACTCTCCCGTCGAAAGAGCAGATCAGATGTACCCGCTACTACCGAGATGCTATTGTTCGAATCATGGATGAGGAGTTTCCGATCGACTTGATAGAGTTCGACGGACTGGGTTTTGATGTGATTGTCGGGATGAACTGGTTGGAGCGGTACAAGGGCAGAATCCTATGTGCCGAGCATCGACTGCTTCTTAGGAGTCCATCTGGGGTTACTATATCTTACCGCCAGAGGCCCAGGGAGCCTTCGACACAGATCATCACCGCCATGGCCATGTACCGTGAGTTGCGACGGGGAAATGATGTATACCTCTGCTATGTCCAGGACATAGAGAGAGACCCTGAGTTTAGCCCAGATGTGCCGGTAGTGTCGGAGTTTCCTGATGTATTTCCTAAGGAACTGCCGGGCATGCCGCCAGCACGAGAGGTTGAGTTCGAGATTGACCTGATTCCGGGCACCGGACCCATTGCGAAAGCGCCTTACCGTATGGCTCCAGCTGAGATGACAGAGCTCAAGGAGCAGCTGCGAGACCTACTCGACAAGGGCTTTATCCGCCCTAGTGTGTCACCATGGGGAGCGCCGGTCCTCTTCGTGAAGAAGAAGGACGGTAGCCTCCGCCTATGTATTGATTATCGGGAGCTGAATGCTGTTACGGTGAAGAACCGTTACCCCTTACCACGCATCGACGATCTATTTGATCAGCTTAGGGGAGCATCAGTATTCTCCAAGATAGACCTACGTTCCGGATATCACCAGATTGCCATCCGTGACAGTGACCGAAAAGACAGCTTTCAGAACTAGGTATGGGCACTATGAGTTCACCGTTATGCCGTTTGGCTTATCAAATGCACCAGCAAAGTTCATGGACTTAATGAACCGTTTGTTCCAAGATCAGTTGGACAAATCAGTGGTAGTCTTCATCGATGACATACTTGTGTATTCGAAATCGAGAGGTGAGCATGAAAGCCACCTGAGAGATGTGTTGCAGACGTTGAGAAAGAATCAGCTGTATGCTAAATTTTCTAAATGTGAATTTTGGTTGAACCAAGTATCATTCCTTGGACATGTAATTTCTGAGGCCGGGATCGCTGTAGATCCGGCGAAAATAGATGCAGTGCGCACCTGGCCTAGGCCGAAGACAGTTACCGACATCAGGAGCTTCCTCGGTCTGGCAGGTTACTATAGGAGATTTGTGAGGGACTTCTCCAGTGTCTCGAAGCCGATGACTTCCTTGATGAAGAAGGATGCACCATTCGAGTGGACAGTCGACTGCGAGAGAGCTTTCACGAGTCTCAAGGATGCTCTGACATCTGCACCGGTTCTGACATTACCAGACGGTCCAGATGGTTTTGAGGTCTATTGCGACGCATCAGGCAGGGGTATGGGTTGTGTGTTGATGCAACACGGGAAGGTCGTGGCTTACGCCTCCCGACAGCTGAAGAAGCATGAGGAGAACTACCCTACCCACGACTTAGAATTGGGGGCCATTGTCTTCGCACTGAAGATATGGCGACATCACTTGTATGGGGTAAGTGTGACGATTTATTCTGACCACAAGAGCTTGAAATACTTGTTCACTCAGAAAGAGTTGAACATGAGGCAGAGAAGGTGGGTTGAATTCTTGAATGATTATGATATCGATTTACAGTATAAGGAGGGTAAGGCAAATGTGGTAGCTGACGCATTGAGTCGCCGAGCACACTCTCTCCATTCGCTAGTCTCTCATACTGGCTTGGTTGAAGAGGTGCGGAGTGCTCAATGACGGATCAGTACATGTTGGAGGTTAGACAGAAGCTTATTGATGGCACATTCGAGGGGCAGAAGTATGACTTCAGACTCCACGATGATGACCTGATTAGGCTCAATGGCAGATTGTGTATACCCAGGGGTAGCGCTGAGCTGAAGGAGCGCATATTGAGTGAATCCCATTGTTCTACTACTTCGATTCACCCCGGAGCTTCAAAGATGTATAAAGGTATGAAAAGATACTTCTGGTGGGCTGGAATGAAAAAGGATGTAAATGACTATGTGTTGAGGTGTCTCACTTGTCAGAAGGTCAAGTTTGAGCACCGACGGCCTGGTGGTATGGTGCAGCCAATGCCAGTGCCGGAGTGGAAGTTCCATGACATATCTATGGACTTCGTGTAGGGCTTCCGCCTACAAGGGGAGTCTGAATATGATTTGGGTGGTAGTTGACCGACTGACCAAGGTGTCTCGATTCATTCCGATGAAGGACACCTGGAAAGTGGCAAAATTGGCAGAATTATTCGATAAAGAGATTGTTAGACATCATGGTGTACCAAAGACGATAGTATCTGACAGAGATACCAGATTCCTATCCAGATATTGGAAGTCTACACGAGAGGCACTTGGTACTGAACTGAAATTGAGCACGGCGTTTCACCCACAGACCGATGGTCAGAGTGAGCGCACTATACAGACACTTGAGGATATGCTACGTGCATGTGCACTTGATTTCAGACCAGCTGGATTGATAAGTTACATCTGATCGAGTTTAGCTACAACAACAGTTATCATGCATCGATCAAGATGTCTCCCTTCCAGGCATTGTACGGTAGACCATGCCGCACGCCATTATGCTGGGATGAGTCGAGTGAGACGGTCATTATAGGACCAGAGTATCTTGAGCAAGTTCAGGCAGAAGTTCGCCAGATCAGGGCTAATATGAAAGCAGCTCAGGATAGACAAAGTCGTACGCAGATGTGCGCCGACGTGACCTGGAGTTCGCCGTGGGCGATCAGGTATTTTTGAGAGTATCCCCCATGAAGGGAGTATTCCGTTTTGGTCAGAAGGGCAAGTTGAGCCCGAAATATGTAGGTCCTTATGTTGTGACGGAGCGGATCGGCCCGGTAGCTTATAGACTTGATTTACCCGCCGAGCTGGGCAAGGTACATGATGTATTTCATGTGTCCCAGTTGAAGAAGTATATGTCTCATCCGTCTCATGTGCTTCAGCCTGAAAGGCTAACTTTAGAGCCGACCATGCGATCAGTGGAGACTCCGGTACGGATTCTGGACACTAAGACTCGAGACACTCGCCATAAGTCCGTGAGACTGGTGAAGGTCTCTGGTCTAACCAGGACGTTGAGGAGGCCACTTGGGAGCTGGAAGAAGATGAAGGCGAAGCACCCGTCATTGTTTGCTTCTTAGTGTTTATATGTATAGGGTACGGGGCGTACCCCTTTTAAGGGGGGTAGAGCCGTTTCGGTTATGTTATGACATGTATTAATACATTGTCTGTGTTATTGTCATGTTGTTAGTTACAGACCGCTGAGTCTGAATGAGTTGATGTTTTGTTGTTGGACCACGTGTCCGGTATGATGTAAGATGTTTGTTAATGTGATATAGAAGTGTTGTTAATATGTGTTCTTATGTTCTAATGTTTAAGTTAAGTGGAAGTATGAACTTTGGGGACAAAGTTCTTTTAAGGGGGGTAGATTGAAATACCCCAAACCTAGTTGTTGTTTAAACACCTAAATAGGTGTAACAAGACTAAAAAGAGTCTTAGAAACCTTACTAAACAAATTTAAACAAAAGGAAACACAAATGTGCTTTAAAGTCAATAAGAGCTAAAATGTGCTCTAAGCTTGGGATAAACTTGAGTAAGGCCTAATGAGCTTACCAAGACTTCATTTATATACTAATGAACATATTAAACCAATTACCAAAGAAAACCAAGCTTGAAAACAAGTTAAAACTCAAAATGTGCTTTAAGAAGTCTTAAAGCACGTTTTTGAAAAATTGTCTTGTAAATGAGTTTTGAATGGCTAAATGTCCATCATTACTCTTAAATATATATGTGTACTATATAGTATCACATTTGGGTGGCTATATTAGTGGGAAATCAAAAATTTCACTTCTATGTGCCTTGTATAGGTGAATAGTACTTTTTATAAGCTATTTGTAACATATGTTGTATTAAGTAATTAAATTGACAAACAAAGACTAAACCCCATACTTAGGGGCCGGTTTTTATAAGGTTGGTGACTCACCACTCTCTTATTAAGTATTAAGTAAGTAAAGATAAGTAAATAAGCTACTTTTTACTTTTAAAATAAATATCTCTTAAAGCAAATTCTATCTTCATTCTCTCATTTCCCTTCCTTGCTCACACGGTTTCCCACTCATCTTCTCCCTTCTTCTTTGTTCTCTCACGATAAACCACTACCCATTGAAACACAAGCTTTGACCACTTGCTAAATCTAGCTCACTTGTCCAAATCAAAAACAAATACCACCAATCTCTTCCTCTCATCAAGCTCTTCATTCCTATCTTCTCAAAACTCCTAGAGCTCCATTTCGGTGCCAAGGTGTTCCACCATTGAAGGAGCTTGAGCTTGGATTTCTACATATTATTACTCTCCTTTACTTCTAGGTAAGGAATCTCAAACAAAAATCAAGTTTCCTCCTTGTTTTTGTCATGTCCGAAAATACACATTGATATAGCTCATTGTGTGACTTTGTTCTAGCTTCATTTCAACTCTTCATGGACTAGGTGGAGTCCTCTCTTGTTGTATATCCAAACTCTCTTCAAAGAACAAGGTAAAACAACTACATTAATGTTTTGAAACAATGTCAAATTAGGGTTTACAATGAGATGAAGCCTATAGCTTGAATACTCATTATAGTTGTATATTGTTTAGAACTTGTCAAGGAATCAAGTACTCTATTGGTTTTCTAAAGGAAACAAGAAGAGGATTTGCAAAAGAGGTAAATCTACTAACCTAATGCTATTTTAATGCCTTAGGAGAAATGAGCTTATAATGCTTATTAAAACTATCTAAAGAGCCAATGGGAATGACTTAGTAAAGTGTTCTTAAGAGACTAGTAAAGGGCATATGTGTATGTTGAGTGTATTTGCAGGTTAAAGGCATATATATGTGGAAATTCAGTGTTTATGATTTAAGCACTTTAAGGGCCTAAGAGCCATGCATTTTAAGGGCCTAAGTGCCATGCAATTATTGTGCACTATGTTGTAATGTGGTGTAAATTTGGTGAAATTATGTATGAGTGTTCTTGATGATTTTAGATGATCTTGTGTGTTTAAAGGAGAAGGTAAAGTGTTTAAGTAATGTTCTAGGGAACCCATGTCAAAATTTAGGTAGAAGCAAGAAGTTTAAGTGTTTACATAAGTTTGGTGAGTTAGAAAGTGTAGGAGATGAATAAGAAGTTTATGATGTTCTTAAGGAATTTTGATGAACTAGGAAACATCTAGAGTGTAATAAGGACTTAGGCATGATCTTGAGATTTAAGTAGGTACCAAAGTCACTTTGGGACTTAGGTAAATACCTAGGCAAACTTTGGTAAAATAAGGAGAAGTGTACACTAGGAAAAGAGTTTCAAGAAGGAGATAAGGAATTAGTGTGGAGAGATGATGTTTTAAGGAGAAAGCATTTTGGGATAGTAGTTACCATAGGTGAGAAACACCATCTAGGAACCTAGTATAAATAACATAAGTGTTAAGGAATTTTTACAAGGAAATAAGTAAAGTTAAGGAATTAGAAAATGAGTTTCATGGATGTTGTATGTGGATGTAAGGTTACCAAATGTTGTAGGAAGCATTAAGAGGCCTTAGGAGAAGTTTGGTGAAGAATTGGCAAGTTTGGGTAAGTTTAGAGGCGACCGACCCAGGGGCCGACCCAGTTTTGGGTCGGTCGAGCCTCTGTAAAATGTTAGGAAATGTTCGGTGACGGTCCGACCCAAAAGGGTGGGTCGGACATGGGTCGGTCGAGCCTCTGTAAAATGTTAGGAAAATGTTCGCACATGGACCGACCCAGAATGGTGGGTCGGACATGGGTCGGTCAAGGTAAGTTTCAGACCCGAAGACCACTGGGAGGGTCCGACCCAGTTGTGGGTCGGACGGTGGGTCGGTCGGACCAAAACATGTAAAAAAAAAAAACAGAAAAGAATGTGACTTATGTAGTTAACCCTAGGGTATTTAATGAAGGTAACCTAGGGTAAGATAGGCATTAAAGCATGTCATACAAGCATGTTGAATATATAGTAAGTGTGAAGTTAAATAATTAATTAACCGACCTTACTAATGTGTATAGGATTCTCTCAAGGTGGGAACGAAACAAGGCAAGGACCAAGGTATGGTTTTCTTGCAGTCTGTTGCCTAACGGTTTACACCGGCTTGGGTGTTGTTTGTTTTCTGAGTGTTTACAACCTTATAAGATTAAGGCATGAAAAGAGTTTACAGCTGTTATATATTATGATGTTGTGTTATTATGACTCCTTTCCCCTTGGTGTGTCTAACAAGACCTGAATGTTGCTTGTATGTGACTTGACAAATGTTGTGTGTTCTAACAAGTGCTAATCGGGGGGAGTGAGGAGTCCGGTAAGTTCCGGCCACGCGTGTGATGGATGGGGGTCGTTATCATATCCAGTTCGGCTCCCTAGGTGTATGTTTAGGTGGTATTCCAATTTGGTTTCAACCTTCCCTTAGCTTATCCAAAGCTAGTTTACTGACTCACGTCGGGCCATAGGGGCATACTGTGTTGTTTGGTGTGCTTGGGATCACTATATCCGACACACCTTGGGTTTAAGTCAACCGTTCAAATAACAGGATGGTGATGAGGTAATTAACGAGCTTGGGTGAGTTTGGCAACAATCTCTATGCTCATGGTATGTACTAACTGTGGTGGAAGGATCTTAATGTGAACCGTTCTTGTGGTGGTATGTATTGATGATGTGATGCTATGCAATTTCCCTTGCTATGCTATGGTATATGTGTATATATATGTTGGTTGTTCTAAAATGAATGCCATGTATTATGACAATTGGTTGCGCGTATCCCGTTAGTCGATGGGCTGCGCGTTAGCCATACCAGCAAAGGTGCTGACCCCCTCGGGGGCCCCATATTTTATTTGATTGCAGGATGAGGATCGAAGAGGCTGAGTGGCTCTAGGTCCTAGGTAGATATACTTTTGGATAAGTAGGTTGTTGAGCCCGGGATGCGCCTGTGCTCCCGAGGCGTACATGTTGATACCTTGTTATACAGTTATGGATGATTATGGTTTGGATATGATTGTAAATTAAATACTCGGTATTGTCGGTTATGTTTATATATGGATGTTAGTTACTATGCTCGGGAGTCTGATCATCAGACCGATACACTGTATTTATTCTGCCTAGTTAACCACGTGGGTGGTTAACGGCGTTGTAACACCAAAGCGTTTAGTTATTTTTGGTTGGTTATTTCCGCTGCGACTTCGGTAGATGATAGGAGCGTTGTAGGGGTGTTACAAAAAGTGGTATCAGAGCGAAGTATCGCTCTGATGACTAGAATACCGAGCTTAGGAATATACCGAGTTAGGAAACCTAACTACAATACCTAAGTGAACATGTTTGGAAAGGTTAACCACTAACTAAGTGTGGAGATACCTTATTATCGGGAAGCGTTACAAACGATGGACCGATAAGTGTGCAGGCATAATGCTAATGAGATGTTCATATAAATACAGATGGCAGGTAGACCACGAGGTCGAGGCCGCGGGCGCGGTACTGGAGATTTGGGTAACCAGGGCGATGATACTACGGCCCAGACTATGGCTGAGGCAGTTGCAGCCGCCGTAGCCCAGTTGGTACCCGATCTAGTTGCTGCTATTCAGCAAGGGCAACAGCCCGGAGTTCAGCCACCACCACCACCGCCACGTGAGACCAATTGGGTCAAGGCGTTGGCTGATCTTAGGCCGCCATCATTCAGTGGGGAGACCGATCCCCGTAAGCTCGAGGCATACATCTCCGAGATGGAGACCGCCTTCGAAACCCTAGCACCACCTGAGCAGATCAAGGTGCGACTTGCTGCTTATTACTTAAAGGGCTCGGCACAAAACTGGTGGAAGCTTGTGCGCGAGGGAAGGGTTGCTGACCCGACTTTTCAGTGGAGGGAGTACACGGCTCTGCTGCGAGCCAAATACTACCCTATACATGTGCAAGAGGCCAAGCGCCTGGAGTTGGACAACCTGAGGCAAGGGGATAAGATGACGGTAGATGAGTACTACTCAGCCTTCATCGGACTTATCCACCTGCTACCGGATCTGGGTTACTCAGACCGGATCCTTGTGAACCGTTTCTACAACGGATTGAACTATCGCCTACGCTACGGCATGGGGCCTACTGGATATACCACCTTGCAGGTAAAGGAATTACAGTGTAATGTGAATAAGTGTGTACGGTGTGTTATTGTGATGTGAGTTATTTGGCGGGGCATAACTGACACCCTAAATATAGGAGTGCTATCATGCCGCTGCTATTGTGGAGATCACCGTCCGTCTGAGGGACGAGGAGAACGCGCTTAAGCGCAAGGCTCAGAACGAGGGCCAAGGCACGCAAGGGCAGTGGGGAGGGAAGAAGAAGCATACTCCCAGTCCCAGAAAGGACAGCAACAAGGTGACAAGGGCCAGGCCCAGACCACCACTGCTGATGAGCCTCTGCAGCTCACCTATGCGTATGCGGCCAAGCCCCTACGTTCTTACCCACCTAAGGGTAATTGTCTAATCTGTGTGATAAGTTAGAGTGTATGTTAATAAGTTGTGAGACAAGTATTGATGATGTTTGTGATAGCAGCTGGCACGGGTTCTAGATCGGAGCGCCACTTTACTGTAAGTGGTGCAATGGAGACCACCCCGGCAAAGACTGCAAGGGGAATGATGTGAGGTGCCGCCACTGCCAGAAGATGGGGCACCGTGAGTTTGAGTGTTGGAACAACCCCAACAGCAGGAACTACAAGCCAAAGGGGCATGGAAGGGTAAGGCCACTGCGACCACCGATGGCCAGAAGACGGCGAACCAGCCACCCCCAGATCAGAGGTACACAGAGTCCCAGAAAGGGAAGGGGTCGGGGTCCAACAAGGCCACCCTGAATGTGGTGGACCGGTCTGAGGCACCAGGGCCTCTTCTAGACCAGGTACCGCCTAAACTGTAATGAAAAAGTGATTGCTTACCGCATTTCATGCATGAGTGTTAGCAAGTCTAAGGGTATAAACATATAAGTAAAGAGTTAGAACATAATGTGGAAAACACCTAAATTAGGCAATTTGAAACTTAGGAACCTTCAATATCTGCTATCCAATCCCACCCGCACCAAACCCTGAAGAAACCGCCATCAACATCACCGACTTTCCATTGGAGCAATGTCAGGTTATCCAGCCAGGTATGATACTCTTAAATGGATACCTGACACCGGAAGCACAAATCCACATCATCAGACGATGCGACGAACTTGGAGCAAAACCAGGAGGGTTCTACACACCCGAATACCCGAACGGAGCAAGGATGCAATTGAAGATGATGTGCATGGGTAAGGACTGGAACCCTTATACCAAGTCATATCAAGAAGTTCGAGCTGAAGATGGAGCAACAGTAGCAAGCATACCAGAGGAGTTCCACGCGGTTGTTAACCACGCCGTGGGAATTGCTCAGCAAGTTGAGACGGAATCAATTCCAAGTGTAAAGGCAGATCTATGCATTGTAAACTTCTACCAGAAAGGTGGACGTTTGGGTATGCACCAAGACAAGGACGAGTCACCCGAGTCTCTAAGTAAGGGAGTACCCGTGGTGTCTTGGTCCATTGGTGATACCGCTGTGTTTGTATATGGCGAGCAGAAGCGTGCTGATCTCGCAAAGAAGCTACTTCTGAAATCGGGGATGTATTAATCATGGGTGGGCAATCAAGGATGCTATACCATGGCATCAGAAAGATCAAACTGAATACCGCACCGTCGGCAGTGATCAATGCCACACACATGAAACCTGGACGTTTAAATTTGACTTTCAGGCAGTTTTGAGCCTTGTGTAATCATGTATTGTATTAAGCCAGTGGTTTGACAAAGGAGCTATGTCTAGCAATGTCTACAATGTAACCAATTTATGGTGTAAAGACTGTGTTAATGAATAAAGGAATGTTGTTTTGGAGTGTATCAACGTGTTGTTACCCAATACTTATTAGTTTGCCAATGAATTAGGCTGTGCACTCGGAACGGGAGGTATACTGAGTGTCTGCAATAAGGCAGAAGCCGGCAAGAGCGGCACAATCCTCACCGGTACCTTTCCAGTGAATGGCGTGGATGCATCGATCTTGTTCGACTCTGGAGCCTCACACACATTCATTTCGCTATCATTTGCGAAGAGGCTGGGGTTAGACGGTGAAGAGATGCCAGACTTCGTGGTCACTCTCCCGTCGAAAGAGCAGATCAGATGTACCCGCTACTACCGAGATGCTATTGTTCGAATCATGGATGAGGAGTTTCCGATCGACTTGATAGAGTTCGACGGACTGGGTTTTGATGTGATTGTCGGGATGAACTGGTTGGAGCGGTACAAGGGCAGAATCCTATGTGCCGAGCATCGACTGCTTCTTAGGAGTCCATCTGGGGTTACTATATCTTACCGCCAGAGGCCCAGGGAGCCTTCGACACAGATCATCACCGCCATGGCCATGTACCGTGAGTTGCGACGGGGAAATGATGTATACCTCTGCTATGTCCAGGACATAGAGAGAGACCCTGAGTTTAGCCCAGATGTGCCGGTAGTGTCGGAGTTTCCTGATGTATTTCCTAAGGAACTGCCGGGCATGCCGCCAGCACGAGAGGTTGAGTTCGAGATTGACTGATTCCGGGCACCGGACCCATTGCGAAAGCGCCTTACCGTATGGCTCCAGCTGAGATGACAGAGCTCAAGGAGCAGCTGCGAGACCTACTCGACAAGGGCTTTATCCGCCCTAGTGTGTCACCATGGGGAGCGCCGGTCCTCTTCGTGAAGAAGAAGGACGGTAGCCTCCGCCTATGTATTGATTATCGGGAGCTGAATGCTGTTACGGTGAAGAACCGTTACCCCTTACCACGCATCGACGATCTATTTGATCAGCTTAGGGGAGCATCAGTATTCTCCAAGATAGACCTACGTTCCGGATATCACCAGATTGCCATCCGTGACAGTGACTCGAAAAGACAGCTTTCAGAACTAGGTATGGGCACTATGAGTTCACCGTTATGCCGTTTGGCTTATCAAATGCACCAGCAAAGTTCATGGACTTAATGAACCGTTTGTTCCAAGATCAGTTGGACAAATCAGTGGTAGTCTTCATCGATGACATACTTGTGTATTCGAAATCGAGAGGTGAGCATGAAAGCCACCTGAGAGATGTGTTGCAGACGTTGAGAAAGAATCAGCTGTATGCTAAATTTTCTAAATGTGAATTTTGGTTGAACCAAGTATCATTCCTTGGACATGTAATTTCTGAGGCCGGGATCGCTGTTGATCCGGCAAAATAGATGCAGTGCGCACCTGGCCTAGGCCGAAGACAGTTACCGACATCAGGAGCTTCCTCGGTCTGGCAGGTTACTATAGGAGATTTGTGAGGGACTTCTCCAGTGTCTCGAAGCCGATGACTTCCTTGATGAAGAAGGATGCACCATTCGAGTGGACAGTCGACTGCGAGAGAGCTTTCACGAGTCTCAAGGATGCTCTGACATCTGCACCGGTTCTGACATTACCAGACGGTCCAGATGGTTTTGAGGTCTATTGCGACGCATCAGGCAGGGGTATGGGTTGTGTGTTGATGCAACACGGGAAGGTCGTGGCTTACGCCTCCCGACAGCTGAAGAAGCATGAGGAGAACTACCCTACCCACGACTTAGAATTGGGGGCCATTGTCTTCGCACTGAAGATATGGCGACATCATTGTATGGGGTAAGTGTGACGATTATTCTGACCACAAGAGCTTGAAATACTTGTTCACTCAGAAAGAGTTGAACATGAGGCAGAGAAGGTGGGTTGAATTCTTGAATGATTATGATATCGATTTACAGTATAAGGAGGGTAAGGCAAATGTGGTAGCTGACGCATTGAGTCGCCGAGCACACTCTCTCCATTCGCTAGTCTCTCATACTGGCTTGGTTGAAGAGGTGCGGAGTGCTCAATGACGGATCAGTACATGTTGGAGGTTAGACAGAAGCTTATTGATGGCACATTCGAGGGGCAGAAGTATGACTTCAGACTCCACGATGATGACCTGATTAGGCTCAATGGCAGATTGTGTATACCCAGGGGTAGCGCTGAGCTGAAGGAGCGCATATTGAGTGAATCCCATTGTTCTACTACTTCGATTCACCCCGGAGCTTCAAAGATGTATAAAGGTATGAAAAGATACTTCTGGTGGGCTGGAATGAAAAAGGATGTAAATGACTATGTGTTGAGGTGTCTCACTTGTCAGAAGGTCAAGTTTGAGCACCGACGGCCTGGTGGTATGGTGCAGCCAATGCCAGTGCCGGAGTGGAAGTTCCATGACATATCTATGGACTTCGTGGGCTTCCGCCTACAAGGGGAGGTCTAATATGATTTGGGTGGTAGTTGACCGACTGACCAAGGTGTCTCGATTCATTCCGATGAAGGACACCTGGAAAGTGGCAAAATTGGCAGAATTATTCGATAAAGAGATTGTTAGACATCATGGTGTACCAAAGACGATAGTATCTGACAGAGATACCAGATTCCTATCCAGATATTGGAAGTCTACACGAGAGGCACTTGGTACTGAACTGAAATTGAGCACGGCGTTTCACCCACAGACCGATGGTCAGAGTGAGCGCACTATACAGACACTTGAGGATATGCTACGTGCATGTGCACTTGATTTTCAGACCAGCTGGATTGATAAGTTACATCTGATCGAGTTTAGCTACAACAACAGTTATCATGCATCGATCAAGATGTCTCCCTTCCAGGCATTGTACGGTAGACCATGCCGCACGCCATTATGCTGGGATGAGTCGAGTGAGACGGTCATTATAGGACCAGAGTATCTTGAGCAAGTTCAGGCAGAAGTTCGCCAGATCAGGGCTAATATGAAAGCAGCTCAGGATAGACAGAAGTCGTACGCAGATGTGCGCCGACGTGACCTGGAGTTCGCCGTGGGCGATCAGGTATTTTTGAGAGTATCCCCCATGAAGGGAGTATTCCGTTTTGGTCAGAAGGGCAAGTTGAGCCCGAAATATGTAGGTCCTTATGTTGTGACGGAGCGGATCGGCCCGGTAGCTTATAGACTTGATTTACCCGCCGAGCTGGGCAAGGTACATGATGTATTTCATGTGTCCCAGTTGAAGAAGTATATGTCTCATCCGTCTCATGTGCTTCAGCCTGAAAGGCTAACTTTAGAGCCGACCATGCGATCAGTGGAGACTCCGGTACGGATTCTGGACACTAAGACTCGAGACACTCGCCATAAGTCCGTGAGACTGGTGAAGGTTCTCTGGTCTAACCAGGACGTTGAGGAGGCCACTTGGGAGCTGGAAGAAAGATGAAGGCGAAGTACCCGTCGTTGTTTGCTTCTTAGTGTTTATATGTATAGGGTACGGGGCGTACCCCTTTTAAGGGGGGTAGAGCCGTTTCGGTTATGTATATGACATGTATTTGAATACATTGTCTGTGTTGTATTGTCATGTTGTTAATGTTACAGACCGCTGAGTCTGAATGATGTTGTGATGTTTGTTGTTTGGACCACGTGTCCGGTATGATGTAAGATGTTGTTAATGTGATATAGAAGTGTTGTTAATATGTGTTCTTATGTTCTAATGTTTAATGTTAAGTGGAAGTATGAACTTTGGGGACAAAGTTCTTTTAAGGGGGGTAGATTGAAATACCCCAAACCTAGTTATGTTGTTTAAACACCTAAATAGGGTGTAACAAGACTAAAAAGAGTCTTAGAAACCTTACTAAACAAATTTAAACAAAAGGAAACACAAATGTGCTTTAAAGTCAATAAGAGCTAAAATGTGCTTTAAGCTTGGGATAAACTTGAGTAAGGCCTAATGAGCTTACCAAGACTTCATTTATACTAATGAACTTATTAAACCAATTACCAAAGAAAACCAAGCTTGAAAACAAGTTAAAACACAAAATGTGCTTTAAGAAGTCTTAAAGCACGTTTTTGAAAAATTGTCTTGTAAATGAGTTTTGAATGGCTAAATGTCCATCATTACTCTTAAATATATATGTGTACTATATAGTATCACATTTGGGTGGCTATATTAGTGGGAAATCAAAAATTTCACTTCTATGTGCCTTGTATAGGTGAATAGTACTTTTTATAAGTTAATTTGTAACATATGTTGTATTAAGTAATTAAATTGACAAACAAAGACTATATTACCCTCATTATACTTAGGGGCCGGTTTTCTAAGGCTTGGTGACTCACCACTCTCTTATTAATGTATTAAGTAAGATAAGATAAGTAAATAAGCTACTTTTTACTTTTAACACATAAATATCTCTTAAAGCAAATTCTATCTTCATTCTCATTTCCTTTCCTTGCTCACACGGTTTCCCACTCATCTCTCCCTTCTTCTTTGTTCTCTCACGATAAACCACTACCACCATTGAACACCACCTTTGACTTGTTAAACCTAGCTCACTTGTCCAAATCAAAACAAATACCACCAATCTCTTCCTCTCATCAAGCTCTTCATTCCTATCTTCTCAAAACTCCTAGAGCTCCATTTCGGTGCCAAGGTGTTCCACCATTGAAGGAGCTTGAGCTTGGATTTCTACATATTATTACTCTCCTTTACTCTAGGTAAGGAATCTCAAACAAAATCAAGTTTCCTCCTTGTTTTTGTCATGTCCGAAAATACACATTGATATAGCTCTTGTGTGACTTTGTTCTAGCTTCATTTCAACTCTTCATGGACTAGGTGGAGCCCTCTCTTGTTGTATATCCAAACTCCTTCAAAGAACAAGGTAAAACAACTACATTAATGTTTTGAAACAATGTCAAATTAGGGTTTACAATGAGATGAAGCCTATAGCTTGAATACTCATTATTGAGTTGGTATATTGTTAGAACTTGTCAAGGAAGGAATCAATACTCTATTGGTTTTCTAAGGAAACAAGAAGGAGTTATCTTGCAAAAGAGGTAAATCTACTAACCTAATGCTATTTTAATGCCTTAGGAGAAATGAGCTTATAAATGCTTATTAAAACTACCTAAAGAGCAAATGGTGAATGACTTAGTAAAGTGTTCTCAAGAGACTAGTAAAGGGCATATGGTATGTTGAGTGTATTTGCAGGTAAAAGCATATATATTGTGGAAATTCAGTGTTTATGATTTAAGCACTTTAAGGGCCTAAGAGCCATGCATTTTAAGGGCCTAAGTGCCATGCAAACTATATTGTGCACTATGTTGTAATGTGGTGTAATTTGGTGAAATATGTATGTGAGTGTTCTTGATGATTTAGATGATCTTGTGTGTTTAAGGAGAAGGTAAAGTGTTTGGGCTTAGTAATGTTTTAGGGAACCCATGTCCAAATTAGGTAAGAAGCAAGAAGTTTAAGTGTTTACATAAGATTTGGTGAGTTAGAAAGTAGGAAATAGGAGATGAAAAGAAGTTTATGATGTTCTTAAGGAATTTTGATGAACTAGGAAACATTTAGAGTGTAATAAGGACTTAGGCATGATTTGAGATTTAAGTAGAGTACCAAAGTCATTGGGACTTAGGTAAATACCTAGGCAAACTTTGGTAAATAAGGAGAGTGTACACTAGGAAAAGAGTTTCAAGAAGGAGATAAGGAATTAGTGTGAGAGATGATGCTGGGAGATGATGTTTTAGTTAAGGAGAAAGCATTTTGGGATAGTAGTTACCATAGGTGAGAAACACCATCTAGGAAACCTAGTATGAAATAACATAAGTGTTAAGGAATTTTTACAAGGAAATAAGTAAAGGCTTAAGGAGATAGAAAATGAGTTTCATGGATGTTGTATGTGGATGTAAGGTTACCAAATGTTGTTAGGAAGCATTAAGAGGCCTTAGGAGAAGTTTGGTGAAGAATTGGAAAGTTTGGGTAAGTTTAGAAGGCGACCGACCCAGGGGCCGACCCAGTTTGTGGGTCGGTCGAGCCTCTGTAAAATGTTAGGAAAATGTTCGGTGACGGTCCGACCCAAAAGGGTGGGTCGGACATGGTCGGTCGAGCCTCTGTAAAATGTTAGGAAAATGTTCGCACATGGACCGACCCAGAATGGTGGGTCGGACAGGGTCGGTCAAGGTAAAGGTTCTTCAGACCCGAAGACCACTGGGAGGGTCCGACCCAGTTGTGGGTCGGACGGTGGGGGTCGGTCGGACCAAAACATGTAAAAAAAAAAACAGAAAAGAATGTGACTTATGTAGTTAACCCTAGGGTATTTGATGAAGGTAACCTAGGGTAAGATAGGCATTAAAGCATGTCATACAAGCATGTTGAATATATAGTAAGTGTGAAGTTAAATAATTAATTAACCGACCTTACTAATGTGTATAGGATTCTCTCAAGGTGGGAACGAAACAAGGCAAGGACCAAGGTATGGTTTTCTTGCAGTCTGTTGCCTAACGGTTTACACCGGCTTGGGTGTTGTTTGTTTTCTGAGTGTTTTACACCTTATAAGATTAAGGCATGAAAAGAGTTACAGCTGTTATATCTTATGATGTTGTGTTATTATGACTCCTTTCCCCTTGGTGTGTCTAACAAGACCTGAATGTTGCTTGTATGTGACTTGACAAATGTTGTGTGGTTACTAACAAGTGCTAATCGGGGGGAGTGAGGAGTCCGGTAAGTTCCGGCCACGCGTGTGATGGATGGGGGTCGTTATCATATCCAGTTCGGCTCCCTAGGTGTATGTTTAGGTGGTATTCCAATTTGGTTTCAACCTTCCCTTAGCTTATCCAAAGCTAGTTTACTGACTCACGTCGGGCCATAGGGCATACTGTGTTGTTTGGTGTGCTTGGGATCACTATATCCGACACGCCTTGGGTTTAGTCAACCGTTCAAATAACAGGATGGTGATGAGGTAATTAACGAGCTTGGGTGAGTTTGGCAACAATCTCTATGCTCATGGTATGTACTAACTGTGGTGGAAGGATCTTAATGTGAACCGTTCTTGTGGTGGTATGTATTGATGATGTGACGCTATGCAATTTCCCTTGCTATGCTATGGTATGTGTATATATATATGTTGGTTGTTCTAAAATGAATGCCATGTAATTATGACAATTGGTTGCGCGTATCCCGTTAGTCGATGGGCTGCGCGTTAGCCATACCAGCAAAGGTGCTGACCCCCTCGGGGGCCCCATATTTAT
The DNA here is from genome assembly GCA_023374045.1 of Limonium bicolor. Lineage (NCBI taxonomy): Eukaryota > Viridiplantae > Streptophyta > Magnoliopsida > Caryophyllales > Plumbaginaceae > Limonium > Limonium bicolor. Next base: position 181,708,625 of record CM041782.1, read on the forward strand.
TTATTGCAGGATGAGGATCGAAGAGGCAGAGTGGCTCTAGGTCCTAGGTGGTAGATATACTTTTGGATAAGTAGGTTGTTGAGCCCGGGATGCGCCTGTGCTCCCGAGGCGTACATGTTGATACCTTGTTATACAGTTATGGATGATTATGGTTTGGATATGGTTGTAAATTAAATACTCGGTATGGTTGGTTATGTTTATATAGGATGTTAGTTACTATGCTCGGGATCTGATCATCAGACCGATACACTTGTATTATTCTGCCTAGTTAACCACGTGGGTGGTTAACGGCGTTGTAACACCAAAGCGATAGTTATGATTTGGTTGGGTATTTCCGCTGCGACTTCGGTAGATGATAGGAGCGTTGTAGGGGTGTTACATTTAGTTTGTATAATTCATGAAATGAATGAATGGAAATGAAGTGTATGTGTAAGTATGAGTACTTGTGTATGTATGTATGTATGGAAGTAAGTATGGACTTCTACTAATTCCTAACAACCTAACTCCTAACATGAGTAATGAGTAAAATGGAATGAGTAGAAGCCCGATATAGTTTCGGCCACGCGTGAGGATAAGGAACCACAAGAGGTTGGAACCGAATCCTGGCTATGATCTTTTCCTTGGACCAATTCCCTTTGTATGGGTAGCATCCTGGATTAGTGGGCCACCCTAAAGCCCGGTGGTGGGAAGTAGTATTCCCTGCCCGGAGGTCATACCGACTTAACTGGAAGTAAAGTATGTAAAAAGTATGTATTGTATTTGTATTGGTCTTGACTATTGTAAGTCATTGACCCGGAGTAAAAGTATCGAACCCGATTAACCCGGTGTGTAATAAGGCTAACAAGACCTTGTATGTAGTGGAGAATTGTATCTCCGTGATGCGGTGAGTATGGTAAGTATGAATGAATGACTTGTATTGTATTCCTTGTATGTATTGTATGTATGTATGCTTGGTAAAATGAACGCATTGTATTGTATTGTATAAAGCATGTATGTATGTATGAATGAAACGAACCGCATGTACTCGACCAAATAGTTGGCGTACCCTCGCTAGTACGCGGGGTATGCGGTTATCATATGCAGCGTAAGCTGACCCCCTAGGGGGAATGTTTTTACTCCACAGGTACCCGCGAGGCGTGAAGGTAGAGTAAGGGCAGCATGTAATTCTTTTTGGAGTAGTTCGTAGGAATTGGAATAGTGTACGAGTGGTACACGGCTAGAGCCTTTTGAGTAGCCGGTGTACCATGTGGTACACCTTTTTGGACATTGAACTCTTAATTGGATAGTAAGGAGAGGTTGCATAAACTCTTCATTTTTGGAAGTAGTCATGGAATGTAATTTGCCTAACTTGGATACTCGGTAATCAATTGTAAGTAAGTATTGGGCATTGTAAAGTATGTAGTATGTATTTGGTTTATTCTAATCGTCAGACCGATACAGTAAGTAGTAGTAGCCTTGTTGGCCTTGGATGGCTAACGGCGTTGTATCACCCGCCGGGAATAAGTAAGTAAGCAAGTATTCCGCTGCGAGTAAGGTAAGTATGGGAACGATTAAAGGATTATGAAAGGATTAGCGGTTGGGGTGTTACAAAAATTAAAATGGGTGAATTTGGGTGAATAGTATCCAAAAATAACATTTATTTACCAAATTAAATTAATGGTCAAACCTGCTCTTTGGGTTGACCAGTCATTGCCGCCTGCCTAGTGTGTCATCTTTATACAATCGCCAACTTAAAATAGCCACAAAAAACAAACGGGTCACTATACTACTTATAAAACATTGTTACATTACTTTATATGATGATGTAATCATCTCTTTCATTTAATCCCTCCTCAAACCGAGAGCTACTACTAGTCAGTCCACCTTCCCTCTTCATTAAGTAGTCATTATTAAACTAATAAAATATCTCTCATGACTTATCCAATAAGGTACCAAAGTGACCTTTAACTACTTTATAAACTAATAGGCTTGAAACCCACGTACTCTTCCTCCAGCCATCCTCCTCCCTAAATCAGAAGCCTTCTCCTTCCTCCATTAATGGGATGCCCAGCTAGCTTCCAAGAACAACTCACCTTGAGCTAGGTAAGCCCTTAAGCCATGAGTATGTTCACTCTCTTCCTCTTTTCACTAAGCTGATCTATACCTGTTTTCCATGCATTACCCAGTCCGACATGGTGCTGAAACTAGGGGGATTCACGGCTGGGAAAAACCAGAAGGAAGAGGAAACAAACCTAAGTGATTTATAAGGGAAAACCATACTAGAACTAGTAACCTTCCCTCCCTTTCATTTCGGTTCCATACCTCCATTCCTACAGCTCATTTTCTTGCCTCTTTACATGTTTATTCAGTACGTAAAACCATACTTGGAAGAGCCATCAAGATCCATGCCATACCCATCCTTTACGGTAATTTAAACATGGTAAAAGATGGTCCTTTGTACCTTATTATTCCGGTTGTAGTGTGCTGGAATGAAAGGTGTTTTAACACCTTGCTGTTTCTCCAATTTATAGGCGCAAGCAGCCCCATTTAATCCTAGTATAACCAAGGTAAAATCATGACATTACTAGCTTATGTTATGGCTTAATTAGTCATTAATACTACAAAGCTAACTCAAGATATTTTTCTTGCAAAACTGGTGGCGCATATGGTTATTTAAACCATGGGAGCATGCTGCCCAAAATGCTAGAGAGCAAGTGTGTGAGAAAGCTTATTAAACTAAGGTAATTACCCCCTAAATGGTATGCTAATCTAACATATTATAAAGTTTCTATGTCATTTATTATATGTATAAAATGTTACCGTGGGCAAAAGGGGTATAAAATGACTTAATTATGTGCTACAATATTGTTTAGCTTTTGGCTAGCTTACTTAGCTTATAAATGACTATAATGTCATAGAAAAATAAGATAAGTGATAAAGTAAAGTTTATAAAAGTTATTGGGTGAGAATAAAACAAACCGTGAGCTAATAAGGATTAATGTGACCAAACTATGTATTTAAATGTTACATAACATGTTTGGTAAATTAACCTAAGGTTATATGACATATAATGTCATAGAATTAATTAAATGCTTAAAACACCATTTATAAAATATTATTATGAATGTATATGAAAACCGTAAGCCATAAGGCATAGTTATGATTAAACCATATATTAAAATGGTTTATAACATTTTGGGTAATTAACTTAATATGTATGTGACATATCATGTCATGGAAATTAATTAGTTAAAATACAACTTATAAACATTGTTACAAACATATATAACAACCGTGAGATACCTATGTTTTTTATGACATTTATAAGTAAATTATATTATAATCTAAGGTTTGTAATAAGGCAATATATCTTAGGCTATTTAATAATATGTTTTATTAAATTTAAATCAAGTTTTAAAATTAAATAATAATTACCGGAAGTATTTGGGGTTGGAGTGTAATTTAAATAAATTTTGGAGGCTAAGAGCTTATAGCCGAAAACTATATTGTAAAAGCTATTAAAATGAATTTTATAAAGTTATATTAAATCTGGGGTCAAAAATGCAATTTCTAAAAATATTGGGTCAAAACTGTAATTTATTGAAACTATGGTCAAACTTGTGGTCAGTGGGTCAATATAGACCATGTTAGAAGCTTTAACCAAAAATTAATTACATAACTAATTAAATTGTGAACTTATAATAATGTTATAAGTTAAATATGGAATTTATAAAAATATTGGGGTATAAGGGGTTAAGATTGTTAAAATAATAGTTTATATCATAAAATGAAGTTTGGGAATTTTTAGAGGTATATAAATGGTTATATTAATAAAAGTGTATAATACATAGTTTTGTGTCATATGGGAAGTATATAATATAAAGTGGGGTCAATATGTAAATAAGGGGAAAAGACTGGGTAGAAAAAAGAATTTAAAAACCCCATATGGCCTGTTCGGAATTAATATAACCCAAACAATAGGTTATATAAGATTATAAAATAAAAACCATATAATATAATATGTATGTAACATGTTATATAATATGTGTGGTAATTGTGTAAATAAAGAAAGTATAGTGTGCTGGACAAAATAGACCCAACAAAAAAGATGGGGCTTTTCGGTAATTGTTAAAATGTTTGCACCATATGTTATAATGGTTAATGAAATAAAATGTTATAATATAAGTAATATAAGTAACACTACATAATATATGTGGCAAGATTGTAATTATAAGAAAATGAGTGTGCTGGAAATGCAATTAAAACATACCCAAGATCTGTTTGTAATAACCGAAAATTATAAAACTATATGATATAATTATTATAATGTTTAAATGATATAATATATAGTGTATATAACATGTTATGAAATATGTGTGTGAAATTGTAATAATTGAAAAGTATGGGAATTGAAAACGAAAATAAAATACAACTTATATGCCTTCCGGCAATTACAAGAAATATTATCAAACTATAGATTATAATGTGTTACAAAATTTTAATGTAATAAAATGTGACATTTATAACATGGTATAATAATGTATGGTTATATTGTAATTAATGAAAACTATGTGAGTAAAGAAATAATAAGTATAAAATAAAAGGGCCTTTCGGCCAATTATATATGATTTTCAAAACTATATGTTATAATGTTAAATGAAATATAAAATATCATATCATATAGTATATGATATAAGTGTAACGTTGTATAAATTTATGTGGTTAAAACATAGTTTATAAAACTATATATTATTACCGCATGCATATCATGCAAGAAATGAAAATTATAAACTATGTTTTACAATGATATAATACTATAGATATTATATAGTACTAATGTGATTAAATGAAATGACTATCATTAATAATATTCACATGAAATAATGTGACAATTAATGAAGAAATGGAAATTATAAAACAAGGTTAGTTTTTAAATAAACCTTAGGAGATTATAATACGTGTAACGAAATGTTACATAATATTAAGATTAAGTTCTTAATATAAGTTGCATAAAATAATGCAACACATGAGAATAATCATCATACATAAGATGATAACAATGTGACATGTAATATAAGTGTATAATTCATGAAATATAAATATATAAGTGTATATATAAGTATTCTGTAATCATATATTAAAATATATATATGTATACATATTGGATTATATGGTATAGTTGAACTATATAATATAGTGCATGCATACATGCAACTATATAATATGAGTGTATCAAATAAAAACAACATATATAAATATATATGTAAAACCGAGAATATATGTATATATGTATAAGTATATACAATATTGTTTTAATGTCATGGAATGGTAAATGACAAGAGTATGACATTAGTATGAATATATATATATATTCTAAGTCATATAACTACATATTAAAGTATGGTTTATTAAAATGAATAATGAGATATGTAATATATGGTACAATATTAAATGGTTAAATAATAATATTATATAACGTTAGTGCATGAGCATTAAATGTTGTGCAAAATAACGTTGCATGCACACATGCAACTATATAATATAAACTAGGCCTGTCAAACGGGTTATCAGTTGGGGTTTTGGGTCATATATTTTTCGGGTCAATATCCGTTCGGGTCATTAAACTTTCGGGTCATTTCGGGTTCGGGTCATTCGGTTCGGGTCATTTCGGGTTCGGGTTGTAATAGTGTCAGATAGAATCGGGTTTCGGTTATTTCGGGTCATAGATAATATTTTTTTAAAAAGTATAATATAAATATATACCTAATTTCTAGAAGAATATAAACTAATAAATTATAGAACTTTCAATACAATACCTATTCTAAATTTCATTCGGATATACTAAGTTTGAATCAAGTTTTTTGTCATATTTATTTAGGTCATTCAGGTTTGGGACAACTTATGGTCACTGTTATTTCATGTTATTCGAGTTTGGCTAATTTTTAATTACTATTATTTCGGGTCATTTCGGGTTCGGGTCGGTTTCGGGTTATAAATTTTTCGGGTCATTTCAGGTTCGGGTCATTTCGGGTTTTACCCAATCGGGTTTCGGGTTTATTATATTTAAACATTTTCGGGTTTGGATAAAACGGACGGGTTTTCGGGTTGGGTCAAATTTTGACAGCTCTAATATAAACGTCTATTCGTTTACCTAACCGGAACGGTTAAATCAATACATAAGTATAAAACGTGAATATATGTATTCATATACTCATAAGTATTGAAATACCCCAAACCTAAGTATGCTAAGTAAACATCAAATCATGATGTAGTAAGGCTAAAATATGCCTTAGAAAGATTGGTAGACAATTTAAACCAAGGAAAACACAAGAAAGTGCCTTAAGGGCAATCAGGGCAAAAACGTGCTCTAAGCTTGGAGAGACTTGGGTGAGTACCCAAATATCATGATAAGACCTTAGTAATATTCTAATGGTCATTTTAAATCAATTAGCAAAGAAAACCGAGCTTGAAAACAAGTTAAAACACAAAATGTGCTTTAAGAAGTCTTAAAGCACATTTTTGAAATTGTCTTAGAATTGAGTTTTGAGTGGCTAAATGTCCATCATTACTCTTTAATAAACATGTGTACTAATTAGTATCACATTAGGAGGTCTAAATCAATGGGAAATCAAAAATTTCAGAAATATGAGCACTAATTAGTGAATAGTGCCAAATAGTGACTAGTTTAAGTTTTAGTCAACATAAGTCAATAAGTTGGTCAACAAAGACCATGACTAGCCTTATTTGATAAAGGGGCCGGTTTTCTAAGGGTGGTGAGTCACCACAACATGTTAGTTAAGAGGGGAAAAGAGAGGTAAATAAAGTAAGGTAACTATTCACCTTTTTAGTAAAATATCTCTTATAAGCTATTCTTCTTCTTCTCTCTCTTCATTTCCCCTTCCTTCCACGATTTCTTCTTCTTCTTCTCTCCATTCCAAAACCGAGAGTGCTGCACATCCATGGTTCTCCATCTTAAATCACTTGCCAAATACAACTCCAAGCTCCAAATCCAAAACAAATTGCATATTTGTCTTAGTTAAGTCAAGACCTATCTTTCTATCTTTTCAAATCTTGCAAAGCTCAAGTTTGGTGCCATGAGAAAACTCCATTGATGGAGGAAAATCAAGTTTGAAGAGCTCATTAGCTTCTCCATTCTCTTAAGGTAACGAAAATGTAAGAAAAACCATGTTTCCATCATCTCTTGTACATGGCCGAAAATTTCTACTCATGGGGCCTTGTTTTTATGCCTTGTTCTAGCTTGATTTATTCACCAAGGACTAGTGGAGGTCCTAGTTCATTCAATGCCAAAGTCTACCTTGAGACTTCAAAGGTAATCATCCACTTTTATGCCTTAGAACACATTTCTAACCTAGGTTTTTTATTCCTTGAGGTTAGTGTATTGTTTAGTACTCATATGAGTCATTGAATATTGATTAGAACATTGGCAAGGGGAATTTAAGTGGTGGCCGAGATTCATGCAAGAAGAAGGTCTAAGGAGGAAGTTAAGATAAGCTTGAGAAAACAAGGTAAAATGCTTACCTAATGGTGGTTTAAGTTTTAAGGGATGAGTTTAAGTGGATACCAATGTGGCTTAGAGCTTACATTGTGTATTGGGTTATATAACCTAAGAAAAAGAACTTAAATAAGCTTGTGAACTTGTGACTAAGGAGCCAATGAGAATGAGTTAGTAGTATAAGTTTAAGGTGGATTTTAAGAGCATTATAACTACTATGAGATTGATAGGTGTATTTGCAGGTTGAAGGCTTTTATATATGGGAAATTCAGTGTTTAAAGTTTAAGTCATTTAAGGGCCTAAGAGCCATGTCATTTAAGAGCCTTAGTGCTATGCAATTAAGATTATTGCAATATATTGAGTATGATGTGAATAAGTTGATTTGGGTGAGAAAATAAGATGAGAAAGGACTTGGTGTGTGTGTGAGATTATTGTGTGAGAAAAACAATGCCTTTGGGCATGAGAATATACTAGAGGAGCTATGGCAAAATTTGAGTAGAAAATAAGTGTTTAGGTGATGGTGGTGAATTAATATGACCTAGGATTTACTAGGAGTCATTATGAAGAATTTGAGTGGAAATGAGTTAACTAAGGAGTTCTTAAGGATGAGAATGACCTAGAATGGTCTATGAGGAAGTTAGAGTTTAGGTGGGTGTATTGAACACACCAAAGTCATGGTATGAGGAATGGTAAGACTTGTGCATAAGTTTTAAGGAGAAGGTGTATAATGCTTAAGATGATTTAGGTATGAACTTGGGAATATATCAATGAAAGTCTTGGGAAGCTTGCCTAAGTAGTGATGGTGTTAGTAGAGGACTAATGAGGTTTAGTTTAGATTGTAATAAGTGGACTTAGGTGATGGAAGAGAAAGGTGAGGGAGAATGTATTCAAACGTCAAGGAAAATGACTAGGAATGTAAGAGAGCGTGTGATCATGAGGAAGGTGAGTAAGTGAATAAAAGAAATGTTTAGGTATGCACAAGAGTTTAGGAATGATGAGTAACAAATGGAAAAGAGAGGAATTTGTGCATGGTTATGTAAGATGACTTGAGGAAGTTTTGGTAAAAGAACTGAAGATGGAAAATAATGTTTATGAAGTGCCCAAACTGTTAAGGAGGGAACACTTGGGTTGGTTGAAGTTTTGGTAAAGATACAAGTTGGTAATGTAAGGAATTATATGATAAGTGTTAGAAGTGTTTGTAAGAATTGAGCAAATGTTTGAGAAGATCTTTGGAAGTTGTTTTAATGAGTTTGGTGGAGGTTATAAGGTGTGTTTGATGTGCCAAATGATGTTAGAACACATTAGGAGGCTTGAGGAAAAATTTGGAGAAAATTTGACAATGTATGAGAAGTTTTTGCAGCCGACCTACCCAGGGGACCGACCCCAGTCTGGGTCGGTCGGGCTGAAACTGTGAAGTTGGATGTTCTCTGCAGCCGACCTACCCAGGGGGTGGGTCGGTCGGTGGGTCGGTCGGACCATAAAAAAAAAAAAAAAAAAGAAGAAAGAAACCCTAAGAGAGTTTAGTGGTGGTATAATGGTACCCCATTAAGGGGGCAATGATGATTAGAGGTATAAAGACCTAAGGGATTAAGTTAAGAATAAACTTAAAAGTTTAAGATTAAGTTTGTAAGATTAAGTTGTAAGACTTAAGAGGTGTTAGGTGGGGATCATTAAGGGTTAAGTAAGTTAGTAAGTTGAATTAAGTTAAGTGATTGACAACCTAAAACTGAATGAATGTTTTAGGACTTGGGAATTTGGACTACGGAAGAGAGTAAGCAACCGAACGACCAACGGTGAACGGTACAGTTCTTCTTGTGACCTGCTTGCTAACGAGGTGTCCCTCGGCTTGTGTGCTATCTGTTTTGTGTGCTCACTAAACAAGATAAAGCGTGCAACCGGAATATTATGATTATTGTATTGTTGTGTGATGTTTGAAAACTAACACAACATACCGTGAGAACTTACTAACCAATGTTTAGCAAGAAATTGAGTGAGACTAAGGAACGCCCCTAATAAGGGACGATATGAACCGAAAGAGGTTAACCAACAAACATGGTCTTGAGACTATTACTAACTGGAACTTGAGTGAGGAGACCCGGGACCGATCTCCGGTCATGCATGCTAAGGAAAAAGGGGGACGGTATCTGAATCAGATCCGCCCTCCGCTTGAGGACTTGTCTTCGGACTTGTAGCCTAGGGCCGGTTGCCGGCTCAGCTACGCTGGATTCCCGTCCAGGGTAGGTGGCATTAAGATGGTGTGGTGGGATCACCTAAATCCCAGGTTTGGACTTAGGCTACAACCATTCCCCTCCAGGAACGGTTTGTATTCTGAGAATAAGTTAAGATTAAGATAAGTTACAATCATTCCTTTTTAAAGGATGATTTGTATTATTAAGATTAAGATAAGTTACAATCACTCCTTTTTAAAGGATGATTTGTATTATTAAGATTAAGATAAGTTACAATCATTCCTTTTTAAAGGATGATTTGTATTATTAAGATTAAGATTAAGTTAAGTTACCATCATTCCTTTTTAAAGGATGATTTGTATCGTTAAGATTAAGATTAAGTTAAGATTAAGATTAAGGTGAGGTTAAGATAAGTTGCAACCATTCCTTTTTAAAGGATGGTTTGTATTATTAAGATTAAGGTAAGTTACATCCACTCCTTATTAAAGGATGGTTGTTTCTAAGATTAAGATAAGATTAAGATTGAGGTGAGATAAGGATGGACTAAGATTAAGAGGGAACATTACTTAAGGAGTTAAATAACTAACTCTCTAATTAAGAGAACGCATTTAAGTCGTTCATTTGTGTGTGAACTTTGATTGTTCATATTTGGATCGTTGTTTACAGCATTCACTATTATGTTGTGCATATAATCAACCTCCATGCTATCGACAATTAGTCGTCGTAGCCACGTTAGCTTGGGGGCCATGAGAGGATCGTACCAGCATTCGTGCTGACCCCCTCGGGGGCTTTTTTTTTACTACACAGGTGAACATCAGGAGGCGGCCGTCGCAAGAGTAAGAAGAGGGTACAAGTGTTAAGGATTAAGTGTGACCTACGAGTTGTGCATGTACACTCGTATGGCAATCGAGTTAGTAAGATGTATAGGTTGTGAGAGGATTGTAAGAAGGATATGTAAATGGTTAAGGTTGTTAGACTAATGTTCGGTATATTCTGTAGTCAGATCGTGGCAAGGTCCTGGATTGTAAAGAATTCCGCTGTGTGTGACATGTTATATATATACTGTTAAGTTGCGAGACCACATTTGGATTGAGTTGGGGTGTTACAAAAAGTGGTATCAGAGCGTATAGTACGCTCTGAAGACAAGAAATACCGAACTTAGGGGAATATTGAGGTTGAGATTGAGTATGGGCTAAGGGTTGAGAGATAGAGTGAGAGGTGCGTTAGTCAGGACTTCCCGGTGTTTACCGGATATCCATAGTACCTAGACCCGCCCTCCACATCCCTAACCCTGAATATGTGGAACAAACGCCAGAGAGAAGAAAGCCTTCTCTTACTCGGGGAAACCCGATCTGGCAGTTAGTTAATAGTAAGCAATACAAGAAACATCTTGTGGCATAACAGTTAAGGAGAACTGGGAGATTTTAAATGGAGCGCATCAACAAGAGAAACAGGCGCTACCTATGGAATACTATCAGTAAGGGAACGGAAATTACCGGCAACATGGGTCGACATGCTACGCAGTCGAAATAACCCGCGATACCAATGGTAAGGAAAGCACTACGCGTGCAATGGATAAGGAAATGATAAGAGACATGAGTACCGGACAGCGATCCGAGAGAGCATAACAGTGAGATAATACAGAGCATGAGGATTAAGATTACTGGAAGGTCCAGTTAAGAACCGGGAACTCCAAACCCCACCCAATGAAAAAGGTTACAAACCTGGCCGACACAACGCGAACAACGGTGGAAACACATACAAATTGTATACCGAAATAGGACTACAATGTAGTGCCTATAGAAGAACTATTACTTAATAACCACAACAGAATGTGTGGAGACAGGAGCGAGGATTAAGACATAAGAAAATATTAAGGGGTTCCCTCAGAAAGAGGAACGCCCTGGTAGATGACAGTACTGTCAAAAACACAAGGAAACTGCCGGATGGTCAGTTATCCAAAATAGGAGAACGCTACAATTGTAACACATAATAGCACCGAATTGTAAAACCATAAGGACAGGAAAATAAGACCTTGGTAGGCCCGACGGCCTGACCAAAATGAGATAAGGTGACACGCCAGTCAGCCAGGAGTGGAACTTGGACATAATACTAAACCATATAAATATTAGCAACGGTATAACCCACTACAACAACAACCGACAGTACGGTAAGAACACCAACCTCAAACTCCACAAGGAACCTAAAAGATCGCTCAACAATCCGAGCAAATACACTATGTAAGCAAAACATACAAGGGATGTATTATAAGATATGATTGAGACTGAATAAGCAACGGCTTCCAACGAAAACGGGATAAGACTCCCACAGTGACCATTAAGAATACCAATAACAACATTCTTCTATGAAGATGTTTGAAACCCAGAAAACAAGGGTAAAAGAGAATAAACGTAAGCTATAACCTGCTAAGGGTTAAGGATATACAAATCCCACGAAGGAAAGCTCAGAGGACTACCCCACAGAGCGGGTATAGTCGAGCAGAACAAACTGATGAATGACAGCTAATACTGTTCGTCTAACTCATTAACACCCAAGTATGATTGATCATCAACGGGTGGCATAGTCAACGAAGTTGAACGAGCGTTGAGATGGGAGTATAAGATAACAGGATTATATCCAACTTGGACACCTTAAGGCGAACGCCTAATACGAACCTAACCTTGACTATTAAAAGACATAAGTCTAGTAAAATGACAGCATTGTCAAAGACATTAAGTAACCTCAGATCACCTGAACAACTTCCCTAGCAGGAAGCAGGATGCAGCAACTTATCATGAAACCCGATGCTACATTTAGTATGTAACCTAACGGTGGATAGTGCTCAAAGAACCAGAATCTTATAGGGATGACCTGTAGATGAGTAAGAGTACAAATAATGAGCTGAGACATTAAGCATTAAGAGCCTACGAGCCAAGGATGTTAACCACATCAGAGCCCAAGGCGCGGTAAGTTATGAGAGAGCTTTTTTAAGCCACGAGGGACTACAATTGTAGATATGAACGGTTACCAAACCTATAACTTAGAATGGGAAGAACATTACCAAGAAAGGGTACCAATGAGAATATTGAGATAATGCTAAGGACAGGAGCGGAGAACGAACCATGCCTTTTAGGGGGGGATACCACTCCTTGTTGTGAGGCCATGAGTGGGAATGAACCCTCAAAGGGCTTTCACTTATTAGAGATGCAAACACTTTTGTTAGAGAATGGAAACTGTAAAATTGAGATTACTTTAGAACAGGTCAGATACACTTGAGTAATAAGGAAGGTTGCACAGATAGACCCCATATCCAACACCCAGGATGTAAGAATTAGTAATTGTAAGAGATAAACATTGTGACTGCACATTATGGCACGTCAATTAATCAATGCTCAGAAAAGCTTGTGATTCAGTGGATGACTTCTTCAGTAACCAGTTAAAACTACATGGTAGATAACATCACTAAGGATGAAAGAAAGCGAAAGAAATTAGCCTACTTACGAATCTGAGATGGAGCATAACATCTTCATATCAAGAGTCAACTATTTTACAACACGGTACGACAACCGCCAATACCGGAATGAGAGAACTCCAGTGTGTTTACACCAAGAAGGGATTGAGTATAAGGTAAGACATTAGAATAAGTGAGTAGAGGTTGCACCATAATGGGCAACATGGTAAAGGCCAACTACCACGGTAGTAGTGGTCGTGAGTACAATAGTTAGATAAGTGGATTAAGTCATGGTGCGCGGTAAGGCGACCATTATGTATGAGCCGTCAAATATGAACTGAGGCATTAGATTTATGAGTTAAGACCAACATAAGTAAGAAAATAAGATGGTAGACGAACTGAGCGTTGATGCCAGTAGTCTGGACATGGTTTGGTAAGATTACACAGGAAGCACAAAACCCATTCCTTAAGGAACTGGAAGTGCTTTCCTAATAAAATGAATATGAGAAAGAAGATAAGAGGCTCTATGGAAAGAGACCTAAGCTACTAAGAAATAGAATCAATACGGAATACAGAAAGGAGCTGGAGCAAACATACCACAACGCAAGAAGTAGTAAATGGATTTCCCTTGATTACTCAAGAAGAACAATAAATGTTATTATGGAACAACGAAAGAGGAGATCGACAACAGAATACTTCATAATTAGCAATAGCTAAACGTGTGACGGACACTATGAGTTTACTAAAACGAGACGTGGGACGACTACACCCCACAGGGGCTTGCAGGCCTGACACACTCATTTATGAGTTAGTTGGGTAAGTAGTAATGTACCAGTAAGGTACCCCATGCATGTAAACAAGTGGTGTAAGGAACACGGGAGGTAGTCGACTCCGTACCACGGACAATGACGCAAGATCAGACAAGAACAGCTACTACCACAAACAGTCGAGGAGAAGAATTCAGTTGAACCAGCAACACAGAGGAACCAGAGAACAGATAATTAAGGACTATGAAGTGCGAAGAGCACGGATTGTTAAGTACAGACATTGGACATGTCTTAAGATGTAAGGGATTAAGACTGTAAAGCGCGATATGCACTAAACAGTAGTTTCAGATTAAGAATCATCCTCAGACCAAAGGTCAGTTGGGGAGAACAATTTAGACATTCAAGAAAATACTAAGAGTATGAGCGTAAGATCTTCAAGGAGAATGGATAGACGAATTACAACTCATTAAGGCCGTGTATATATAAAGATAACACGTGTCCATTGAGACAATTAAGACTAAGATTATCAGAGGCGCGCAGCGGAATCTAGCAGACCACTACTTTGAGATTAGACCAAACTAAGTTAAGAATACGGTATAAGTACCGTTAAGAATCCTCGATACAGAGACTAAGTCATTCCTGATCGAATTCTAAGTAAGATAGATGACATGGAAGCTAGAATGCTTGGTGAGAATTAGACATCTTGAACTTATGTTGAAGGATGATATAATGCAGATTACGTGGGCGTAATCCATTTTAAGGGGGGTAGAGCGAAAACCGCTTAGCGTATGTTTGTGTGTTGAGTACATAAACTACGGTGTGCATAGCACAAAATAATTTGAGAATATGTTTTACATAAACATTTTGAGATAAATCATGGTTATTGCACACAGAAGATGTGAATACCATACATATTAAGTACCTATCTTGTTAACTCCGGTGTGAGTACAAGTTAAGAGAATTAAGGAAGAGGATTAAGGAGACTTAAGAAATAAGAATATATGAGGTATGAGTCAATATGAGACTAGGTGTGAGATAAGAATAAGATAACATTATGAGATACAATTTGATATGATTATGAGTTAGGAAATAGTAATGCTATGTGGTATGAGACAGTGGAAGTTGGTATGGGACAGTTATAGAACTTAGTAGGGATTTAAGTCTTGAGGTAATTACTAAGAGATGAATTGGGAATGTTTGATGGAATGAGTCCACACTTTGGAGATGTATTGATTATGATTAGAAGAACTAAAAAGATAGAAAATTGGACATGAGTGAATTATTTGGATGTTTGAAAATGACGTGGGAGGTGGAACTTGATTTTCTAGGGATCAAGGGAAACCGAACACAAAATGGGGTAGAAGGATAGTTCTACACTGATGCTGATCACATCAGGGTTGGATGATTCCTGAAACTCCCTACCAGTGGTCACAATTAAATCACACTAAGGGTAGAGGTCTTAGGATAAAATGAAATTGGAGTTGATTGTATTTTTAATTAGAGGAATTATTCCTCACATGACCTCATAAAAAGGATTACCTTTTTACTGAGTCTCGCCCATGAAGTCGAGGACGCACGAGCCTTTGTCTTCGGACCGGTGACATGGGGAGAGCAGCGTGTTTTGTATTCTGGCCCATGGTGACAAGGACGAATGAGCCATTGTCTACGGACCGGTGACATGGGAGAATGCGTTGGAAAGAAAATTATGTGAATGTTTTAATCATCAAAAGAAACAAGGAGAATTTTGAGTGCTATACATGCTTAAGCATGTTGTGTGATATTTAAGTATAAGAATATGGCGGATATAATGATCCAATGAGATTAAGTATACATAAGTATGATCTATATGATCTAAGGAATGAGGTAAGACATGTATTCTAATAAGATAAGATGCATGGGAACTTTAAGGACAAAGTTCTTTTAAGGGGGGTAGATTGAAATACCCCAAACCTAAGTATGCTAAGTAAACATCAAATCATGATGTAGTAAGGCTAAAATATGCCTTAGAAAGATTGGTAGACAATTTAAACCAAGGAAAACACAAGAAAGTGCCTTAAGGGCAATCAGGGCAAAAACGTGCTCTAAGCTTGGAGAGACTTGGGTGAGTACCCAAATATCATGATAAGACCTTATTAATATTCTAATGGTCATTTTAAATCAATTAGCAAAGAAAACCAAGCTTGAAAACAAGTTAAAACACAAAATGTGCTTTAAGAAGTCTTAAAGCACATTTTTGAGAAATTGTCTTACAATTGAGTTTTGAGTGGCTAAATGTCCATCATTACTCTTTAATAAACATGTGTACTAATTAGTATCACATTAGGAGGTCTAAATCAATGGGAAATCAAAAATTTCAGAAATATGTGCACTGATTAGTGAATAGTGCCAAATAGTGACTAGTTTAAGTTTTAGTCAACATAAGTCAATAAGTTGGTCAACAAAGACCATGACTAGCCTTATTTGATAAAGGGGCCGGTTTTATAAGGGTGGTGAGTCACCACAACATGTTAGTTAAGAGGGGAAAAGAGAGGTAAATAAAGTAAGGTAACTATTCACCTTTTTAGTAAAATATCTCTTATAAGCTATTCTTCTTCTTCTCTCTCTTCATTTCCCCTTCCTTCCACGATTTCTTCTTCTTCTTCTCTCCATTCCAAAACCAAGAGTGCTGCTCTTCCATGGTTCTCCATCTTAAATCACTTGCCAAATACAACTCCAAGCTCCTAATCCAAAACAAATTGCATATTTGTCTTAGTTAAGTCAAGACCTATCTTTCTATCTTTTCAAATCTTGCAAAGCTCAAGTTTGGTGCCATGAGAAAACTCCATTGATGGAGGAAAATCAAGTTTGAAGAGCTCATTAGCTTCTCCATTCTCTTAAGGTAAAGAAAATGTAAGAAAAACCATGTTTCCATCATCACTTGAACATGGCCGAAAATTTCTACTCATGGGGCCTTGTTTTTATGCCTTGTTCTAGCTTGATTTATTCACCAAGGACTAGTGGAGGTCCTATTTCATTCAATGCCAAAGTCTACCTTGAGACTTCAAAGGTAATCATCCACTTTTATGCCTTAGAACACATTTCTAACCTAGGTTTTTATTCCTTGAGGTTAGTGTATTGTTTAGTACTCATATGAGTCATTGAATATTGATTAGAACAATGGCAAGGGGAATTTAAGTGGTGGCCGAGATTCATGCAAGAAGAAGGTCTAAGGAGGAAGTTAAGATAAGCTTGAGAAAACAAGGTAAAATGCTTACCTAATGGTGGTTTAAGTTTTAAGGGATGAGTTTAAGTGGATACCAATGTGGCTTAGAGCTTACATTGTGTATTGGGTTATATAACCTACGAAAAAGAACTTAAATAAGCTTGGGAACTTGAGACTAAGGAGCCAATGAGAATGAGTTAGTAGTATAAGTTTAAGGTGGATTTTAAGAGCATTATAACTACTATGAGATTGATGGGTGTATTTGTAGGTTGAAGGCTTTTATATATGGGAAATTCAGTGTTTAAAGTTTAAGTCATTTAAGGGCCTAAGAGCCATGTCATTTAAGAGCCTTAGTGCTATGCAATTTAAGATTATTGCAATATATTGAGTATGATGTGAATAAGTTGATTTGGGTGAGAAAATAAGATGAGAAAGGACTTGGTGTGTGTGAGAGATTATTGTGTGAGAAAAACAATGCATTTGGGCATGAGAATATACTAGAGGAGCTATGGCGAAATTTGAGTAGAAAATAAGTGTTTAGGTGATGGTGGTGAATTAATATGACCTAGGATTTACTAGGAGTCATTATGAAGAATTTGAGTGGAAATGAGTTAACTAAGGAGTTCTTAAGGATGAGAATGACCTAGAATGGTCTATGAGGAAGTTAGAGTTTAGGTGGGTGTATTGAACACACCAAAGTCATGGTATGAGGAATGGTAAGACTTGTGCATAAGTTTTAAGGAGAAGGTGTATAATGCTTAAGATGATTTAGGTATGAACTTGGGAATATATCAATGAAAGTCTTGGGAAGCTTGCCTAAGTAGTGATGGTGTTAGTAGAGGACTAATGAGGTTTAGTTTAGATTGTAATAAGTGGACTTAGGTGATAGAAGAGAAAGGTGAGGGAGAATGTATTCAAACACAAGGAAAATGACTAGGAATGTAAGAGAGCGTGTGATCATGAGGAAGGTGAGTAAGTGAATAAAAGAAATGTTTAGGTATGCACAAGAGTTTAGGAATGATGAGTAACAAATGGAAAAGAGAGGAATTTGTGCATGGTTATGTAAGATGACTTGAGGAAGTTTTGGTAAATGAACTGAAGATGGAAAATAATGTTTATGAAGTGCCCAAACTGTTAAGGAGGGAACACTTGGGTTGGTTGAAGTTTTGGTAAAGATACAAGTTGGTAATGTAAGGAATTATATGATAAGTGTTAGGAGTGTTTGTAAGAATTGAGCAAATGTTTGAGAAGATCTTTGGAAGTTGTTTTAATGAGTTTGGTGGAGGTTATAAGGTGTGTTTGATGTGCCAAATGATGTTAGAACACATTAGGAGGCTTGAGGAAAAATTTGGAGAAAATTTGACAATGTATGAGAAGTTTCTGCAGCCGACCTACCCAGGGGACCGACCCCAGTCTGGGTCGGTCGGGCTGAAACTGTGAAGTTGGATGTTCTCTGCAGCCGACCTACCCAGGGGGTGGGTTGGTCGGTGGTCGGTCGGACCATAAAAAAAAAAAAAAAAAAGAAAGAAACCCTAAGAGAGTTTAGTGGTATTAATGGTACCCCATTAAGGGGGCAATGATGATTAGAGGTATAAAGACCTAAGGGATTAAGTTAAGAATAAACTTAAAAGTTTAAGATTAGTTTGTAAGATTAAGTTGTAAGACTTAAGAGGTGTTAGGTGGGGATCATTAAGGGTTAAGTAAGTTAAGTAAGTTGAATTAAGTTAAGTGATTGACAACCTAAAACTGAATGAATGTTTTAGGACTTAGGAATTTGGACTACGGAAGAGAGTAAGCAACCGAACGACCAACGGTGAACGGTACAGTTCTTCTTGTGACCTGCTTGCTAACGAGGTGTCCCTCGGCTTGTGTGCTATCTGTTTTTGTGTGCTCACTAAACAAGATAAAGCGTGCAACCGGAATATTATGATTATTGTATTGTTGTGTGATGTTTGAAAACTAACACAACATACCGTGAGAACTTACTAACCAATGTTTAGCAAGAAATTGAGTGAGACTAAGGAACGCCCCTAATAAGGGACGATATGAACCGAAAGAGGTTAACCAACAAACATGGTCTTGAGACTATTACTAACTGGAACTTGAGTGAGGAAACCCGGGACCGATCTCCGGTCATGCATGCTAAGGAAAAAGGGGGACGATATCTGAATCAGATCCGCCCTCCGCTTGAGGACTTGTCTTCGGACTTGTAGCCTAGGGCCGGTTGCCGGCTCAGCTACGCTGGATTCCCGTCCAGGGTAGGTGGCATTAAGATGGTGTGGTGGGATCACCTAAATCCCAGGTTTGGACTTAGGCTACAACCATTCCCCTCCAGGAACGGTTTGTATTCTGAGAATAAGTTAAGATTAAGATAAGTTACAATCATTCCTTTTTAAAGGATGATTTGTATTATTAAGATTAAGATAAGTTACAATCACTCCTTTTTAAAGGATGATTTGTATTATTAAGATTAAGATAAGTTACAATCATTCCTTTTTAAAGGATGATTTGTATTATTAAGATTAAGATTAAGTTAAGTTACCATCATTCCTTTTTAAAGGATGATTTGTATCGTTAAGATTAAGATTAAGTTAAGATTAAGATTAAGGTGAGGTTAAGATAAGTTGCAACCATTCCTTTTTAAAGGATGGTTTGTATTATATTAAGATTAAGGTAAGTTACATCCACTCCTTATTAAAGGATGGTTGTTTCTAAGATTAAGATAAGATTAAGATTGAGGTGAGATAAGGATGGACTAAGATTAAGAGGGAACATTACTTAAGGAGTTAAATAACTAACTCTCTAATTAAGAGAACGCATTTAAGTCGTTCATTGTGTGTGAACTTTGATTGTTCATATTTGGATCGTTGTTTACAGCATTCACTATTATGTTGTGCATATAATCAACCTCCATGCTATCGACAATTAGTCGTCGTAGCCACGTTAGCTTGGGGGCCATGAGAGGATCGTACCAGCATTCGTGCTGACCCCCTCGGGGGCTTTTTTTTTACTACACAGGTGAACATCAGGAGGCGGCCGTCGCAAGAGTAAGAAGAGGGTACAAGTGTTAAGGATTAAGTGTGACCTACGAGTTGTGCATGTACACTCGTATGGCAATCGAGTTAGTAAGATGTATAGGTTGTGAGAGGATTGTAAGAAGGATATGTAAATGGTTAAGGTTGTTAGACTAATGTTCGGTATATTCTGTAGTCAGACCGTGGCAAGGTCCTGGATTGTAAAGAATTCCGCTGTGACATGTTTATATATATACTGTTAAGTTGCGAGACCACATTTAGATTGAGTTGGGGTGTTACAAGTATATGTAATAAATCCTAGTATTGAATACACTATAATTAAAGCGTCTTTTAACCGACTCATTTAAATAAACCCGGACGTTGATAATTAAAACGTACTACGAGTAACGAGTCTCGTATAACGGTACCTTAACAAATAAATGTTGCAATCCAGGGATGAAAGGTCGGGATTATTTGTGTTGTTCGGATTTACCGAGCTTGAATAAGTCAGGTGGATTGACTTACAGCGTGTTGCGTTTCTAGATCGTATCACCGACGAAGGTGCTCGACGAGCTAGTGGTCTACAGCGCAACCTAGATCTTTGGTGAACGGTACGTAAAGGGGTTTGATCTGAGATGTCCCAAGGGCTTCCTCGGGCTCAGATATGTGTGCTGTGTAACGAGTGTGATGCATGTATGTATGTATGCATGTGATTGTGATATGTGATGTTTGATTTCCCGCACCATTTAATTGTGCGCGAACGTCCTCCGGGACTAATACTACGTCGACTATAGATCAACATATATAAAACACATATACGTTTAATGTGATGTGATTGTGGTTACTTAACATAACACATTTGATGTTATAATAAATATGTATTAACCTAAGTAAATTACTTAGGAACGAGACACGACATCGTCGGTCTCTAGAGCTTTGACTCGAATATGAATGCTACCTAGAATAATTCTAGGCATGCGTAAGACCCAGAGGGCAGCCAACAAATAAGTGATGTTCTCTATACCTAAAACTGTAACTGACTAACTAACTAACTAACTAAGTCAACAGTAGGGCTGCCCATGGTAGGTTAACCACCTTATTCGGTTAACCGCTTTTGGTTAACCGGGTCTTCGGTTTTCTAAAATCCAATTCCATTACCATTCCATTTAGATCGGTTAACCGGATTCGGTTAACCGTTTAATTCAGTTTTCTAAAATCCGATTCCATTACCATTCCGTTTAGACCGGTTAAACTTTAGTTCGGTTCGGTTTTATCGGTTAACCTTGTAGCCGTGTGTTTTTTTTATTGATGAGAACCATACCGTTATTATTATAGTACAACATTGATCATTTACCTAAATCCTGAATGATAAATCAAACACATGTAATAAAAAATATAATGTTGTGCATATTCCCTCGATAGCTAACATTAATTATTATATAAGATGAACATTAATATTTGAAGATTTTTGTTGTTTATATAATCGGTTAACTGTGGTTAACCGAGCGGTTAACCGTTCTGGAAAATTTAATACCGTTACCGAAACCGAAACCGGTCAATTTACACGGATTGGTTAACCATACCGCAAGAACCGGTACGGTTAACCTAAAAACAGGTACGGTTCACTTTGGTTTCGGTCAGATACCATGGTTTCAGAATTTTTTGGGCAGCCCTAGTCAACAGTGGAGTGTGAATGAATGTGATGATGTTCCTTAATCCAGTTAGTCATTGGCTACTGGTCGCGCGTAGAGATCTCTTGGGTAATCCTGTATCGGGTCTACCCTAGTTAATCCTGATCGAGCCTAGATAGATCGTCAGACAGAGTGTGCTACCATTGGCACATGGCCCTTGGCCACCTAAATGGACGCCTTTACAAAGGCAAAGTGAATAAGTCCCGGAGTCTTCGGATCATCAGGGCAGTGAGCACCTTGTGTGTATGTGGGACTACTGTCTAAGTGAGGTTATTTCGGGTTGTCCTAACTGACGCCCGACAGTGCTAACCAAGTCAAGTGATATGTGAGTGCCCGGGGGGCCGTCCGATGTGATATGTGATAAGGTTAATAGACGTTGTACGAGTTAACGTCTCTGTTGATCTGTGTGATGTGTTGTTGTGATTGTGTGTTTTGTGTATGTATTGTAGTGCCTGTATTAATTGTTTCGTCTACCGCCTTGCATGTGTTTATTACTTTGCTTTACAGTACACCGGTAAAGCATGTAACGAACGTAATAATGGCAACCATGACTGAAATACCCCAAACTAATAAAATATGGATTAAATATTTAATCACATTAATTAAGGCCTAAACATGCCTTAAAAGTCAACTGAGAACAATAGTGGTCAACACAAAGCAAGATGTTGCACCCTTTGACTATATGGGGTGAATAAATACCCAAATGAACTTCCTAGGACCTAAGATTTTTTCCTAAACTTATTAACACATTACTAAACATGTTACAATTGTTGGACAATACTCCAACACAAAGAACAGGCATTTACATGCTTCAAGGTCAAGTAGGGCAAAAATGTGCTCTAAGAATACCTTAAAGGTCAAACGACCTCTAAATTATATAAAATTGGAAACCATGATCAAATATCATGTAAGGAACACAACAAAACCGTTCTCATAGAAAACAGAGCTCAGAAACACCCTGCGACTCAAAATGTGCACTAAAATTCCTTAAAGCACGTTTTTTGTCTATGAGCTCTAAGATAATGACTTTTGTCACTGTAAAGACTATAATAAGTTCTTTATAACATTAATGTGACATGATAGACTATATTATAAAGTCTAAATCAAAGTTTAAAAATAAAATCAAAAATTAGCAATTTAGTATGAATAGTACCCAAAAATAACTCTTAAATACTTAATTTAACTTAAACCATGGTCAAAGCTCATCAATTGCCTTGACCAAAGCCAGCCGATTTCATACAGCTGTAATACCCACTCATTTGTCAATCTTCAATCAATTATACAACTAATTAGGTGGGCCATTGTTATACCCAAAATTTTGACCCCCTGGTTAAGGTCTACGAGGTTGTGAGAGCCATCTCCATCAAACAGTAAGAGACTCCGGCCCGATCGGCGTGTTCCAGGGCCAGAGGAGCAGTTTTGTCGTTGTCAGGGGCGTTTTCGTAATTTTTAAGGCTTCTGAGTTCTCCTATAGGCTTTCTCTCTCCTCCAAAGGGTGCCCAAATCAGCTCGAAATGCTTTGATATTTTAACCCATGATAGAGGATGACATTTTAAGCATAATGGCGTTGGAATTTTGATTTTTCGAATTTCCAATAATTTTCTAGCAATTTCTGATTGAATCTGACGAGAAATTCAATTTAAAAATGCTCCAGCATTTAAAAAATTCGTTTCCACCTCAGAAAATTCATAATATCCATTCTTGACATGTGGTTAAAATTTCATAGCAAAATTCCTTTGGGAAGTTACTCAGTTAAAATATCGAAAAATCTTACTTTTACTAGATTCTCTTTATCTTTAAGAAAGTCTATATAAGGGGATAGGTTTTTGGATAAAATCAGAACCTCACATGCTGAAGAACCCTAGAGAGTCAGAAAACACGGCCTCTTCTCTCTCTCTCACGTTTTCCAACACCCGGCCACCCAAATCATACTGAAAATCCCCCGAAATCACCATCTAAACACGTTTTCCAATCCCCAAAGCACCAATAATCATCAAAACCTCACAAAAACACCTCTAAAACGTGAAGAACAGCAAGAACAACCAACAACCAGAAGCTTGGGTCGAAATCCTCTCGGGTCTGCCATCAACGGAGCACTCGACGAGTCCTGGTGTGAAGAAACATTGTGAATCCGAAGGTAAAACAGGTAGAAACTCCACTTCCCTGATTCACCACGGTATTATCTGTCTTGCCTCAAAATTTGGGCTCAAACTAACCTTCGTAGGCTTCTGTATTGCTGTTTATTTAAGCCTCTGTCAGATAACTTGTTTGCTAAGTTTCGTGCTTAATTCGAATTCAAATTGAAAACTTTCAATCACTAACGTCTTGTACATCTTTCAGGCTACACACCCATAAAATTTGAGCTCAAAACACCCTCGGGAACCTTCTGAAAACCCCTGTCCGTGGGTGGTCCGTGACCTCGGACCTATGGTCCGGGACCTCGGACGCGTTGTCCGAGACCACGGACACCCACGGACGGCGGCGGGATTTTAAAAATTCAAAATTTAGGTTTTTCTAATAATGTCCGGGCCCACGGACATCCTGTCCGTGGCCCCGGACCTTGCAAATTTTTGTTTTCCTTTAATTTCGACTTTTCTGTATATTTAGGTTAACTGGGGTCCGTGGTCTCGGACGTTTGGTCCGTGGCTACGGACGTAAGCAAAATTTGACCTAATTCTGCCTCCGAAACCCTAGCTTAGGTAGCTTTTAATTTCACTTTAATTCTCTGTCAAAAAATGTTAAAAACAAAAAAAAACAGAAGCTCGCGCACTTAGGTTAAAACAACTCGTAATAAGCCGTAAATAAACTAAGTAGAGGAAAAACGACCTAGGAGGGGTAATGAAAGTAATTGAACCCTAAATAAGTCGAATATCAAGCCCCCGAACCCGGACTCTCCTTTCCTAATTTGATCTAGGTTAAAATTAGGTGGCGACTCATAATAGGTTCCAGTGAGCTAGCTTAGGTTTTAATAATTATTGTTTTAATGACATAGTTATTAATCTTAGGTTATAAGTGGACCTAAAACCCGACTAGATCCCAATCAACTTAATCCACATAGGATAGGGTTTAAAATCGAGGCTCACAGACTGGCGACTCTGCTGGGGAAAAGATTCTTAATATTAGCTTGTTTAATTTTAAGAAAGAGGGCTTAACTTGAAAATGTTTATTTATGGCTTTTATTACATTGTTTGTTTATCTTTGTGCGCACTTTAATTCCTGCACCTTTGCATCATATGAGAGCGAGGGTCCACGCAAACCGATTTCACCCTGGGACCCGTTTGAGGGTCCCCTGTCAGGGACTCACACCTTTTAGGTGATGTGAATAAGCGGGGGAAAAGGAGGGTGTCGTCTAACCACACCCCCTTAATACCTGGGCCTTAGCCCCAAGCGTTTTCCTGGCGGTGCCCTTACCTAGCCCATTGTTTGGTCAGTCAAAGACCCGACCGTAGACGCACACCTTCAGGTGATGTGAAAAGAGTGGGGAAGCCCAAAGAGAATAGCGTGCAAGCCCTATTCCTTTGTGGTGACCTGGGCCCATGCCCCAAGCACCTCTCCGGATCGATCCATACCCAATTTGGTTGAAGCGTCTAGTAAGGACATGTTGAACTTGTGGGCCTTGTTTGCTTGTATGATCGGCCCACTGCCAGCCTAGAAATTGATAGGAACTCTTCCTATGTCAACTCAGCCCAACCTGGAATTCACGACTTCATTGTTTGCGGCCCTAAGGCCCTGTTTGGTTTGAATAAATGAATTGTTTGTTTGGGCTCTGGCCCAAAAGTTTAGACCTAGGTGATTTCTCTCTTTCGGCCCAATTTGAATTATCAATTTAGTTCTAGGCCCATGAAAACAAATCCACCGAAAGCAGTTCATGAAAATCCATCAGGCCTTTCCGTTTCAGGGTTTATTCTAGTCTAGAAAGACTTCCCACTCGGGCTTTGGCCCAAAATCCTAGGTATAAGTACCATCTTTTAGCCCAATCAGAAGTACTCGGCCCCAAATTCCAATTCACATCTGGGACATGGTTTAGAAATCATTTCGGCCCATGCGCCCTCTTTCTAGCCCAAACACATTTTGGCCCAGGTGCCAAATTCTTAGAATATTCCAAGTGCCACACTCATAACTCACTTAATCTGGGCCCATAGACCAATTCATAGTTTTGGCCCACGAACTTTGCTCTGAAACCAAAATTTTGGCCCATAACATTTGAATCCCAGATAGTTTGTGCAACCCATTCATTCTAGTTTCTGGCCTCAAGGCCCAACAAGATCATCAAACGAATCTTAGGCTTCAAGGTTTCTCTCTCGGCCCAGTGGCACATTCACGGTCCATGTGGCTTCCTTCGGCCCGTTTACTCCACTTCCAGATTAAGGGTATTCAGGCCCGCACATCCGTTCCAGTCTAGAAGTCCCTCTGGCCCATATTTCTTACTTCAATCTGAAATCGTTCTGGCCCAAGTGCCACAATCCCAAATCATTCCGGCTCAAGTGCCATTTTCCTAAACACATTCAGGCCCAAGCGCCACATCCTCAAACACTTTCTGGCCCAAGTGCCACATATTCTAAACATTCCGGCCCTAGTGCCACAGTCTCACAACATGTTCTGGCCCCAGTGCCGCATCCTCATTCCGTCCCGAGTGCCAACCCGCTTATGAATCATTCTGGCATGTGTGCCTCACTTTCAATTCATCCAGGCCTGAGTGCCTATCCACATCCACTACCTTGATCACATACATCCCATGTGTCTCGCCACACTCCCTTCTCCACATGAAACTCATTCTTGCGCAGGGAATATCTCACCACCTTGTCGGCTTCCACCACTTGTCACCTCTCAATAGAAAGTTTCACCGTACACTGAAAGAATCCCACTACCATGTTTTACTTTCATCACTACATCACTCCACCAAACAGCAAGACTTCATCACCACGTACCACCACACATACAGCCACCTCCAACGGATAACTTGGGTATTCAAAAGGCTTGTCAAAAAACCCCACAACAATACTGGGGGCAATCTGAGTTAAGGAATGATAATGTCTATTTCTTTTGTTTAAATGTGCAAACAAGTCTCTGAGTGAACGTTTCGCGAGAGTGCCTTGAGCGGTAAAACCAAGAGTGAAAGAGCATGTCATTTTTACATGGCTCCAGAGAGATTACATTCAAAGGTAAGGTAAACGGCATGACTCCAACCGAAGGAGATAATTTGTAAATTTACGCTTAAACCTATGAAAAGTAACAAAGAAAGGATACACAACTATTAGGGATGACGAAGCACCTAGGTACAGCACCACACAGCCAAAAGCTTGTGAACCCTGACATTACACCCTAGGCACCCCCGCTGAGCTTTTCATACACGACCTCTTTTACAACACTACAAACTCCACAAAACAAGCCAACCAATGATGAATAACCGACCCGGTGACCAAAGGAAGCAAGAGCCCGACTTTTGAGCAACAACTTCACAAGTCCAAAGAAGCAAAACCGCAACCAGCATGACGAAGTGATCCACAAATGGTCCCAAAGTGACACAGGATCCAAACGAGCTAACATTAAAAACAGCTCTCGAAGTTCAAAACCGGGAAACACAAGAACCCCGAGGGAAAGGAGATTCAAAGAAAGGCAAACTTGAAAAGCCTCAAAGAAATCCAAAATCGGAAAAAAGAAAGAAGATGCAAGGAACAATTTAAAAGTCCCAAGTTCATAAGCGAAGTCATCACGAAGTAGCCAAACGACTTCAAGGCAAAGAAGACAAGTCCGAGAGACGGTGCAAGTTGCAGCTTTGGTCACCCTTATAGCTCCACATATCACAAACATTCCTCCATTGTCCTGTTGTCATTCATCACACCCCATAGCCACGTTATAAGCTTAAAAGACTTCCGACCTAGTAGTTGTGTATCCAATCACGTGAAAGTAACAGGTTGAATGCGTAAATCTAACAAATGTCAAATTCAATGGTTGAGAAGTTATGACCGTAAGTGAGAAACGAGTGCAAACACCAAACACGTCGAGTGTAGGTTAGGAAGCACCACATCAAAACATAAGTCTTAACCCTGTGAGGACGAGACTTGTTCGCACGTTTAATCAAAGAAAATACTGGGGGCAATTGATCGTTTCGATCAATTGCCATGAACTCTAACTCAGATTGTCCTAAGGAAAAATACTGGGGGCAATTGTTGGTTCCAACAATTGCCATGACAACACCAATTGAAACCTAAAGCTTGAGCACCACCATCCCACCACAGGCATAAGCCCTTACATCCACATCAAACACCTCAGGCCCGACCTAAGCCCTACCTCTACATTCAAACATCCTCAGGCCCGACCTAAGCCCTTCCTCCACATTCAAACATCCATAGGCCCGTCCTAAGCCCTTCCTCCACAACAAATTCCCCTAGGCCCGTCTTAAGCCCTACCTTCACATTCAAACACCCACAGGCCCGTCTTGAGCGCCACCGTCTCCAGGTTTGACATAAGCCCTAATCCTTCTACATCCATTTAGACCCATCATACATTTTACTCACTTTCACTTAGAACTACCCTTTAGGCTCGTCATAAGACCTAGATCCTTCCTTTAGGCTCGTCATAAGACCTAGATCCTTCCTTTAGGCTCGTCATAAGACCTAGATCCAACCTTTAGGCTCGTCATAAGACCTAGAACCATCCTTTAGGCTCGTCATAAGACCTAGATCCAACCTTTAGGCTCGTCATAAGACCTAGAACCTCCCTTTAGGCTCGTCATAAGACCTAGCTGCATTCCCTTAGGCTCGTAGTAAGACCTAGCATTACCTTTTAGCTTACCCACTCTCATCAAACACATTGCATTCATCTCATTCATATGGGCTCGTCATAAGACCTAGCTGCATTACCCAGGCGCGTCACAAGACCTGGCGACAGAAAGTTGGCGAGGTGATGGCAATAAATCCTCCTTTTGCGATGTCAACTTATTTTTGGGATCAACGAATGGTGGGCAAAGGCAATAAGTCCCCAGGGTTTTTACCAGGAGTTATCCCTGCACACCGGCTTGGGGGGCGATGGCAATAAGTCCACATTGGGTCCAGCCAGGAGCATCGGCACGGGTTTCAGTCCCCCAGAAGCATCCGAGCATCATCAGCATCATCAGCATCATCAACATCATCGGCATTATCATCAGCATCAGCATCATTTGCATCATTAGCATTTCAGCATTCTTGCATTTGCATCCAGTTTTCACATCCTAGGTAGTCAACGCCTTAGAATAGCTTGACATCATTTTCACCACTTTAGGTAGTCAGCGCCTTAGAATAGCTCGACAGCATATCATCATCCTAGGCAGTCAACGCCTTAGAATAGCTTGACATCATTTTCACCACTTTAGGTAGTCAGCGCCTTAGAATAGCTCGACAGCATATCATCATCCTAGGCAGTCAACGCCTTAGAATAGCTTGACATCATTTTCATCACTTTAGGTAGTCAACGCCTTAGAATAGCTTGACATCATTTTCATCACTTTAGGTAGTCAGCGCCTTAGAATAGCTCGACAGCATATCATCATTTTAGGTAGTCAACGCCTTAGAATAGCTTGACATCGTATCATCCTTATAGGTAGTCGGCACCTTAGAATAGTCTGACATTACCTCATTATTACCTCTAGGTAGTCAGCGCCTTAGAAAGCTCGACAATGCTTTGTAGCTTAGGTAGTCAGCGCCTCCGAATTGCTGGGCATCGTTAACCCGGTTTCACACAACGTGGAGGATTCTGTGGAGTCCAAAATTTTGGGGCACCACTCAAGCATCAACCAGACTTTTCACATTCGTTACAAAGTCCAGTTGACGGGGGGCAATCTGTTATACCCAAAATTTTGACCCCCTGGTTAAGGTCTACGAGGTTGTGAGAGCCATCTCCATCAAACAGTAAGAGACTCCGGCCCGATCGGCGTGTTCCAGGGCCAGAGGAGCAGTTTTGTCGTTGTCAGGGGCGTTTTCGTAATTTTTAAGGCTTCTGAGTTCTCCTATAGGCTTTCTCTCTCCTCCAAAGGGTGCCCAAATCAGCTCGAAATGCTTTGATATTTTAACCCATGATAGAGGATGACATTTTAAGCATAATGGCGTTGGAATTTTGATTTTTCGAATTTCCAATAATTTTCTAGCAATTTCTGATTGAATCTGACGAGAAATTCAATTTAAAAATGCTCCAGCATTTAAAAAATTCGTTTCCACCTCAGAAAATTCATAATATCCATTCTTGACATGTGGTTAAAATTTCATAGCAAAATTCCTTTGGGAAGTTACTCAGTTAAAATATCGAAAAATCTTACTTTTACTAGATTCTCTTTATCTTTAAGAAAGTCTATATAAGGGGATAGGTTTTTGGATAAAATCAGAACCTCACATGCTGAAGAACCCTAGAGAGTCAGAAAACACGGCCTCTTCTCTCTCTCTCACGTTTTCCAACACCCGGCCACCCAAATCATACTGAAAATCCCCCGAAATCACCATCTAAACACGTTTTCCAATCCCCAAAGCACCAATAATCATCAAAACCTCACAAAACACCTCTAAAACGTGAAGAACAGCAAGAACAACCAACAACCAGAAGCTTGGGTCGAAATCCTCTCGGGTCTGCCATCAACGGAGCACTCGACGAGTCCCGGTGTGAAGAAACATTGTGAATCCGAAGGTAAAACAGGTAGAAACTCCACTTCCCTGATTCACCACGGTATTATCTGTCTTGCCTCAAAATTTGGGCTCAAACTAACCTTCGTAGGCTTCTGTATTGCTGTTTATTTAAGCCTCTGTCAGATAACTTGTTTGCTAAGTTTCGTGCTTAATTCGAATTCAAATTGAAAACTTTCAATCACTAACGTCTTGTACATCTTTCAGGCTACACACCCATAAAATTTGAGCTCAAAACACCCTCGGGAACCTTCTGAAAACCCCTGTCCGTGGGTGGTCCGTGACCTCGGACCTATGGTCCGGGACCTCGGACGCGTTGTCCGAGACCACGGACACCCACGGACGGCGGCGGGATTTTAAAAATTCAAAATTTAGGTTTTTCTAATAATGTCCGGGCCCACGGACATCCTGTCCGTGGCCCCGGACCTTGCAAATTTTTGTTTTCCTTTAATTTCGACTTTTCTGTATATTTAGGTTAACTGGGGTCCGTGGTCTCGGACGTTTGGTCCGTGGCTACGGACGTAAGCAAAATTTGACCTAATTCTGCCTCCGAAACCCTAGCTTAGGTAGCTTTTAATTTCACTTTAATTCTCTGTCAAAAAATGTTAAAAACAAAAAAAACAGAAGCTCGCGCACTTAGGTTAAAACCTCGTAATAAGCCGTAAATAAACTAAGTAGAGGAAAAACGACCTAGGAGGGTAATGAAAGTAATTGAACCCTAAATAAGTCGAATATCAAGCCCCCGAACCCGAACTCTCCTTTCCTAATTTGATCTAGGTTAAAATTAGGTGGCGACTCATAATAGGTTCCAGTGAGCTAGCTTAGGTTTTAATAATTATTTTTTAATGACATAGTTATTAATCTTAGGTTATAAGTGGACCTAAAACCCGACTAGATCCCAATCAACTTAATCCACATAGGATAGGGTTTAAAATCGAGGCTCACAGACTGGCGACTCTGCTGGGGACAAGATTCTTAATATTAGCTTGTTTAATTTTAAGAAAGAGGGCTTAACTTGAAAATGTTTATTTATGGCTTTTATTACATTGTTTGTTTATCTTTGTGCGCACTTTAATTCCTGCACCTTTGCATCATATGAGAGCGAGGGTCCACGCAAACCGATTTCACCCTGGGACCCGTTTGAGGGTCCCCTGTCAGGGACTCACACCTTTTAGGTGATGTGAATAAGGGGGAAAAGAGGAGGGTGTCGTCTAACCACACCCCCTTAATACCTGGGCCTTAGCCCCAAGCGTTTTCCTGGCGGTGCCCTTACCTAGCCCATTGTTTGGTCAGTCAAAGACCCGACCGTAGACGCACACCTTCAGGTGATGTGAAAAGAGTGGGGAAGCCCAAAGAGAATAGCGTGCAAGCCCTATTCCTTTGTGGTGACCTGGGCCCATGCCCCAAGCACCTCTCCGGATCGATCCATACCCAATTTGGTTGAAGCGTCTAGTAAGGACATGTTGAACTTGTGTGGGCCTTGTTTGCTTGTATGATCGGCCCACTGCCAGCCTAGAAATTGATAGGAACTCTTCCTATGTCAACTCAGCCCAACCTGGAATTCACGACTTCATTGTTTGCGGCCCTAAGGCCCTGTTTGGTTTGAATAAATGAATTGTTTGTTTGGGCTCTGGCCCAAAAGTTTAGACCTAGGTGATTTCTCTCTTTCGGCCCAATTTGAATTATCAATTTAGTTCTAGGCCCATGAAAACAAATCCACCGAAAGCAGTTCATGAAAATCCATCAGGCCTTTCCGTTTCAGGGTTTATTCTAGTCTAGAAAGACTTCCCACTCGGGCTTTGGCCCAAAATCCTAGGTATAAGTACCATCTTTTAGGCCCAATCAGAAGTACTCGGCCCCAAATTCCAATTCACATCTGGGACATGGTTTAGAAATCATTTCGGCCCATGCGCCCTCTTTCTAGCCCAAACACATTTTGGCCCAGGTGCCAAATTCTTAGAATATTCCAAGTGCCACACTCATAACTCACTTAATCTGGGCCCATAGACCAATTCATAGTTTTGGCCCACGAACTTTGCTCTGAAACCAAAATTTTGGCCCATAACATTTGAATCCCAGATAGTTTGTGCAACCCATTCATTCTAGTTTCTGGCCTCAAGGCCCAACAAGATCATCAAACGAATCTTAGGCTTCAAGGTTTCTCTCTCGGCCCAGTGGCACATTCACGGTCCATGTGGCTTCCTTCGGCCCGTTTACTCCACTTCCAGATTAAGGGTATTCAGGCCCGCACATCCGTTCCAGTCTAGAAGTCCCTCTGGCCCATATTTCTTACTTCAATCTGAAATCGTTCTGGCCCAAGTGCCACAATCCCAAATCATTCCGGCTCAAGTGCCATTTTCCTAAACACATTCAGGCCCAAGCGCCACATCCTCAAACACTTTCTGGCCCAAGTGCCACATATTCTAAACATTCCGGCCCTAGTGCCACAGTCTCACAACATGTTCTGGCCCCAGTGCCGCATCCTCATTCCGTCCCGAGTGCCAACCCGCTTATGAATCATTCTGGCATGTGTGCCTCACTTTCAATTCATCCAGGCCTGAGTGCCTATCCACATCCACTACCTTGATCACATACATCCCATGTGTCTCGCCACACTCCCTTCTCCACATGAAACTCATTCTTGCGCAGGGAATATCTCACCACCTTGTCGGCTTCCACCACTTGTCACCTCTCAATAGAAAGTTTCACCGTACACTGAAAGAATCCCACTACCATGTTTTACTTTCATCACTACATCACTCCACCAAAACAGCAAGACTTCATCACCACGTACCACCACACATACAGCCACCTCCAACGGATAACTTGGGTATTCAAAAGGCTTGTCAAAAAACCCCACAACAATACTGGGGGCAATCTGAGTTAAGGAATGATAATGTCTATTTTTTTGTTTAAATGTGCAAACAAGTCTCTGAGTGAACGTTTCGCGAGAGTGCCTTGAGCGGTAAAACCAAGAGTGAAAGAGCATGTCATTTTTACATGGCTCCAGAGAGATTACATTCAAAGGTAAGGTAAACGGCATGACTCCAACCGAAGGAGATAATTTGTAAATTTACGCTTAAACCTATGAAAAGTAACAAAGAAAGGATACACAACTATTAGGGATGACGAAGCACCTAGGTACAGCACCACACAGCCAAAAGCTTGTGAACCCTGACATTACACCCTAGGCACCCCCGCTGAGCTTTTCATACACGACCTCTTTTACAACACTACAAACTCCACAAAACAAGCCAACCAATGATGAATAACCGACCCGGTGACCAAAGGAAGCAAGGAGCCCGACTTTTGAGCAACAACTTCACAAGTCCAAAGAAGCAAAACCGCAACCAGCATGACGAAGTGATCCACAAATGGTCCCAAAGTGACACAGGATCCAAACGAGCTAACATTAAAAACAGCTCTCGAAGTTCAAAACCGGGAAACACAAGAACCCCGAGGGAAAGGAGATTCAAAGAAAGGCAAACTTGAAAAGCCTCAAAGAAATCCAAAATCGGAAAAAAGAAAGAAGATGCAAGGAACAATTTAAAAGTCCCAAGTTCATAAGCGAAGTCATCACGAAGTAGCCAAACGACTTCAAGGCAAAGAAGACAAGTCCGAGAGACGGTGCAAGTTGCAGCTTTGGTCACCCTTATAGCTCCACATATCACAAACATTCCTCCATTGTCCTGTTGTCATTCATCACACCCCATAGCCACGTTATAAGCTTAAAAGACTTCCGACCTAGTAGTTGTGTATCCAATCACGTGAAAGTAACAGGTTGAATGCGTAAATCTAACAAATGTCAAATTCAATGGTTGAGAAGTTGTGACCGTAAGTGAGAAACGAGTGCAAACACCAAACACGTCGAGTGTAGGTTAGGAAGCACCACATCAAAACATAAGTCTTAACCCTGTGAGGACGAGACTTGTTCGCACGTTTAATCAAAGAAAATACTGGGGGCAATTGATCGTTCCGATCAATTGCCATGAACTCTAACTCAGATTGTCCTAAGGAAAAATACTGGGGGCAATTGTTGGTTCCAACAATTGCCATGACAACACCAATTGAAACCTAAAGCTTGAGCACCACCATCCCACCACAGGCATAAGCCCTTACATCCACATCAAACACCTCAGGCCCGACCTAAGCCCTACCTCTACATTCAAACATCCTCAGGCCCGACCTAAGCCCTTCCTCCACATTCAAACATCCATAGGCCCGTCCTAAGCCCTTCCTCCACAACAAATTCCCCTAGGCCCGTCTTAAGCCCTACCTTCACATTCAAACACCCACAGGCCCGTCTTGAGCGCCACCGTCTCCAGGTTTGACATAAGCCCTAATCCTTCTACATCCATTTAGACCCATCATACATTTTACTCACTTTCACTTAGAACTACCCTTTAGGCTCGTCATAAGACCTAGATCCTTCCTTTAGGCTCGTCATAAGACCTAGATCCTTCCTTTAGGCTCGTCATAAGACCTAGATCCAACCTTTAGGCTCGTCATAAGACCTAGAACCATCCTTTAGGCTCGTCATAAGACCTAGATCCAACCTTTAGGCTCGTCATAAGACCTAGAACCTCCCTTTAGGCTCGTCATAAGACCTAGCTGCATTCCCTTAGGCTCGTAGTAAGACCTAGCATTACCTTTTAGCTTACCCACTCTCATCAAACACATTGCATTCATCTCATTCATATGGGCTCGTCATAAGACCTAGCTGCATTACCCAGGCGCGTCACAAGACCTGGCGACAGAAAGTTGGCGAGGTGATGGCAATAAATCCTCCTTTTGCGATGTCAACTTATTTTTGGGATCAACGAATGGTGGGCAAAGGCAATAAGTCCCCAGGGTTTTTACCAGGAGTTATCCCTGCACACCGGCTTGGGGGGCGATGGCAATAAGTCCACATTGGGTCCAGCCAGGAGCATCGGCACGGGTTTCAGTCCCCCAGAAGCATCCGAGCATCATCAGCATCATCAGCATCATCAACATCATCGGCATTATCATCAGCATCAGCATCATTTGCATCATTAGCATTTCAGCATTCTTGCATTTGCATCCAGTTTTCACATCCTAGGTAGTCAACGCCTTAGAATAGCTTGACATCATTTTCACCACTTTAGGTAGTCAGCGCCTTAGAATAGCTCGACAGCATATCATCATCCTAGGCAGTCAACGCCTTAGAATAGCTTGACATCATTTTCACCACTTTAGGTAGTCAGCGCCTTAGAATAGCTCGACAGCATATCATCATCCTAGGCAGTCAACGCCTTAGAATAGCTTGACATCATTTTCATCACTTTAGGTAGTCAACGCCTTAGAATAGCTTGACATCATTTTCATCACTTTAGGTAGTCAGCGCCTTAGAATAGCTCGACAGCATATCATCATTTTAGGTAGTCAACGCCTTAGAATAGCTTGACATCGTATCATCCTTATAGGTAGTCGGCACCTTAGAATAGTCTGACATTACCTCATTATTACCTCTAGGTAGTCAGCGCCTTAGAAAAGCTCGACAATGCTTTGTAGCTTAGGTAGTCAGCGCCTCCGAATTGCTGGGCATCGTTAACCCGGTTTCACACAACGTGGAGGATTCTGTGGAGTCCAAAATTTTGGGGCACCACTCAAGCATCAACCAGACTTTTCACATTCGTTACAAAGTCCAGTTGACGGGGGGCAATCTGTTATACCCAAAATTTTGACCCCCTGGTTAAGGTCTACGAGGTTGTGAGAGCCATCTCCATCAAACAGTAAGAGACTCCGGCCCGATCGGCGTGTTCCAGGGCCAGAGGAGCAGTTTTGTCGTTGTCAGGGGCGTTTTCGTAATTTTTAAGGCTTCTGAGTTCTCCTATAGGCTTTCTCTCTCCTCCAAAGGGTGCCCAAATCAGCTCGAAATGCTTTGATATTTTAACCCATGATAGAGGATGACATTTTAAGCATAATGGCGTTGGAATTTTGATTTTTCGAATTTCCAATAATTTTCTAGCAATTTCTGATTGAATCTGACGAGAAATTCAATTTAAAAATGCTCCAGCATTTAAAAAATTCGTTTCCACCTCAGAAAATTCATAATATCCATTCTTGACATGTGGTTAAAATTTCATAGCAAAATTCCTTTGGGAAGTTACTCAGTTAAAATATCGAAAAATCTTACTTTTACTAGATTCTCTTTATCTTTAAGAAAGTCTATATAAGGGGATAGGTTTTTGGATAAAATCAGAACCTCACATGCTGAAGAACCCTAGAGAGTCAGAAAACACGGCCTCTTCTCTCTCTCTCACGTTTTCCAACACCCGGCCACCCAAATCATACTGAAAATCCCCCGAAATCACCATCTAAACACGTTTTCCAATCCCCAAAGCACCAATAATCATCAAAACCTCACAAAAACACCTCTAAAACGTGAAGAACAGCAAGAACAACCAACAACCAGAAGCTTGGGTCGAAATCCTCTCGGGTCTGCCATCAACGGAGCACTCGACGAGTCCCGGTGTGAAGAAACATTGTGAATCCGAAGGTAAAACAGGTAGAAACTCCACTTCCCTGATTCACCACGGTATTATCTGTCTTGCCTCAAAATTTGGGCTCAAACTAACCTTCGTAGGCTTCTGTATTGCTGTTTATTTAAGCCTCTGTCAGATAACTTGTTTGCTAAGTTTCGTGCTTAATTCGAATTCAAATTGAAAACTTTCAATCACTAACGTCTTGTACATCTTTCAGGCTACACACCCATAAAATTTGAGCTCAAAACACCCTCGGGAACCTTCTGAAAACCCCTGTCCGTGGGTGGTCCGTGACCTCGGACCTATGGTCCGGGACCTCGGACGCGTTGTCCGAGACCACGGACACCCACGGACGGCGGCGGGATTTTAAAAATTCAAAATTTATGTTTTTCTAATAATGTCCGGGCCCACGGACATCCTGTCCGTGGCCCCGGACCTTGCAAATTTTTGTTTTCCTTTAATTTCGACTTTTCTGTATATTTAGGTTAACTGGGGTCCGTGGTCTCGGACGTTTGGTCCGTGGCTACGGACGTAAGCAAAATTTGACCTAATTCTGCCTCCGAAACCCTAGCTTAGGTAGCTTTTAATTTCACTTTAATTCTCTGTCAAAAAATGTTAAAAACAAAAAAAAACAGAAGCTCGCGCACTTAGGTTAAAACAACTCGTAATAAGCCGTAAATAAACTAAGTAGAGGAAAAACGACCTAGGAGGGGTAATGAAAGTAATTGAACCCTAAATAAGTCGAATATCAAGCCCCCGAACCCGGACTCTCCTTTCCTAATTTGATCTAGGTTAAAATTAGGTGGCGACTCATAATAGGTTCCAGTGAGCTAGCTTAGGTTTTAATAATTATTGTTTTAATGACATAGTTATTAATCTTAGGTTATAAGTGGACCTAAAACCCGACTAGATCCCAATCAACTTAATCCACATAGGATAGGGTTTAAAATCGAGGCTCACAGCCATCAAGTTACTATTCCAAAAGTAGCAAATAATGTCTTAAAAGCTAAATTAATCATTCTTCCTTCACTCACCTTGCTTCCCAGCCGACACCACCTTCCTTCAACCTCTCCTTGGCTTCTCCAGGTCGTGGCTAACTCACCAAGAACAGAAGAGAACATCAATTAATCTTGGTAAGCTAATTAAGCCTTGAAATGTTCATTTTCTTCACAATTCCTTCCTCTTTCCATGGAGCAAAGCATCAACCACTTCCATCAATGTTCTTAGGTTGTTATGGAGGTTAAATGGAGGGTGTATCTCGGCCTTAAAAAGGGAAGAAGGTGGAGAAAGCTAATCTTGTTCTTAAGGTATAAAAATGTGCTTTAAGCACATATCTTTTGATTCCCTTCAAATTCGGCTATGAAGCTTTGTTTCTAAGCTTATAATATTCATATTAACATACTTATCCAGTTGGTACATCAAGAGCTTCGAATTATAACCAGATCCAAGGCAAAAACACCATTTTAGGCATTTTAAACAAGGTAAAGATTAGCTATCTTCTAATCTGAGTTATACCAGTTTAAAGCTTGGTTTAGTAGCTCTTTTAACACTCTTTGCCTACTGTAAAAACAGGCCAAGACCAACCTTGTTTACCTTGGTATTTCAAGGTAAATTTTACCTTGAAAATTGACATTAAACACTTCTTATGGTTAGATCTTGCTTGGAGACTAACTATGCCTTAATTGCTGTTTGAAAACATGTAAATAACGCTGTGGAAATTTTATCCTAAGCTGGGCGTGGCCAAACAAGGCCTTAACTAGGCAAAAACAAGGTATAAATCACTTAAACCTTCACTTGGTATATTACTATGTAATTATACATATGTGTATAATTGTGCCGTGAGTGAACAAGGTATTTAAGGTCTTATTTTGACCTTAGGTGATTAAGGAATGGTTTAATAAATTTTATAACTAATTAATTAGCATAATTGTCAAATTTAAGACATTATGTGGAAAATTGGTAATTAATGAAAATATATGGTAAGGGCCGAGAGTTTACAGCAGTTTTGGGCATTTATGTGTAATTTATTTTATAAGCCAATGTTTGTAATAAGGCCATGTACTTTAGGCCATTTTATTTATGCATTTATAAGCTTTTAATTAAGTTTAAGTGCTAAATATGCATTACCGCAAATTATTGGGGTTATAGTGTAATTAAATTAAATTTGGGGGCTATAAAAGGGA
This sequence comes from Limonium bicolor, assembly GCA_023374045.1. NCBI lineage: Eukaryota > Viridiplantae > Streptophyta > Magnoliopsida > Caryophyllales > Plumbaginaceae > Limonium > Limonium bicolor. Next base: position 181,747,768 of record CM041782.1, read on the forward strand.
TATAGCCGAAATTTAGAAGTTTAAATGAGTTATATAAAAATTATAAGATTAATATAGTTTTGGGTGAAATTGTAAATATTGGAAAGTTAGGGGTAATCTATGTAATTACCGTGGGTGGAAGTAGGGTCAAAATGATGTTTGGAAGTCAAACATTGACCAAGCAAAGACTTTGACCAGATTTGATGATTTATTAATTATCAAATTATACTAAGTTATGAATTAAAATGTAAAAATTACATAACATATGGGTATATGTGTGATTACCGAAAGTTTTGGGTATAAAATGGTATTTTATACACCTATGGAGTATTAGGAATTTTTAGGAATTTATTTGGTTAAGTTTGGAGTTAATATGAAATATATAAGTATAATATATGATATTTTATAACATTGTTACAAATGGGTAACATGTGGGTAAAAACCGTGAATTATAAGAGTATAAGGTTAGGAATGGTATTTATAACCTTTTGGTATAGTTTGGTAATTTTTGGAGTTATATACAAGATTTTATAAAGATATATGTATAATATATAGTTTTAATGATATTAGAAAACTATGTATTATAATTTGGGATTGATTTGTAAAATCTGAAAGTATGGTGGGAATTAATAAAACCGAAAAGGCTATGGTCCATTTGGTATTTTATAACAATTTATAACTATAGGTTATAATTATTTTAATGACATAAATGTCATAATATATGTTATATAGCTATAATATAACATTATAATGATTATGTGGTGGATTTTGTAATATTCAAGAAAATAAATGCTGTTCGGAATTAATGGGAATTTTAGAACAAAATTTATAATATGGTTTTCAATGTTATAAAGGTTATAACATTTATAATATAAGAAATGTTCATTAAAAGAGAATGAATATATCATAAAGATTTACCATATAATAAATGGTCCATTAATACATGTATATGAATAAATATATGTTATGGTGTGGAAAAATACAATATGGTTCGATAACCATGTATTAACATAATTTAAAATGATATAAGGTGAAAGGAAAAAGAATTACAACCATTAGATATGGAAGCTCTAATGTTAGGAGTGTCCATGGAATAATAAGGATTCATATAATTCAAAGTATTTTTAAATACGAATTATACCACATTAAACTTGGAAAAACAAGCCTTAGGAAGATAAATACTAAGGTGAGATGTATAATAAACAATTAAGATTATACATGCAATATAGTGACAAGCTATATGATATACAAATGTGTATTAAATTACATGCGATAGTAAACGTTTAAAGTTAAGTATATTAATATACTCGACGTAACCACGCATGAAATATGATGTCTTTCCTAATCCCGAGATAAACCGAAAACCCGACAAAAGTTATCAGTTAGTAACGGGGAATAAACCGGGATGGATTAGTAACGGTACGGGGTGCCGTAGTGTGTTGTTACTATGAGATGCTGATGCATAGTGTGATGCATATTGATGGATTGTTAGAGACGACACGAGGAGCATCGGATCTAGCTGAATCATACTCCACCGTAATACTTTCAGGGTGAACGGTATGTTATTTATGTGGCTTGATTGTCTCTGAGGATTTCCTCAGTTCAGACATTGTGTGAAAATCTGTGATAAGATTGAATGTCTGCTTGTGTGAATTAATATGCTTGAGTTGTGTATTAATGCTGCTTTAATATTACTGTTGCACGATAACAGTACCGTTCGTATTATGAACATATTATAAAACGAACTAGCGACAATGATGCTATCTTATATGTGTAATATAAGGAACGTAAGTAAACGTTGTAGCATCAGGATAATAAGATATATATATTACCTGAGACTTATATACGGAGCATTGGCCCTTTTAACGCCGCTCTCGTATCTAACACTGGATCCCGAGTCTACATACTCAGGATTGGACTAACGACCTCAGTCTGTTGTGTTAGGAAAAATAATAAAACGATGTGATGGTATAGATAAGTTTATCAAGAGGATGTAGCTCTTGCTGTGAACTGTGATCCATTAACGATACTAGGATACCATGTGGTAACTGTAAGTATCAGGATAAATTTCCAACGAACTACAGAACGTTCGTAGGTCGGAGACTCTACCGCTGGAGTGGCTACTGCCGTGGGTGACCCGGCATAAGAGATGGGTAACTTAGAGACACGTCGTTCTAACGAGACGTTGTCATTAGACATGACTGAACAATTACGAACGACTATGCTAACTCGTACATTAGGCAAACATTATTTGGGCTTGCATGCCAAAGACGAGAGTTTATACTCGTCTATAATTCTCGTTGTTTCGCCTTGTTGTTCATTGGTTGTGCTTTGTGGTTACGTGTGGTATGTTGGTGGATTTGTTTGAACGAGCCATTATGCTCATATTGTGTGTTGTGAACTGGTTGTGTCGAGTCGCTGTACTCATGTGTGGTTTATGGTGGATTGTTTGGTCGGGTGAATCGCCGAACTCAATTATGAACTATTAAGTGTTTGTTGGAATGGAGTCTCTGTACTCATATAAGCGTTGTAACGCTTTCAGTGGTTTATTACGATGCGATGTGTGAAGCCGGGGGCTTGTTGGTTATTTGAGTTTACTGCATATATATTGTTGCTTTACAGTTTTAACATTAAACTACTTGCATGAAAATGAATTGCATGCTCTCGACCAAATAACTGAGGGTCCGAGGGGGCATGACAGTCATGTAACATATCAGCAGGGGCTGATTCCATACCACAAACAACCATTTTTTGCAGGTATGCAGCTTCCGGTGTCGACAAAGAGAGGGACGCGCGGGGTAGTTTAATTACAGTTGTTTTAATATGCACTGTTGCATTTTGATACGAACTTAGAAACGTGTATAGGATTGGAATACTTAGAATGCTCATTGTGAATGTATTTTATATTGGTTTGGGAAGGTTATATCTCTCTCTTGTTGTCACTGCGAGAAATTGTTTCGTATTTAAGAGTACATCAGGAAGCACGTTATTACTCGTATGGGCGAGTAAGAACGGTGACACCAGTAGTTCAATTGTTGAGATTAGCGCTGCGATTATATTGTTAAGTAAGATGATTAGGAGCCGATTAGAGTAGGGGTGTTACAATGACTATTAAGTGACCAATAGGGTCCAGGCCTGGCGTACTCAGCGTTTATTGCTGAGCCTTTATGGCATTACGTGTAGGTGATGACTACCGTTGGAGCAGAAGAGCGGGACCGGGTAGTTAGGGTTCTAATTACTGCACGAGACTTCATATTGTATTGGATGGGTGTTAGTTAATGTATTAGTAATGATGTATACAGTTGGGAATACCTAGAAACTCACTTGTCGTTAAAGTTACGTTTGGTTTAGAATGATGTATTGGTTAGTAACATGTTATCACTGCGGTTATGTATGTATTACCAGCTTTAGTTCTTATTCAATTTATTTCTGCTTCTTTACTCGTATGGGCGAGTAATGGCATGTGACACCCGAGTGAGGTTTATTAATGTGTTACTTCTGTTGTGAGACGCTATTGAATTAATGCTACGTGAGTGATTATTACGTGATTACGAGTGGGGTGTTACATTTTTACTATGGTCCGGGTTTATGTACCAGAATGTAAACCCGGACCAAACCCGGAAATATGTTTCTGCCTTGTTGTTAGGGTAGTCCGGGTATATGTACCGATTTACAAACCCTGACCAGCCCTGTTATACACCATTTTGCAGTTTTTCAACCTCTATTCAACCCCTATTTCATACCCAATCCTTTCCTAATATTTCCACATGTAATCTAGCATGTTTTTACACTATTTCGACACACAAAACCTCCTTAATTCATTCATTAAACTCATCACCCATTTCTTGGTTTCCTTACACCATTTTCCCACTCTTAATTCTCCTAAACCTCTTTGCTACAGATTTTGCTCTTCCTCTCTTCACTAACCCAATGGTTCTTTCATTGCATTATTTCCATTCCAAGTCTTACCCCACTACACTCTCTTCTAATCCAACCAAGGGTGATTAACTACTCATACTAACTCTAAAACACACCTAGCTATCCTAGGTTCTTTCTCCTCATAAAACACTCTTAATTCATCTAGTTTCTACCCAAATTTTGACAGAGTTTCCTTACAATTCTAATGTTCCCAAAGCATTACTTTCATTTACCTAAACATACTCAACTAGCCATATCCACTAGGGATACTAACATCACATAATTTCCTGCACAATCTCAACAATAATCCCAATGTGCATAAGTCTTAAATACTTGGCTCTAACGCCCTTAAAAATTAATATACACAATACCAAAATGCCTCCATTACTTGGTTACCATTGTAGTAGCTTGTACAATACTAAAGCAAAGTTGTTTTTCTCATACTACAAGCATTCAAAATCTGTTTCATAAGCCATACAAAATGAGCTCAAAGGTAAGTTCATTCACCTTGTGATTTCTAGTTTTCCTTTCCTCCTTTCCTTCTCCGTTATTCTTGCCCTTCTTTCTTTGTTTATTGTTTACAATTTGGCCAAGCTACAGCCCATGCTCAAAGTATACACAACACACTAGTAAATACACAACTCATGAATTAACCCTAAAATTCAAGAGGAGGTTTAAGGTTCCTAAATGAGAAATTACCTTCTAATCCCTAAATGAAGTGTTTGCCTGGCACAACAAGAACATTCCAGCTCTTCTCAGTTGCCAAAATCGACTGGAACAAGAAGCACAAAAGGGCGCAAGAGCTGGAAAATTCATTTGTCAAAATAAGGCTAGGAAAGAAGGGATTTTTTTAACTTCTTTATACCTAAAGACCACCAAGGAATGGTGTGGCTCAAAATGGACTAATTCAAGCTACAAATGGTGCCACAAACATGGATATGAGCTTCACCATTTTCAGATTTTGAAGGATGGGAAATAATCCCCAAGGTGGGAGGAGTTCAATGGTACAATTTTTGTAGAATTTGGACTTGATTTGTGCCTTGGAGATGAAGAAGAAGAGGGGGCTGAGTGGAGGGAGTTAAAATCGCCATTACTGGCTAGAGGTGGAAGAAGGAGTTCTGGTGGGAGAGGGGCAAACCGTGAGAGAAGAGAAAGATGGGGAGGAGAGAGACTCCCACCCACTTTTATTACTTTTTGCTTTACAAATTTTGTCTTCAAGTGCATAAGAGAGTTAAGAGAGGGGAGAGCTGAATAAAAACGTGGAAAACACTTAAAAAAAAGGAGCCAGCTTTTTATTTGCAAAGGGAGAGGGGTATTTTGCTCTTATTACAATTAACGCCCCAAAAGTTACCGTTTTTACACTATTCATTAACCGGAGCCCGTTTTCCAGAATTTTCTCGTTTAATTAATTTTAATGGCTCTAGACCTTCACTAATGTTTAATTATAGACATTTGATTGACTATAATTTTTACAAGTCTATTAAAACCGCTTAAAGTCACATTTTCCCGGTTTCCTCAAAAAACGTGCTTTAAGATTCGTTTGACTTTTTAACCCATTTTATGGATCCGTTTTCATCGGGAATTGTTCCCACATGTTCATTTAGGAATAATTAAGCTTCTAAAAATCTCATTAGCCTAATTAATCACTATTTTAAAGTTCAGGGTATTTCAGTCTACCCTCCCTTAAAGAACTTTGCCCTCAAAGTTGGTCAAAGTTGGTGAATTTACTATCTTTACTCATTTGACATCTCAAATGCAAAAGATCATACCTTCATACATCCTTACGGATTCTCCGATCCGTTACCCATGGTATTTACATACAATACCATGCAAGCACCATACAATCACTACAATCGGCACTACAACCACCCATCTAGTTTACAATACAAAATATATGCATACATACAATGCAAAGCTATCCCGCGGTAATGCAAAAATACTCTTTTTCTTCCTCTCCATGGGGGTCCATCCGAAGACAATTAGGCACACAGTCGTCCCCCATATCGAGTGATCCCTCAGGCACTACAGGTCATCTCTCGACACATGACTTCTCTATGTCCCGCTGCCCTTGAAAAGATACTAAACACCCCTACCACCGTCCTACCGGTCAACTCTTGAGCGTTGCTTGTCCGGTGCAGTGGTTTCAGAACTAATCCTCACTCCCACCGTCCTACCGGTCAACTCGGGACCGTTGCTCGTCCGGTGTAGTGGTTTCAAAACTGGGTTTTTGTTTTCAAGTTTGAAGGAAAATCCTTTTGCAATTATTAGTTAGAAATCCTTTTGAAAACACAATCAGTTCCAAATCCAATGTATGCTCATTACATCTACCTAAGCGTGTTTACTTGTGGCCACTTATAGGGAGCTTCAAGAATCATTAAACCCCAATGTGATCAGCACTGGTGTTGATCTGATCAGAATCAAGTTTCACGTCCCACATCCATTTCAAACAATCAAATAATTCAATAAATTATCAATTTCTATCTTTTAATTATTCTAGTGACGATCATACATCCATACATCTCCAAGGGATAGAACTCAGTCCATCAATAATCCTAAATTTTGTTTCCAAATAATTTACCTAGGAATTCTCCACTTTATGGGACTCATTTCGTTGATTATTCTTAATCATCCCAAATAATTTATTTAAGGAATACAATACTTGTGGAGCTTAGTCCACAACTCATTCTCAATTTACCTCAAAACAACCACCTAGGGAACTCAACTCCTCTAGGTTCTACATCGGTTTCATACTGACTCATGCATCACAATGCCATGTCTAACCTCAAATAGACATATACTATGGGGATTCTCATTCCCCAGGAGTTTCTCTACTCCTTTCTCCTTGTATACTCACACTCGAGTTAACAAGATAGGTATATTTATATACATGATATTCGCATCTCTTGTGCGCAATAACCATAACTAGGCTATGAATGGGTGCATATGTTTATGTAACATATGTACCAATCATCAAACAATTCTCATTTGTGCTATGCACACTATAGTTTACGTGTTTAATGCGTGAAACATACGCTAAGCGGTTTTTCGCTCTACCCCCCTTAAAAGGGGTTACGCCCACGTAATCTACCATATGTTATCATTGAACATTGGTTCACTAAGTTCGGGCATCCTGAAGCGTTTTAGCTTCCATGCGGTCTACTACACGATGTATCCTGGTCAAAGGCATTGATGGTTTAGTCCCTGCACCAAGAATTTTCATTGGAGTTTATTTAACTAATCACCGGTTCGGTTCTAGCCTATCAAGCTTCAAGGCATTGATAATTATCCATTACCTCATACTCGCTGGGTATATTAAACCTCTGAGCTAGGGCCCACTAGCTTCTGCTGCGCGACCCTGATAACTTCAGAGCTTAATTCGCCCTTTTTGTTATTCGTAATGTATTACACATTTACTTCTTATCCCTTTTATCTTGGGATATGCGGTTTCTCAACCGGCGCATGATATCTCTTACCGTACATGAGTTCATTGTGTTATAGATTTTCTATCCAGTTTCTGGAAATCTATTTTGCATGCTGCTGTATACCTCTGTGATTACTCACTTAGTTCCTCCGACTTGTTGTCGGTTGAGGTCGAGCTACTACGTCATATGTAGTGCTCCCTCCGTTGTTACTGGCTCGTGATCATTCCTTCTGAATTACACTCACCTACGGTTCTTGTACAAGTATTCTCTCATTGTACGACCCAGCATTTCATATGCATCAGTCCTTATAGTGTTCATAAGCTTCTTTCTGCTTTATTCTGGTGGAATTTATCTATTGTGATTGTTGGTCTGTCCAATGCTCTTTGTGCTTCTTTGGCCCAAGGCCGCACGACTTTGTTCCTAAGTTTTCACTTAACTGGCTTGCACCATGATAAGTGTCCAAAATGAGCATGTTTTATAGGTGTATTTCATATATTATATTAACACTTTTCTTGCTCATTTCTCCACTTCGGTCAGTTTTCCTGTAGTTTATGTTTTATTGTTTATCTCACAAATTTATTGGTTTAACATGAGGAAAACCAAGCTGGGAGTAAAGTAGACGAAGAGACGAACGCATAGACGCAAACGGCTTAGGAAACAGAGTCCAAACCAAGAATCTAGAGCCGGTCAAAGTTTGAAGGAAATAAGTCATGACCACGTGTGTGTCCGCATGGCCTTAGGCGGACAACACACGCGGACGACTCAGGGCTGCAACCGCATGAGCTTAGGCGGTTGTCAAGGCGGACGGCTCCCCCTTGTGACCGCCTCTAGCTAGGCGGACGCCAAGGCGGTTCCCACATGCAACCGCATGAACCGGGGCGGACGGCGAAGCGGACACACCTACAACCGCGTCTAGCTAGGCGGACGCCAACGCGGATGTGACTAAAAATCACACGCCAACAGTTTTCTTCTTCGCCCCGACTCTCTGCAACTTGCTACCATATCCATTACCAGTCGGCGCCTGTGGAGGGTGATTTTTCGGTATGAGGGGGGTCTATCTAAATATGGCCTGACTAAAAGCCTAGATCCTAGAAATTGCCATTCTGTGGAGGATGGAAACCCGTTCTTCTGGCAACCCTCAAATACCTACTGAATCGTCCGTCTTTCCCAGAAAGCATAAGGGGAGTGTAAGTGAACACTACACCCGCTCTCGATGGGCCCCACGCGGACTGATGCCTCTATAAGGCGGATTTGACTAGAGTCGCCACCTAGTTTGACCTAAGGAACTAGGAAGGGAGGAGAAGGGTTCTAAGAACCGTTAATTGACTCTGAGATTATTGCCTATGGATAGGACTTATCTGGTCATTTGCAGAGATTCTATTGTGGGTTCGCACTGGGTTACACCCCTTAGAAGTGGCAACGACCACGACTTCGGATTGGTGCCCGAGGAAACCTCGGTCTCCAATTGTCGGGATTACCTTCTTTCAAAACCTTATTAAAGAGATTCACTCAAAAGCCAAGGGTAGGAGTAGGACGGGAGGAGAGAGAGAGAGAGTGGATGAGGCGAGCTTTTCTGCCAAGCTAGCGCCAAGAAGAGGAATGGTGAATAGAATGAAGATTTGAGAAAAAAGCTTGAGGTTGAGTGTATGTACAAGACTTGGAGTATGACGGATTGAATTTTTGTGGGAGCCAAAGAAGGTTTGAGTGTTTGGGAGGTGTTCTAGTCGTGTTGTGGGGTTAAGGGGTATTCGGGTCAGTTGGTGTATTCAGGTTTCGAAGATGTTTCAGGCTTCTAAGAGTCTTCAAGAATTGGAGGTCCTAGGTGACTTAGAGTTGGTTCAGAGGAGGATTAAGAAGTTTTTATGGGTCCTAGAGCTCTAATGGAAATGTTGGATTGGTTTATTCGGAATTGTCTCTCTTTAAAGGTTTTTAAAACTGGAAAATCATTTTTTGTTGTGAAAGGGCGGATAATCCCGAGGGATTACCCTATGTACCCCCTCGAACATGACACTTAATTGATGGTAAGTGCCAAGGCTCGAAAGATGGGGCAATGAATTTATGTCGAAAAATAAGATTCAGAGAGAAACACCATGAATAAGATGTTCTCGGTCGAACCCTAATAACGTCTCTAACTCCCGAGTTTTAAAACATTAAAAACCGAAAATATTGAAATCGAATGGAAGGGAGTTAGATGATTCTGAAATCCCGGCTGCAACTAGGAAGGCCGTTACCTCCCAAGCACCCCGCCTTGTAAAAATCTAGGCTGCAATTAGGGGAGGTTTGTCACCCTAATGCCCCGCCTAAAGAGATCCAGACTGCGACAAGGGAGGTTATGACCCCAGTGCCCCGCCTCGGATTTTTATTTTGGGAAGGAAGACAAGTGATGTTCTAACCATGGAGAAAGTGTTTTGAAGGGGTTAGACATTTCTTGCTCCACGAAAACAATTTATTTGGATTTGAAAACTAAGTTAGAAAGTCTTGAAAGTTGTTCGGAATTCTCGATGAAGAAACACTGATTTTGAGAAAGGTTTTTAGGAGAAAACTTTCTGTATATGAGAGAAGAACTTTCTGCAATGGAGAAGAGTTTTCTGCGATGTGAGAAGAGTTTTTCCTTTTTAAAATCCCGCAAAATGGTTTCTTTGAAGACTTGATGAAACTTGAATAAAATGATGGCTCGAAATTCTTTTTGGGTTTTTGAAGTTTGAAAGAAACTTACAAGTTGAGTGTGGATTGGATGAAATGTATTTGGGTATGAGTTGAATTGAGCTGGATGAAATAGGTTTGAATTGAATTTGGTTTGAATGAATTGAGTTTGAATGAATTGGGTTTGAATTGGATTGAAGTTCGGTTTGGATTGAGATCGAGTTTGAATTGTTCGGATAAGGTCAAAATTGGATTAAGGTCAAAGTTCAGGTCAAAGGTCAAAATTCGGGTCAAAGGTTAACATTCAGGTCAAAGGTTAACATTCAGGTCAAAGGTTAACATTCAGGTCAAAGGTTAACATTCAGGTCAAGGTTAACATTCAGGTCAAGGTTAACATTCAGGTCAAAGGTTAACATTCAGGTCAAAGGTTAACATTCAGGTCAAGGTTAACATTCAGGTCAAGGTTAACATTCAGGTCAAAGGTTAACATTCAGGTCAAGGTTAACATTCAGGTCAAGGTTGATTCTTGTGGACTTGGTTTGATTTTTGTGGGTTTGGTTTGATTTTTGTGGGTTTTTTTATGGGCTTGGACTGAGGCTTTGTGGACTTGGGCCTTATTTGAGACATGGGTCTTTTATGGTTTTGGGCTTTCTTGGTTTTGGGCCATGGGTTTGGGCTTCGGGTTTTGGGCCTTGGGTTTGGGCTTCGGGGTTTGGGCCGGATCGGACTAATGGGCCACTTGGACTTTTGGGCCGAGTAGAGTGTTAGGCTGGGCTTGGGCTTTTGGGCCGAGGTTGTGTTTGGGTCAAGTGTGGGCGTTTGGGCCAAATTGGGTGATGGGCCGATTTTAAGGAGTAGTGGGCCATGCTTCGGGTTTGGGTTTTGGGCTCGGGCCAAACTGGGCCGAGTTTGGGCTTTGGGCTTGGGTTTGGATAATGGGCCAAGGAGTGGGCATTTGGTCGGTTTGGGCCTTGGGGCCTTGTTGGGCTTTGGGCCTTGTTGGGCTTTGGGCCGAGGGTATTGGGCTTGGATTGTGGGCCGAGTGTGGTTTGGGCCGAGATTGGGTTTGGTTTGTGGGCCGAGTGTGTTGGGCCGAGCTTGTGTTTGGTTCGTGGGCCGAGTTTGGTTTGGGCCAAGGGTATTGGGCTTGGATTGTGGGCCGAGTGTGGTTTGGGCCGAGATTGGGTTTGGTTTGTGGGCCGAGTGTGTTGGGCCGAGCTTGTGTTTGGTTCGTGGGCCGAGTTTGGTTTGGGCCAAGGGTATTGGGCTTGGATTGTGGGCCGAGTGTGGTTTGGGCCGAGATTGGGTTTGGTTTGTGGGCCGAGTGTGTTGGGCCGAGCTTGTGTTTGGTTCGTGGGCCGAGTGTGCTGGGCCGAGATTGGGTTTGGTTTGTGGGCCGAGTGTGTTGGGCCGAGCTTGTGTTTGGTTCGTGGGCCGAGTGTGTTGGGCCGAGCTTGTTGGGCTTGGATTGTGGGCCGAGTGTGCTGGGCCGAGATTGGGTTTGGTTTGTGGGCCGAGTGTGTTGGGCCGAGCTTGTTGGGCTTGGTTTCCGGTTTTTGGCCTTGGGCTTTGTGTTTGGTTTTTTGGGCTCGGGCCAAACTGGGTGATGGGCCGGTTTGGGCCTGACTGAGATGTGGGCCGGACTGAGAAGTGGGCTGGACCGAAAAGGAATTGGGCTTTGAAACTAGATTTCTAGTAAGAAGTTTGAAATTGGGCTTAAGTTATGTCTGAATGAAAAATAATTGGACTCACAAATGGATTGGATTTTGTTGATTGTACATTTTATTCTGAAATTAGGGGATGATTTGGAAAGTTTTAAGAGAAACGGGTATTCCTCGAATGGACCGTGTCTAGGACCCGTATGCATTGAGGATACCCAAACCTAAAGCTTTTCTAAAGTGGGCCTTAGAGGCCCACTAAAAGGGTCAACCTAATGGGCTATCTAGGGCCACCTGTCCTAGCCCGGTTTGGCTAGTTATGGGCTAAATCCGAAATAAACAAGATTTTGGGCCAATGTTTATACCAGCCCAAACAGAGTCAAGCCCAAACAAATAGGCCATCGAAATATGCCAAAGTGCAAACATGAATCTCAATAAAGCCACATAAACCGTATATACATATGCGCCTGAATTTCAGAAGCCAATCATAAATCATAGAGTAAATTACTCAGAACCCCCTTGAGGATTTGGGATATTACAGTTAACCCCCTTGTGTTTATCATAATTATTGGTAACCACCTCAAGGTTAAGGTATCTTTGACTACGAGCCCCCAAACTATAACTTTCTTATTAGAAAGTTAACTACATGTTGATCTATCAACTTAATCACATAAATAATGCCAATTTGGACAACAAAACTGCTTAATCAACCTCGTGCAACTCTCTCTCATCCCACTTAAAATGCATTTTCAAGGCAAGGTTGACATTTTTAGGAAAATAACAATACAGATTAAGTAGTGTTTTTTGTCTAGTCTAACATTACTAATGTGATTAAGCTGATAGGTCAACACGTAGTTAACTTCCTAATAACAAAGATATAGTTTGGGGGCTCGTAGTCAAAGATATCTTAACCTCGAGGTGGTTACCAGTAATTATGATAAACACAAGGTGGTTAACTGTAATATCCCAAATCCTCAAGGGGGTTCTGAGTAATTTACTCTAAATCATACATACTCAGGACCGAATCTCAAGGGTTACCGAAGTAGTGTGGACGCGAGGGTAAATCTCAGAGATAACCAAAGGACAAAACCGATTTACTTCCTCCTAGAACTTTCAAATAAAGCAATGATAAAGTGAAACCTAATGTATGGGTTGCTAATCCATTATCCCTCTCTACTTATTATCTTTCAATGGCCACACAAAGGTTAGTATACAGGAAACAATTATATACAAAACTAGAATCAACTCTGTCCAGGTTAACTAATTGAAGCGTCACTTAGCCTGGGCTAATCAGAAATGGGTAAACATGCTCACATGGACTTGGTCTAGCAAAGATAAAGATACAGTGTAACTTCTTTTCCTAAATGAGAAAACAGAGAACTATTCTAACCGGTAACAGACATGGATTTCAAAATATATATCATCACAGTGTAAATTCAGTTTAGAATGAAATACCAGGACTGGAGACGTGAGCCCCCTGCAAAACAATGAATATAACATCGGAACAAAGTGGAACAGCAACGACCGAAAGTTAGTTCATCAGCTACGAGGAGTCAGATAATATTCATAGTAAAGAAAAGGAGATGCCACGAGTAGTGGGAATTCGAACACAGCATTATAGTTTCATGGGAGTTACTAATCCAAATCGGCGAGTCGCGCAAATCTATTCCACCGCAACATAGAGATAGTTAGGAAAACTTTTCTGATGGCAACAGACCCTGCAGGTTAGTTTGAGCAGGAGCAAACGGCATGCAGAAAGAAATTGATCCGAGAGAATAAAGCGACAGTTTCGAATGAACACTTGAACGGGTAGACCACATACTCTTCCGGTGTAGACCGACAACGAAAAGATAGTTCCAATAAACCAAAAGGAAGTACCGATCGAGGGGAGGTATTAGACAGAAAGACAGGAATCAAACGGTAACCATAAATATCTCTCGATCTTGCTCAAGACCACGTTAACACATAAAACATTGCAAACATAACCGAAACACCTCTGGTCTTGCTACCCTTCGCGAACCATGCAAAATGAAGGGAACAACAAAACAATGGAGCAAATAAACTGATATACCGTAGCTACTTAGGCAGAACCCGAGGTTTCACCCTCAAACGACTTCCAGACTTGCTTACGACTTTCACCATCCATATCGGTTTTAGAACATATGAACATGGGGAAATCAGGGACGAAAAGGGAGTATCAACTTGTACCCGGCGCTCAACATTCTCCAGAACCCGAGCTTACGAAATGGAGATTCATAGCCTGAGTTCTGGGTTTTAACGGAGTAAACATAAAAAACGAACATCGAAGTAAAAGAAAACAGAAGAAGAGAATGGGGAAGGGACTGACTCATTCTTCGGAAACATGTCTCCGACAGAGCCGGGCGTTCGCCCTACCATCACCCAAAAGGGGTCATCTGGTCGAGAATTCCTTTTCGGAGGAATAAGCAGCAGAAAACTTCAAAGCGAGTACCAAACCGTCGTCGGCCGGAGAAGAAAATGGATGGTACTTACTCTCCTTTGCAAGATTCGAGGTGGTGTAGTTGGGCGATAGAGAGTACGAACTTCGGTCGGGGACGGGAACTCAAAGGGCGAGGATGGGTGGTGGGCGTGGGTGGTGATTCGAAGACGGAAGGATGATTCAGAGGAGGCGAAGGGGTTTTTCTGGGTGATTCTCACTCACTGAACTCGGGAAGAAGAAGAAACAAAAGGGCGATCGGGTTTCTGGGTGTTCGTCGTCTTTCGCTTCTTCGAATACAGGCAAAGCGAGGAATACCAAGAATGAGACAATCAGAATGATGGGGATCGGTGTCGGCTTAATCAAAAACGTCTGTGATACTGTAGGGTTTTTAGAATGTTTTATAATGTGAGAATGGGGTGGGTGAACATGTGGCACATTAGGGTTTCACTAGATGAATGTGGGCCTTTTTTAGGAATTAAAACGGACCCAAACCGGGAGAGTCCAACATTTACAAAATTTGAGATTTTCAAAAAAAAAAAGCTTCTACCGAGTTTCGAACTCGGCACCTAGTGACTTCTTCTCACGCTCTCTACCGGATGAGCTAGGACAATATTCAGTAAGTGGAGCGACGAAATAAAAGAAGAGCCATATCGCGAGTTAAGGCAAAATAAAAGAGCAAACCTTCGCTCGTGCCCAGAATCGAACCCGAGACCCATGGGTTATATCCGAGAGTGTTCTAACCAGTTATGCTAGATTAGATTTCAGTGTACTCATGAGAAGAAAGATACAAGAGTCCTGATTTCGACTGGGTAACTCTTCTGAAAAAGAGAAAAGCTACCAATTTCAAAGAAATGCGCACTAAAGGTGAGAAGATTAATCTAACGACACGAAAGTATGAAATACAATTAAAATAAGATTCAAAAAAGTAATGAGATATAAAATAAAAGAATAGCACATGTACATGAAATAGTGAAAAATTAATGCTCGTAATGAAGATAAAACACTTAAAATAAATGGAAACAATAGTAGTAAAAGGGACACATGAAATAATGAAAATAACGATGATAAAGCGGGGGAAATCAAAAGGAAATGATAAATAATAAAAAAAGTATAAATCGATCGAGTACATAAAAATAATATAAGGTAATAACAAAACTGTGAAAAATTTTAAAACGAGAGCAGCAAAATAAGTATACGAAATGAAGTCAGTCAAAAACAGATTACGACAAAAAGCTCGTGCTCCTCCTCCATAGAAATGTGAGGTTTAAATGTCGGTAAAAGGAAATTCATTTGATCGAAAACGGGACGACCGCCTTGTTTCTAGAAGCATTTTTTTTTCAATATGAGATGGGTGAGAATTTTTGGTGTCTACAGATGGCTCCCCTTGATTCAATTCTGCAATAGAAGGCTTGCAGAATTGGATCAAGGTTGACGGGACGCCAAAAATTCTCACTGTGGCTTGGGGCATTCCCAAGTGTGAGATATGAGTACCATACGAGTGGGGACTTATGACGGGCCCCGACTAGACTTCGGCGTCTAGCGCTAGGACTTGTGACGGGCCTAGAATGTGATAGTCGGTGGTATGAGGACTAACGAAGGGCCCTCCCAACTAGATCTCGGTGTCTAGCTAAGGTCTAAAGACTAGAATACGACCAATCTACCTATGCATGAGGACTAAAGAGGGCCTCAACTAGATCTGGGTGTCTAGCTCTAGGACTGATGACGGGCTAGAATGCATCTTCGAATGTATGAGGACTAACGACGGGCCTAACTAGATCTCGAGGTCTAGCTTGGACTAAAGACGGGCTAGATACAACGGTATACTAAAGTTATGCAAGGGCTAACGACGGGCATCAACTAGATCTCGTGTCTAGCTCTAGGACTGATGACGGGCATAGAATGCATCTATCAGATTGTAGGAGGGACTAACGACGGGCCTCAACTAGATCTCGATGTCTAGCTCTAGGACTAAAGACGGGCCTAGAATACAACCGGTATATAAGTTATGCATGAGGGCTAACGACGGGCCTCAACTAGATCTCGGTGTCTAGCTCTAGGACTGATGACGGGCCTAGAATGCATCTTCGAATTGTATGAGGACTAACAACGGGCCTCAACTAGATCTCGATGTCTAGCTCTAGGACTAAAGACGGGCCTAGAATACAACCGGTATATGAGTTATGCATGAGGGCTAACAACGGGCCTCAACTAGATCACGGTGTCTAGCTCTAGGACTGATGACGGGCCTAGAATGCATTGAAGGAGTTGTGCGAAACTCACTGCAGTAAGTGGTTAATCTGAAGTTGTTTCTGATTGTAGGTTGATTCGAGGTCGGGCGCTCTCTGTGGGCCATCTGATCCCTCATGAGGGATTTGAGGGTTGGAAATCTACCTTAGGTGTTGTCGTATTCGACTGTATGAGTGCAGGGTTTGACGGGATTGGGTGATTCCGAGATGATCGGATGGCTCCAGCACGGAGGGTAGCCTTGGTGTGAATAGTAGATTCATGGTTTGACTGCAAAGGTCAGGTGTGGTTTTTGAGGTCGAGAGAGGGTTTCGGTCGATGGCTCCGACATGATTCGGGGATGGCTCCGATAATGACTCCAGAGAAGAGTTTTGGAATGATCCTGGGAAGTTCTGGGATGACTCCGGTATAACGCTGAGATGCCTCCAGTATAGCACTGAGATGGCTCCGGTGTAGCACTGAGATGGCTCCGGTTTGATCTATGACTCCCTTGTGAGCAACGACTCTGGGAAGGTTGATGAATTCGGGTTTGATATGATCTGAGGGCTCCGGTATGATCGGATGGCTCCAGTTTGATCTGTAACTCCCTTGTGAGCAACGACTCTGGGAAGGTTGACGGGTTCGGGTTTGATATGATCTGAGGGCTCCGGTATGATCGGATGGCTCCAGTTTGATCTGTAACTCCCTTGTGAGCAACGACTCTGGGAAGGTTGACGGGTTCGGGTTTGATATGATCTGAGGGCTCCGGTATGATCGGATGGCTCCAGTTTGATCTGTAACTCCCTTGTGAGCAACGACTCTGGGAAGGTTGACGGGTTCGGGTTTGATATGATCTGAGGGCTCCGGTATGATCGGATGGCTCCAGTTTGATCTGTAACTCCCTTGTGAGCAACGACTCTGGGAAGGTTGACGGGTTCGGGTTTGATATGATCTGAGGGCTCCGGTATGATCGGATGGCTCCAGTTTGATCTGTAACTCCCTTGTGAGCAACGACTCTGGGAAGGTTGACGGGTTCGGGTTTGATATGATCTGAGGGCTCCAGTATGATCGGATGGCTCCATTGCGATTGCGTGGCTCTCTATACGGCCCTGAGATGACTCCGGCGAGGCCCCGGGATGGTTTTCTTGACTGAGGCGAATTCCTCCATAGAGTGATGGCAATGACCTCGTGGTTCGAGGGGTGGATGGTTTTTATTTGGGGCGGGGTCGCACCCTGAGAGGGTTGCCTACGTACTCAACTCCCTGTTGAGATCAGACCTTACGTAGTTCATGATTTTCGGAGGATGGGGAATTTGATGGCGACGAAGAGATGTCTTGCGGGGATGTTTCTCAGATCAGCGCCCGAAGGTCTTTAATTTTCTAATCCATTGACCGCACGATTTCCCATGTGATGGGGCAGCTGTTCGATCGGGCTTGCTCTTAACTGGTATATGCAAAAAGCTGGATGTTATGGTGCAATCTCTGTTGCTGTTGTGCGACGACATTATGTCTGAACCAATGAAATGAGCTGAATGCAAATCTATTCCTACATGCATTTTTCGGAATTGGATACGATTGAATGCAAAGGGGATGTCGTGTCAAGGTGAGCTCAGCCAAGAATTCTAGTTAAGTCAGATTAGTCATTTCTAAGCCACTTCCTTCTTGAAAATCTTCCCGAAAGAAAGTCTCTCGAGATCTCCTATACCTTTCCGTTTCCTCCCTTAAGGTCAGTTAGGCTTTCTTTGATCGAGGTGATAAACACTCGTTTTTTTTTTCTTTCTTCCTGATCTCTCTGACGCTCGTTTGTGCACGATTGCATTGTCAAGAAATGACGCGTTGCTGCCGTTCATATTTCAAATTTGGTACTCTTCGAATCAATCAATCCTCGTCTCTAGGTCAGAGGTCTTTCATTGGGTATAACAGGGCTGTGGGGTTTTAAGTATGTCGCACGGGACATGAGGACTTGTTTGGGAATTGTGGAGCTTTTGTGCAAATTAGGATGTGCTTCGCCTTTGCCATGGGTGGAATGGTTTCGGACTTCTTTCGCGTTTGTGCGGATCATGATGTGTTTCCGTTTTGATTTACTGCTTTCCTTGAGTAGTTTATTTGCACTTTTGTGTTTGACATCTTCGTTCTTCTCTATTCCTCGAGAATGACTGTTTCGCGTGACGTAAGGCTTTCGTTTCCTTCTTTACTTTTTGAGTTTTTTTTTTTTTTTCATTTCTTCATTTTCATCTTCTTTGGGTATTTCTCTTTCAAGCTTTTTTCATGCATTAGATTGCGGGGAAGAGACCGTGGCTCTGGCTCTTTTATCCTCTTTTGCAGGGGCGGGTCATCGTGTGATGTGGGGTGGCATGTTGTGGAGCTATTTCCAGAAAGATTTTCAATGAAAGGCTCAGCGGGGCTCACTAAGGGATCATGCTTTAGGGTCAAAAGGGCTTCTGGCCAAGTGGAGGTTTTTTTCTTCAATCCTAGATGCCTCGTCATCCCTATCGACAAATATTGCTTCCTCTACTATTCCCAAATTTGACATGAATGGTAATGCGCCTTCCTTGTCAATGTTTGGTTTCGTGAAGGGGATCCTCACATGGTGCTTTGAAATTTAAATGCATCAAGCGCTCTGGGTTTTACACACTCTGCGTTTCTCTCATACACTCAACTCTCACGGGAGGTTAGAAATCCTTTCAAGACCTCTTCGCGGAAAATGATGCAAGAGTTCGGCGGCCTTTGATGACTTATGTGACTTTCCTAGAATTAAAGATTGAGATGCACCTCGACGCTAGGAATATGCAAATGCAAATGCAATTAAGCTAAACCTAATGCAGATGATAATGATAACTTTTGTGTGGATGCATTTTCTTTTTTTCTTTTTTTTTAGATGTTTTGTATGGATGCGTTTTTTTTTTTATGGATGCATTTTTGTGGATGCGTTTTTTGGATTTTTGAAAGGATGCGTGTGGTTTTTTTTTGGATTTTTATGACGGCTCAGACATAATATCGTTTCAACCGGTCGAGATTGACGAGGCTTTGAAATTCTTCCCCATCTACATCTATCAGTAATACAGCACCATGAGGGGTTATTTCTTTCACCAGATAAGGGCCCACCCAGTTCGGCCTGAGTTTCCCTCGTGGGTCTGGCAGATCTTTTCTCAACTCTTTCAGAATGAAATCACCTACTTGGATATCTGGGTGCGGGTGGAGTACTGTTCTGTAGGAAGCATGTTTTCTTCATCATATTCCTCTTCTTCGGCCTCATAAGTTTGCAATGAATCAAGCGACAAAGGAGACGAACTTTCTGAATAAACTGAATTTTCATT
Organism: Limonium bicolor; assembly: GCA_023374045.1. Classification (NCBI taxonomy): domain Eukaryota; kingdom Viridiplantae; phylum Streptophyta; class Magnoliopsida; order Caryophyllales; family Plumbaginaceae; genus Limonium; species Limonium bicolor. The sequence goes on from CM041782.1 coordinate 181,767,385, forward strand.
ATTATACGAGGAGTTGGATAAGTCGGTGATTGACAGAAAATTGCCACCATCTTTACAAGTGAAAATAGATGGTGACGATCCTTCTCCTATTTCGATTCTGTTTGTATTGTCGATGTCTTCATTACAACTGCCATTGCTACCATCACTGATATTACCGCTATTGCTACCACCATTACTATCATCACTACTTCTAGCTAGACTAACTATGTAAAGCTCCTGTAGAGTCGGCTCCCCTTTCTTGACAAGACATGCTCCATGACCATCTACCGAGGGTGCGGGGTCCTTGAACACTGATGATCGTGACTCTGCTCTCCGCTACTCCTTCGGGCATTCCATGGTCGCATTCCTTGCCGTCATGGTCTTTAAGGCATGAGTCGAGGGAGAGTAAGGTGGTCCACCAGCTCTCCCACTCCATTGCCTCTAGATGCTCCCGAGCCCGAACCACTCTCTGCTCATCATAACTCACAGATATGTACGGTTCTAGATAAACTGATAAGGAATTGACTACGGAAGTTGCATGTGAGTCTGTTAGTATCATACCTGACGCCTCTGCGAATCCTAAGCCTGCTCCTCGACCTCCAGCATATGGCACTAGTGGCTCTACCATGCCCTGCAGCTCCCTTCCTAACCCATTCCCCTGTTGGTAGCCCATCCGAGACATCATGTGCTGCGATGCGGGGCTATAGATACTAGGGTCGAAGTACAGAGGAGAGATGGAAGAGGTTTGACTTACCTGTTGCGATTCAGTCCTTTCATTGGTGATCATGATCATATTGCACATGACAGTGTTTCTCTTTCTTTGCTTCTCAAGGACTTTTTGGCGGCACCAAGCCTCAACAACTTCTAGCGCCTTCATTTTTTTGTAGAGGCCCTCTGCCTCAGAAGCTAATACCAGCAAAGTTTCCAAATTCCTTTCTATCGGTCGACCCATGCAATATCGGAAAAAGATTGGCACCTTCCTTTGATACTTTAATTGGTTGACAGTGTTTTGAGCCCTATTTTTCTCCTTCAAATACTCCCTCATCAAGGAGGGTATATCGAAATGAATCTCCTGACGGGGAACCTTGAAGGTATCTAATAGCGGTGCGGGTGTGACAAATGGGGAGGGATTCCGTCGGTTCACTTCCGTTGTACTCCCGATGTCGTCAGCTTTCACAATTTTGCGAAGGTCTGGCAGACTTCCTTCTCTTTCTCTGAGCCTTATCATATTTACATGCTGGGGGATGGAATTGTTTTGAGTATTTGGATTGGCGTTGGGGAATTGCACCTCCCCTGCATCAATTAGATCTTGTACAGCATGACGCAACGCTCTACAGTTTTCCGTACTGTGCCCCTTCATCAGATGGTATTCACAGAAGCTTTTCACATCGGGCCCAAGTTGGGTGATTCCTGGTTTGGGATTTGGGTGCTTCAGGAGGAAACCACTTTCTTTCAACTTCTTGTATGCCTTATTCAACGGCATCCCCAATGTTGAGTATTGTCGCTGGGGTCGGGTTTGAAAATCACGGGGAGGAGGCATTGCCCGATAGTTCTGGGTTGTCCCGGAGGATTGTGCCTGATACACTGGAGGTGTGGGAGGCTGGTAGTCGGTGAGGGTTCTAGGTTGCACCTGATTCACTGGAGGTGTTGGGACAGTCTTGTTGTTGTCATTGTTGTTGTGATTGTTGCTGCTATCACGGTTTTGGCGGTTCTGATGGTATGAAGTTCTGGGTCCTGATCCAGGGAGGTTCAACCCTTTTAATCTTCCTGCCAGTGCTAACTCTTCGGCAGCTGAAGCAGCAGCTTTCAAATGTTTGAAGTCACAAATCCCAAGGGACTTTAGATGATCTGAGTATGGACCCTCCAGACATGAGATTATTATTATTATCTGCTCATCTTCGGTAGGGCGATCAAGCATTTGGCCGGCCACCTCCCTCCAGCGATTGATGAATTCCATGACCGTCTCATTATTTCTCTGCCTCATGGTCTCGAGGTCTCTGCGGGTGACCCCTAGATGGGCATTGTAGTATACTGCTCGACGAAGGCCTGATAAACTTCCTCCAATTTTTTTCCAGAGAGATCTAACCTTGAAACCCATGCTTGCGCAGATCCTTCGAGATAGCTAGGGAAGCATATAATTTTCATCTCATCGTTCAATCCATGCATTGTCATTACCCGATCAAACTGAGAAAGGTGATGTCTGGGGTCTCCTTTCCGCATATTTCGAGATTTCGGGGAGTTTTAAATTTCTGAAGCTTAGAAATCGGCTCATGCTGAAATAGGGAAACCAAGCATCTTGGCTTCCCCTAGCGCACTTAGCCAAGCAGTTTCTTCACGGATTTTCTTCCAGTCCTCCATGTTAGATGAGGGGTTTTCAGTAGGAAGTGGTTGAATTTGAGGTTGTTGATACCCATGGATTAGGTGACTTGATGGGTGTGGCAGTAGCTGAGTGTGGGGAATAGCTTCTTCGAAACGGACAGCATGTCCTGGAGCGGTGTACTGATATTGTCTCATCTGGATCGGATCAGGGATAGGTGAATTCGGTAGAAAGTCTCAGGTGGTCTAGACCATTCATGTTAGCAATTTGAGGGCAGTCCCAGTTGGTAGAAAGGTGGTAATTTTGGGAAAGTGGTTGGAACAGTTGTGGTTGTGGTCAAGATTGGTGGTGGCATGGGTGCCCCAGAAAGTAAGTCAGCCATTCGAAAGGTTGTGGGGGGAATGGTGGTGTGTTCATTGTTTGGTTGTGGTGTGGTATTGAACATGGGGTTTTGGGTAAACGTGAGCTTGGGTGTCTCGTCGATATAATCATCTTCTGGATCAGTAAGGTAAGGCTCCTTCCCTTTGCTCATTCTTTCTCTGCGCAGCTCTTCCTCCAGACGTTCAATTGTCTGCCTCATCATCCTTTCATTCTTCGCTGATTGTTCCAGCATGCGGTAGAGAACGTTCGGATCAAGGGTTGGGGCACTTGCACTTGCTCTTGCTGCACTTGCACTTGCTTCTATAGCTGAGGCAGCCGGGGCATTTTCTGAAGCGGTAGGATTCGTCAGAGTTTGATCCATTGTTTCTGATGAGGTTTCAGTTGTAGTGTCACTGGCCAGCCTGCCCCGGGAATCTCTTTTCCACAATCGAGTAATGTTGGCAAAATTGGTAGAAAACTCCTGACACTCTGCTCTGCTCTGGTTGGTTTCTGCGATACCAGGGAATATGGAATGTGTGGACGATGTTAGTATGAATGTAACTTAAAAAGGTGAAGAGGGAGAGGTGAAAAGGAGGTCATCCCCGATGTTGATGAAACGAGGTACTTCAATAATTAAATCCTTTTGTAAAAAGATAAAGCGGAAAAGGCGCACAAGCCGATTTCCATTTCAAGAATAAACGTCATACTATTTCATTGCTCGATCGAGATTGCATATATCGGGGAAAATGGGGGTTACATCCGAGTTCATAGGGGAAAACATAATGTTAGATAATATTACATAGCCGAACTCCACGATAAGGGGGAAGGGGAGTTACATCCAAATTCAAAAGAGGGGAAAATTACATCCGAATAGTCAAATTTCGATTACATAGCCGAACTCCATAATAGGGGGAAAGGGGAGTTACATCCAAATTTAAAAGAGGAGAAAACTACATCCGAATAGTCAAAATTTCGACTACATAGCCGAACTCCATAACAGGGGGAAAGGGGAGTTACATCCAACTCAAAAGGGTGAACTTCTACTAGTAACGGGTGATAGCATAGGAGATCAACCGATAGTCTTCTGCCGCTTGCACTCCTCCTTCTCCCTCTTTCTTTCCTGACGGGTAGTGGGAATCGGTTGCAGGTCCTCCACAATCGGCAGTCGCGGATCTTGGGTAACTACTGAGTGGTGCGGGTCATAAGCACTTTTTATCATCCGATCGACGCGCATAGTCAACCATGTTTGATACTCTTCGCTCAAACCAAAGTACTTAATCTTGAAGATGGCCCACTTCATTCCGGAGTTATAAACCCCAGCAATGTAGTTGATGCTACTATCTGTGTACCGACGATCTACCGAGACATTGCTTCTGGCTCCGGGTACGGTCTGCTCTCGACCGAATTGGCGCATCGCTCTGAAGGGAAAATAGTGATAAACCTTTCTAGCCTCAATGTCACCCATCCTCCTGATGAGCTGATTGAACAGTTCCCCCTTGAACATCCCAGTCACGCAAAATCCAATTAATCTGCCAATCATAACAACGGTCCATAAAGTAAGCTCTCCATCCTGCTTCAGGCTTTTGTGCTCGCTTCCGGGCAGTCGGGAAAGTATCTATATTCACACTTTATACACCTCCACCTTCTTCATCAGCCCAAGGTGATCAAACAACCATATTTGGAGAAGGAGCGGGCTTCCTAAGAAAAAGGTTTCCAAGGCTCCGGACTCCTTCCAGCGGTCCAAAGCTCTCACCATCTCGGCCACGACCACCGTCCCGATACTTTTCCTTCTTCTAAGGCCTTCAGCAGGTAGATTACTCGTGGGTTGATCCTCAAGTCTCTTTGTCGAAACAGATAGAGCCCCATGATGCAGAGGTCAAGCACTCGCCTTTTGGTGCTTTTGGGATAGTATGGTTGGTAGAATTGTTGCAGGAGATCTCGCAGGCGTATGCTCATGCTACCAAAACTTTCAACCTCCTCGATCCTTACCCCCAGAAAATCAGCTGCAAACTTCGGAGTATGCGATCGCTCGACGGGGATGGTGGGCATCTTTGATGGGGCTTGATCTTAAGCAGTGCATCCATCTCAGCGGGCAAGATAATCAACTCTTGGAGGTTGAAGCGGTACAGATGGTCCGTCGAATCCCAATAAGTGACTGACTCGAACAAGGCTTCATAGTCAACGGCCACTCTACACATTCTAGCAAGTCCAGCCAGCAGCGGCTCGTCAGGGCCTTTCATCTGAGCGCAGTAGTCCCTGAGTTCCTTGGCAAAGGTGACTCCTGGTGACGCTCCACTTGGTAGGGGGTCATTGGAGCTTGTCCTTCATTGGGTTTTCCTCTGCCCTGCTTCTGTTCACTTTCCTAGGGCACTTCTTCTCTCCAGGCACTGGCACTAGTCTGTTCATCATTTTGTCCTGCAAAAAAGAGGAAATAAAATGGAAAAGAAAGGGAGAGAATATGAGATAGTAAGAGTCGGGGGAACGATTAAGCAATTACTAGTATGACCGTTTATCCTTGGAATGGAAATTAGTTTTGAAAACTAATTTTGAGAGAGGGTTTGAAAAATCATTTTGAAAGTGGTTTTGCTAAAATCGGTTTTTGAAAAGGTTTTGAACATCGGTTTTGATTTTGAAGTAAAGGAGTTTAGGTTTCAAAATTCTTGAATGGTAGCAAGTAAAACAGTTTTGACACAAGTGAGAATTCCGAACGTTTTAAAACAGATTGGTTCGAGAAAAAGGTTTGCACACATGTATTGCGTATAGTAAATCGTGGCTGATGTGGGAGCTGAGTGCGAATGATTGGGATAATCACCTTCCAACTAGCCACACGAGTCACGGCCGGTGATTATCACAACATACTCACTTTCGGGAAACTTGGGGAAGTACTGCATGGGAACCGGTCTCCCTCGTCTGCATCAGGTGTGTCTAAAGTCCAAATTATTCACTGACTACGTTGTGCCATGTATGGGTATCCGGTAAATACGGATCCTCTATGGACGTGTAGCGTGACATTGGGCTTTAGAGACAGTGGTGCAGCGGAATCATGGAGAACTGAGCCCATGCAATCTTCAGGGTAAGGCAAAGGGTGGTCAGACAGACGGCATACAAGGGGGTGACTACCCATAAGCCCATCTTAGACACCGGATAAGGCAGCTGGACACTGAAGGCTCATGGCTCACTATATGCTGGTTTAGACTCGGGTAATGGAGGATATTTTGGATCATGAGTTTCAAGGCGTTGGTCTTGGACCGTATTACCTCGTGGGTTAACTCCTTCTAGGAAGGACCCAGCTCATGGGGAATCAACCGTGGACCGGTTGGGGATCCCGTGACTCGTGGACAAATCGGGTGACACAGAGGAATGCATGTCCTATGCTACCCGATGCAACAATGGGTTGACTCCTTCTAGGAAGGCCCCATTTACAAAAGTAATAAATAAGCAATAAATATTATGTCATGCATGAAGAGCAGTAAACATAACACATAAACACACACATAAACACAAAAGTGAAGCATGCAAATGGTAAAGCACACATATGGCACTCAAGGCCGATCTCGAACTCTGAACTCTCATCTAACTATCTCTAAACACACTCTAAGTGTGGAGTAGAGTAGTCCTATGGCTTTGAAATGAATCTCTTGAAGGTTTTGAAAGAAGTGGGGAAATCTCGACAATTTTGATGGAGTTCAGTCTTCCAGTTTGAGAAAAACTTACTCAAGTTTTCCCCAGCAGAGTCGCCATTCTGTGGAGGGTGATTTTTCGGTATGAGGGGGGTCTATCTAAATATGGCTGACTAAAGCCTAGCCTAGATCCTAGAAATTGCCATTCTGTGGAGGGTGGAAACCCGTTTTCTGGCAACCCTCAAATACCTACTGAATCGTCCGTCTTTCCCAGAAAGCATAAGGGGAGTGAAGTGAACACTACACCCGCTCTCGATGGGCCCCACGCGGACTTATGCCTCTATAAGGCGGATTGACTAGAGTCGCCACCTAGTTTGACCTAAGGAACTAGGAAGGAGGAGAAGGGTTCTAAGAACCGTTAATTGACTCTGAGATTATTGCCTATGGATAGGACTTATCTGGTCATGCAGAGATTCTATTGTGGGTTCGCACTGGGTTACACCCCTTAGAAGTGGCAACGACCACGACTTCGGATTGGTGCCCGAGGAAACCTCGGTCTCCAATTGTCGGGATTACCTTCTTTCAAAACCTTATTAAAGAGATTCACTCAAAAGCCAAGGGTAGGAGTAGGACGGGAGGAGAGAGAGAGAGAGTGGATGAGGCGAGCTTTTCTGCCAAGCTAGCGCCAAGAAGAGGAATGGTGAATAGAATGAAGATTTGAGAAAAAAGCTTGAGGTTGAGTGTATGTACAAGACTTGGAGTATGACGGATTGAATTTTTGTGGGAGCCAAAGAAGGTTTGAGTGTTTGGGAGGTGTTCTAGTCGTGTTGTGGGGTTAAGGGGTATTCGGGTCAGTTGGTGTATTCAGGTTTCGAAGATGTTTCAGGCTTCTAAGAGTCTTCAAGAATTGGAGGTCCTAGGTGACTTAGAGTTGGTTCAGAGGAGGATTAAGAAGTTTTATGGGTCCTAGAGCTCTAATGGAAATGTTGGATTGGTTTATTCGGAATTGTCTTCTTTAAAGGTTTTTAAAACTGGAAAATCATTTTTGTTGTGAAAGGGCGGATAATCCCGAGGGATTACCCTATGTACCCCCTCGAACATGACACTTAATTGATGGTAAGTGCCGAGGCTCGAAAGATGGGGCAATGAATTTATGTCGAAAAATAAGATTCAGAGAGAAACACATGAATGAGATGTTCTCGGTCGAACCCTAATAACGTCTCTAACTCCCGGTTTTAAAACATTAAAAACCGAAAATATTGAAATCGAATGGAAGGGAGTTGAGTTAGACGATTCTAAAATCCCGGCTGCAACTAGGAAGGCCGTTACCTCCCAAGCACCCCGCCTTGTAAAAATCTAGGCTGCAATTAGGGGAGGTTTGTCACCCTAATGCCCCGCCTAAAGAGATCCAGACTGCGACAAGGGAGGTTATGACCCCAGTGCCCCGCCTCGGATTTTTATTTTGGGAAGGAAGACAAGTGATGTTCTAACCATGGAGAAAGTGTTTTGAAGGGGTTAGACATTTCTGCTCCACGAAAACAATTTATTTGGATTTGAAAACTAAGTTAGAAACTTGAAAGTTGTTCGGAATTCTCGATGAAGAAACACTGATTTTGAGAAAGGTTTTAGGAGAAAACTTTCTGTATATGAGAGAAGAACTTTCTGCAATGGAGAAGAGTTTTCTGTGATGTGAGAAGAGTTTTTCCTTTTAAAATCCGCAAAATGGTTTCTTTGAAGACTTGATGAAACTTGAATAAAATGATGGCTCGAAATTCTTTTTGGGTTTTTGAAGTTTGAAAGAAACTTACAAGTTGAGTGTGGATTGGATGAAATGTATTTGGGTATGAGTTGAATTGAGCTGGATGAAATAGGTTTGAATTGAATTTGGTTTGAATGAATTGAGTTTGAATGAATTGGGTTTGAATTGGATTGAAGTTCGGTTTGGATTGAGATCGAGTTTGAATTGTTCGGATAAGGTCAAAATTGGATTAAGGTCAAGTTCAGGTCAAAGGTCAAAATTCGGTCAAAGGTTAACATTCAGGTCAAAGGTTAACATTCAGGTCAAAGGTTAAATTCAGGTCAAGGTTAACATTCAGGTCAAAGGTTAACATTCAGGTCAAGGTTAACATTCAGGTCAAGGTTAACATTCAGGTCAAGGTTAACAAGGTCAGGTTAACATTCAGGTCAAGGTTAACATTCAGGTCAAAGGTTAACATTCAGGTCAAGGTTAACATTCAGGTCAAGGTTGATTCTTGTGGACTTGGTTTGATTTTTGTGGGTTTGGTTTGATTTTTGTGGGTTTTTTTATGGGCTTGGACTGAGGCTTTGTGGACTTGGGCCTTATTTGAGACATGGGTCTTTATGGTTTTGGGCTTTCTTGGTTTTGGGCCATGGGTTTGGGCTTCGGGTTTTGGGCCTTGGGTTTGGGCTTCGGGGTTTGGGCCGGATCGGACTAATGGGCCACTTGGACTTTTGGGCCGAGTAGAGTGTTAGGTGGGCTTGGGCTTTGGGCCGAGGTTGTGTTTGGGTCAAGTGTGGGCGTTTGGGCCAAATTGGGTGATGGGCCGATTTTAAGGAGTAGTGGGCCATGCTTCGGGTTGGGTTTTGGGCTCGGGCCAAACTGGGCCGAGTTTGGGCTTTGGGCTTGGGTTTGGATAATGGGCCAAGGAGTGGGCATTTGGTCGGTTTGGGCCTTGGGGCCTTGTTGGGCTTTGGGCCTTGGGGCTTTGGGCCGAGGGTATTGGGCTTGGATTGTGGGCCGAGTGTGGTTTGGGCCGAGATTGGGTTTGGTTTGTGGGCGAGTGTGTTGGGCCGAGCTTGTGTTGGTTGTGGGCCGAGTTTGGTTTGGGCCAAGGGTATTGGGCTTGGATTGTGGGCCGAGTGTGTTTGGGCCGAGATTGGGTTTGGTTGTGGGCCGAGTGTGTTGGGCCGAGCTTGTGTTTGGTTCGTGGGCCGAGTTGGTTGGCCAGGGTTGGGCTTGGATTGTGGGCCGAGTGGTTTGGGCGAGATGGGTTGGTTTGTGGGCCGAGTGTGTTGGCCGAGATTGTGTTGGTTGTGGGCCGAGTGTGCTGGGCCGAGATTGGTTTGGTTTGTGGGCCGAGTGTGTTGGGCCGAGCTTGTGTTTGGTTCGTGGGCCGAGTGTGTTGGGCCGAGCTTGTTGGGCTTGGATTGTGGGCCGAGTGTGCTGGGCCGAGATTGGGTTTGGTTTGTGGGCCGAGTGTGTTGGGCCGAGCTTGTTGGGCTTGGTTTCCGGTTTTTGGCCTTGGGCTTTGTGTTTGGTTTTTTGGGCTCGGGCCAAACTGGGTGATGGGCCGGTTTGGGCCTGACTGAGATGTGGGCCGGACTGAGAAGTGGGCTGGACCGAAAAGGAATTGGGCTTTGAAACTAGATTTCTAGTAAGAAGTTTGAAATTGGGCTTAAGTTATGTCTGAATGAAAAATAATTGGACTCACAAATGGATTGGATTTTGTTGATTGTACATTTTATTCTGAAATTAGGGGATGATTTGGAAAGTTTTAAGAGAAACGGGTATTCCTCGAATGGACCGTGTCTAGGACCCGTATGCATTGAGGATACCCAAACCTAAAGCTTTTCTAAAGTGGGCCTTAGAGGCCCACTAAAAGGGTCAACCTAATGGGCTATCTAGGGCCACCTGTCCTAGCCCGGTTTGGCTAGTTATGGGCTAAATCCGAAATAAACAAGATTTTGGGCCAATGTTTATACCAGCCCAAACAGAGTCAAGCCCAAACAAATAGGCCATCGAAATATGCCAAAGTGCAAACATGAATCTCAATAAAGCCACATAAACCGTATATACATATGCGCCTGAATTTCAGAAGCCAATCATAAATCATACATACTCAGGACCGAATCTCAAGGGTTACCGAAGTAGTGTGGACGCGAGGGTAAATCTCAGAGATAACCAAAGGACAAAACCGATTTACTTCCTCCTAGAACTTTCAAATAAAGCAATGATAAAGTGAAACCTAATGTATGGGTTGCTAATCCATTATCCCTCTCTACTTATTATCTTTCAATGGCCACACAAAGGTTAGTATACAGGAAACAATTATATACAAAACTAGAATCAACTCTGTCCAGGTTAACTAATTGAAGCGTCACTTAGCCTGGGCTAATCAGAAATGGGTAAACATGCTCACATGGACTTGGTCTAGCAAAGATAAAGATACAGTGTAACTTCTTTTCCTAAATGAGAAAACAGAGAACTATTCTAACCGGTAACAGACATGGATTTCAAAATATATATCATCACAGTGTAAATTCAGTTTAGAATGAAATACCAGGACTGGAGACGTGAGCCCCCTGCAAAACAATGAATATAACATCGGAACAAGAGTGGAACAGCAACGACCGAAAGTTAGTTCATCAGCTACGAGGAGTCAGATAATATTCATAGTAAAGAAAAGGAGATGCCACGAGTAGTGGGAATTCGAACACAGCATTATAGTTTCATGGGAGTTACTAATCCAAATCGGCGAGTCGCGCAAATCTATTCCACCGCAACATAGAGATAGTTAGGAAAACTTTTCTGATGGCAACAGACCCTGCAGGTTAGTTTGAGCAGAGCAAACGGCAGCAGAAAGAAATTGATCCGAGAGAATAAAGCGACAGTTTCGAATGAACACTTGAACGGGTAGACCACATACTCTTCCGGTGTAGACCGACAACGAAAAGATAATTCCAATAAACCAAAGGAAGTACCGATCGAGGGGAGGTATTAGACAGAAAGACAGGAATCAAACGGTAACCATAAATATCTCTCGATCTTGCTCAAGACCACGTTAACACATAAAACATTGCAAACATAACCGAAACACCTCTGGTCTTGCTACCCTTCGCGAACCATGCAAAATGAAGGGAACAACCAAACAATGGAGCAAATAAACTGATATACCGTAGCTACTTAGGCAGAACCCGAGGTTTCACCCTCAAACGACTTCCAGACTTGCTTACGACTTTCACCATCCGTATCAGTTTTAGAACATATGAACATGGGGAAATCAGGGACGAAAAGGGAGTATCAACTTGTACCCGGCGCTCAACATTCTCCAGAACCCGAGCTTACGAAATGGAGATTCATAGCCTGAGTTCTGGGTTTTAACGGAGTAAACATAAAAAACGAACATCGAAGTAAAAGAAAACAGAAGAAGAGAATGGGGAAGGGACTGACTCATTCTTCGGAAACATGTCTCCGACAGAGCCGGGCGTTCGCCCTACCATCACCCAAAAGGGTCATCTGGTCGAGAATTCCTTTTCGGAGGAATAAGCAGCAGAAAACTTCAAAGCGAGTACCAAACCGTCGTCGGCCGGAGAAGAAAATGGATGGTACTTACTCTCCTTTGCAAGATTCGAGGTGGTGTAGTTGGGCGATAGAGAGTACGAACTTCGGTCGGGGACGGGAACTCAAAGGGCGAGGATGGGTGGTGGGCGTGGGTGGTGATTCGAAGACGGAAGGATGATTCAGAGGAGGCGAAGGGGTTTTTTCTGGGTGATTCTCACTCACTGAACTCGGGAAGAAGAAGAAACAAAAGGGCGATCGGGTTTCTGGGTGTTCGTCGTCTTTCGCTTCTTCGAATACAGGCAAAGCGAGGAATACCAAGAATGAGACAATCAGAATGATGGGGATCGGTGTCGGCTTAATCAAAAACGTCTGTGATACTGTAGGGTTTTTAGAATGTTTTATAATGTGAGAATGGGGTGGGTGAACATGTGGCACATTAGGGTTTCACTAGATGAATGTGGGCCTTTTTTAGGAATTAAAACGGACCCAAACCGGGAGAGTCCAACATTTACAAAATTTGAGAATTTCAAAACAAAAAAAGCTTCTACCGAGTTTCGAACTCGGTACCTAGTGACTTCTTCTCACGCTCTCTACCGGACGAGCTAGGACAATATTCAGTAAGTGGAGCGACGAAATAAAAGAAGAGCCATATCGCGAGTTAAGGCAAAATAAAAGAGCAAACCTTCGCTCGTGCCCAGAATCGAACCCGAGACCCATGGGTTATATCCGAGAGTGTTCTAACCAGTTATGCTAGATTAGATTTCAGTGTACTCATGAGAAGAAAGATACAAGAGTCCTGATTTCGACTGGGTAACTCTTCTGAAAAAGAGAAAAGCTACCAATTTCAAAGAAATGCGCACTAAAGGTGAGAAGATTAATCTAACGACACGAAAGTATGAAATACAATTAAAATAAGATTCAAAAAAGTAATGAGATATAAAATAAAAGAATAGCACATGTACATGAAATAGTGAAAAATTAATACTCGTAATGAAGATAAAACACTTAAAATAAATGGAAACAATAGTAGTAAAAGGGACACATGAAATAATGAAAATAACGATGATAAAGCGGGGGAAATCAAAAGGAAATGAAATATAAAAAAAAGTATAAATCGATCGAGTACATAAAAATAATATAAGGTAATAACAAAACTGTGAAAAATTTTAAAACGAGAGCAGCAAAATAAGTATACGAAATGAAGTCAGTCAAAAACAGATTACGACAAAAAGCTCGTGCTCCTCCTCCATAGAAATGTGAGGTTTAAATGTCGGTAAAAGGAAATTCATTTGATCGAAAACGGGACGACCGCCTTGTTTCTAGAAGCATTTTTTTTTCAATATGAGATGGGTGAGAATTTTTGGTGTCTACAGCGCCTTATTTTCCTCACGCGTGAGCTCTGTCCCCTACAATAAATGAGCAATCAGTGAGCAATCAATCTGCAAATCCTATCCAACTTTTTCTGACCGCCTCAATCAATTCCTCACGCGGTGTTATCTATCTTCAACCTTCCCTTCCTCTATATACACATACGTTGCTTCTGTTCTCATTTACACATCCACGACCCAACATACCACTTCACCACTCATCACACGTTCATCCCATTTCTCTTCTCCCGTCTTCTCCATTTTATTTATTTTACATTCCACCATATCCACCTCTAGTCCTACGTATACAAAATAGTAGAACGAATGCAAGAGTGACTACAGATGATTTCTACTACTCTTGTTCATGTTTATCTATTTAATATGTTAGGCTAGAATACGTATACTCTGGGAACAGTATTTATGTGTTTGTATTAATTATGCAATATTTTTACTGGTTTATTTAAATGCAGTTTGTTACGCTTAAAGATTATCTCGCATCTTTTTAATAAATGTCATGAGTTTATTAAACTGCTTTACTAAGTCTATTTTGATCAGACCGGTGATAAATAGATAGGTTAATTAAGCCGTAAAACTAGGAGGAAACTTGTTATGATTTAATAAGTTAGTATTCAGTTGCAAGAATAAAATTCCTCATACTCCTCTGCCGTCCACCAGTGGGTGCTTGAGTTTTCATCGGACCCTGCATAACTGGAACGAGTTCTTATGAGTTTTCATCGGACCTTAAGATAATAACAGGAATCTTGCCAAATTATTATATTAAACCAGTAGAGAAAGCATAATTAAGCAGATTATAATAACCTGACCCAGAGTCCCGTTTAGTTTATTTGTTAACTTAGTTTATTTCCTCTTTCCTTTTTATTTATAATACAAGTCAATTAATCCCCCCTTTTTATGACACGCTTAGGTACTATAATATGCACATTAGTCCCACGGTTCGATATCCGGTCGCTTACATTTCACTATAATACCACGACCGGGATTTGTTTGCAGCCCGACGTTTATTTTGAGTTTTTAATTTCTTTTCTTTTATTTTTACACCAGTTTAACCACTCAGATATACACGTCTGCAAAATGGTGCCGTTGCCGGGGACTAGATTTATTCTAGTCCCTAAGCCCCGGATTATTCACTTGTTATATTAGAATATTTTGTCTATATTATTTTGTTATTGTTTATATTAATTATCTTTTATACCTTGTTATATTTTTTATATGTTTGTTTTCTTGTTTCAGTAAGTTCGTAATCGAAAAAAAAAACAGAACGCAGCAATAGAGGCTTGTCCGCCTCCTGTCCGCCTCAGCCAACGCGGACGCTACACAGCACGCTCCGCCTCCTTGTCCGCCTCATTAGCCGCGGTCGCCACCCATGCGCGTCCACCTCATTAGCCGCGGACTCCTGGTCATTTAGCCGCGTCCGCCTATTAATAGGCGGTCGTCCAAGCGGACGTCACAGGCTGCACAAAAAAAAACTCCGCGTTAAGTCTGTTCTTCCCCAAACTCTCAATTTGCTCAAGCTCGACCCGAAGAGAAGAACAAGCTCGCGACTCCAGTCCATCTCCGAATCACTTATTATTATTGTTTTTGTTCTAATCATTTTATTTTCTAATTTGTTTCAGTTTCGTTTTATATACAAAAACACAAAAAAAAAACTGTACGTGGCAAATGGAACAGGTATTCGAGCAAGAGTTTTGCTATTCACAGTATTTATACTGCTCCGTATGTGGGGGAGCTCATGATTATGAGGATTGTCTCATATTACAAGAACAAGTCTGGTTAGAAGATCAACCAGATTACCTGCAGAGACTCGCTCAACAAGAACAACAACCAAAGAGCGAAACAGTTCATGAGGTAGAACACCCCACTACAGATGTAAGTTACTCTCTTCCCTCTACGATTGCCTACCGCCAGTTTCCATCCTTCTCTATGCTCTACTCAGAAGATGAGGATACTTACATCCTCGAAAATGAAGAGAAGGAATTGCCATCACCTCCCGCCAAGATATCCAAACAAAACGCCACTATCACCTTCGAAGATTTAACTTTCTCTGAAGATGATATCAATCAGCGTTCTTTCTACGAGCCTCACCTACAAGAGGAGAATGTTTACATCCTCCAATTTGAGGAAGAAAAATCATCACCGCCGGGTCTTCTGTTAGAACTACGTTACCGGCAGTACCTCCTCAAATACCAGATTTTGTGGAGTATTCATTTTCCTATTATATTTGCCGAAGTAACGTTTTGTTTTGATCCAGGTGGTTTTCTTTTAATTACTGCTAACTACGTTATCCTGGCAAAACTATTATCTACTTTTATTTTTGATCCAGGATAACGAAGCGGGCGTCTAGCCAAAGACGTTAAAGAAGGGCAGCTTCCCGGGAGGCAACCCGGTTGAACTTTTATTTTATTTGCTTTTATGCTCTTTTAATTTTCAGGTTCTCTTTAAATTTTATTTTTGCTAACTTTTAACCCCGTTTGTAGTATGGTTACTTCTAGTGTCTTATGCAGGTGCACCTTTATATCCACACTGCAACCAAGCTACGCTACTTGAGGCTGAAGCTCAAGTGTGGGGGAACTCCTATAAACGCAAGCAAAAATAATATCAGGGGAGTACCAGTTTCTTTAATTATGCTTTTATTTTAAATAAAAACTGCAGAGGAGCGTTTATATGCTTAAATGTTTATTTGTGACCTTTGTGTTATCTCTATTTTATCTACTTACCGAAAAGGTCTTCTGAAACCTTCCCTTGTTTTTCTGGTGAACAATGAGGACATTGTTCAAATTAAGTATGGGGGAGTGTGCCCTTTCGGTGGAATTTTGTGCTTAAATGCTTAATCTCTCTGCTTATCTTGCGTTTGTTCAAAAATTAAAATTATGTACCCCTTATATGTAGGTTGTTCTCTTTAAGAATAAATACTGTTATGAATTATGGGATAAATGGTACAAAATTTTAAAATTTTGATTACTTTTGAGGAGCATTTTATATGCGGTGTGACCAAATAATCTGCAAATGGTTGGATTTTATTGCTCAGGGTTTCTTTCTGTCTTCTCTCTTAGGGATTGCTAAGGGTGCTTCTCTGTTAAAAAAAAAGAGAAAGAAAAATACAAAAAATAATAAGGGACTTGCGTGACGCCATTGGTAACCAACAAAGAGAGTTGAGTGTTCTTGAATACAAAGGCGTGATGCCTACATTTTCTCATCCCTTATGCAAAAGTGAAACAAATGCATGAATCTATTTTTCCTTTTGCTTTCTCCTCAATGCCCATTCTTGAGAGAAGTTGGCCATGGTAAAAGTTCTTAGAGTCACCTAAAAAGAAACATTGAAGTACCTTGGATCATACCCCGAAACACTATATTTTATTTTTACCCTGAGCACACCTATGCCACCAGTAGTTGATTTTTCACACTCCTCAAAAAGTTTAAAGATCATGTTTATCCTACCCTTCATAATAATATTTGTTAATATTGAGCATTCCCTACTTACTTGGGTACGTGGTTTTGCTTGAGGACAAGCAAAAAGATAAGTGTGGGGGTGTGATAAGTGTCCAAAATGAGCATGTTTTATAGGTGTTTCATATATATATTACACTTTTCTTGCTCATTTTCCACTTCGGTCAGTTTTCTTAGTTTTATGTTTTATTGTTTACTCACAAATTTATTGGTTTAACATGAGGAAAACCAAGCTGGAGTAAAATAGACGAAGAGACGAACGCATAGACGAAAACGGCTTAGGAAACGGAGTCCAAACCAAGAATCTAGAGCCGGTCAAAGTTTGAAGGAAATAAGTCACGACCACGTGTGTGTCCGCATGGCCTTAGGCGGACAACTCACGCGGACGACTCAGGCTGCAACCGCATGGCTAGGCGGTTGTCAAGGGCGGACGGCTCTCCCTTGTGACCGCCTCTAGCTAGGCGGACGCCAAGGCGGTTCCCACATGCAACCGCATGAACCGGGGCAGACGGCGAAGGACACACCTACAACCGGGTCTAGCTAGGCGGACGCCAACGCGGACGTGACTAAAAATCACACGCCAATAGTTTCTTCTTCGCGCCGACTCTCTACACTTGCTACCATATCCATTACCAGTCGGCGCCTTTTTTTTCCTCACGCGTGAGCCTTGTCCCCTGCAATAAATGAGCAATCAGTGAGCAATCAATCTGCAAATCCTATCCAACTCTTTCTGACCGCCTCAATCAATTCCTCACGCGGTGTTATCTATCTTCAACCTTCTCTTCCTCTATATAAACATACGTTGCTTCTGTTCTCATTTACACATCCACGACCCAACATACCACTTCACCACTCATCACACGTTCATCCCATTTCTCTTCTCCCGTCTTCTCCATTTTATTTATTTTACATTCCACCATATCTACCTCTAGTCCTACGTATACAAAATAGTAGAACGAATGCAAGAGTGACTATAGATGATTTCTACTACTCTTGTTCCTGTTTATCTATTTAATATGTTAGGCTAGAATACGTATACTCTTGGAACGGTTATTATGTGTTTGTATTAATTATGCAATATTTTTACTGGTTTATTTAAATGCAGTTTGTTACGCTTAAAGATTATCTCGCATCTTTTTAATAAATGTCATGAGTTTATTAAACTGCTTTACTAAGTCTATTTTGATCAGACCGGTGATAAATAGATAGGTTAATTAAGCCGTAAAACTAGGAGGAAACTTGTTATGATTTAATAAGTTAGTATTCAGTTGCAAGAATAAAATTCCTCATACTCCTCTGCCGTCCACCAGTGGGTGCTT
Source organism: Limonium bicolor (assembly GCA_023374045.1). Lineage (NCBI taxonomy): Eukaryota > Viridiplantae > Streptophyta > Magnoliopsida > Caryophyllales > Plumbaginaceae > Limonium > Limonium bicolor. The sequence continues at coordinate 181,785,114 of CM041782.1, forward strand.
GAGTTTTCATCGGACCCTGCATAACTGGAACGAGTTCTTATGAGTTTTCATCGGACCTTAAGATAATAACAGGAATCTTGCCAAATTATTATATTAAACCAGTAGAGATAGCATAATTAAGCAGATTATAATAACCTGACCCAGAGTCCCGTTTAGTTTATTTGTTAACTTAGTTTATTTCTTCTTTCCTTTTTATTTATAATACAAGTAAATTAATCCCCTCTTTTTGTGACATGCTTAGGTACTATAATATGCACATTAGTCCCACGGTTCGATATCCGGTCGCTTACATTTCACTATACTACCACGACCGGGATTTGTTTGCAGCCCGACGTTTATTTTGAGTTTTTAATTTCTTTTCTTTTATTTTTACACCAGTTTAACCACTCAGATATACACGTCTGCACACCATAATCATTGTTGCATTTGCAAGTCTTTGTATTTAATACGGTTGGTTGTCTAGCAATTGGGTACTCTTGCCCCAAGCTATAATTCCTCTATCGAGTTGATCCACTAGGAACACGCTCCAGTTTCCTATGCACTTGTAATAGGAATGAACAATGTGTTCCCTGTAAGATCCCTGTCATGTGGTTCAGACTACTGGCTTCCATGCCCAGTCTATCTACTAACTCTTGCTTTTCCTCTTTACTAAGTTTTGCTCATGGGTCCTCTTGTTTCATATCATTGTCTAACTATATTGACATTGTCGCTTGTTGCGCACCATGTTCTTATTCATTATATCGGTATTGTGTTTGCGGCCTCTGCTACTATAGTAGCTTGCCTTTATTCTTGCCCCTTGTTGGCGTAATTCCACAACCATTCACTCTAATATCTCATCTTATATTCAATCCCTTCGTGGTGTAAACACACCGGGAGTTCTCTAGGTTCGTGTGTATGGCTGTCGCCGTATCAAACCATAAGATTATTATCCTTTTAATGTGAAGATGTTCTACTCTAGATTCGGGATCATGTGTAGGCTAGTCTCCCTCACATTCTTTCATCACTTATGATATTGTTTACCAAGTAACTTGGCTGACCAAAGAAGAAGTAATCCATTGGCTCGCAAGCTCTTTTGAGCGTTGGTCATTTGATGTGTCATATTACGCACTTACATTGCTTGTTCTTGACATTTACTACCTTCTAAGTCCTGGGCATTGGATATAGGGTCTGGCTGTGCAGTCTTACTTCTCTTTGTACACCATTGGGGCATCCCAAGGAAACTTCAAGGGTTTTCTGGTCCCATTTCTAACTGAAGAGTATTCTATCACTGATAAGTGAAATTTCTTGTTGAGGGGTTTATTTTCACTCACAACCTCACGACAAGGTTTTACTGTGTTAGCCTCTGCTTATGTACTTCCACCATTCATACAATGGTTCGTCATTTGCTTGGTTGACTACTGAGTATACTACTCTTTAATTCTCTATGCTCCTTGAGCGTTATCACTCTACAATTCACACTGTACACATTCGGTGTTTGCTTCTGTCCGACTACTCTTTCGGTTTTCACCCATGGCTATCAAAGCTTCCTTATTCATACTTCTTGGAATTTCCCTTTTCTCTACCAAATTGTTCCTTGGCAATAATCATATGCTCACGCCTCCATATATTAGTAGGTGAAGGCCTTCTACTGGAGAGTCCACATAAACATTCCGGCGGCTTCACAATAGCAAGATTTTTATGTCCCGGTATTACTGTTACTATAGGGAGCAGGAAAAGCAACTAAAGCCTTGTCAATTGTATACTAGGCTGACGCTCTAGTGACAGTGACACTAGAGTAGTCTTCACTATAAGCTGCTCATTACATTGAATTCAAATCGAGTGGTTCGATTGTCGCTCTATTCATTGCATGAAATAATATCTCTTCTCTTACTGGTGCCATTCTCGGCAATTCTTCTTATTATTCAATGCGGGTTTTGCAACCGTTTAAATCTTCATAATGTATGGTTCGTGGCTTTTAAGCCACATTGCCTCGAGCTATGCTCTTTGTAGGCTGTTTATTCAGGTTTTTTTACTTCTCCGCACACCATTAAATGGTTTGGAGGTGGTACTGGACTCCATGATAAGTCGTTACGTCACGCTTCCGTTCGCGGGTGACCAATCTGGTATTAATCAGTGCCTCTTAGCAATTTGGGGTACTTCCTGTTAAGTGTAATCCTTTCAGTGCTCAGAACCGAGTACTTTTTTAGCCCTTGTGTATCTATCACGACATTTCATTCAACTGTTGCTGATTGATACACCCTTAAGGATTGCCCCTGAGTGTTGTCAAATTACGCCATTACGCCTGGCTAATAATTATGAGTATGTTCGGTAGGATATACCCACATTGCAGTACGTATTATGGACTATCCAGTTTAGGGTTATAACATCTCTCATTCTTGGGGTTGTAATGTCTCCCGTTCTTGGGTAGACCGTCGGTACTTTTTCCTTGTTCCTTGACCGGGCTTAACATCCTTTTAATGAAGTATGATATTTCCCATTGGTCTTGTGATTTTTCTGGGAAGTCTATCCCGTTCATCAAAAATTAACGTGTCTGTGTAGACATCTGTCTTACTGTTTGAGGCTGGGTCTTCATTCCAGCCATCGTGCATTTGTTCCAAAATCCTTGAGGCATGTCCCATGTTTGTACTTTAGTAATATGGGCTCCTTGCACCTTCTAATTCTTGTTCAAGATCCTTAGATGAATTCTCTGAGTTCCTTTAGGCTCGTTAGCTTAATTGTGTTCCTTCTCTTCGATCGTCTGAGGTGTCCAACTATTTTGGTTGGACTTACTTGTCGTCCATAGAACGGAGTTGACTTCTTCCCGTGTTCCGTACTCTACTTGTATACATATGTGGGTACCATACTGGTACATTATTACTTACCCGACTAACCTATAAGTAGGTCTGTCAGGCCCGAAGCCCGTATCGGAGTGCGGTCATCCCACATCTCGTTTTTGTACACTTATAGTGCTCGTCACACGCCTAAGTGAAGTATTCAGTTGTCAACTCCTTTGTATCGTCCTTTGGAACTTGCCGAAGTTCTTCTGGTTTTGGTTTTAAAAATTTGAGGTTTAAGAAATATTTGAGTTTTAAAAGAAAAATTTGGGTTTGAAAGAAAAATCTTCATGGTATTACCATGTCTGGGTGTCTTGACCAAGTCCAGCTTCTCACCGGCTGGTATATTCTTTAATACAATGGTCGGGCCGTTATGCCCTTCCAAGGTTTCATTTAAAAATTCTTAGGATTTGTGATCCTAAATTTGTTTCATTCATCACCTTGGTACTTCACTAAGTACTTGTTGCTTTGTTAAAAGCTTCTCTGAATAGTCCCGTTCTTACTGCACTTGCCGTGGCAAGTGCGCGGTACAGGTGGTTTTCGAGTTAAACATTACGGTTAGGTATTGTTTCCATCTGTATTCGGTAGCTTATTGGCTTTTCCTTAACTTTCCAATCTCTGTGATCAATCTTCTGAGTAGCTTCTCAACGTTCTTGACAAGGATGTTATTAATTCGGGTGCTTCTCCACTCTCGGAGACCCCTATTTACTTAGTTTTGTATCATTTCTTATTGCTCGTTCCCACACATTTACCGTGGTTACCGAGACTTAACTGGTTTAGGCACTACCTCGGTAGTCCTATCGGAGTGTATTCCGTCAATGTTCTCATAGTTGTTCGAGCTAGATTGGCCAGGTATTGTAACCTCTTTGGCGTTGTAGGTTTTGGAGTTAACCACCCCTGACTATTTCCTTAGTCGGTTAGTATACCGTTGGTGGTATGATCTAACTGTTGCGGTCCCGTAGACTCGTGTCTCGGGTTCGTTACTGCTCCCTCTTCCGCTTCATTGCGCGGTTGGTGCTTTCCTTTTTGCGGGTCAAACAGGGTTCTCGCGACTACCGGGCATGTCGCCCCATGCTGTCGTAAATCCGGTCTTCTATGGATAGAATTTCTCAATCTCCCGCCATTAAGTGCGGTAACGTCATTCAGACGGGAACCGTCTCCGGGATTTCTGGTACTTGGAATCTACCGTTTGACAGGGTCTTATAGAAGTATTTTATAACTACCAGATCGGGCTTTCCCAAGTAAGAGAGGTCTTTCTCTCTCTCTGGCGTTCTTTCCCGAGTTATAATATGGGGATGCAGAGGGCGGGTTTAATATTGTAGGTATCCGGTACACACCAGGAGTCCCTAACTAGCGTATCTCTCACGATATCGCTCAACCCTTAGCCCTAAGTCTCTACTTCCTAACTCGGTATTTCCTAAACTCGGTATTTCCAGTCATCAGAGCGATACTTCACTCTAATACCACTTTTTGTAACACCCCTACCGCTAATCACCTCATTGACTACTAAATACTTCACTCTACGACCACATCAATCTCTTTTCTCCCGTTTTCTCCATTTTTATTTGTTTTACCACCACACCACATCTCTGCCATTAATTAGTATTATTATTACACACGACGTGGATACAGAGGCGGAGCTGGGATTCAGAGTCGACTTGCTAGCTGGAGTTTTCTCTACCCTTTCTCTTATTTTGTTTAAATGTTGTTATATATAATTATGTTTAATTAATAAACTCAAGCCTCCCAGGTTTGGGATGCGAGCCTATTTTATATAATTATGTTATGTTGAGCTTTCCACTATGATTTTATCTAAAGTAATAGTTTAATTCCAGTTATTCATCTGCTTTAATTCTCTGATCAATTATTAAAGCAATATTTATAGTTTTCTAATCAACACGCGAGAGCTGAGATAGTAAACAAGACATAGGAATTAAACCTGATTAACAGCTAGAAGCCTGATCCGGCCTATAGGTTAATTAGTCTCAAATAGAAGCTGTTCTTTATGCGATTGGTTGTATCCGGATTAGAGCATTAGTCTGCTGCTAGTTCTAGCACTGGTTAGGGTCGTTAGATTTAGTCGTCAACGAATTATTTATAGTTTCTGAGTTTATTATTAAGTGGTAAAGTTTATATTAATATAATTGAATAAATAGGTGAGCAGAACAACCCGGGATGCTTTCTCAAAACAAAAAGATTTATAATTCCGATTTTTTATTATCTTGTTCTATTTAATTGTTTTTTATTATTATTTTGTTTAAGTTAGTTTGTAATTATTTCTTCTCCATCAACACCCCACTACAGATGTAAGTTACTCTCTTCCCTCTACGATTGCCTACCGCCAGTTTCCATCCTTCTCTATGCTCTACTCAGAAGATGAGGATACTTACATCCTCGAAAATGAAGAGAAGGAATTGCCATCACCTCCCGCCAAGATATCCAAACAAAACGCCACTATCACCTTCGAAGATTTAACTTTCTCTGAAGATGATATCAATCAGCGTTCTTTCTACGAGCCTCACCTACAAGAGGAGAATGTTTACATCCTCCAATTTGAGGAAGAAAAATCATCACCGCCGGGTCTTCTGTTAGAACTACGTTACCGGCAGTACCTCCTCAAATACCAGATTTTGTGGAGTATTCATTTTCCTATTATATTTGCCGAAGTAACGTTTTGTTTTGATCCAGGTGGTTTTCTTTTAATTACTGCTAACTACGTTATCCTGGCAAAACTATTATCTACTTTTATTTTTGATCCAGGATAACGAAGCGGGCGTCTAGCCAAAGACGTTAAAGAAGGGCAGCTTCCCGGGAGGCAACCCGGTTGAACTTTTATTTTATTTGCTTTTATGCTCTTTTAATTTTCAGGTTCTCTTTAAATTTTATTTTTGCTAACTTTTAACCCCGTTTGTAGTATGGTTACTTCTAGTGTCTTATGCAGGTGCACCTTTATATCCACACTGCAACCAAGCTACGCTACTTGAGGCTGAAGCTCAAGTGTGGGGGAACTCCTATAAACGCAAGCAAAATAATATCAGGGGAGTACCAGTTTCTTTAATTATGCTTTTATTTTAAATAAAAACTGCAGAGGAGCGTTTATATGCTTAAATGTTTATTTGTGACCTTTGTGTTATCTCTATTTTATCTACTTACCGAAAAGGTCTTCTGAAACCTTCCCTTGTTTTTCTGGTGAACAATGAGGACATTGTTCAAATTAAGTATGGGGGAGTGTGCCCTTTCGGTGGAATTTTGTGCTTAAATGCTTAATCTCTCTGCTTATCTTGCGTTTGTTCAAAAATTAAAATTATGTACCCCTTATATGTAGGTTGTTCTCTTTAAGAATAAATACTGTTATGAATTATGGGATAAATGGTACAAAATTTTAAAATTTTGATTACTTTTGAGGAGCATTTTATATGCGGTGTGACCAAATAATCTGCAAATGGTTGGATTTTATTGCTCAGGGTTTCTTTCTGTCTTCTCTCTTAGGGATTGCTAAGGGGTGCTTCTCTGTTAAAAAAAAAAGAGAAAGAAAAATACAAAAAATAATAAGGGACTTGCGTGACGCCATTGGTAACCAACAAAGAGAGTTGAGTGTTCTTGAATACAAAGGCGTGATGCCTACATTTTCTCATCCCTTATGCAAAAGTGAAACAAATGCATGAATCTATTTTTCCTTTTGCTTTCTCCTCAATGCCCATTCTTGAGAGAAGTTGGCCATGGTAAAAGTTCTTAGAGTCACCTAAAAAGAAACATTGAAGTACCTTGGATCATACCCCGAAACACTATATTTTATTTTTACCCTGAGCACACCTATGCCACCAGTAGTTGATTTTTCACACTCCTCAAAAAGTTTAAAGATCATGTTTATCCTACCCTTCATAATAATATTTGTTAATATTGAGCATTCCCTACTTACTTGGGTACGTGGTTTTGCTTGAGGACAAGCAAAAAGATAAGTGTGGGGGTGTGATAAGTGTCCAAAATGAGCATGTTTTATAGGTGTATTTCATATATTATATTAACACTTTTCTTGCTCATTTCTCCACTTCGGTCAGTTTTCCTCTAGTTTATGTTTTATTGTTTATCTCACAAATTTATTGGTTTAACATGAGGAAAACCAAGCTGGGAGTAAAATAGACGAAGAGACGAACGCATAGACGAAAACGGCTTAGGAAACGGAGTCCAAACCAAGAATCTAGAGCCGGTCAAAGTTTGAAGGAAATAAGTCACGACCACGTGTGTGTCCGCATGGCCTTAGGCGGACAACTCACGCGGACGACTCAGGGCTGCAACCGCATGAGCTTAGGCGGTTGTCAAGGCGGACGGCTCTCCCTTGTGACCGCCTCTAGCTAGGCGGACGCCAAGGCGGTTCCCACATGCAACCGCATGAACCGGGGCAGACGGCGAAGCGGACACACCTACAACCGCGTCTAGCTAGGCGGACGCCAACGCGGACGTGACTAAAAATCACACGCCAATAGTTTTCTTCTTCGCGCCGACTCTCTACAACTTGCTACCATATCCATTACCAGTCGGCGCCTTTTTTTCCTCACGCGTGAGCTCTGTCCCCTGCAATAAATGAGCAATCAGTGAGCAATCAATCTGCAAATCCTATCCAACTCTTTCTGACCGCCTCAATCAATTCCTCACGCGGTGTTATCTATCTTCAACCTTCTCTTCCTCTATATAAACATACGTTGCTTCTGTTCTCATTTACACATCCACGACCCAACATACCACTTCACCACTCATCACACGTTCATCCCATTTCTCTTCTCCCGTCTTCTCCATTTTATTTATTTTACATTCCACCATATCCACCTCTAGTCCTACGTATACAAAATAGTAGAACGAATGCAAGAGTGACTATAGATGATTTCTACTACTCTTGTTCCTGTTTATCTATTTAATATGTTAGGCTAGAATACGTATACTCTTGGAACGGTTATTATGTGTTTGTATTAATTATGCAATATTTTTACTGGTTTATTTAAATGCAGTTTGTTACGCTTAAAGATTATCTCGCATCTTTTTAATAAATGTCATGAGTTTATTAAACTGCTTTACTAAGTCTATTTTGATCAGACCGGTGATAAATAGATAGGTTAATTAAGCCGTAAAACTAGGAGGAAACTTGTTATGATTTAATAAGTTAGTATTCAGTTGCAAGAATAAAATTCCTCATACTCCTCTGCCGTCCACCAGTGGGTGCTTGAGTTTTCATCGGACCCTGCATAACTGGAACGAGTTCTTATGAGTTTTCATCGGACCTTAAGATAATAACAGGAATCTTGCCAAATTATTATATTAAACCAGTAGAGATAGCATAATTAAGCAGATTATAATAACCTGACCCAGAGTCCCGTTTAGTTTATTTGTTAACTTAGTTTATTTCCTCTTTCCTTTTTATTTATAATACAAGTAAATTAATCCCCCCTTTTTGTGACATGCTTAGGTACTATAATATGCACATTAGTCCCACGGTTCGATATCCGGTCGCTTACATTTCACTATACTACCACGACCGGGATTTGTTTGCAGCCCGACGTTTATTTTGAGTTTTTAATTTCTTTTCTTTTATTTTTACACCAGTTTAACCACTCAGATATACACGTCTGCACACCATAATCATTGTTGCATTTGCAAGTCTTTTGTATTTAATACGGTTGGTTGTCTAGCAATTGGGTACTCTTGCCCCAAGCTATAATTCCTCTATCGAGTTGATCCACTAGGAACACGCTCCAGTTTCCTATGCACTTGTAATAGGAATGAACAATGTGTTCCCTGTAAGATCCCTGTCATGTGGTTCAGACTACTGGCTTCCATGCCCAGTCTATCTACTAACTCTTGCTTTTCCTCTTTACTAAGTTTTGCTCATGGGTCCTCTTGTTTCATATCATTGTCTAACTATATTGACATAATGGTCGCTTGTTGCGCACCATGTTCTTATTCATTATATCGGTATTGTGTTTGCGGCCTCTGCTACTATAGTAGCTTGCCTTTATTCTTGCCCCTTGTTGGCGTAATTCCACAACCATTCACTCTAATATCTCATCTTATATTCAATCCCTTCGTGGTGTAAACACACCGGGAGTTCTCTAGGTTCGTGTGTATGGCTGTCGCCGTATCAAACCATAAGATTATTATCCTTTTAATGTGAAGATGTTCTACTCTAGATTCGGGATCATGTGTAGGCTAGTCTCCCTCACATTCTTTCATCACTTATGATATTGTTTACCAAGTAACTTGGCTGACCAAAGAAGAAGTAATCCATTGGCTCGCAAGCTCTTTTGAGCGTTGGTCATTTGATGTGTCATATTACGCACTTACATTGCTTGTTCTTGACATTTACTACCTTCTAAGTCCTGGGCATTGGATATAGGGTCTGGCTGTGCAGTCTTACTTCTCTTTGTACACCATTGGGGCATCCCAAGGAAACTTCAAGGGTTTTCTGGTCCCATTTTCTAACTGAAGAGTATTCTATCACTGATAAGTGAAATTTCTTGTTGAGGGGTTTATTTTCACTCACAACCTCACGACAAGGTTTTACTGTGTTAGCCTCTGCTTATGTACTTCCACCATTCATACAATGGTTCGTCATTTGCTTGGTTGACTACTGAGTATACTACTCTTTAATTCTCTATGCTCCTTGAGCGTTATCACTCTACAATTCACACTGTACACATTCGGTGTTTGCTTCTGTCCGACTACTCTTTCGGTTTTCACCCATGGCTATCAAAGCTTCCTTATTCATACTATTCTTGGAATTTCCCTTTTCTCTACCAAATTGTTCCTTGGCAATAATCATATGCTCACGCCTCCATATATTAGTAGGTGAAGGCCTTCTACTGGAGAGTCCACATAAACACCATTCCGGCGGCTTCACAATAGCAAGATTTTTATGTCCCGGTATTACTGTTACTATAGGGAGCAGGAAAAGCAACTAAAGCCTTGTCAATTGTATACTAGGCTGACGCTCTAGTGACAGTGACACTAGAGTAGTCTTCACTATAAGCTGCTCATTACATTGAATTCAAATCGAGTGGTTCGATTGTCGCTCTATTCATTGCATGAAATAATATCTCTTCTCTTACTGGTGCCATTCTCGGCAATTCTTCTTATTATTCAATGCGGGTTTTGCAACCGTTTAAATCTTCATAATGTAGTTGGTTCGTGGCTTTTAAGCCACATTGCCTCGAGCTATGCTCTTTGTAGGCTGTTTATTCAGGTTTTTTTTACTTCTCCGCACACCATTAAATGGTTTGGAGGTGGTACTGGACTCCATGATAAGTTCGTTACGTCACGCTTCCGTTCGCGGGTGACCAATCTGGTATTAATCAGTGCCTCTTAGCAATTTGGGGTACTTCCTGTTAAGTGTAATCCTTTCAGTGCTCAGAACCGAGTACTTTTTTAGCCCTTGTGTATCTATCACGACATTTCATTCAACTGTTGCTGATTGATACACCCTTAAGGATTGCCCCTGAGTGTTGTCAAATTACGCCATTACGCCTGGCTAATAATTATGAGTATGTTCGGTAGGATATACCCACATTGCAGTACCGTATTATGGACTATCCAGTTTAGGGTTATAACATCTCTCATTCTTGGGGTTGTAATGTCTCCCGTTCTTGGGTAGACCGTCGGTACTTTTTCCTTGTTCCTTGACCGGGCTTAACATCCTTTTAATGAAGTATGATATTTCCCATTGGTCTTGTGATTTTTCTGGGAAGTCTATCCCGTTCATCAAAAATTAACGTGTCTGTGTAGACATCTGTCTTACTGTTTGAGGCTGGGTCTTCATTCCAGCCATCGTGCATTTGTTCCAAAATCCTTGAGGCATGTCCCATGTTTGTACTTTAGTAATATGGGCTCCTTGCACCTTCTAATTCTTGTTCAAGATCCTTAGATGAATTCTCTGAGTTCCTTTAGGCTCGTTAGCTTAATTGTGTTCCTTCTCTTCGATCGTCTGAGGTGTCCAACTATTTTGGTTGGACTTACTTGTCGTCCATAGAACGGAGTTGACTTCTTCCCGTGTTCCGTACTCTACTTGTATACATATGTGGGGTACCATACTGGTACATTATTACTTACCCGACTAACCTATAAGTAGGTCTGTCAGGCCCGCAAGCCCGTATCGGAGTGCGGTCATCCCACATCTCGTTTTTGTACACTTATAGTGCTCGTCACACGCCTAAGTGAAGTATTCAGTTGTCAACTCCTCTTGTATCGTCCTTTGGTAACTTGCCGAAGTTCTTCTGGTTTTGGTTTTAAAAATTTGAGGTTTAAGAAATATTTGAGTTTTAAAAGAAAAATTTGGGTTTGAAAGAAAAATCTTCATGGTATTACCATGTCTGGGTGTCTTGACCAAGTCCAGCTTCTCACCGGCTGGTATATTCTTTAATACAATGGTCGGGCCGTTATGCCCTTCCAAGGTTTCATTTAAAAATTCTTAGGATTTGTGATCCTAAATTTGTTTCATTCATCACCTTGGTACTTCACTAAGTACTTGTTGCTTTGTTAAAAGCTTCTCTGAATAGTCCCGTTCTTACTGCACTTGCCGTGGCAAGTGCGCGGTACAGGTGGTTTTCGAGTTAACATATACCGGTTATGGTATTGTTTCCATCTGTATTCGGTAGCTTATTGGCTTTTCCTTAACTTTCCAATCTCTGTGATCAATCTTCTGAGTAGCTTCTCAACGTTCTTGACAAGGATGTTATTAATTCGGGTGCTTCTCCACTCTCGGAGACCCCTATTTACTTAGTTTTGTATCATTTCTTATTGCTCGTTCCCACACATTTACCGTGGTTACCGAGACTTAACTGGTTTAGGCACTACCTCGGTAGTCCTATCGGAGTGTATTCCGTCAATGTTCTCATAGTTGTTCGAGCTAGATTGGCCAGGTATTGTAACCTCTTTGGCGTTGTAGGTTTTGGAGTTAACCACCCCTGACTATTTCCTTAGTCGGTTAGTATACCGTTGGTGGTATGATCTAACTGTTGCGGTCCCGTAGACTCGTGTCTCGGGTTCGTTACTGCTCCCTCTTCCGCTTCATTGCGCGGTTGGTGCTTTCCTTTTTGCGGGTCAAACAGGGTTCTCGCGACTACCGGGCATGTCGCCCCATGCTGTCGTAAATCCGGTCTTCTATGGATAGAATTTCTCAATCTCCCGCCATTAAGTGCGGTAACGTCATTCAGACGGGAACCGTCTCCGGGATTTCTGGTACTTGGAATCTACCGTTTGACAGGGTCTTATAGAAGTATTTTATAACTACCAGATCGGGCTTTCCCAAGTAAGAGAGGTCTTTCTCTCTCTCTGGCGTTCTTTCCCGAGTTATAATATGGGGATGCAGAGGGCGGGTTTAATATTGTAGGTATCCGGTACACACCGGGAGTCCCTAACTAGCGTATCTCTCACGATATCGCTCAACCCTTAGCCCTAAGTCTCTACTTCCTAACTCGGTATTTCCTAAACTCGGTATTTCCAGTCATCAGAGCGATACTTCACTCTAATACCACTTTTTGTAACACCCCTACCGCTAATCACCTCATTGACTACTAAATACCTCATACATCCTTACCTTCGCAGTGGAAAATTCAATCCAACGGCAGGTGAAACAATGCCGTTAGCCATCCACGTGACTAACAAGGCCTACTCCAAATACAGTAACGGTCTGATGGAACGAAATATCCGAGTACTAAACAATACAGTATACACTTCAATTCCAAACCGAGTATATACAATTCTCTAGTCAATACCGTTTCAACATTTACAATCCAATATACCGAGTCTACTAAGGTACAATCCACAATACATCATTTCTCACAAGACTATACAACCATCTAAGGTTTCCATATCTCACTCAAGTTTCACAAGTCTACATACTTTCCAAAATACAAAGGGGTGTACCACATGGTCCACCGTCAATTCAAAAGGGCTACTAGCCTATATACAACTCGGTACACCATTCATAATTTTCTAACTATCAAAAGTAAAGCATCCCGGTCTCATTATGACCATCAACCTTTTTGGGTACCTGGAAAATAAAAACAGCACCCCAAGGGGCTCAGCAAATAGCTGGCATGAAATCGCATACCCCGCGTGCTAACGGGTGTACGCCGACTACTTTGTCGCCTACATGGAGTTCATTTTATTTGCAAGCATACATGCTATTATGAAAAACATTATATTCATACAATGGTACATTCAACATGCGTTCCAATACATACAATGGCACACTCATATACAAAGTACAGTGCATACAAATGGAAGACAGATCACAAGTCAACCGAGATCTTGAGATGCACTTCTCAAGTTCTCATCTCATCACTTTGTTAGTCAATTTCCCATCCGGGTTAATCGGATGTTCTTACTCTTTTACTCTTGATCAGTGACTTACACTAGCCATGATCTTTACAATACCAATTACTCTTCTTTACAATAATACTCAAGTCAAGTTGGTATGACCTCCGGGCAGAGACTACACCGTCTCTCCACCGGGCTTTAGGTTGGCTTACTTCCCCAGGTTGCTACCCAGTTAAGGGGTGTGGACCATGAGAAAGATTAGGTCAGGAATCGGATACAACCTCTCGTGTCTACTCATCCTCACGCGTGGCCGAAACTATATCCGACTTCATAGATACTCCAATTTACCAATTTACTCAAGTTAGAAGGGTTACATGGTTAAGGAGTTAGTGAGAATCATTCACCATCCTCAAGTCAAGGTTAGCACACTTGCACAACCAACAATCAAGTACTCCCTTCAATCATATCTTTCATGAATTATACAAACTTCACAGTTCAAGCACAACTCAACAAGGGATAATACATCTCAAGCATAAGGAAGTGCAATAAACCCGATTCGTGCATTTTATCTTGATTAGGTGATAACACATAAACACACAAACACACAAATCGAGGTAACCTCGGCAGCATAAAGGGCATAAGAAAATCATACCGTTCACCATAGTTCTTGAGTTTCTGACTCTCTTTCGGAGTCCAACTATTCCGATCCTATAACATACACGGAATCGGGCGGTTAATTATCTATAATTAACCTAACCCACTTCATCTTTAGTGTTTCCCGATTTACATTTACTAACTCCTTACATTTCAAACTCATTCACATAAGTTACTAACTTCTCAAGCTTGTTTACACTCCTAATGACCTTTATATGTCATTAATTAAGTCTTAGAAATCTTATAATATCATTACCATTCAAATCCCCACCTTAGAATTGCTTATAAACACTTTCTATTGTTAAGTCAAGATCCTTTAGTTTTGATGATAGCAAACCTGTGGTGTTTATCTAACATGTTTGTCTAGCTCATAATTCAGATAAACATGTAAATAAGTGGCTTAGCACGCAAGGTTGCAAGCGCACTTAAGTCGTGAGTGGCTTAGCACGCAAGGTTGCAAGCGTGCTCATATCACGACGTGTGCCCTACCAGTCGGGCACCTGTTGGCGAGAGCTCCGGAGAACTTCTAGCAATACACAAGCAGTCAAGAACCACACTATCATGTATCTCTTGCATCAGACATTAACCAAGGACTAAAAGGATTTTTGCACCATCGACAAACTCACTCAGATGTGTCACACTCATACCAGCAACTAGCTCATGACAAAATGAAGCTCATTAATGTGCAAGATAACAAGATAAGCAAAGGTTATTAATGAACATCATTACATAGCCATAATAAATTCAGAAGAGAGCATTTATGAGCATTAATGGACCAGACAAAGTCAGACAAGTAGAGGATGCTAGTGGTGACCGACCACTTGGGAGACGCGCCACCAACTTGCCCATTTGCAAGGCAACACATGTGTTGTTGGCTCCAGAATCAAGTTGGAAGAAAATCTGCTGCAGGGTGCGGCTATTATATTCATAGAAAAAGAAGTACTCTACTCTTAGAGTCTACAACTCAAAGGCTGTTAGTTTACATCTTAACTAACTTGTATATATATGGGCATTAATGTAGTTTGTATGTCAAGCTTGTGAGAGAGAAAAAGAAGAGATACAAACTGAGCAAGCGTAAATCAGACTAGAGTGTGTGTAAGTGCTAGAGAGTTGGTGAGCTAGAGAGGACTGGGTTATAGTATCAATACATTGGGTATTTGGTAGGACGATAGGTCGGGGAACGGTCGGGGAACGGTCAGTGAACCTTAGGCCGATAGTCAGGAGAGGGTTGACGACTTTAGGGGTAAAGTCGAAATTGTCCCAGGAGTCCGTGTGTGGGGCAAGGGAGGTTGAGTGAATTTCGTGTGTGTAAATTCTCAATCGACCAGTTTAAGTTTATCTCGTGTCCATTCCTAAACTATCAAGTTCAAATTGAGTCATAGTTATGTCCACGACAGGTCGGGGACGCATCGGGTGCACTAATTAGTTTCTTTTGGTATCAGAGCAGGTCTCTTCTAGAAAGTTAACTGCTTTGGAAGAGTATTAAAAATGACTCATGCAAGTCTTCTAGCATCAGAAGAAGGTTCTCCACCGAATAAACCACCACTTTTTCATGGAGACAACTACTTCACTAGAAAAACCAAATGGAGTTTCACATTATGTCTGATGATCCCAGGATGTGGAGAGTTATATCACGCGGTGAATATACCTTCCAAGATGCTCAAGGACAAGACATATCAGTAGACAACATGACGAATGATCAAATCAAGAAGTTGATCTTCAATGCTCGAGCAGTAAGGATTCTACAATGCGCACTACTACCTGAACAATATTCCAAGGTAGCTTCAGCTAAAATGGCACAAGAGATTTGGAAAACTCTTGAAGTCACGTATGAAGGAAATGATGAGATCAAAAAGACTTGCATTGAGCTGTTGTTGACTCATTGGGAGCTATTCAAAAAGGAAGAAAAGGAGATCATCTCAGAAATGCACACAAGGTTCACCAAGCTTATCAACGAAATGTTGGTACTTGGAAGAACAATCTCAAATGAGGATCAAATCCGAAAATTCCTCAGATCTCTTCCAGCTTCTTTTGATAGCAAAGTCAATGCCATGCAAGAGGTATGTGATCTCTGAAAGATGTCCTTGGCAGACATGCTAGGACCCCTGATGGCTTTTGAGTTAAAAATACAACAAAGAAACTCAGAAAGCTCATCTAAGGATAGAGGAAAAGGCATCGCCCTTCAAGCAGCTGAAAATGAAATATCCGAGTCAGGAGACAACAATGATGAAATGGTCCTCTATGCTAAGAGGTACTTTCAAAAGTTCATAAGAAATAATATGAGGAAAGGCAAGGAGCCCAAGGAGTCGGATGATCAAAAGAAAACAAATGACAAGTGTTTTGGGTGTTCAAGGCGTGGACACCATATCAAAGACTGTCCTCAGCGATCCCAAGAGGACAACGACAGGGTCAAGAAGCCTGACCGACGATGATTCAACAAAGGGCCAAGGAAAGAAGCCTTCGTTGCTGCATAGGGATCTCTATGCCTTAAGGAATTTTGCTTGATGGCTCAAGACAAAGATACATCAGAATCAGAGGAAGAAGATCAAAACCAGGTAAACTACTCCAAACTCAAACAAAGAATTCTAAAAGCTGAACTTCTAGGACTTAGAAAGTTCTCCCTCATTATAATTGATCAACTAGAGATTTTTGAAAATGAAAACAAGGAACTCGTGGAGGAAAATGAGAGATTGAAAGAAAGCTCAAACAAGAATAAAATAAATAATCTCATGAGGGCACTCATGAAATTACAAGGTGATTATCGCGAAATTCTCTCTGCTCATTTAAAATTGAAGCATGAAAACAACCTGAAATCGATGAATTGATTGTTGCTCTTAACACTAAAGAAAAGGAACTAGCTACCGTCAAAGAAAAACATGCTAAGCTAGAAGCTATTCCTAGGACATCCATGTGGAGAAACAAACTACAGGTCGGGTACCAGTCAAGGACCAGTCATAGAGGTGTCTGCAATGTATGTAGACAACCTGAACATTATGAAGCCAAATGCTATAGAACATGATTTATGGGGAATCGGCAACTCAAGAGAATTGGGCTAAAATGGGTAGTTAAAAATGATCCTCGATCAAAGGTCGCTTGTGGAACTGGGTCCAACACCTTTGTGGACCCTAACCCCATACCACTAACTTGTTAAGTGCATGATCAAGTGGGAATGGACCCCTGCTGGTACATCGACAGCTGGTGCTCTAAACACATGACAAGAGACAAAATGAAGTTCTTCTCACGCGAATCAGAAAGCCAAGGAACCGTTTCTTTTGGCGATAATAAGAAAGGAAAAATCATCGGTGTAGGTAAGGTTGGTTTCGCTTCAGATTATGTCATTGATAATGTAAATTTAGTTGATGGTTTGAAATTCAATTTACTTAGTGTATCTTAAATTTGTGACAAAGGCAACTCAGTTCATTTCTAGTCTACACATTGTAGCATAGTTAATCAGAAAAATGGTAAAAAGTTGTTAAAGGGAAAAAAAATGGAAAAATGTGTATGTAACTAGTCTAGAGGATATTGACAGTCCAAATCTTCCATGTTTGACTACATCAATAGATGACTCCACTCTATGGCACAAGAGACTAGGGCATGTTAGCATTTCCTTGTTAAGAAACAGTTGGTAAGAGGCCTCCCTGAGATTAAGAAATCTGAGACAAATCTTTGTGATGCATGTGTTAGAAGTAAGCAAACTAAGACTTCCTTCAAATCAAAGAACATGGTTAGCACATCCAAACCACTTGAATTACTTCACATGGATTTATGTGGTCCTATGAGAATAAGAAGTTTTGGAGGAAATTGGTATGTATAAGTAATTGTTGATGACTACTCACGATTTGTTTTGACAATATTCATTGCTTCCAAAGACGAAGTCTTTGAGAAATTTCAAGCATTTACAGGAAAAGTCCAAATACAACTCAACCAAAAGATCAAGGCTCTCCGATCTGATCACGGGTCAGAGTTTGAAAATCAACAATTTAGGGAGATGTGTGATCAACTTGGAATAAGTCACACATACTCTGCACCCAGAACACCCCAACAAAATGGGGTAGTTGAGTGTAAGAATAGAACTCTACAAGAAGTAGCTAGAGCCATGATATTGGGAAACATTCTTTCTCAAGTCTTTTGGGCTGAAGCAGTGTCAAATGCATGCTACATCACCAATATAACGCTCATACGACCAATTCTCAATAAAAATCCCTATGAGCTCATCAAAGGAAGGAAGCCAAACATAAGTCACTTCAGAGTCTTTGGTTGTAAGTGTTATGTCCACAATAACCAAAAGAGTTCCCTAGGAAAATTCGATGCCAGAAGTGATGTGGCCATTTTCCTTGGATACTCAGAGAGAAGCAAGGCATACAAAGTTTAAAACAAAAGGACAATGAAAGTAGAAGAAAGTGTCCATGTGGTTTTTGATGAGAACAAAGACCATGAAATCATAGAAGCTGAAGAGAATGAAGGATTTGGGTTTGATCTAGCTGAACAAAACCTCACTGAGAACATTAAGGATAACTCACCGACTGATGATAACTTGCTCGACAGGTCAGCACTAGGTCAAAAACATGTCGTCGAATAAAGTAATGATGTTGAGAATCCTCTATCACCATCAAAAATTCATCAATCACGAACTCTATACAAAGATCATCCATTGGAGAACCTCATATGAGATATCTCCAAAGGAATTCAGACCAGAGCGCAAACTCGTGATCTCTTAACCCTCTCAACGACAGTCTCATCCATCTAACCCATGAACATATAGGAAGCTCTTCAAGACCCAGAATGGATCAATGCAATGCAAGAAGAGTTAAATCAGTTTGAAAGATGCAACGTATGGCATCTTGTGCCTCGACCTACTCATCAAGGAGTACTTGGCACAAAATGGGTTTTTAGGAACAAACTGAATAAGATGGGAGAAATGTTCAGGAACAAGGCTCATTTGGTAGCTCAAGGATATTGTCAACAAGAAGGAATAAACATCCAAGAAACCTTTGCTCCAGTAGCAAGGATGGAGTCCATTCAACTATTAATTGCATTTGCTGCACATAAGGGAATCAAACTTTTTCAACTTGACATTAAGAGTGCTTTCTTAAATGGATATGTCAAGGAAGAAGTCTATGTTGAACAACCTCCAGGTCTTGAAACACAAGAAGAAAAGGACATGGTTCTTAAGCTTGACAAAGCTCTTTATGGGCTCAAACAAGCTCCAAGGTCTTGGTATGACCTCCTGTCTTCCTATATATTGGAAAACCAATTCAAAAGAGGTAAAGTAGACAAAACTTTGTTTGTTTACAACAATAAGAAAGATTTCTTAATTGTGCAAGTATATGTTGATGATATAATTTTTGGAGCTTCCGATGAGAAATAATGCAAAAGGTTTGAAGCCCTGATGTAGAAGGAATTTGAGATGAGTGACATAGGAGAATTAAAGTTTTTCTTAGGACTTCAAGTCCGGCAGGATAATGAAGAAATCATCATATCCCAGCAAAAGTACGTAAAGGATTTACTGAAGAGATTTGGAATGGAAGGATGTAAACCTTTCGATACAGCGATGGCAGTTGGCACAAAAATGGGCATCATGACTGGTGACCAACCGGTCGATCAACGATCATACAGGGAGATGATCGGTTCTTTACTATATCTAACTGCTAGTAGACCTGATATTATGTATAGTGTTTGCTTATCTGCCAGGTTTCAAGCAGATCCAAGAGAAAGTCGTCTCACAGCCGTGAAAAGAATCCTACGATATCTAAAAGGGTCCACGAATCTTGGTTTATTCTATCCTAGAGTCACAAATTGTAACATTGTAGGATTTTCAGATGCAGATTATGGAGGATCTATCACTGATAGAGAAAGCACGTCAAGGACAACATTCTTTGTTGGATCATGTTTGATCACATGGGGATCAAAGAAACAACAAAGTGTGGCCATCTCAACTGCTCAATCGGAATACATAGCTGCAACAAGCTATTGTGCTCAACTCCTATGCCTCAAACAACAAATAGGTGACTACGGTGTCAAAACAAGTATGTTACCTATCATGTGTGATAACACAAGTGCCATATCCATTTCCAAAAATCTAGTACATCATTCTCGTACTAAGCATATCGACATTAGGCATCACTTTCTTAGAGATTGTTGTGAAAAAGATCTAGTTGTGTTAAAGTATATTGCTATTGAAAACCAACTAGAAGACATCTTTACTAAACCTTCAAGTAGAGAAAGATTCAACAAGATTATTCATGACCTTGGAATGATATTCATTGATCACAATTAAACTGTCTTTTTAATTCCCACGATCGGTCACCGACACGTGAGCAACACCCTATATTAGTCGTTCAGTAGTCAACGATCAGTATTGCATTAAACTATGTCAAACGACTAAAAACAGATATATCATCTTTTCCACTAAAGTGAGACTAGAACAAAGAGTGTGCAACAGACAGAAATGGGAAATCCTCAACGGATCACTGACAAGCGGTCACGACCGTTGCCCATTATGAATAGTACCATTACGATATGTCAGCAAGAGGATGAGGAACGGTCGCCGACCGTTACTCGAGTATTATAAAAAGGCGACGAGAGCTTTGCTCCTATCACACTATTGCCCTCATTCTCTCTAAACTCTCAGAGCTTTCATACAATATTTCTCTTCTCTCTTACAACATCCTTGTGAATTTAAAGTGCAAAAATCCCTTGCCTCACAGCCGTTAAAGAACACCCAAGCAAAAAGTTCTAAATTCCAGTACAAAATCCTCTACACTGAAAAATGGCACCCAAGACTGCTCTACGGTCAATAGCTAAAGGCATCCCCATGGAAGTTTCAATACAACAAGTGGCCGACATCCAACAGACAGAATCTCCAACTCGACTGACAAGGGAGGAGGAAGATAAGCTTACGGTTAAAGTAGTACAGGAAGGGAACCTTCTTGCCAGCGAGGTAGAGTATATAAAATCTCACATTCCCAAAACCTACTACCTCATCGAATCCGGCACCTTCAAACCCACTATCATTCCGAATCCTACTCCCACAAAAGAACCAAAAATGTCTTATCCTGCCCCCTCACCTAAAACCTCCAAAATCGCCAAAAAGCAATCCAAAGCCAAACAACAGAAATCCAAGGGCCATTCAACCACCACAACTACCCGTGTAACTCGCGCATCTAGGCACGCCCAAAAACAAACAGCTCCACAAAAACCCTATTCAACACCAGAAAGGACATCACGTCGATTACAGTTCACCGAAGAAGAAGAAGCCTCTCCTTCAGCTGTCGTCAAGGAAGTGGTTCAATCACTGGAGGAAGTGGTTCAATCACTGGAGGAAGAGGAGGTTCAAAGTGACGAACTGTCACAAAAGGAAGCCTCATGGGAAGAGAAAGGCGAGGAGGAAGGTGTAATTGCATCTGACTCCGAAGAAGAAGCAAACCTCACAGCCACTTTCAGAGAACTAGTCATCGACTAGTCTTCGACACCTCAGCGATCACCTAAAAACGGTGATAGCGACACAAAATCACCTATTACTCAGACGCTCGAGGAGCGTGCAAGCAAGCAAAGGGAAAAGGAAAGATGGGCGCTTCTTCTAGCACCAAGGAGGTCGACGAGCTTACTCACCTCGAAAAATCAGTTGCCAAGTCACAACCTCCACAGTCCTTGAAGCGACTGAAAAGACTCAGAGAACTAGAGCCGCCATTGATCAAGGCCAAGAACGTCAACTACCGCTCCTGTCCCGTCTTATCCAAGACAATGGATGTGGAATGGATGGAGAAGATGGGTCTAGACGAGGTTATCGAGCTGCTGGAGTTCCAAGGATGGGTAGACTTCTTCTAGAAGCCTATCCCAGCATACACCGAGCTACTAAAGGAGCATATGAGACATCTTGGACCACACCAACGTGATGAAGATGACGACTACCTCCTCTTGACAGTCCAAAAGGCTCAAATCACTATCTCCAAGTCTTGGATTTGCAAGACTTTCAACAAAAAGTCAGAAGGTCTGGTCATTCCCAAGGAAACGACTTGGAATGATCTAGGACACCAAGGAGGGAAGATGGTCAACTTTCTCAACAAAGGAACAACAATGTAGAACTTCAATGCCGTGGACATGTCCATTGCAGACAGAGTCCTCTTCAGCTTAGTCACCCACAACATCACCCTAAGAAACCAGCGTGCTCACATAGTCAATGCTTGGGATGTGAGGTTGCTGTTCGCACTGAAGACCAAGGAGAAAATCAATCTACCAGCCATGATTCTCCTCACTCTAGATGAGAGTCATCAAGTAAATCAAGGTCTAGTGCACGGGGGAGTGTTCACTGCGGCACTCCTAGAGAGTGGAGTGGACACCGACAGGTTCCATGAATGCGCGCGCACCGATCAAGACTGCATCTGCTCAGAGATGTTGTCCAAAATGGGAATAAAGACTAAAGGTGGTAAGCTCGTTGCCATCCAGAAGCCCACCAAGAGTGAGGAAGCACGATCAGAACCGCGACCAACAACAAGAGCTTCAAGACTTAAGAGGAAGAGAAGTCTCTCACCGGTCCACGACAGGTCGGGGACCATTCTGGATAGTTCAACTCGGGACGTTCATTAGCGAGTAAGAGTCACTCTTACCGTTGTGCAGGTTGTCTCCACTGAACCAAATGTTCATCACATGGTTCAAGGAGCAATAGATTTTATAGACTCCCACATAGCCTGAGCGTTCTTAGTCTCCTAGAGACATGAGTGAAGACCATGAGAGAATTAGTTTTAAGCTAGATTTTATTACTTGTAAAACTATGTCTATCGTCCTTGTATTATGTATCATCTGAATGAAAACTTCTCCACTTTAAAAACCCTTAACAAACTCAGGGGGAATTCTTCTTAGGGGGAATACCTCTTATAATTTTGAACTTTAAGTTGTCAAAGCACATATCATTTTGTATCGGTTGCCATCATCGAAAAGGGGGAAGTTGTAAAGTCAAGATCCTTTAGTTTTGATGATAGCAAACCTGTGGTGCTTATCTAACATGTTTGTCTGGCTCATAATTCAGATAAACAGGTAAATAAGTGGCTTAGAACATAAGGTTGCAAGCGCACTTAAGTAATGTGTGGCTTATCACGCAAGGTTGCAAGCGTGCTCATATCACGACGTGTGCCCTACCAGTCGAGCACCTGTTGGCAAGAGCTCTGGAGAACTTCTAGCAATACACAAGTAGTCAAGAACCACACTGTCATGTATCTCTTGCATCAGACATTAACCAAGGACCAAAAGGATTTTTGCAACGTAGACAAACTCACTTAGATGTGTCACACTCATACCAGCAACTACCTCACGACAAGATGAAGCTCATTAATGTGCAAGATAACAAGATAAGCAAAGGCTATTAATGAACATCATTACATAGCCATAGTAAATTCAGAAGAGAGGATTTATTAGCATTAATGGACCAGACAAAGTCAGACAAGTTGAGGATGCTAGTGGTGACCGACCACTTGGGAGACGCGCCACTAACTTGCCCATTCGTAAGGCAACACGTGTGCTGTTGGCTCCAGATCAAGTTGGAAGAAAATCTGCTGTAGGGTGCGGCTATTATATTCGTATAAAAAGAAGTACTATACTATTTGAGTCTACAACTCATAGGTTGTTAGTTTACATCTTAACTAACTTGTATATATACGGGCATTAATGTCCTTTGTATGTCAAGCTTGTAGGAGAGAAAAAGAAGAGATACAAACTGAGCAAGCATAATTCAGACTAGAGTGTATGTAAGTGCTAGAGAGTTGGTGAGCTAGAGAGGACTGGGTTATAGTATCAATACATTGGGTATTTTGTAGGACGACAGGTCGAGGAACGGTCGATGAACTGTAGGCCGATAGTCAGGAGAGGTGAAATACCCTAAACTTAATTATGGTGATTAAATAATGATAATATGGTTTTTTAGGGCCTAATAGTGCCTAAAGAATTTTGGTGAAGAAAATAAATCCAAAAGAAAAGAGAAAACACTTATAAAGCGAAAAACGTAAAAATGAGCGTTATGTGACCATAGGAGGAATACGACCTCGGTTAGGGTCCTAGGTGGATTCCTAAGGCTTAGTTAGGCCTAATTAAAATACGGGAATAATTCCCGAAGAAAACAGATCCATATAATGGATTAAAACGCTAATAGAGTCTTAAAGCATGTTTTTCGAGAAAACCTGAAAACGTGAATTTAAGTGGTCAAACAGACCTGTAAAAATTATGGTTGACTATATAACTATAATTAAACATTAATGGAAGCTTAAGAACCATTAAAATGAAAGAAACGAGAAAAATTTGGAAAAGGGGCCCGGTTAGTGAATAGTGCTTAAACCGGGTAATTAACGAGCTTTTTCTATAAAAGATGAAAACGCCCAGATTATGCTATTATAGGGGACTGGTTTTATTAATTAAATCATCCCCTCTCACTCTTGACTAGCTAGCTAATTAAATAAGCCAAAAAGCAAAAAGGGTACATATCCCTTTTTCCCTCTCTCTCCTCCCTTATTTCTTTTTTCCCTCTTCTCCTTCCTCCCCTCATTCTTTCCAGCCAATTTTCCCCACCTCCCTTTGCTTCTGCCGATTTTGGAGCTTCCTCAAGAGCTTCCATGGCTTCTCCTCCTTCTCTTGCTTGCCCAAGCAACATCCAAGCTCCAAATGAAAAATAAACCACATATTCTTGCTCCTCTCACCAAGATCTACCTTCATCTCTTTTAAAAATCTCCAAAGGCGATAGTTGGCCTCCATGGATATACCCCCATTTGTGAAGAAAATGGCATTTCCTTGAAGCTTGGAGTCTCCTCATTCTTCTAAGGTAAAAAGTACCAAAGAAAACTCATCTTTTTCCCATCTTTTGGTGTGGCCGATTTTGCCCCCTCCTAATGCCTTGTTCTTTCCTTGCTTGAGCTATTCTTCAAGTCTCAAATGGTGGTTTGGGAGCTTCTCTTTGATTCTTAACCAAAACCCCATCTTAGGGTTTCAAGGTTATTCTCCACCTTTGTGTCTTAAGTACCCCCCCCCCCCCCCTTGTGTTCTAATTGATTAATAAGACTATATGAAGATATTTAGTGCCTAATTCCCCATTTGGGTATTGATTTTGAGGTTGACAAGTGGTTGGCCAACTTGGCTGATTGTGATCAAGAAAGAGGTGGGAAGAGATTGGAAAGAAAAGAAGGATTTATGGGCTTAAGGTAATAAATCTACCTTAATATCTATCTTTAATTGCTTTAGAACTTGGGAAGGGGAAATTTAAAAGAATGATCCAAATTGAGTTGGAAATGTACTTTGTAGTGAGAAGAGAGGATTTGTGAATTTGATTGTGATTTATGGGCCTTTGAGCCAAGCAATTTAAGTTATTGCAATATGTTGTGTTTATGGGGTTTGGAATGAATATGTGTGCTGGTAGGACCCGTATGGGTGTGGTTAGTTGTGAATGGAATTAGGTGATAAATTGTGCATTTGGGCAATGTAAGGATTATAGATGAGTTATGGCAAAATTTTAGTAGAAATAATGTGGTTTAGGTGTTGTTATGGGTGAGAGCAACCTAGGGGATGAACTAGGTGTGGTAAGGAGTTTATTTGGGTTAGTTAAACACTCTTGAGTGGATATAAGAGTTTGAAAAGGGAGAGAAAAAAATATGTAGCAAAGATGGTGTTGTGGTACATTGAATTTCTAGGAAAGAGATAGTGTACAAGACCTTGAAGATGAGAGTTGTGTTTGGGTATAGCTAATGCAAATGTCTAGGAAAGGTTTGGAATGATCAAAAGGAGTGAGAACAAGAGGTAGACTGTCAAGAAAAGTTAATAATTCACAAGAGTGCAAAATGCAAATAGTGAGAATTGAAGTTGGTAAAATTGAACCAGAGTTGAGTAAAGAATTTGGGTAATGATTTAAGGAGGTTTATAGAGTGTTTTAGGGTGTCTAAACATGTAGGAAACATGAAGAAATGATTAGGAAAAGATTGGGTGAGAATTGAGGTGAATTTGGAGTTCAAAGTGAGGAATTAAAATGGGTACTGGGCTGGACCGACCTTAGGACCGACCCTGGAAGGGTCGGTCGGCCTGAAATCTGCAACTTCGGAGCCTTCTGCATCCGACCGACCCAAGGGACCGACCCTGGCTGGGTCGGTCGGACTAGAATTTTTAGGAACCGATGGCTCTACACCTGACCGACCCAGGGGACCAACCCAGGGTGGGTCCGTCGGGTAAAAAAAAATGGCATTAGTAGTGAGCCATTGGTAGAGTAATTATGGTAACAAGAATATGCCCTAAGAACCCAAGATTAACGGGGTAACAGGGTTAAACTACGGGAGTATTAGTTGTTACTTACCATAGTACTTTGTTATTAATAGAAACACTTGAAATGTTATCAGTGAATCAAGTGTGAGCCGAGGAACATAAAGTTACGGGGATGGCGGTTGAACATGGGTAGTTGATTAGGAACATTTGCATATTGTAAAAATTGATTTGTAAGTCCGAATCGTATCTGTAGACTTGATGATTGTAGAAACTCGGAATAGAATTGATTGGAGGTTTGTATATGTATTTGGAATGGATAAGGAATGAAAGGTAATGTAATAGTACTGCTTGAATACTCGGTGTACTCATTCATCAGACCGATACTGTATTGTTTTATTTGGATTTGACCTAGTTAGTCATATGGGTGACTAACGTCATTGTGTCACCCACCGTTGGTAGTTTGAATTCCATTGCTTTGATGTTGGTAATTGAGACGGGATAGAAGTTAATGATTGGATTACCGGTAGGGGTGTTACAAGAGGGTTGAAATACCCCAAAATTTAAAACAGTGATTAATTAGGCTAATGAAGATTTTAGAAGCTAAATTATGCCTAAATAAACATGAGGGAACAATTCTCGAAGAAAACGGACCCTTAAAACGGATTAAAAGCACAAACGAACCTTAAAGTGCGTTTTTTGAGGAAACCGAGAAAACACGACTTTAAGCGGGTTAAATAGACCCGTAATAATTTTAGTCAACCAAATAGTCATTAATAAACATTAATGAGGGTCTAGAACCAATAAAATTAATTAAACGAGAAAATTCCGGAAAACGGGTCCCAGGAGTGAATAGTACAAAAATTGGGAAATTGTGGGGTGTAAATGTAATAAAGCAGAAATTGACCCCTCCCTTTGTAATATCGCAGTCGGTTCCTTAAATTTAAAAGGGGGCACGTTTTTCCCTTGCCAGCCACACTCCCCTCTCTTATTTCCTTCCTTATGTACTAAAAGACAAATAAATAAAGTAACAAAAAGTAAAGGAAATTCTCTCTCCTCCCTTACCAGCTCTCTCTCATGTTTTCTCTGCCCAGACACTCTTTCTTCTTCCTCTCTTTCCTGTAATGGCGATTTGAGAAAAGCCTCACATTAGCTCACTTTCCTCCCATTTTTGAAAGCGTAAATCACCTCCAAATACTACAAAAACTATACCGTTGAAATCCCCTCGCTTTGGAGATCAGTTTCCACCTTTCAAAATTTGAAAATCTCAAACTTCATTTTCATGGGTGTAATCGTTTTTGGAGCCTAAAGATGACCATTTGAAGGTCCACCTTCTTCTTGATGTTCTAAGGTAAGAAAGGAACTCAAGCTCTTCTTTTTCCAGCTTTTCCCTTACAAAATGAAAAACTCACGTGAACACCACTGCTCCCCTTGTTCAGCCGGTTTTGGTATTCCACCTTGGGAGCTGAAGCATTGCCATTTTTCTACCCAAAACTTCATTTAGAGGTTCAAGGTAATATTTCCTAAGAGCTTTAAGTGTTTTCTCACAAGTTAGGGTTTAATACCTAAGTTAGGAAATTTACTAGCTTGAGTGTGTGTGTGCCTTGTTACGTGGTTGTAGCTTGGCCTAATTAAAATCAAGAAAACAAGGAAACCGGAACAAAGAAGGAAAGAGGAGCAAGAAAGGAGAAGGAGAGAAAGAAAAGAAGAATCAAGAACTTAAGGTAAGGAGTTGCCTCTATACAGATTTTAATGTTGGTGTATGTATAAGTACATTGCTTAGCAATGGTTAGACCACTGTAACAGTAGGAAAGAAATGGGGTATATTAATGTTGACTGTATTGATAATTTGAAGCTTTTGAATCAAGTAAATAAAATACTAAGTGTGAGTATTAAGTGTGTAGTAATTATTTAGAATTTTGTGTGAATAATGTATATATTGAGCAGGGATGTAAACTGTGTTGAGTGAGCAAATTAATGTGGTGAGAATACTTAGAAATGTAGGGAAACTCTGTCAAATTTTGGTTAGGAATTTAGGGACTTGAGTGCTGTTTGAGAGGAAAGAATATGGATATGTGCAGAGAAGAAAATGTGGGATTATCACCTTGGTTAGTGTTAGGAGAAGAAGTGTAGTTGAGTAGAACTAGAAATGGAGTAATGTAAGCTGTTTAACTAAGTTGTGCTAGATGAAGAACCATTTAGCTAAGTGGGAAGAAGAAAGGAAAATTTTGTAGCAATAGTTTAGGAAGAAAACCTATAACAGAAGAAAAATTAGCAGTGGGAAAATATGTAAGTTAACAGAGGTTAACAGACATTGTGGTCCAGGTTTGTAAACTAGTACACATACCCGGACCACTCATAAAACACACCCGCGAGTGACCAAAGGTATTGGTCCGGGTTTGTAAACCCGAACACAAACCCGGACCACCCCAAAACTTCACCAGAATGTGTTTTCATGCATTCTAGTGATGGGGAATTGAACGACAATGATAGTATAAGGTAATTAAGACTTGATTAATGATGTTTAATTGTCATTAAGGGTATAAACAAGCTTGGGAAGTAATGAGAAGTAAGTAACTTAGGTGAATGAATTTGTTTTGTAAGGAATTAGTAAGTATAAACCGGGAAGCGTTAGAAACGTAATAAGTGAGGTTAATTATAGATTATTAACTGCCCGAATCTATGTATGTGATAGGATTCGAATAGTCAAACACCGAAGGGGAGTCGGTGAGTCCAAGGACCACGGTGAACGGTATCATTTCCTCATGCCCTATATCCTAACGAGGTTACCTCGGCTTGTTTGTTTGTGTGCTTGTATTATCACCAAAACAAGATAAAACGCACGAATCAGATTTATTGCATTTCCTTATGTTTGTAATGCAAAGTACCTTGTTGGATTGTAGTTGAATGTGAAGTTGTGTAATTTATGAAAACTTGTGATTGTGGATGATGTCTTGGGTGTGGAACATGCATTTCCCACTAGTTGAGAGTGTGATGCCTTGGTTGAATTGCGGCTGGGTTGGAAGGTTGTGATTGAAAGTGAAGTACTGTTGATTGGTCATGATGACCTTGTTGAAGTGTTTGGTTGATTGATTTGGCAGCTTGATTGTTGGTTGTTGGCTTCTCACTAACTCCCTAACGATCTAACCCTCTAACATTGAGAATTGGGAATTGAGTAATTTGGAGTATTTGAAAAGCCCGATATAGTTTCGGCCACGCGTGAGGATGAGGTAACAAGAGAGGTTGTTAACCGATTCCTGGCTATAATCTTTTCCACGGTCCAAACCCTTTAAATGGGTAGCAACCTGGTTAAGTGGGCCACCTTAAGCCCGGTGGTGCGATAGTCTTGTCCCTGCCCAGAGGTCATACCGACTTAACATTGAGTAATGGCAAAAGAAGGAAAATTGATTGAGGATGACTTGGACTTGTTTGAGTTGATGATCTTGAGTATTGAGATAATGACATCCGATTAACTCGAATGGTAATTGGGCTAACCCATTGTGAAGTTTGATTGAGGTTGAACCTTGGTTGATGATTGTGAATTTTGTGCTTGTTGGATTGATATGCCTTGTATGATTGTTGTCATGCATGCTTGTGAATTTAATTTTCTTAGCATGTTGTTTTGTATAAAACGAACCGCATGTTGGCGACCAATTAGTTATCGTACCCTTGCTAGTACGCGGGGTATGCGGAAGTCATATGCAGCTTTGCTGAGCCCCTAGGGGCACAGTTTTTATTTCAGGTACTCGACGAAGCTAAGAGGTCGAGAGTGAGATCGGGCTGTTGTGCTTAGTTAGCTAGGGATTACCTTGGATAGTGTGTTATTGTATAAAGGCTTGTAGCCCATTTCGAATTGCTGGTGTACCGAGTGGTACACCCCTATGCATTTGGTAAACAAGTAGTGTTGTGAGAACATGGGTAGGAGGTTAAACTCTTGATAAGTTTGTATAAGCTCGTGAGGAGTATGGTATTTGGATTTGTACCTTAGAAACCCGGTATCTCGGATTGTAAACTAAAGTATGGTTGAGTGGAGAATCATGTATATTTGTTTTGGACTTGAAGTTTGAATTGTATTGTTTGTACTCTATTATTCCGGTCCATCGGACCGATGCTGTATTGGTAGTTGGCCTTGTTAGTCACGTGGGTGACTAACGGCATTGTAGCAGCCGTGGTTGTGTATGGATTATCTGCTGCATTTGCATAGAAGTTGGGATGATTAGACGGTAATGACGGGATTAGCAGTCGGCGTGTGACAAAAAGTGGTATCAGAGCGAAGTATCGCTCTGATGACTGGAAATACCGAGTTAGAAATTAAAGATTTAGGGCTAAGGGCTGAGTGATAGCATTAGAGATACGCTAGTTACAAACTCCCGGTGAGTACCGGATACCTACAATATTAGACCCGCCCTCCACATCCCCCATAATATAACTCGGGAAAGGAACGCAAGAGAGAGGGAAGGACCTCTCTTACTCGGGAAAGCCCGATCTGGCAGTTGTGAAATAATCCTACGGGAGACAAGAACCTGTCACGGTAGATTCCAAGAACCGGAATCCCGGAGACGGTTCCAGTTGAACAACAAAACCTGCACTTAATAGCGGAAGATTGACAATCCTAACCATAACGAGACTGAAATTTGCAGCAGCATGGGGCGACATGATTAGCAGTCGCGAGGACCTGGCTGGTCAAGCAGCAGCAGAAAGAGAAGCACTGAGCGTACAACGAAGCAGATAAAAAGCGGTAACAAAACCTGAGACACGAGCCTACGGGACCGCAAACGTTAAATAATACCGCCAATGGCATACTAACTGACTAAGGACATAGTCGGGAGCTGTTAACTCCAAAACATTAACGCCAAGAGGTTACAATACCTGGCCGACATAGCTCAAACAGCTACGAGAACATTCACGAGATGTATTTCGACTGAACTACGAAAGTAGTGCCTAAACAAGTTAAGCCTCGGTAACCACAGTAAACGTGTGAGAACGAGCAACAAGGGAAAACGCAGAATATGTAAATAAGGGTCTCCGAGGTTGGAGAAGAACCCTAACCAACAACAGTCGTGTCAAAATCAATGAGTAGTGACTCAACATATCGCTAACTAGATTATGGGATCAAGGGTAGAGACAACGAGACTACCGAATACGCATGGGAACCACACCATAACTGCTATAAGTTTACCCAAAAACCACCAGTCCCACGCACTTGCCACGACAAATGTAGTAATAACAAGACTACTCAGAGAAACTGTTAACAAGCAACGGGCACTTAGTGAAGTACCAAGATAGCGAAGGAAGCAACTATAGGATCATGAATCATAGCAACCTTAAAACGGAACCTTGGAAGGGTCCAACGGCCTGACCGTTGAATCAAAGAACACACCGGTCAGCGAGAAGCTAGACTTGGTCCGAACCATCTGACATTAAATGTCATGAAGATTTCTATTTTAAACTCAAACCTCTCTTTCAAAACCAAATTTCCTTTTTAAGACCCAAAATATTTCTTCAAAACCTAGATTTTTAAAACCAAACCATCAGATATACAATAAGATACCATAGGACGATATAAGAGGAGTCGACAACAAAATACTTCAACTAGGCATGTGACGCACACTACGAGTGTACAAACTGAGATGTGGGACGACCGCACTCCGATAAGAGCTTGTGGGCCTGACTGACCTACTTATAGGATGGTTGGGTAAGTAGTAATGTATCAGTAAGGTACCCCACATATGTATACGAGTGGTGTACAGGACACGGGAAGTAGTTGACTCCATTCTACGGACCGTAAGTAAGTTCAAACCAAACGGTTGGACACTTCAAACGATCAAAGAGAAGGAACTCAGTTAAGTTAATGAGTATAAAGGAACTCAGAGAATCCATCTGAAGATAGGAACGAGGATTAGGAAGTGCAAAGAGCATAGAATAGTAAGTATAGATAGTGTATGTCTCAAAGATATCAAAACAAAAGTATGATAGCTGGAGGAAACCCAGCCCTAGACATAATAAGGCAAATGCCTAATGTTCAAAAAACGGGACGGAGTTCCCAAGAGCAATCACAAAGATTACCAGGATGTATAATTCATCATTGGAGAAGGTGTTAAATCTAATCAAGAACACTAGGAGAATGCATCAATGGTCTACCCCACAATGGGAGACATTGCAACCTTAAACGGGAAGGTTTGGTATATAGTACCACAAGTGGTATATTGGCTGAACACACTCATACTTAGTAGCCAAATGTAATGACGTAACTTAATTATACCCAGGGGAAGTCCTTGAAGGATGTCTGAGTCAACAACGGTTCAGCTAAATGTCGTGATAAGAGCACGAGAGCTAAAACGAACACTCGGTTAGAACACCAAAGGGATTTCACTTAACAGGAAATACCCTAAATCACTAAGAGGCACTGACTAACACCAGATTTCTTAGGGGGCCTCCCATGAACGGAAACGTAATACAATGACCTCACCATGGAGCCCAGTAATACCTCCAATCATATGATGGTATACAGAGAAGTAGAGACTTGTATAAACAGCCTGTAAAGAGCATAGCTCGAAGCAATGTGGCTTAAAAGCCATGAATCAACTACGTGGTGTAGATTTAAACGGTTGCAAAACCACATTGAATAATAAGAACGATCGCCAAGAAGGGCACCAGTAAAGGAAGAGATATTATTGCATACACGAAGAGAGCAGCAAACGAACCACTTGATTTAAGTGTAGTGTAATGAGTAGCTTTGAATGTAGACTACCTTAGTATTACTGTCACGAGAGCGTCAGCCTAGTATACAGTTGTCAAGGTTTCAGTTACCTTTCTGCCCTCTATAGTAATAGTAATATTGGGACATAAAATCCCGCTATCGTGAAACCACCGGAGTGGTGTTAATTGGACCCTCCGGTAGAAGGTTTCACACCTACTGATATAATTATATTGAGGCTTGAGGATGATCATTGCCAAGGAACAATTTGAAAGAGCAAAGGGAAATTCTAAGAATAGTATGAATAAGGAAGCTTTGATAGCAGTGGTTGAAACCGAAAGAGTAGTTGGATTGAAGAGAACACTGAGCGTGTATAGTGAGAATTGTAGAAGGATAACGCTCAAGGAGCATAGAGAATTAAAGGGTAGTATACTCTGTAGTCAACTAAGAAAATGGTGAACCATTGTACGAATGGCAGAAGTACATAAGCAGAGACTAACATAGTAAACCTTGTCATGAGACTTATGAGTGGAAATAAACCCCTCAACAAGAACTTTTACTTATCAAGAATAGAATACTCTCCTATTAGAGGACCGGACCAGGAAATCCTTGAAGTTCTTTGAAATACCCCGATGATGTACATAGAAAAGTAAAACTGCACAGCTAGACCTTATATCCAATGCCCATGACTTAGTAGGCAGTAAATGTCAAGAACAAGCAATGTGAGTGTGTATCTTGACACATCAAATGACCAACGCTCAAAGGAGCTGGTGATCCAATAGACTACTTTATCCTTGGTCAACCAAGCTACCTGATAATGATATCATAAGTGATAAAAGAACGTGAGGCGGACTAGCCCACACATGAACCCGAACCTGGAGTAAAACATATCCACATATAAAGGATAATAACATTGTGGTATGCTACGGCAACCAACATACACACGAACATAGAAAACTTCCGGTGTGCTCACGTCACGAAGGGATTGAAAATAAAGCAAGGTTTTGTAGTGAACAGTTGAGGAGTTGCACCAACAATGGACAAAGACTAAAGGCAAGCTACTACCATAGCAGAGACTATGAAAACAGTGTTGTATGATGAATGAGAACAGGGTGCACAACAAGCGACCACTATGACAATTTGGTTAGACAGTAATATGGGAAACAAAGCCATGAGTTGGACTCAGGGGAGTCGAGAAGCAGGAATTTGTACGTAGACTAGGCGTTAAGGCCTACAGTCTGAACTAGATAATAAGGATCACACAAGGAAACGCATTGTTCATTCCTAATGCAACTTCATAAGGAACTGAAAGTGTATACCTAGTGGATCAACTTGATAAGAGAAGTAATAACTTGGGGCAAGAGGACCCGATTGTTGAACAATTGACCGTACTAAATACGGAGGAATTGTAAACGCAACAGCGAACAAGGTGCAAGCCAGTTTAAGCATAAATCTAACTATAAACCGCGCGGCCTTTCGGCCAAAGATGCATGAGGAACATTGGACATGTCAACAATCACAACCTGTGAATTCCACTGGAATAAAAGCCAAAACAAAATCATGAACGCTTTGAGGATCGATGCTTATGAAATGCAGTATAGTCCGACAAAAGAAAAGTGGTATAACACTACATGAGTGAATAGCCAGAAACCAATGATCAGAGGAAGCACTACACAGTAGCTACTAGCTAGACTTCAACCGACATCAAGTCGAAAGAACTAAGTGAATAAACACAGAAGTATACAGCAATATGTACAATAGATTCCAGGAAACTAGAAAGAAAATCTATAATACAATAAGCTCGCGCACGGTAAGGGATACCATGTGCCGGTTGAGAAACCGTATATCCCAAGATAACAAGGGATAAAAAGTAAATGTGTAATACATTAAGCGTAACGAAAAGGGTGAGTTAAGCTCTAAAGTTATCAGAGTCGTGCAGTAGAAGCTAGTGGGCCCTAGCTCAGAGGTTTAATATACCCAGTAAGTGTGGGAGAATGGATAATTATCAATGCCTTGAAGCCGGATAGGCTAGTATCGAACCGGTTATGAGTAAATAAACTCTAATGGGAATTCTTGGTGCAGGGACTAAACCGTTAGTATGGTTAAGACCCCTTGACCAGAATACATTGTACAATAGACCGTATGGAAGCTAAAACGCTTCAGGATGCCCGAATTGAGTGAACCATTGTTAAATGATAACATATGGTAGATTACATGGGCGTAATCCCTTTTTAATGGGGGTAGGGCGAAAACCGCTTAGTGTATGTTTCACGTATTAATTATGTAAACTACAGTGTGCATAGCACAAACGAGAATTGATTTGATGATTGGTACTTATGTTAAATAAACATATGTATTCATTTATAGCGTGATTGTGGTCATTGTGCACGAGAGATGCGAATACCATAGGATAATTATACCTATCTTGTAACTCCAGTGTGAGAGTATAATTTAAAAAGGAGTAGAGGAACTCCTGGGGGAATGAGAATCCCTATAGTATATGTCTAATTGATGATAGACATGGCATTGCGATGCATGAGTCGGTATGAAACCGATGTAGAACCTAGGGGGAATTAAGTCCCCTAGGTGATTGTTTGAGAAATTGAGAATGATTGGTGGACGGAGCTCCCGAGTATGGTACCCTTAGAGAAATCATTTGAGATGATTGGAAGTAATTGATGAATTGAGTCCACAAGTATTGTATTCCTTGAGTAAGTTATTGGAAGTAAATTGAGATTGATTGGTAACCCAAATTCTAGGATTGGAGAGTAAAATTGAGGATGATTGATGGAATGAATTCCATCCTTTGGAGATGGATGGTTTGTGATTATGACTAGGAAAAGTAAAAAAGATAGAAAATGGAAATAATTGAATTATTGATTGTTTGAAACTGATGTGGGAAGTCGAACTTGATCCTGATCAGATCAAGGGAAACTAAACATAAAATGAGGTGTAAAGATAGTTCAACACTGATGTTGATCACATCAGAGTCGAATGATTCGTGAAAGCTCCCCTCAAGTAGTCACAAGTAATCACGCATAGAATAGATGTAATGAGTATAAATTGGAATTGGGAGTTGGTTGTGTTTTAAGAGGATTTTTAACTAGTGTTGGCAAAAAGGATTTTCCTTCAGACTTGAGAAATTGTTTTAAACCTGTACCACCTAACCGAGGGCTGCGGTCCTTTATCTGATGACCGGGAAACAGTGGTAGTGTATCGTGTTATATTATTCCAAGGGCAGCGGGACGTAGAGAAGTCATGTGTCTAGATGACCTGAGTGCCTGCGGGATCGAAGTGTGTATTGCATTGATTTGAAATAGCATTGCATTGTATGTATGTTGTATACATTTTGTTTGGCTCAATGTAAACCACCAGAGTGTTGGTTGTGGAATATTGGTTGTAACTGTGGAATTGTTGATGATGAAGTTGAATGGTATGTTGATTTGGATTGAGATTGATGCTTGGATTGTGTTGAGAATGTGTCTGTGATGGAGGTGAATACTCTTGTGTGATAGAATTTTAATTTTGTAAGGTTTTGTGTGTATGATCTTTGACAATTGAGGGTCAATTGAACAAAGAAAACTAATTCACCAACTTTGAATAACTTTGAGGGCAAAGTTCCTTAAGGGGGGTAGATTAAAGTACCCCAAAATTTAAAACAGTGATTAATTAGGCTAATGAAGATTTTAGAAGCTTAATTATGCCTAAATAAACATGAGGGGACAGTTCTCGAAGAAAACGGACCCTTAAAACGGATTAAAAACACAAACTAACCTTAAAGCGTGTTTTTTGAGGAAGCCGGGAAAATGCGACTTTAAGCGGGTTAAATAGACCCGTAATAATTTTAGTCAACCAAATAGTCATTAATAAACATTAATGAAGTTCTAGAACCTATAAAATTAATTAAACGAGAAAATTCCGGAAAACGGCTCCCGGGAGTGAATAGTGCAAAAATTGGGAAATTGTGGGGTGTAAATGTAATAAAGCAGAAATTGACCCCCTCCCTTTGTAATATTGCAGCTGGTTCCTTAAATTGAAAAGGGGGCACATTTTTCCTTCCTCTCTTATTTCCTTCCTTATGTACTAAAAGACAAATAAATAAAGTAACAAAAAGTAAAGGAAATTCTATCTCCTCCCTTACCAGCTCTCTCTCACGTTTTCTCTACCCAGACACTCTTTCTTCGTCCTCTCTTTCCTGTAATGGCGATTTGAGAAAAGCCTCACAGCAGCTCACTTTCCTCTCATCTTTGAAAGCCTAAATCACCTCCAAATACTACAAAAACTATACCGTTGAAATCCCCTCGCTTTGGAGATCAGTTTCCACCTTTCAAAAATCGAAAATCTCAAACTTCATTTTCATGGGTGTAATCTTTTTTGGATCCTAAAGATGACCATTTGAAGCTCCACATTCTTCTTGATGTTCTAAGGTAAGAAAGGAACTCAAGCTCTTCTTTTTCCAGCTTTTCCCTTGCAAAATGAAAAACACACATGAACACCACTACTCCCCTTGTTCAGCCGGTTTTGGTATTCCACCTTGGGAGCTATAAGTGTTTTCTCACAAGTTAGGGCTTAATACCTAAGTTAGGAAATTTACTAGCTTGTGTGGGTGTGTGCCTTGTTACATGGCTGTAGCTTGGCCTAATTAAAATCAAGAAAACAAGGAAACTAGAACAAAGAAGGAAATAGGAGCAAGAAAGGAGAAGGAGAAAAAGAAAAGAAGAATCAAGAACTTAAGGTAAGGAGTTGCCTCTGTACAGATTTTAATGTTGGTGTATGTATAAGTACATTGCTTTGCAATGGTTAGACCACTGTAACAGTAGGAAATAAATGGGGTATATTAATGTTGACTGTATTGGTAATTTCAAGCTTTTGACTCAAGTAAATAAAATACTAAGTGTGAGTATTAAGTGTGTAGTAAGTATTTAGAATTTTGTGTGAATAATGTATATATTGAGCAGGGATGTAAACTATGTTGAGTGAGCAAATTAATGTGGTGAGAATACTTAGAAATGTAGGGAAACTCTGTCAAATTTTGGTTAGGAATTTAGGGAGTTGAGTGTTGTTTGAAAGGAAAGAACATGGATATGTGCAGAGAAGAAAATGTGGGATTATCACCTTGGTTAGTGTTAGGAGAAAGAGGTGTAGTTGAGTAGAACTAGCAATGGAGTAATGTAAGTTGTTTAACTAAGTTGTGCAAGATGAAGAACCATTTAGCTAAGTGGGAAGAAGAATGGAAAAATCTGTAGCAGCAGTTTAGGAAGAAAACCTGTAACAGAAGAAAAATTAGCAGTGGGAAAATATGTAAGTTAACAGAGGTTGACAGATTAGTATAGAGATTGGATTAGGTTAGTTTTAAGTGCCTAATCAGTGTCTAACATGCTCCGATATATGTAGGAAGATTGGGGAAGAAGTTGGTAGAAGTTTGGAATTGAAAGAGAATAAAAAACAAGTATATAAGGCATTACTACACCTAGTCCGGGTTTACAAACCGGTACAGAAACCCGGACCAGGCTAAAATCAAGGCAGAACGTAATAACAATGGGATGGTCCGGGTTTACAAACCGGAACACATACCCAGACCACCCCTAAAATACACCCAAGAGCAACCCGACATTGTGGTCCGGGTTGGTAAACTAGTACACATACCCGGACCACTCATAAAACACACCCGAGAGTGACCAAAGATATTGGTCCGGGTTTGTAAACCCGGACACAAACCCGGACCAAACCCCTATGCATTTGGTAAACAAGTAGTATTGTGAGAACATGGGTAGGAGGTTAAACTCTTGATAAGTTTGTATAAGCTCATGAGGAGTATTGTATTTGGATTTGTACCTTAGAAACTCGGTATCTCGGATTGTAAACTTAAGTACGGTTGAGTGGAGAATCATGTATATTTGTTTTGGACTTGGAGTTTGAATTGTATTGTTTGTACTCGGTTATTCTGGTCCATCAGACCGATGTTGTATTGGTAGTAGGCCTTGTTAGTCACGTGGGTGACTAACGGCATTGTAGCACCCATCGTTGTGTATGGATTGTCCGCTGCATTTGCATAGAAGTTGGGATGATTAGACGGTAATGATGGGATTAGCAGTCGGGGTGTTACAAGGGTTGACGACTTTAGGGGTAATGTCGAAACTGTCCCGGGAGTTCGTTTGTGGGGCAAGGGAGGTTGAGTGAATTTCGTGTGTGTAAATTCTTAATCGAAATGTGTTTTTCAGTTTAAGTTTATCTCGTGTCCATTCCTAAACTATCAAGTTCAAATCAAGTCATAGATACATCCACGACAGGTCGGGGACGCATCGGGTGCACTAACTAGTTTCATCTGGGACAATTTTGGGGTGGTCCGGGTTTGTGTCCGGGGTTACAAACCCGAACCAAACCTGGAATGAACTTTCTGCCGCATTTTTACTATGGTCCTGCTTTGTGTACCGGAATGTAAACCCGGACCAAACCTGGAAATATGTTTCCTCCTTGTTTTTAGGGTGGTCTGGCTATATGTACCGATTTACAAAACCGGACCAGCCTTGTTATACACCATTTTGCAGTTTTTCAACCTTTATTCAACCCCTATTTCATACCCAATCCTTTGCTAATCTTTCCACATGTAATCTAGCATGTTTTACACTAATTTGACACTCCAAACCTCCTTAATTC
This sequence comes from Limonium bicolor, assembly GCA_023374045.1. NCBI lineage: Eukaryota > Viridiplantae > Streptophyta > Magnoliopsida > Caryophyllales > Plumbaginaceae > Limonium > Limonium bicolor. The sequence goes on from CM041782.1 coordinate 181,824,465, forward strand.
ATTCATTAAACTCATCACCCATTTCTTGGTTTCCTTACACCATTTTTCCACTCTTAATTCTCCTAAACCTCTTTGCTACAGATTTTTCTCTTCCTCTCTTCACTAACCCAATGGTTCTTTCATTGCATTATTTCCATCCCAAGTCTTACCCCACTACATAACCTCTCTTCTAATCCAACCAAGGGTGATTAACTACTCATACTAACTCTAAAACACACCTAGCTATCCTAGGTTCTTTCTCCTCATAAAATACTCTTAATTCATCTAGTTTCTACCCAAATTTTGACAGAGTTTCCTTACAATTATAACATTCCCAAAGCATTATTTTCATTCACCTAAACATACTCAACTAGCAATATCCACTAGGGATACTAACAACACATAATTTCCTGCACAATCTCAACAATAATCCTAATGTGCATAAGTCTTAAATACTTGGCTCTAAGGCCCTTAAACATTAATATACACAATACCAAACTGCCTACATTACTTGGTTACCATTGTAGTAGCTTGTACAATACTAAAGCAATGTAGTTTTTCTCATACTACAAGCATTCAAAATCTGTTTCATAAGCCATACAAAATCAGCTCAAAGGTAAGTTCATTCACCTTGTGATTTCTAGTTTTCCATTCCTCCTTTCCTTCTCCTTTTTTCTTGCTCCTTGTTTCTTGTTTACAATTTGGCCAAGCTACAGCCCATGCTCAAAGTATACACACACACTAAATACAAAAACTCATGAATTAACCCTAAAATTCAAGAGGAGGTTTAAGGTTCCTAAATTAGAAATGACCTTCTAATCCCTAAATGAAGTGTTTGCCTGGCACAACAACAAGATTCCAGCTCTTCTCAGTTGCCAAAATCGGCTGGAACAAGAAGCACAAAAGGGCTCAAGAGCTGGAAAATTCGTTTGTCAAAATAAGGCTAGGAAAGAAGGGATTTTTTAACTTCTTTATACCTTAAAACCACCAAGGAATGGTGTGGCTCAAATTGGACTACTTCAAGCTACAAATGGTGCCACAAACATGGATATGAACTTCACCGTTTTCAGATTTTGAAGGATGGGAAATAATCCCCAAGGTGGGAGGAGTTCAACGGTACAATTTTTGTAGAATTTGGACTTGATTTGTGCCTTGGAGATGAAGAAGAAGAGGGGGCTGAGTGGAGGGAGTTAAAATCGGATTTTGAAGGATGGGAAATAATCCCCAAGGTGGGAGGAGTTCAACGGTACAATTTTTGTAGAATTTGGACTTGATTTGTGCCTTGGAGATGAAGAAGAAGAGGGGGCTGAGTGGAGGGAGTTAAAATCGCCATTACTGGCTAGAGGTGGAAGAAGGAGTTCTGGTGGGAGAGGGGTAAACCGTGAGAGAAGAGAAAGATGGGGAGGAGAGAGACTCCAACCCACTTTTATTACTTTTTGCTTTACAAATTTTGTCTTCTAGTGCATAAGAGAGTTAAAAGAGGGGGAGAGATGAATAAAAACGTGGAACACACTTAAAAGAAGGGAGCCAGCTTTTTATTTACAAAGGGAGAGGGGTATTTTGCTCTTATTACAATTAACGCCCCAAAAGTTCTCGTTTTTACACTATTTAGTAACCGGAGCCCGTAGTCTGGAATTTTCTAGTTTAATTAATTTTAATGGCTCTAGACCTTCACTAATGTTTAATTATAGACATTTAATTGACTATAATTTTTACAAGTTTATTAAATCCACTTAAAGTCACATTTTCCCGGTTTCCTCGAAAAACGTGCTTTAAGATTCGTTTAAGTTTTTAACCCATTTTATGGATCCATTTCTTCGGGAATTGTTCCCACATGTTCATTTAAGCATAATTAAGCTTCTAAAAATTGTTCGGGGTATTTCATGACTCGATTGATACGACTCTCTATCCATTCTTTGAAAGGATCAGAAGAGCAAAACTGCCCCCTCACTTTGTTGCGCCTACGGTCTAAAAGTATGACGGAACAGGGGACCTCGCGCAACACATCAAGAAATTTATGTTCGCAATGAACACGCAAGGAATCTGTTCCCTTGCCCATTGCAACTTATTCTCGGGTACTCTATCTAAGAGAGCATTAAGCTGGATCTCGACCAGGCCTCCGCAGTCAATATCAAGTTTTAAGCAATTGACTGAAGAATTTCAACAATACTTCGCTGCAAGCAAAAAGGTCAAAGGAAATAATTGAGTTGATGGATCTAAAGCGGCAGAAAGGGGAAACGGTGAAGGAATTTAGTGAAAGCTTTCACAAGCAAGTAGCTGAAATCGATGATGTAGATGAGAAGATTCTGATCAAGGCCTTTGGAAATGGATTAGCACATCCTCGGTTCGCCGGAAAAATCACAACTAAGGCACCTAAAACCCATGGAGAATTGGATGAGATGATCCACGACTTTTTAAAATCCGAGATAGCAGAAAACAAAGCTAAGGAGTTAGCAAACAGTTTCATTGGTTGCCAGTGACAAAAAAGGAAATCAAGGTGGGAATAGTTCATCTGGGAACTCGTCTGGAGGAGGATCAAGATGCAAACCTTACTACAAGGCCACTGTTATCTCTTCTTCCCAAGGGCCACAATATCAGAACTTGAGAGTCACAGTCCACCAAAGAAGCCCCGGTCGGGAGAAGTTCTGGTAGCCTTCTGTGAATACTACGACAATCGGAGTCACAGAACCGTCAACTGTGCTACCTTAGCCAAGGAGCTTAGAATAATAGAAGAAGGCAAGAAGAATAAGGGAAAGCAACCGGCCAGACAACAGAAGCAATACAACAATCAAAACTCCTCCCAATACAACAATCAACACTCCTCCCGGGCCCGACAAGAAGAAGAAATCCACCCTGAACTTGATCATAGCAAATTGTTCGGTATGATTACAGGGAATGCATTTAACAATGGAGAATAGACTTACTTAATGAGATTCCGGGAAAAAGAATGACAACATTCTCTTGAAGCACATACGAGATGCCTGGGATAGACCCTGGCATTATCCAGCATGATCTACGGGTAGATCCAAGGCACCCGGCCATTCGGCAGAGAAAGGGTAATATGAGAAGAAAAAGTTCTAACAGCTCACACTGAGGTCCAGAAACTGCTCAAAGCCGAATTCATCAGGGAGGTATCTTATCCCAAATGGCTAGCCAATGTAGTAATGGTCAAAAAGTCGAATAGGAAATGGAGAATGTGTGTAGACTTCACAGATTTGAATAAGACATGTCCAAAAGACTTTTACCCTCTACCATCAATAGACAGGCTGGTTGTCTCGACCGCCTTTCACTACGTCCCCGACATACACAACTCCCATGACTCTTCTGAGTGGGGGATAAATGACGAACCAGATGGAAGACCAACCGCCCTCCAAATTCACGTGCTTAAAGAAAGTATACCAAGGTGTCGGGAGTAATACCACCATCGGTGCAGACAGCCAAAAAGGCGTTCAGGCATCCTAGGGCGTTAGGATTCAGGTAAGCAAGTGTGCACCGGCGGCACGACAAGAAACCAAGGATAAAAGGGTGTGGAGGAAGACATAACCCATGGTGGAAATGCTCTCGGTACACCACGAACCCTCGTCCAAAGGAGTCAAATGGGTGCTCCATCGGCACTGGTACATGAATCTTCGTTCCCAGTGGGACTTGGACACCTCTCATCACCTTCTTCACATCCTTTACGGAAAGACTGGAACCAGTGCCCTATCACAGAAACTCCTGGCTTTCCTCCACTGTTGGGATTACGACGAAATTCTGAACACAACCATCGCCATTAACAAAAATCATGGAGTTTCCAGATGCCGGAGTAGAAGAATTGGAATTTGCAGACACCATTAAAAGAGACAGTGAGAGAAATGAAAGCTCAAAAGTCAAAGAAGCAAAGAAACAACGAGAGCGCAATAGCACAAAAGCAAGACACAGGAAATTTGAAAGTAGAAGAAAGCGGAAGGAAGAAAGGAAGCAAACGGATCACTTTATATAGACTGAGAGGAGGCATGTCACGTCGAAAGTAATCATAACCTACATCCACAGCCGTGTCAAACAAAAAGTAGATTCAGAAGACGAGGAGGCAACGACTAGAAGGGGCACGCCACCGGAAGACCCTCAATGGCAGAAAGTTCAAACATCAGTTAAAAAACCTTTTCTTTTAAATTCTTTAAAAAGAACGGTCTTGTGGGACTAGGGAGGATGGACGGAGTAGAAAACACAAAAATAAACTTACAATAAAGGAAGATCTTCCCTTGAGGCCAAGGAAAGATCTTGTGGGACTGATGAAGTGGGGTGCTACCGGACGAAACAGCCTGGCTACTACCGAAAGCAATGACGAAACCTCATACTGGTAGAAAGGTAGAAACACGGTCAAAAGGGCCGCTCTTTCCGGTCGCGAAGAGCAAGAAGCCTTATGGGGATTCCTACCAGTAGTAATAAGGCAAAGATCTACCGGTAGTGCCGAAGTGTTCAACAGTTAGTAATAAAGAATAAAACTATGAAAATAGCCTCATGTACTATAGAACATTCCAGAATAGCGTAGGCCCACAAAGGCAGTTAGACTCCACAGTAAGTCTATAAATAGGGACCATTGGCTATGCAAAAAGGCACGCTTACATTAATATACTTGCTGATCGTAACACCCCCGAATAAACTCCCAACAGTACATTCAACACGCCTAGCCACAATACGGGTAAACTATGCAGTGGTATAAACTCCATTCCGGGTGTCACAGACGCCAACCACCCACGTGGTTGACACAACCACTTATCCAACACCAAGTTACGGTCTGTATGACTGGAACCAGCCCTTAACCAAAACTCATATACAACATAAAATACAATTCCCAAATACCGAGTACATACATCATAACTACCGAGTTAAGTGTTACACTACTTGGTTACACCCCGAGTCAAGACCCACCCGTAGTAGCCTATACATTAATGCATTATCCCAAACCAAGAGTCTCACCCTGAGGGACTACCCCCCACGGTAGCCCTTCCACCTACGCTCTGTCACGTTCTAGATGGTAACCTGTAAAAATAAAGGACTCAGTAAAACTATGCTGAGTATGAATATGTGTAGCCCGTATGTTGTCGGGCTACACGACTACTTGGTCGAATATTATTAAGTCCAGTTTACATGCTATAATAAAGCAATAACACACAACATGTGTTATCAATATAACAACTCACAACATGTTGAGCACAGGAATAGCAGCAAGCACGTCAATCATGAATACAAATAGAGCGCGCCAGAGAATATAAGTGTTGATGAACCTCAATATGGGATCATTCAAGCGTTGTGTGTTTTCATTACTTTTCCTTTGTTCTCATAATGTGTATTTTCTTTCTCTTTCCTCGCACCAGGTCTGGGGATATAGTTTAGTTCCCGTGACCAAATCGTGTAGGTGCCAATCTTTCCTTGTTTCTTAAGGATTATTTGTGAATTCTCTTATCACCACAATTTGGAGAACGTCTTCTCCATAGCCAATCCTCCATTCTCGGCGTCGTGCGTTGAGAAAGAGGGGTCATCTCTAGACCCTAGGATGTGCTCGCTAATCCTCCAGTCCCGGCATCATGCGTCGAGAAAGAGGGGTCATCTCTAGACCCCAGGATAGCTCTCCCTATTGTTTTAAATATTACTGGCCTCTTCCCCAGATACCAAGGGTCCGTCTCCATGTTTATCTTTAATGTTATGGGCCTCTGCCCCCGGATATAAAGGGACTGTTTCCCTATTTAGTTTTAATGCCATGGGCCTCTGCCCCCGGATACAAAGGGTCCGTCTCCCTATTTATTTTTAATGTCATGGGCCTCTGTCCCCAGATACAAAGGGTCCGTCTCCCTATTTATTTTTAACTGGCATTGGCTTATCATTATCGTTGATAGCTCGACACCATAGTGGGTGTCATTAGTATCCCTCTATAGTTAAGAGGAGTTTCCTTGATTTAAGTAATTTCCTTGGTTATTGTGACATTTAGTGATTTTTATCACGTAGTCTTTCGTAACCGAGAAGTGACTAAGTTACTGTGTGCGCGCAAGCAAAGTATAACCAGAATATAGCAAGCGAATAAGCAAGATAAATAAGCAATTCATTCACATGCTTTACACAAGCTCATAGCAGACAAGTAAGCACGGTAAACAAATATCCGTTTTCATACATTAGTCTTGTGGTCATTGTCAAACAAGGCACACAGCAAACAAGCCGTGTAACACGGCAACATACGGACCACACATATCCATACCTTATTCAGAAGCAAGTGTCATCTCACACACGGGGTACCGGTTGGCGTTCGTTACGGCCCTAACGTTGATTTAAAATAACGTGTCAGTTCATGATTTCATGTGGTGACACTTTCCTAGTTTATCTCATTTATATCGGGTGTTATTCCCGAGGTGAGTTGTTGAATGTACAATTTGTTCTAGCCCTTAGAACTACCCAAATACTCACCTTAGATGTTTATTTAATTCCTAAGACGTTTACATCGTCGTTTTACAAGTTAACTAAGTACTTCCCTCTAGCTAATGCCTTAGGGTATTATGAGCACTAACATGTAACAGGTTTATCTAAGATGGATTTGCATTAACCTAAGAGGTATTATTTCCTTAGCTAAATAGCTATGATTTAAGCTCATCATTTACACAATCACACCCCTCAATCACTTCTAGAACTCCCTTATACTAAAGCTTAAACTTTTCAAAACTGAAATAAAGTTCTTGTGTATAACCTTGTCTTATCCCACTTTTAATGTATCGAATGGTGTCTAAACTTCCCAAGATGTTCCATAAATTTATCTAGTTGCTTTAGAAGGGTTTTGGGTCCATTATAAAGCTAAAATCACACTCATAACACTCATGTAACTCAGTCATACAGAAGCTACACATTTAATGAAATCTGAAACATGATCTATATATTTCCTCTTGATTCTTGTATCTACCTAGCTCAACCGATGTTTGATTCTTTCCCACAGAATTTACCCATCTAGCTATGGGTGTTAACACTGTTTTAGACTCAAAACTAAACCAATGAGACACTCACAGAACTTCTGCTCTTAAGTACACATAAGCAGCCCACGCAAGGCAATATGAAGAGAAAAAAAACCCAAGTGGAACTACATAACTAGTAATCTCTCTTTTGTTTCTGTTCTGTTGGTTATTGATCTGTCTGTTTTGATCTGTCCCAAATATCCATCTACGTAGCTAGGTGTTCTAGCCACATTTCCAACCCAAATCAACCTAAAGTAATTCTACTAAATCCACTGCAAACGATTTATTTGATATATTAAAAACTTAGAAATAATCCTAGAAATCAACAAATCAATAGACCGTCGGGTTCCAAAAATCCCGGTCATAGTAGTATAGCAATTTAGAAGCGACCAGGTGTCAATCCACGGGACTTGAGGTAAATAAGTCTAGCCTAAGACAATGGGTAATTCAAAAGGGGTTGTTTTTGTTTTGGGATTTAAATAAATAACAAGAACGAGATAATTAAAATAACAAACAGGAAAATAAATAACAGATAAAGTGATAGATGATATGGATGAGCGAGACTCTGGGTTCAGGTTAAAACCGTTTGATCAATTATGTCCACTGGTTTAATTAAAGACAGATTGGCAAAATTCCTAATATTTTCTTAAGAGCTAAATCCTAGTCTCAGAAGAACTAGTTTACCAGAAATGCGGGGTCTAGTCTAGACTCAAGCAGAAACACATGTAAACGGATTAAGTACGGGGAATAATAATTTGCGTCTGAAGGAATAATTAATTAATCTAATCAATAATTCCACAGATATACAGATTAATTTAACCGATCTATTTATCACTTGGTCGGATCAAAATAGATTTAGTAAAGCAGTTCAATAAACTCATGACAATTATTAAAAAGCGCAAGAATAACATTAATCGTAACAATCCGCAATTAATTAAAACCAGTAAATATAAATTACATAATTAAAACAAACTTAAATAAACCATCCCCCAGAGTAAATCCTCTAAACCGACATAATAAATAAATAGAGCGAATAAGAAATCATCTTATCTGACATCCTGATATTGCGTTGTTATTTGGACTGATAATATGTTGATTTATCGGTTGAATAATGGGTGTGAATGGAAAATGGATGAATGGATTATGAAGGTGAGTGAGGTGCTGTATGATGGTGGTATCAGATGGAGGAGTGTGAGAGTGAATGGGAAATTGTGGATGAATGAAAGAGTGAGATGAATGGAGGTGGTATTGTCTAGTAGTGGTGTGGAAACACCACGTACTGGAAGTGTTGGGATGGTGATGTAGAGCTCTATTTATAGAGCTTGTGTGGATGTTTAAGGTGGTGGGTTGAATGGTATTTGAGCTGGAAAGAAGAAAACTGATCATGGAGCATGGGAGAATGAATTTGATAATGATAGTGATAAGAGTGATTAATGGTATATGATTGTGAATGGGCGACTGTAATGGGGTGGTGTGTTGTCAGAAGTTTAAAATGCTAAACTTTGTTTTTCTTCAAGCGGCGCTTCAGATTGTGGGCCTGTGTGACGTCCGCGTTTGCGTCCGTATTTCTGTCCGCGTGCGGACGTGACTAAAAGGGGCTGTCCGCGTGCAGACGTGAATGTAAAAAGGAAACCCGATCTAGAGTTGTCCGCAATTCTGTCCGTTTTCCGGACGCGTTTGAAGTTGCAAGCGTCTGTGAATTAGTCCGTTCTACGGACGTGAGTGTAAAAAGGAAACCCGATCTAGAGTTGTCCGCAATTTTGTCCGTTATCCGGACGCGTTTGAAGTTGCAAGCGTCCGTGAATTAGTCCGTTCTGCGGACGTGAGTGTAAAAAGGGGGAAACTCGATCTAGAGCTGTCCGCTTTTGTGTCCGTGTCTTCCCATCCGGACACATATCCGGACATGTGTAAATTTTCCTCTTTTTATTCCAAAAGCTCTAAACTCCCTCCTAATCACGTCCTAAGCCAAAATATCATGAAAACAAGAAGGTAAATGCATAAATCTAAGTAAAAGATATGGAAAACATGGGTTTAAAGCACTCAAAAGATAGATCAATAATCAGTGCATCAAATTCCCTCACACTTATCTTTTGCTTGTCCTCAAACAAAATAGAGAATAAAACTATCTTCCAAGTTGTAGCATTGAAACACAGAGTTAAACAGATACAGACAGAAAGCAAGCAATGATGACGATCAAAAGAATAATTCTGCATCTGGATGTAGGTTTTCGCAGTCAGTGAAAAAGAAGGATTTTTAAAAGCATGGAGAAGTCAGAATACAAAATCTGGAAGTAGACTAACTTGGGATCTTCCACTATTTCTTTCCTCTAACCTTTGGATGACAAGGGGTGTGAAGTAATGCCTTATTCAGCAATACCTTTCAACACCACATACTCATGATCAAAATTTAAACTGCAATCAATTTTTCACATGCAAAAGCATTCTTTTTCTAGAGATATATATAAAACAATCGAATTATTGCGAATTGTAGAGTTATTGTGTAACCCAGACTTTTCTCTCTATCCATGTAACGGTGTTGGGCCAACTATCCCAGATCCTGAGACCTTAGGTAGATAGGTGTTAAGGCACCCTTAAGACTTAATAACCGGATAGACGAGGCCTACTTTTGTTCAGAAAAATTTTTGTTTGATCAGTGGAGTACCTTGCCTTATCCTTTTCATTCCAAACTTTCAAATCATTTCCAAGAATCCCAAGTTAAACTAATTCAGTTTCCATAATCAACTAATCCATCAAATTTCTGTGAAAATAGATTACTTTGAATAAAATTAGATATACAAACACCCTAAAGCAGAAGGATTCTTGAGGTAGTCAACATGCCTTGATTTTTAAATCTGTTTGAAGAGGTGATTTTCTCGAAAGCAAGTAGACAAATAAAGACATGTGTGATATTTAAACCCAACTTGCACATTCAGATTGATTTTTCTACTCTTAATTCCCCCCCCCCCCCACACACACACTTGAGAATGGCAATGTCCTCAGTGCGTAGAAACCGAACCCCAAGTAAGCATGCATTATAGCGTAGAACAATGGAAAGAAAATAGAGATAACAAAATGTAAAAAGAGTACTCCCCAATGTTCCAGAAAATCGTAAGTTCGTGTGCAGCTGAGGTTTATTTGTTGTGCTATACGTCCCCTCGAGTGCATAAGTGTTGAGTGTAAAAATAGAAGAGACTGCACAACATAGCATTAGAGGAAAGTAGAATAGAAATTTAACATTTAAACACTGCAAGTTAGTCTGTACGGTTTACGACACCGTTTACCCTTCAAAATAAAATAAAATAAAGGTAAAAACATCAAAAGAGTGCAAACTAAAATAAATAACAACTGAAACAAAAATTAAACAATAAATAGATGATCACTGTGATGGTCCCGGCGGTGGTCTGTGATTCAGCTGGCCCATGAGTCTCTCGATAAGTAGAGCTGTCCGACTCTGAACCTCGTCGCTGCGCTCTATGCGCTGGGTAATCCGGTCCTAGGTCTGGTGCAGCTCATCAATATGCCCTGCTATTTGCTTCTGTCTCTGCTGGACGGCTCCGACCTGCTGCTGTATCGCCTGCTGCTGTTGTATGAGTGTATCCATCGTGGTCTGCAGCTCTGGAGGAATGCTCATGACCGGAGGACTAGGTGGCTGCATGGTGGTAGTGGTCGCCGGTGCAGAGCCCGAAGTCGAGGAGGATGCAGTAGCTCCCAGGCCAGTGCTTCCGCGTACCCTGCTTCCATCCGCTAAGCGCATGAAGCCCCACCTCTTCAAAGTCTGAAGAGAGATAGGACTCTCGCCCTCTCGCATGTCAACACCGGTGAATACGTCGCCAGGGAGCACACAGGCGAGGTGGTGGTGGATGAAGAAGGGAAATATAGGCGTGATCTTCTTCTTCTTCGATCGCAGGTATGTGACCACCTTATGCAGCTGATGGAACATGATGTATGGAATGGAGAGCGATCGCTGTGGAGGAGGAGGCGGTGATAGGAGGTAGTCGATAAGCACACAGTCCTCATCAGTAACATCATTTCCAGCACGAGGCCAGATCTGATGGCTGAGGATCTCTGCAACCAGCCTCTACATAAGCGATGGGAGGCTAGTGTAGGGGATGAAACCTTTACTCTCCTCTCCCCGATGTCGAGATGTCTGACTAATCTCCTGGACCCATCTAGTCCTAGTGGTCCTCAGTAGCTCCTCACTCATATCTACATGGGCTTCTACGTTATCCGGAAGCAGAAAAACGGTACTAAATGTAGTGGGAGTGATCTCAACCAGATGGTGGCGCACGTAAGACGTGATGACACTCAGAGTATCGTGCGCTTGGGCGTTCGCGTAGAACTCCCGGACGAGGTTAGGAGCAAAAAGGCCTTCACCCATCCTCAGTACTGTGGCGATCCCGTGTCACTCAAAGACAGGTTGTATCTCTGTGGAGTTAATCACCTCTGATGCTATACGCCTCTCCATGACAAATTTCCCGCCCTGGTCGAACCAGGTATGGGCGACGGCGGAGATAAACCCGTCCTAACGTAGTGGAGAGGGCGGTGGAGGGGGCGCAGCTGATGTATCATCGGGTCGTGGGTCTCGCAAAGAGGACCCCGAGCGTGTAACCCCACCTCCTCTAGTACGAACCATCTATTTGTTGTTGTCAGACAGAAAATTAAAGTTCAACAATAAAGGATGCAATGCTGAAAGTTAAAGAAGACACAAACTGACAGAAACGAGCCCATAGCAGTTCATATTCTCAAAAGTTCTTTTAGCGCTTGCAAGCAAGGAAATTTAGGGCTTAATAGTCATAATATAAAGCGTAACTAACAACACACATTAAGGTGCAAAGCCAGAAACAAAAATAAAAAAATTTGCAAAATTCAACATGTCCGGACTTGTGTCCGGATGGGCTGGCGCGGATGCAAGTCCGGACAGCGCTAGAACCCTAATTCGAAGTCGCGGCGACAGAATTCACCCAAATCACAAAATTTTCCCAGATTGCGCAGAGTTCTCCCAAATTCGTATGCCCATAACCTAAATCATGCTAGAACCGTCTCAACTAATTATCTAATCCTTCAAATGCTACTAATTTCAAAACTGAACTGAAGAAAAATGGCATTTCCGAACGAGAAAGAAAAAAAATCGACGTTCAAAACCTGTGAAGTTGAAGGGAGAGATTGAAGGGTTGTGGGTTGGCGTCGGTGGAGTTGCGGCGGTGCGGCGGCATCGGAGTTGCGGTGGGTGGCGGCGCCAGCGTTGGTTGCGGTGGAGAGGAGGGTGGTTGTATTCGGGTGGAGTTTGACAGTAGAGGAGAAAACAGGGAATAGAAGAAGAAAGGAAGAACAGAGAAGAAGAAGAAATCAGCGTTTTCTCTCATCCGTAAAGCCGTCCGTGTATGCGGACGTCACTACCTGCAATCGTCCGTGTAGACGTCCGTATACAGACGTGACTAAGTTGCATGCGTCCGCAATTGAGTCCGTATACGGACACGGCTATTTGTCGCGTCCATGAATGAGTCCTTATACGGACATCAATGGGAATAGAGAAATTTTGAAACATGTATGTCCGTGTAAGTGTCCGTTAAGCGGACATGTGGGCGCTGTAACGTGTCCGCGTGGAGCGGTGCGGACTCAAGTCCAGACATGTTGAAAATACCTCTCTTCTTTTTTTTGTATATATAAAATAATTTGAAATTTAAAATTGTAAATCACCAACAATATCACAGAAGACTTGATAAAGGTAACTAATTAAACAATAAGTTGTAAATCAGGTAGGATCAAATTAAGCACACATAATACAGAAAGCAAAGAGTGAGGGTGTAAGAATTGTTCCCTGATCTTTTAAGGAGTAATGCTTCGTGATTCCCCCACACTTGAGTTCAGCCAAGCACAAATTTAGCTAATTGAGAATTTTCAAATCTGCAAGGCCAGAAGAACTCAAGTGGAAACAGATAAAACCATTAGTAGAATATAAGAGCCTAGGCTCTTTCAATATGCATGACAGCTATTAACATACCACAAAATAAAAGACAAAAGAGCGAAATAAACAACTAAACCAAGAAAGCGAAAAGGGATACAAACCGGTGGGTTGCCTCCCACCAAGCTGCCCGGAGTTAGAGTCTCTGGCTAGACTCTCACTTCGTTATCCAGGATCGAAAATAAAAGTTGACAGTGGTGCCAACGGGGATATGAAGTGGCCAGCAATCAGGATTAAGCCACCTGGATCAAAACAAAGTGTTACCTCAACAAATAAAATAGGAAAATAAATGCTCCACAGAATCTAGTCCTTGAGGAGGTATTGACGGTAACGGGTCTCAAGCAGAAGACCAGGTGTTGATTGTTGTTCTTCCTCAAATTGGAGGATGTAAACATCTTCCTCCCTTAAGTGAGGCTCGAAAAGGTTTTGATACTGGCAAAGTGGTGGTGGTTCTTTCTTCTCAATTTCGAGGATGTAAGCATCCTCGTCTTCTGGATAGAGCAAGGAGAAGGAGGAAAGAAAACCGTCTACAGTAGGGTATACTCCGTCATGAACTGCTTTGTTCCTCGGTTGTTGCAATATTAGAACTAGCTGAGTTTTTAACTCCGCAATTGTGTCTTCCAATTCAGCAAAGAACTTCAGTTTGTTCATGTAGAAATCTTCTTCTTCAGGTTGTTCGACACCATTGTTTATGATTGTATTGTGTTGTGGAACACCTATATTCTGCAGGTAATCTGGTTGATCCGCTAACCACTATTGCTCTTGAAATTCAAGACAGTCCTCGATCTCATGAGGTCTCGTACACCATGAGCAATATATATCTTGGGAATAATAGGAATCCCAATCGAATTCCTCCTCACTTGCCATTATTAGTTAGAAATAACTAATAACAAAAATAATTGTCAATCAAATCCTTTGCCACATTTTTTTTGAATTAAATAAAACGAAAATTAATGCAATAAAACTTAAACGGACAGAATTAAATTGCAGGAATTTAAATGACAATAATTTAAATGACAGAACTTAAATAACTGGAATTTAAATAACAATAAAATAAATGGAAATTAAATAACAAAAATTGCTGAAATTTAAATTGCAGAAAATTAAATGACAAAATTAAATGACGATAAATAAATAACTGGAAATCAAATGGCAGAATTTAAATGACAGAATTTAAATACAGAAAAATAATTAGCTGGAAATTAAAATGACAAAAATAATAAAATAAATAAATAACTGGAATATTAAATAACTACAAATAAAATGAAAAGTAAATTGCTGGAATAATTAAATGACAGAAACAATAGTAGTACAATAATCAACAAAAGAAAATGATAACTAATAATAAGACTGAATTACGAAACAAAAACAAAAATAGCAAACAGAATATTAGAAACAAAATAGAAACAAAAATAAAATAAAAACAAAAATAAAAGATACAAAATATTATAATATAACAAATGAATTAACCAAGGCTTAGGGACTTGAGGCAACGGCGCCATTTTGCAAACGATTTATTTGATATATTAAAAACTAAGAAATAATCCTAGAAATCAACAAATCAATAGACCGTCGATTCCAAAAATCCCGGTCGTAGTAGTATAGCAATTTAGAAGCGACCAGGTGTCAATCCACGGGACTTGAGGTAAATAAGTCTAGCCTACGACAATGGGTAATTCAAAAGGGGTTGTTTTTGTTTTGGGATTTAAATAAATAACAAGAACGAGATAATTAAAATAATAGACAGGAAAATAAATAACAGATAAAGTGATAGATGATATGGATGAGCGGGACTCTAGGTTCAGGTTAAAACCGTTTGATCAATTATGTCTACTGGTTTAATTAAAGACAGATTGGCAAAATTCCTAATATTTTCTTAAGAGCTAAATCCTAGTCTCAGAAGAACTCGTTTACCAGAAATGCGGGGTCTAGTCTAGACTCAAGCAGAAACACATGTAAACGGATTAAGTATGAGGAATAATAATTTGCGTCTGAAGATATAATTAATTAATCTAATCAATAATTCCACAGATATACAGATTAATTTAACCGATCTATTTATCACTTGGTCGGATCAAAATAGATTTAGTAAAGCAGTTCAATAAACTCATGACATTTATTAAAAAGCGCAAGAATAACATTAATCGTAACAATTCGCAATTAATTAAAACCAGTAAATATAAATTACATAATTAAAACAAACTGAAATAAACCATCCCCCAGAGTAAATTCTCTAAACCGACATAATAAATAAATAGAGAGAATAAGAAATCATCTTATCTGACATCCTAATATTGCGTTGTTATTTGGACTGATAATATGTCGATTTATCAGTTGAATAATGGGTATGAATGGAAAATGGATGAATGGATTATGAAGGTGAGTGAGGTGCTGTATGATGGTAGTATCGGATGGATGAGTGTGAGAGTGAATGGGAAATTGTGGATGAATGGAAGAGTGAGATGAATGGAGGTGGTATTGTGTAGTAGTGGTGTGGAAACACCACGTACTGGATGTGTTGGGATGGTGATGTAGAGCTCTATTTATAGAGCTTGTATGGATGTTTAAGGTGGTGGGTTGAATGGTATTTGAGCTGGAAAGAAGAAAACTGATCGTGGAGCATGGGAGAATGAATTTGATAATGATAGTGATAAGAGTGATTAATGGTATATGATTGTGAATGGGCGACTGTAATGGGGCGGTGTGTTGTCGGAAGTTTAAAATGCTAAACTTTGATTTTCTTCAATTGGCGCTTCAGATTGTCGGCCTTTGTGACGTCCGCGTTTGCGTCCGTATTTCTGTCCGCGTGCGGACGTGACTCAAAGGGGCTGTCCTCGTTGTTGTCCGCGTGCGGACGTGAGTGTAAAAAGGAAACCCGATCTAGAGTTGTCCGCAATTCTGTCCGTTTTCCGGACGCGTTTGAAGTTGCAAGCGTCCGTGAATTAATCCATTCTACGGACGTGAGTGTAAAAAGGAAACCCGATCTAGAGTTGTCCGCAATTCTGTCCGTTTTCCGGACGTGTTTGAAGTTGCAAGCGTCCGTGAATTAGTCCGTTCTGCGGGCGTGAGTGTAAAAAGGGGGAAACTCGATCTAGAGCTGTCCGCTTTTGTGTCCGTGTCTTCCCATCCGGATACATATCCGGACATGTGTAAATTTTCCTCTTTTTGTTCCAAAAGCTCTAAACTCCCTCCTAATCACGTCCTAAGCCAAAATATCATGAAAACAAGAAGGTAAATGCATAAATCTAAGTAAAAGATATGGAAAACAGGGTTTAAAGCACTCAAAAGATAGATCAATAATCAGTGCATCATCCACCTCTGTATTGCATATACTGAACAGGGGTACTGAAAAATTAAAATCATGAACTGATGTAGTCCTTTTCTTGTTGTTGTCTTTCTGTTTAGTACTTAATCTGTCTTCTAGCCTGTCCCATGGTACTCACCTATTTAGTTAAGTATTTTAGCACAAATTTAACTCTCAACAACCCCCAACCAAGTTATAATGAGCTGACCGAAGTGAGCAACTGAATCCTGAAGACTGAAATACCTCCTACTGATTTCTTCGTGTTTGCTCACCTTTCTGCCCTTCAATCTAGTTTCTAATTTACCCAATGCACTCATAAACTTACTAAGGTATGTTAGAGGTGTTTTATATTCATTGGCAACTCAATACAACTGCTCCAAATCTTTCTGTACAAGGTTATACAGAACTGAAAAAGAAAATGAAAACTGAAACTCAACTGGTAGTCTCACTTCAATTTTACTTTCTATTCTGTAATCTATTTTCTGTCCGATTTCATAAGCTAATGCAACTTCCCATCTGTTTCTCTTATGTTTGTTATTCTTCTGTCTTTTAATCTATCTCAAGTACTCCCAAATTTGTTTTAGTTTCTAGGTAAGTATTTGATATAGTCTTAACCTCAACCAAACTCAAAGCAACAAGGAACACCCCTCTGAGTTCTTTACACAAATCTGAAAACTGAAAACAGAAAACAGAAAACCTGAGCTGATAATTGCAATTCTGTTTTCGGTTGGTTCATAATCCTGGTTTTCAATCTTTTCCCAATTATCTAGCTACTTAGTTAAACGTCTTGGTATTGTTTTAATCTTTAACACAGACCTAAAATAACAAGGAATACACCTCTGAATCCTCTTTACACAGAAAACCGAAAACTGAAACTGAAAAATCATGGACTGAAGTATGTTCATTGCTATGGTTGGTTTCTGTTATCTAATCTGACTTATAATTATTCCCCAAAATGCAGACTTAGTAAGTTAAATGTATTATCTCGGTTTTAGATTTAAAACAGATCCATAACAATAGGAGCAACCCTCTGTAAACTCCCCACATGGAACTTGAAAGTTGTAGAAACTGAAATTATGAAACTGCTAACCTCACTTGATTTAGATTACCAGTCTGTCTTCAAATCTCTCCCAAAGTGTTTACAGCTTAAGTTATGTGTTTTAGTTAGGTTTCATGTTTTTATCAAACCACCCCAACCCTCTTGACCTATCTACAATTTTAGTTATACTGAAACTGATGAAACCGAAAATAAAACAGCAACATAGAACTAGTATCTTCACTTCTGTCTTTCCCTTTTGTTCCTCACTCTGGTTTCCAGTTCCCCCAAGTTGTTTACCTCTTTCGTTATGTGATTTACCACGATTTCAAATTCAAGAACAGACCCAACCTCACCTAGACAACATCTCTGAAACTTCTCATACTGAACCGGTAATTGTTGCAGAAACAGAAAACATGAACTGATATAAACTCTCTATCCCTTTCTGTGTTCACAACTTGACTTCCAATTTCACCCAGCTTATTTACTCCTGTAGTCAAGTGTTTTATTAGGACTTTAAACTCCAAGCAGATCCCAAACAACATTGTTAATACTACTGAACATTGCTTATACTGAAACTGGAAAAATCTGAAAAACTGAAATCAAGTTTAGCATTCTCCTACTCCTATCACCTTTCTAATGAGTTAATGGTTTCTCTAGCATTTCCCCAAATTATCTGCATGTGGACTAATATGTTAGCAAGGTCTCAAGTTGATTATCCAGCCAATACAAGCTTTATATAACTTCTGAAAAGTTGATATACAGAAAACCCACAACTGCAGAAACTGAAATCTATTCCTGCACACTTCTACTTCTTACTTCTATCTTAATATGCTATTTGTTTCCCCTAACACTGCAAGCTGGTTACTAGAAAGATCTTAGATTCGTCATTAGCTCAATACCTTATTCATATTACTTCTGAAACAGACGGCGCAGAGGTGTAAGTTGTAGAATTAAACTCACTTCGGCACTAGTTTATTAGTTGATTCATACAGAATCTTCCTGCCATCTTAACTTGTTATTAAACTCATAGGAAGCTGGCACATTGGTCACTTAATGCTTCAGAATCTATTAGTTACTCTCGTGGACTAATTGCCATACTCTTTCGGTGCTAGGACATAAGATTTACAACTCAGAAATTAGATCTTATTACATCAACTTTGCTAACTTAACAACGAGCGCATAACCAGATTTCTTTGTGGTAATTTCTAGCTCCAAACCAATGGATCTTTCCCACTTGTTTTCAGTAATTTTTTAAGCACGTTTTTTGCTTATTAAAACCTGGTGTTTAGACTACCGCTTAGCCAGTTCATTATCCTTATAATACATAGCGTTTCCCAGCCCGTTGTTACATATTTATCAGAACAACTTCAAACAGAATTTTAATACAAGATCAAATTCAGTTATAGAGTAGGAGTTTAGATTACAACCTTAAGGTTTTCGAAGTGGTTTTTCCCTGGTTAATTCTTGATACTCTTTGGTCTATTTCCGCACCTAGACAGAAACAAGTGCCAAGGTCAGTTTGGTTGTTCATTTCCGTTTTAAACAACAAGTGTTAGTTGGCAAGGTTTTTGGTAGTTTTTACCTTTCTTGGAGTTGATTACTCTTGAATTTCAGTTGAGCCTTTGTTGGTGAAACCACTCCAAACAGAGTCCTCCATAACCGGGCATGGACAGAAGGAATTTCTCAGGTCAGCAGGTGTATTTAGAGGCACTAAAAAAACGAGACATAAAGCTAGAAAGACTTGACAGTTTGTGGCCTCATCTTGGAACTGTTTTCAGGACAGTTTGAGTAGGTTTCTTGATGGTTATTGGTGAAATCTTGAGGATGTTCTACAGATCGATTCACGCATGCAAAAGGGTTAGATAAAAAGAGGAAGTCAATACTCGCTTTTTCGGACCTCCAAAACAGAGAACAGAGAGTAAGTTATGGAGTCAAAATTTACAGTTTCCTGCCCTCACCTTTAAGAGATCAAGCAGAGGATTTTGTTACAGATTTCTAGAGATTCAACCAGCCGGCTTGCACTAGCATCCCAAGAGGAGTGGCATGGGTTTTTCCTTGGGGATTTTCAGTACACCTCATGGGAACATTTCCAGAAGATGTTGCGCAGGAAAAAACAATGGGTGAACATGGAGTTAGCCGGTGGAGATCTTCGGACAGAAAACAAGGAACATACGAAGATGGGTTTATCATTCATTACCTTGCTAGTTGGGTGGTGTTGTTTCCAGATTCTCAGAACCGGCAAAACTCAAAGATTCGGGCATGCACGAGGAGAAATGAAAGGTCTTCAATTTCAGATAAACAAGTAAAAGGTTGATGAACAACAAAGGTGCATCCATTACCGAGATTGCGAGGAGAAAATCAAAGAGAAACAATGGGACATCGGGGAATTACCTTGCGCCAATGGACAGAGGAAATTTAGGATTTTCGGGACATGCAAGCATCGAGCATGCTCAGAAGTTACGAACGTGGAAACTCGTTCCCTGTACTTGCACTAGGCGTGAGGCAATGGGAGGATGTGAAAGAATTGAGTGAAATTTTACTAGTTGCAGGCGCCCATACTGGCGAGAAGGGAGGGGCACTGATTTCAATCAGTGGGAATAATTCGTATAGGGAGAATGGAAAGAGTTGAGTGGGATTTAATCTCGACAGACATACACGCAAGAGAGGGGAATGCATCGGTTTACAGGTAGCAATGAAGGGCTGAGTGATTAATTAAATGAGGGTCAGTGAAGCTTGCAAAATTATCGATCATGGTATGAAAGAGTGGGTTTTGATTTTATTGTTGTCCTTTATAGAGCTAAGTAGTGCATAGGTAAGCAGTTTAACATTTAAGTCAGGGAATATAAAGCGGTGAGCACAAATACTTTATGTTATAATGTTACTAGTACATGTTTGTATCCAATAACGTAGCTCGTATATTATCCCTCGTAACATATGTTACTTAGTACAGTCATTATATGTCGACGAGTACTTCATATATTTCAGTTTGCATAATGCATTGCACCTGTTTCGTGTACAAAGGTCCTAATATGGACTAATTTAATTTACTCAGTTGTATTTATTTATGCCGAAACCCAAGAGCACCAATGCTTATATTATAGTGTGACTTGCTATCACATTCACGGACACATGTATGTCCCTTAGTATCTTAGGGTATAAGTTGTAGTACAATCATACCTTAATGTGACTGGTTAATTAAACATACCACACATATTCATAATTTAATGTGTTTTAATTATTAGGGGTGTGTTTCACTGATACTCCTTTCATTGCTGTCCAAGAGAGAGAAGTGGGACCAGTTATGATTTCAAATATAATTACTTTCAAGTTAACATATATTTTCAAATTTAGAAGCAATTACACATATTAGCTTTCTTTAGTTATATTGACACTTTATAATTTATTCACGGATATATATGTTAAATTTATATATGCTCATATTTTGTTTATATGTAAATGATTGATATTATGAAAGTACATTTGCGTGATAGGTATATATATATGTATATAATCAAGTAAATTTTGTTGTTAGTGACTTTTTCAATAATGATCTATCTTATGTTATTCGGTATCCAATATAATATTGTAAAAAAAGCAATATTATCATACCTTAGTAATACTACACATTATGACATAATTTTTTCTATTATCTTATGTAGGCGACTCGTTGACAATCAACCGGTACATTCCACCTTTTTTGGAAGAGAATGTTAATGCTTATATACTTCAATTATTTTTGGTTGGAGCATTAACTCAATAGACTTATAATATCAATAATTAGTCTGTAAATTTTGTCAAATTAGTCTGTAAATTTTCAAGATATTTTTGTAAGTGATATATATTTGTAAAATAAACTAAATATGTATTAGATATATTCTAAAACGTTTAAAATAATTGGAATTGTCAGATTTTTGGCCTAGTTCCATTTGAATTTAAAAATTACTTTTTATTAGTTTTTTAAAGGAAAATAACTTATAGTGCATTTTATAAGTTGATTAAGTAATTGATATTGGATTATTTCATGCTTACGAGTTTCCCTTCAAAATCTTGACAGCCTAAAACTAGAACAAAACAACCCGTACCAAGAGTAATGGAAAAATTTGAAAATATTCATGTATAAATTTTATACTAACATTCTGTGTACCTTAAGCCACTGTAACACCCCTGCCGCTATTCCAATCATTAACTCCTAACCCGTCTCATTTACCATCATCAAGCAGCGGAATCAAACTACCAACGGCGGGTATTACAACGCCATTAGTCGCCCACGTGACTAACAAGGCCAAACTCAATACAACAAATCAAATACAGTATCGGCCTGATGGGTCATTACACCGAGTATACTAATGAACAATACATCCCAATTCCTTAACCAAATCTCAATTCAATTACAAACCTCAAAGCCATATTATACAATTACAATATCCATTCATTGCTATACCGAGTTACTACAATCATTAAGTTGCCGGTAACGATTCGGCTTACGAATCAACGTTTCAAATAATTACAACCTTCACTAAACAACTACCCATGCTTACATGGCAACCCGTCCGACACTCGAAAGGTGTTCGGCTTCGATGTTCTTGTAAAATAAAAATGGTGCCCCTAGGGGCTCAGCAAAATTGCTGCATATGAAATTCGCATACCCCGCGTACTAGCGAGGGTATGCTGACTATTTGGTCGAGAGCATGCGATTCGTTTTATTTCAATCAACATGCAAGGCAACAATACATTATATATGTATGTCAACACAATCAAGGTTCAATGAAGAACACTAACACTAACACACATCGAGAGGTTAGTTTAACATGTTCTTTACTTAGGCTTGAGGGTTTCTACCTCACTATGCCTTACTCATTTGCTAATTGTCTTACACACTCTCTTGGGTACTCTTACTCACATTCTCAACAAGTTCTACAATACTCAACTCAGCTCTCCACTCAAACTCAAATTCTCAAGTCTCTCAAGTCACAACTCAATTCTCACATACTCTAATCAATACTCAATACTCGAAGGTATATGTTAAGTCATTACTCATGACCTCCGGGCAGGGTCATACACAAGACCTACCACCGGGCTTACAAATACAAACAGGGCTATACAATTAGCTCCTCAAATTCTCAAATGTCCGGTTCTCTACCGGACTACTCAAATTCCCAAAACTCCTCTCTCGGAGTCATTTCACAATCACATGGATTAGCCTAGAGGTATCTCTCTCGATAACATCTATTGGCTTAGAGAATTATCAATGTCTAGTATTCTAAGATTTAGGGTCTTGCCCAACTTATCGAATACTCTCATGTTCGGGACATTGTTTATGTTAGTCGGATCCTCTCATTGGGGTTCGACTATTACTCTAAGGGGGTTTGGTGATCCCTTACCATTCCTTACTTTTCTCAAGGTTCATTGTTTGAACATTTATCAAGTCCTATAAGAAGAGGTTCCTTATATACTTCCACTAATAATTGTTTTGTAGATTAACTCAATTCGGTTCTCTAACCGTTATCGGGAGTTTGCCTCACCCATACAATTCTCTCACGTTCTAGTGAGTACATAGGTTTATGTTATCATTTATTGGTTCGATAGCTTTAGTGTGTTACCATGTTTTCATAAATTCACAACTTGACTCTTTCTTCGAGTCTCTAATCAAACAAGACTCAACTATGAGTCACACTACAATACACAATCACATGCAAGCAACTCATTCACAATTCACCCATTTCATGAATTATACAAACTTTAGTTCAAATACAATTCAACAAGCAATAACACAATCCAAGCACTAACAAGTGCAAACAATCTAATTCTTGCATGTATCTTGTTAAGTGATCACACAGTCAAACAAGCACACAAATCAGAGTAACCAAGTTAGGATACAGAGCGTGAGAAAATCATACCTTTCACCGGGGTTAACTTTACCAGGTGTTCTCACGTTCCTTGGTTCACACTTGTTCCTCGAGTCTTATTCTTGAAGCACTGATTACATGTCAAATAGTTCTATTAATATTAAGGTGTTACGATAAGTACATAATTGCTACTCCCGTACTTACCCCGTTATCCCGTTATCTCGATTTACTTAAGTGTTCTTAAACTCACAACTTTCGCAATCACTTCTCAAACTTGTTTACACTTCTTAGGACCTTTAAAGGTCACCAAACAACTCCTAAACATCATCTAAAACCAATACCATTCAATCCCTCATGTTTTAGCCACTTAAAAACACATACGGTTGCATTCTGGGGGTCCGGACCCAAAGTCCCGGACCAATATAGAAACTCACTCTCGGCCATTTTTTCCTAGTGGTCCGGGTCTTGGTCCCGGACCAATGTAAATGTTCAGTTTCGGCCTGTTTTCTGATGCGGTCCGGGACTTGGTTCCTATCCTAAGTCCCGGACCCTGCTAAAAACTGCTATTAAGGTAGTTTTCAACCCCAAATCAACCCTTAATCCACCCCTAATCATTCCATAAACTTTCCATAAGTTTCCTACATAATTAAACACCTCAAAACATGCTCTAAACCACTTCAAATCCTTGGTTAAATCCACACTAAACGTCTTGCCCAAATTCAACAAACTTCCATTCACATTTTTGCATTTTGCACACTTGTGCATTTTTAGCTTCATCTTGCTAGTTCCTAGCTCCTACCAACCATACCAAATCACCTAATGACCATTCCCATTAATTCCTATACATTTGCACTTCTAAACTCATGTCCAACTCCCATTCTCCTAAGTCTTGCACACTAACTCATTTCTAGTTTTTCCAATGCATTTCAATACCCACTTGCTAAGATTTTACCTCTCCCTTTATCCATCCTCCATTTAACATTCCAAGGTTACCATACATCTCTACTCCACCCAACTAACCACTTAAGTTCCCCCACTTACCAAGTCACCTAAAAGCACTCCTTTTCTACCAAAATTTTGCCATAGCCTCCCCATAAACCCAACATATCCCAATCCATCATTTCTCACCAATTTCATTCCTAATCTAGCCACACCCTTACAAGGGTCCTACCAGCACACATAATTCCTCAAAGTTCATCAAACAACAATATAGCTCCCAAATTCAAATGCAATGGCTCTTAGGCCCTTAAACCAAACCAACATTTCACAAATTCTCTCAAACCTCAACCCACCACATTATTTCTCATACTTTGGGTTCGTTATTCAATTTATCCCATCCCAAATCCTTAAACACATAAAATTAGTATTAAGGTGGGTTTTCTTACCTCAATTTCTAATGAGTCATCTTTTGCTCTCTTCCTTCTCCTCTCTCCATTTCGGTCAAATTGGGCAATGGGGTTGCCAAACCCCAACCCAATATTCAAGGAACACAAAAATGCACATAATTAAAATCCTAACCCTTAGAAATACACTAATCCAATGCAAGGCTTAAAACACCATAGTTAGGGTTTACCTTTTGGAGCTTTTTAAGAGGGGTTCTCACCCTTGAATCAAGAAGGGGGTTACCCCACCATTGGAGGGTTGAAACAAAGCTCCAAAACAAGAAGTAAACAAGGCATGAGAATGGGAAAAAATTGGCCAACAAAAGAGAAGGAGGAAAAATGAGTTTTTCATGAATCATTTTACCTTAGGAGAGAGAAGAGACTCCAAGCTACACATTGATGCCATTTTCTCTTCAAATGGGAAAACCCATGGAGATTAAATTCATCCTTTTGGAATTTTAAAAAGAGAGAATGATAGAGAATGGTGAGGAGATGAAGAATATGTGATTATTTTTGTGATTGGAGCTTTAATGAAGCTAAAGCTTGAAGGAGAAGTGGAGTAGCCATGGAAGCTTGGTGTAACACCCCTACCATTAATACAATACTTACCGTCCAATCTCCTTACATACCAGATTCACGCAGCGGATATATTCTTACATACATTGGGTGATACAATGCCGTTAGTCACCCACGTGACTAACAAGGCCACTACTTCTACTTACAGCATCGGTCTGATGGACCGGAATATCCGAGTACTACACACTTATCATACCTACTCCAATTACCGAATCAAATACTACAACATCCCATTCATTACAATACCTCAAGTTCAATACCATACAACCTACATACCGAGTCTACTAGGTTCCAAGTACAATTACAACACTTCCTTCAATTTCGTACATACTCCTCATGAGTTTATACACTACCCATTCCTCACAAACTACTTATTTACTAAATGCAAGGGTGTGCCACTTGGCACACCTCTACGTTCTACTTCTAGTTATCCATGTGTAGCCACCGGTCTCTTTCCTTGACCACATCGGCTTCAGTACCTGCACACTAAAAAATGTCCCCCGAAGGGGTCAGCTTTCGCCGAGCATGATAACCGCATACCCCGCGTACTAGTGAGGGTACGCCGACCACTTGGTCGTATACATGCGGTTCATTTTCATACAACATACATGCATACATGCTCATATACACGATACAACAATGAACCTACGCAGGCATACATACATACATTTCATTACATACAAGGAATACATATACCATCAAATACTTACTACCTTGTTCTCAAGTACACATACGCAGTACATACACAATATACAATCTGTTAGCTTCATTGGTCCACCCGGGTTAATCGGGTGGAGATTACTCTTTACTCGTTACTTCATACATACATACATACTCATACTCATACTCGTACTCATACTCATACATACTGTTTACTTTCTCTTACTCATGTTAAGTCGTCGGGACCTCCGGCCCGGGGAACTACTCCCACCACCGGGATTTACTTGGTTCACTAATCCAGGATGCTACCCATTTAAGGGATTTGGGCCGGACCAGTTTAAGAACCAGGAATCGGATCCAACCTCTTGTCCGCATCCTCACGCGTGGCCGAAGCTATATCGGACTTGTACTCATTCCAATTTACTCACTTAAGTTAGGAGTTAGCTAGTTAGGAATTAGCACAAGTCAACATTCAAGCCACATTACAAATACAATGCCATATATACACATACGAAATACGATACTTACGCAAGTACATACAAGATACGATACACTTTATCTTCATCCATGTTTTCATGAATTATACAAACTAGTGTTCAAGACAATAAATATCAAGAACAACATAATCAAGCACAAGTAAGTGCAATATAGTCCGATTCATGCATTTATCTTATTTAGGTGATCAAATAAGCACACAAATCGGGGTAACCAGATTAGGATACAGGGCATGAAGAAATCATACCTTTCACCGTTGTACTTGTATCCCAACGTTCCTCCGGTGTTCACAAATCAAATCCTATGATTTACATACAATCGAATAATTAATCTAACTATCATTAATTTAATTCGATTATCCTTACGTGTCCTAACTCATACTTACTAAGTCTTTACATTCCTATACTTACATTTTATTTACTTACTTTTCATTGTTTAACAATGGTATACTTACATATATATGCACATAGGTATATGTGGGTATACATATACACATATATATACTAATCATAATCTTTTAGTTTTTTTTTTTTTTTTTTTTTTTTTTGTAAGTTTTGACCCGACCGACCCACCCTGGGTCGGACCCATGGGTCGGTCGGCTGCAGAGACTCCGAGTACAGAAAATTCCGACCCGACCGACCCAACCAGGGTCGGTCCTTGGGTCGGTCCGTTACAGAAACATTTCCCGTCTAAAATTTCTACTCGACCGACCCAGTCAGGGTCGGTCCCCTGGGTCGGTCGGATGCAGAAGTTTCCGAGATTACAATTTTTCGGGTCGACCGACCCTGCTAGGGTCGGTCCTAGGGTCGGTCCAGCCCAGTACTTATTTTAATTGCTCATTTTGAACTTCAAACTCTACTCAATCTACACCCAATCTTTTCCTACTCATTTCCACATGTTTCCTACATGTTTAAACAACATTTAAATCCTCTAATTCACCTTAGTTCATCCATCAAATTTATTGCTAAATCCATCAACCAATTTACACAATTTCCTCACTTCCTTTCAACACTTATACCAGTTTTTCATTCTCTAACGCTACAGATTTTTCTACAACTCCTACCATTCAATATTTCCTCCACCAATGTTACTCTAGCATCCCAAGTACCTCCTCTTACCATGCCAATTCATTTCCAAGCAACTACAATATCTATACCCAAGTCCGACACTCTTTTGACCAATTCTTGCACACCAATTCCTCCTACTTCTCCAATGCATTCTTATACCCCTTTCCTACCGATTTTACACTTCTTGTTTCTAATACTACAACTACCTCTTCATCACTACTGAACATATCTACTCAATCCAATATACACCTTGGTTCTCCCATTCACCAAGTCATTCCTAAATACACAATTCCTACTAAAATTTCGCCATAACTCACCTACAATTCTCACTTATCCACACACACATTTTCTCACCAAGTTCATGCCTATTCTAGCCACACCCTTACAAGGGTCCTACCAGAATCAATACATTATACATTCACCAATACTTCTTCAAATACCAATACTAATACTCATACACAATAATTTGGCTCCAAGGCCTACATTTCACATACTAATTTCACAAATACTCAAACTTCCTCACATGCTTAAACTTTCAATTCTACAATACCAATACAATAGTTTAGGTTCTTTTATTTGCTTACCCATTCCCATACACTAATGCATTAAATTTTAGCATTAAGGAAGAGCTCTTACCTTGAGCTTATATTCCTTCTTCCTTTCTCGTTTTTCCTCCTTCTTCCTTTCTTGTCTCAAAATCGGCTATATGGGGGAATGGAGTTGCCAAACTCCATTCCCATCACCCAATACACACAGAACAAATGCAATTAAACTACTAACCCTTAATTTTAATGCTAGTTCATTGAAATGCTTAGAGCAAGATTTCTAGGGTTTACCTTTGGAGAGTTTTAGAAGGGGTTTTAGCCCTTGGTTCAAGAAGGTGAGTTCACCACCATTGCAAGGTTGATATTATGCTCAAAGAGAGAGAGAAAACAAGGCATTACAAAGAGGTAAAAATCGGTTATGAAGCAAGGTAGGGAAAACATGAGTTTTTCATGTAGATTTTTACCTTGTTGCAAAGAGGAGACTCCAAGCTCCATAATGGTGTGCCTTTCTCTTCAAATGGAGAAAACCCACGAAAATGAAACTCATCCTTTTCGAATTTTGAAAAGAGAGAATGATAGAGGAGGATGAGGGGATTACAAATATGTAATTATTTTTGTGATTGGAGCTCAAATGGAGGTAGAGCATGGGAGAGAAGATGAAGTGCCATTGTTGTTGTTGTTGGAGCTCCAAATCGCAGCAAGAAGGGAGGAGGAAGGGAGAGAGTACGGTGGGGGAAAGGAAGGAAAGAGAGGGGAGAGTGAAATGAGTGAGTGAGGTGAGAGAAAAGGAATAAAGTAACCTTTTACTTTATTACTTTTTGCTTTTGCTCTCTTATTTGATTAGCTAGTTACATGTGTGTGAGGGAGTTATTTGACTGATAAAAACCGGCCCCCTACAGTTATACTAGTTGGAGCGTTTTCGTCTTTTACCGAAATCGCTCGTTATTTTACCCGGTTTAGGTACTATTCACTAACCGGGCCTATTTTCCGGAATTTCCTCGTTTAATTATTTTTATTAGTTATCAAGCTTCCATAAATGCTTAATAATTATTATTTAATGATTTATAATTTTTACGGGTCCGTTTGACCACTTAAAGTCACGTTTTCGGGTTTTCTCGAAAAACGTGCTCTAAAGCTCTATTAGCGTTTTAGTTCATTACTTGGATTCGTTTTCTTCGGGAGTTGTTCCCATATATTATTTAGACTTATTTAAGCCTTTAGAATCCTTATAATACGCTAACCGAGGCCTCATACCTCCTATGGTTATTTAACGCTTATTTAGCGTTTTTCACTTTTTAAGCGTTTCTTTATTTCTTTTGGATTTATTTTTCCTTACCAATATTAATTGGGTACCATTAGGCCCTTAAATACGTATTAGATAAATTTTAATCCCTATATTAAGGTCGGGGTATTTCAATCTACCCCCCTTAAGAACTTTGTCCTCAAAGTTGTTTGCGGTTATGGGATTTCTATACTTACTCATTTATACTTGCCTAATACCGAAGCCATACATTCCTCCTCCTTACAATTCCCAAATTCATTACTCAATGTTTCTCCTTTCCATACCATACCAGTCTACAATAATTACTCCAATCCATATTACTATCAACCGTCCGGTTCCTCATTACAAACTTTATACATACATACAGTGCAAAGCTATCCCCAAAGCAATGCAATACACATCACAATCCCGTAGGCACTCAGGTCCTCTAGACACGGGACTCCTCCATGTCCCGCTGCCCTTGAAATAATACAACATACTACCTTACTATCTTCTTCGGTACACACTTCTAGCAGATCCTCATTTTCCATACTAAAGAAATTCTTTCACCACTACCAATTAAATTTTTTCCTAAAACATACAACTCCAAATTCCAATTTGTATTCATTACTTCTATCCTATGTGTGATTCTTGTGACCACTTAAGGGGAGTTTCAAGAATCATTCGACCCTGATGTGATCAGCATCAGTGTTGAACTATCTTTCCACCCCAATTTGTGTTCGGTTTCCCTTGATCTGATCAGGATCAAGTTCGACTTCCCACATCAGTTTCAAACAAGCAAATAGTTCAATCATTTTCATGTTTTATCTCTTTTACTCTTCCTAGTCATTCATACATCTCCAAGGGATGGAATCAGTCCATCAATCATCCTCACTCTATTTCTCAAATGCTTTACTCCATGGTTCAATCCTAATGCTCATTTCCTCACCCTTCACTACTTCCATCCATTACTCACCATCATATCCTATATTCTAACTAAGGAGTACTTTTATAAGGTTTAATTGACTACAATTGTTTCAAATATTTTACTTACGATTCCACTACTCATAAACTTCATTCATTTCGTACTACTTCCTCAAAGGTTACAATACTTGTGGAGCTCCGTCCACTACTCATTACTTTTCTTTTACTGATACTCTTACGCTGGTGTTACAAGATAGGTACATTCCTCATATGGTATTTGCATGTTTAATGCCTAGTTACCATAATTACAATATGAATGAGTACTTATGTTTGTTTAACATAGTACCAATCATCAATTTGATTCTCATTTGTGCTATGCACATTACGGTTTATGTGTTTTATTCACAAAACTTATATTAAGCGGTTTTCGCTCTACCCCCCCTTAAAAGGGATTACGCCCACGTAATCTCTCATATGTTAATATTAAACATTGGTTATTTAATTCGGGCAATCTGAAGCGTTTAGCTTCACTACGGTATACTATATAATATGCTCTGGTCAAAGGGTCTTAACCATACTGATGGTTTAGTCTTTGCACCAAGAATTCCTATATGAGTTTATTTGGCCCATAATTACTTCGGTTCTAGCCTATTACACTTTAAGGCATTAATAGCCAATCTCGCATACTTACTGGGTGTATTACATTCGTTAGCTAGGGCCCACTAGCTTCTGCTGCACGACCCTGATAACCTTAATGCTTAATTCGCTCTTTGGTTATTCCAAATGTGCTACTTATGGCCCTTTTATTCCTTCGTTTTGGGAATAAGGCGTACTAATAGTATGGTATTCTTTTACCGCTGTTTGAACTCCATGAGTTTAAGCTTTATAACCAGCTCTCTGGCAATCTATTATACATACTATCCGTGCTCTCACGATTATTCGCTAAGTTCTTCCAACTTATTGTTGGCGAGGCTAAGCCACTATTTAGTTATAATGCTTCCTCTGTTGTCAATAGCTTCTGAATTATACCAGTTCTTCTGGTTCAGTACAAGTGTCCTTTACTTGTATGACCTTGCATTGATATGCGTCGGTCCTAGTGACTTTCTTAAGTCTCCTTTCACCTTTTATTCCATTGGAATTCACGTCTGTGATTTGTTAGTGTGTTTCGCACTCTTCGTGCTTCTTTGGCCTTAGGCCGCACGGTTTGTTGCTAAGCTTGCTTAACTGGCTTATGCCGTGTTTGTGGTGAAAGGAAGGATTTACTACGGTTTACATTCTCCATATCCCTAACCATCTCATTAGATCATTAGCTGAACAAGTGCAATGCCAAAACACTCAGTCATACAGAGTGCAGAGGCGTAAACGCTTGACAGTAAGTCACTTATGTGATAGAAAAGAATATTTCGCCTGTCTTCCATACTTATACTCCGTGTCGTTATCTAACTACTTCCCCATAGCGGTCGCTTGTTGCGCACCGTATTCTTACTCATTATACAACATTGTTTTTACTGTTTCCGTTACTGTGATAGTTTCTCTTTACTCATTGCCATTGTCATTGGCACCATTCCCTTATGGTATGAATACCCTGGGGTTTCCCATGTGTAGGTTAGCTTACCTCTCATTATTTGCTCATTTACGATACCATTTTACCAAGTGTCTTGGTTGACAAAGGGTGAAGTAATTTATCGGGTTACAAGCTCTCTTGAGCGTTGATCCTTCATGGTGTGCAATGTGCACTCACATTGATTGTTTTGACAATGACTGTCCTCTCTAAGCTGAGCATTGGTTACAGGCTCTAGCTGTGTAGTTTTATTCTTGTATGTACGTCACCGGGACATCCCAAGAATTTCCAGGGTCTTCTGGTCCCGTTCTCCAATTGGAGGGTATTTTATCACTGGCAAATGAAGGTTTTTGTTGAGGGGTATGCTTCCGCTCATAAGTCTCGTGACGAGGTTTACCATGTTGGTGTTTATACAGTGGTTCACACATGCTTAGGTGCATGTGAAGTATACTTGCTCCTGTAAGTCGTGATAGTTTGGATATCTCATTTCCTTATTCCATTGCCCCTTGGCAATATCTATTGCGTAGGCTTTATTGTTTTAGTAGATGGAAGCCTTTACTAAGGGTTCACATCACCACTGCATTGGTGGTCTTCAGTTAACGAGGGTACCTTCCCTTGGGTTTCTCGTAGTGTCCAAATGTGGTCTAGGCCAATGTTGGCATTATCCTGATTCTTATGCCTCTGTGTTATTAGCTACAGTAGGCATGAAGGGTAATTAAAAGCTTGTCAACTGTATACTAGGCTGGTGCTCTAGTGACAGTGACTCTGAGATGGCCATTACTCCAAGCCACTCAGGATGTTAGGTTTGAACTGATGGTCCAGTTGTTGATTTCTTGTCGTATGAGGTAATATCTCTTGCAAGTCTTGCCACCAAATGGTGTGGTTTATGCAACCATCGAGGTTTACCTAACATGGTTGGTTGATGGCTCTTAAGCCGTGTTGCTGCGAGCTATGCTCGTTGCAAGCTGCTTATTTCTGTTTTCACTCCTTGTGTACCCCATTGGTTGGAGGTATTACTGGGCCCCATGGTAAGTCGTGCCATCACGCTTCCGTTCATAGGAGGCCCTTTCTAGCATTCTGATGTTAATCAGTGCCTTTTGGGTAATTTAGGGTATTTCCTATTAAATGAAATCCCTTTTGTGTCCTAACCGAATGCTCATTCTAGCTTTTGTGCCTTTATCATGATGCTTTGTTCATCTGTTGCTAACTCGGACACCCTTCAAGGATTGCTCCTAGGTGTTGTTGTGTCATGCCGTTTCCCCGGCTAATATTGTGAGGTGTTATTACTATACCGCCCTGTGGTATTGTATTTGAGTATCCCTTTTTGGGTTATAACGTCTCCCGTTCTTGGGTAGACTGTTTATACTTGTTCCTAGCGTTTGAGACTAGGTTTATTATTCCCTTCAATGATGGATTTTACTTTATGGTAATCTTGTAATTGCTCTTGGGAATCCTGTCCCGTTTGTTGAGCATTGTGGCGTTCACGTTAGGCAATTGCCTTACTGTGTTCAGGCTGGGTATCCCTTCCAGCTGTCATGGGTTGGTTTGACATCTTGAGACATATTCAATGTCTATTCTTACTAGTCTGCGCTCCTCGCGCTTCCTAATTCTTATTCCTTATCTTCAGATGGATTCCCTGAGTTCCTTTGTACTTAATCGTCTGAGGTGTCCAGTTGTCCTGGTTAAAATTTACTTATGGTCCGTAGAACGGAGTTGACTACTTCCCGTGCGTCGTACGCTACATGTATACATACGTGGGGTACCATACTGGTACGTTACCACTTACCCGACTACGTGTCAGGCCCGCAAGCTCCTTCAGAGTGCGGTTGTCCCACATCCCATAATTGGGTATACTTGTAGTGTTCGTCACACGCCTAGGTGAAGTATTCTGTTGTCAACTCCTCTTGTATCAATCTATGATACTCACCGAAATTTTGTTGGTTTGGTTTAAAATCCAAGGTTTTAAAGAAAGTTATGGTTTGAAAGATGGGTTTGGTTTTGAAACAATGGTTCGGTGCTAAAAGAAATGTCTCATGGCATAGCCATGCTTGAGGTCTTGACCAAGTCTAGCGTCCCGCTGACTGGTATGTACTGAGTACCGTGGTCGGGTCGTTAAGCCTTCCCAAGGTTTGATTCCTCTAGCTTCCAGTATTTGTGATCCTATAGTTGTTTCATTGCTGTCACGGTACATCACTATGTACCTGTGGTATGTTAAAAGTCCTCCTGAATGCTCCCGTTATTACTGCACTTGCCGTGGCAAGTGCGTGGTACTGGTGGTTTTTGGGTAAGCCGATACCGGTCACGGTATGGTTTTCACTGGTTCTCGATAGTCTTGTTGACTCTTCCTTTGATCTTGTTGATCATTTACTTGGGTTAATTACTCTTCTGAGTAACTTCTTAGTAAGTTTGACATGGCTGTCATTGATCAGGGTAATTCTCCAATCCTTGGAGGTTCCCCTTTGATTTGGTTGTGTTCTTCCTTGTTGCTCGTTCCCACACGTTTGTGGTTCCTGAGGAGTTGTTCTAGGCACTACGGTTGTAGTTGCATCAGCTTATAGCTTGTGAATGTTCTTGTAGCTGTCTGAGCTATGTTGGCCAGGTATTGTAACCTCATTGGCGTTGTAGTTGGGAGTTAATTGTTCCCGATTATGTTCTTAGCCAGCTAGCATGCCGTTGGTGGTGCTGCTGTGACTATTACTGTTGTCCCGCAGACTTGTGTCTCGGGTTATTATTACTCCTTTTTCCATTTCGTTGTACCGTCAGTGCTTCTTTCCTGCTGCTGGTGACTAGCCAGGTCTCGCGACTGCTAAGCACGTCGCCCCATGCTGTTGTAAGTTGCAGCCTCCTCGCGGTTGGAGTGCTCATTCAACCGCTGTTGAGTGCGGGTATTGTTGTTCGACCGGGATCCATCTCCGGGACTTCCAATCTTGGAATTTGCTATATGTCGGTTCTTGTTTACTGTGTGATTGCTTCACAACTGCCAGATCGGGTTTCCCGAGTATGAGAGGACTTTCCTTCTCTCTGGCGTCCTTTCCCAAGTTATACAGTGGGGTTTGCGGCGGGCGGGACTGGTATTGTAGGTATCCGGTACTCGCCGGTAGTTCCTAACTAGCATATCTCTAATGCTAACACTCAGCCCTTAGCCCTAAGCTTCTACTTCCTAACTCGGTATTCCTAAACTCGGCATTTCCAGTCATCAGAGCGATACTTCGCTCTGATACCACTTTTTGTAACACCCCTACCATTAATACAATACTTACCGTCCAATCTCCTTACATACCAGATTCACGCAGCGGATATTCTTACATACATTGGTGATACAATGCCGTTAGTCACCCACGTGACTAACAAGGCCTCTACTTCTACTTACAGCATCGGTCTGATGGACCGGAATATCCGAGTACTACACACTTATCATACCTACTCCAATTACCGAATCAAATACTACAACATCCCATTCATTACAATACCTCAAGTTCAATACCATACAACCTACATACCGAGTCTACTAGGTTCCAAGTACAATTACAACACTTCCTTCAATTTCGTACATACTCCTCATGAGTTTATACACTACCCATTCCTCACAAACTACTTATTTACTAAATGCAAGGGTGTGCCACTTGGCACACCTCTACGTTCTACTTCTAGTTATCCATGTGTAGCCACCGGTCTCTTTCCTTGACCACATCGGCTTCAGTACCTGCACACTAAAAAATGTCCCCCGAAGGGGTCAGCTTTCGCCGAGCATGATAACCGCATACCCCGCGTACTAGTGAGGGTACGCCGACCACTTGGTCGTATACATGCGGTTCATTTTCATACAACATACATGCATACATGCTCATATACACGATACAACAATGAACCTACGCAGGCATACATACATACATTTCATTACATACAAGGAATACATATACCATCAAATACTTACTTACCTTGTTCTCAAGTACACATACGCAGTACATACACAATATACAATTTCTGTTAGCTTCATTGGTCCACCCGGGTTAATCGGGTGGAGATTACTCTTGTACTCGTTACTCCATACATACGCATACATACTCATACTCATACTCGTACTCATACTCATACATACTTGTTTACTTTCTCTTACTCATGTTAAGTCGTCGGGACCTCCGGCCCGGGGAACTACTCGGTCCTACCACCGGGATTTACTTGGTTCACTAATCCAGGATGCTACCCATTTAAGGGATTTGGGCCATGGACCAGCTTAAGAACCAGGAATCGGATCCAACCTCTTGTGTCCCTCATCCTCACGCGTGGCCGAAGCTATATCGGACTTGTACTCATTCCAATTTACTCACTTAAGTTAGGAGTTAGCTAGTTAGGAATTAGCACAAGTCAACATTCAAGCCACATTTACAAATACAAGGCCCATATGTACATCTATACGAAATACAATACTATACGCAAGTACACTACAAGATACAGATACACTTTATCTTCATCCATGTTTTTCATGAATTATACAAACTAGTGTTCAAGACAATAAATATCAAGAACACATAAATCAAGCACAAGTAAGTGCAATATAGTCCGATTCATGCATTTATCTTATTTAGGTGATCAAATAAGCACACAAATCGGGGTAACCAGATTAGGATACAGGGCATGAAGAAATCATACCTTTCACCGTTGTACTTGTATCCCAACGTTCCTCCGGTGTTCACAAATCAAATCCTATGATTTACATACAATCGAATAATTAATCTAACTATCATTAATTTAATTCGATTATCCTTACGTGTCCTAACTCATACTTACTAAGTCTTTACATTCCTATACTTACATTTTATTTACTTACTTTTCATTATTTAACAATGGTATACTTACATATATATGCACATAGGTATATGTGGGTATACATATACACATATATACTAATCATAATCTTTTAGTTTTTTTTTTTTTTTTTTTTTTTTTTTGTAAGTTTTGACCCGACCGACCCACCCTGGGTCGGACCCATGGGTCGGTCGGCTGCAGAGACTCCGAGTACAGAAAATTCCGACCCG
The DNA here is from genome assembly GCA_023374045.1 of Limonium bicolor. NCBI lineage: Eukaryota > Viridiplantae > Streptophyta > Magnoliopsida > Caryophyllales > Plumbaginaceae > Limonium > Limonium bicolor. The sequence continues at coordinate 181,861,075 of CM041782.1, forward strand.
ACCGACCCAACCAGGGTCGGTCCTTGGGTCGGTCCGTTACAGAAACATTTCCCGTCTAAAATTTCTACTCGACCGACCCAGTCAGGGTCGGTCCCCCTGGGTCGGTCGGATGCAGAAGTTTCCGAGATTACAATTTTTCGGGTCGACCGACCCTGCTAGGGTCGGTCCTAGGGTCGGTCCAGCCCAGTACTTATTTTAATTGCTCATTTTGAACAAACTCTACTCAATCCACACCCAATCTTTTCCTACTCATTTCCACATGTTTCCTACATGTTTAACAACATTTAAATCCTCTAATTCACCTTAGTTCATCCATCAAATTTATTGCTAAATCCATCAACCAATTTACACAATTTCCTCACTTCCTTTCAACACTTATACCAGTTTTCATTCTCTAACGCTACAGATTTTTCTACAACTCCTACCATTCAATATTTCCTCCACCAATGTTATTAGCATCCCAAGTACCTCCTCTTACCATGCCAATTCATTTCCAAGCAACTACAATATCTATACCAAGTCCGACACTTGACCAATTCTTGCACACCAATTCCTCCTACTTCTCCAATGCATTCTTATACCCCTTTCTACCGATTTTACATTCTTGTTTCTAATACTACAACTACCTCTTCATCACTACTGAACATATCTACTCAATCCAATATACACCTTGGTTCTCCCATTCACCAAGTCATTCCTAAATACACAATTCCTACTAAAATTTCGCCATAACTCACCTACAATTCTCACTTATCCACACACACATTTTCTCACCAAGTTCATGCCTATTCTAGCCACAACCCTTACAAGGGTCCTACCAGAATCAATACATTATACATTCACCAATACTTCTTCAAATACCAATACTAAGACTCATACACAATAATTTGGCTCCAAGGCCTACATTTCACATACTAATTTCACAAATACTCAAACTTCCTCTCAGTGCTTAAACTTTCAATTCTACAATACCAATACAATAGTTTAGGTTCTTTTATTTGCTTCCATTCCCATGACACTAATGCATTAAATTTTAGCATAAGGAAGAGCTCTTACCTTGAGCTTATATCCTCTTCTTCCTTTCTCGTTTTTCCTCTCTTCTTCCTTTCTTGTCTCAAATCGGCTATATGGGGGAATGGAGTGCCAAACTCACATTCCCATCACCCAATACACACAGAACAAATGCAATTAAACTACTAACCCTTAATTTAATGCTAGTTCATTGAAATGCTTAGAGCAAGTTTCTAGGTTTACCTTTGGAGAGTTTTAGAAGGGGTTTTAGCCTTGGTTCAAGAAGTGAGTTAACCACCATTGCAAGGTTGATTATGCTCACAAGAGAGAGAGAAAACAAGGCATTACCAAAGAGGTAAAAATCGGTTATGAAGCAAGGTAGGGAAAACATGAGTTTTTCATGTAGATTTTTACCTTGTTGCAAAGAGGAGACTCAAGCTCAAATGGGTGTGCCTTTCTCTTCATGGAGGAAAAACACGAAAATGAAACTCATCCTTTTCGAATTTTGAAAGAGAGAATGATAGAGGAGGATGAGGGGATTACAAAATATGTAATTATTTTTGTGATTGGAGCTCAAATGGAGGTAGAGCATGGGAGAGAAGATGAAGTGCCATTGTTGTTGTTGTTGGGAGCTCCAAATCGCAGCAAGAAGGGAGGAGGAAGGGGAGAGAGTACGGTGTGGGGAAGGAAGGAAAGAGAGGGAGAGTGAAATGAGTGAGTGAGGTGAGAGAAAAGGAATAAGTACCTTTTACTTTATTACTTTTTGCTTTGCTCTCTCTATTTGATTAGCTATGTACATGTGTGTGTGAGGGAGTTATTTGACTGATAAAAACCGGCCCCCTACAGTTATACTAGTTGGAGCGTTTTCGTTTTTACCGAAATCGCTCGTTATTTTACCCGTTTAGGTACTATTCACTAACGGCCTATCTTTCCGAATTCCTCCGGTTTAATTATTTTTTATTAGTTATCAAGCTTCCATAATGCTTAATAATTATTTATTTAATGATTTTATAATTTTTACGGGTCCGTTTGACCACTTAAAGTCACGTTTTCGGGTTTTCTCTTTCTCGAAAAACGTGCTCTAAAAGCCTATTAGGCTTTTAGTTCATTACTTGGATTCGTTTCTTCGGAGTTGTTCCCATAGATTTATTTAGACTTATTTAAAGCCTTTAGAATCTTATAATACGTAACCCGAGGCCTCATCCTCCTATGGTTATTTAACGCTATTTAGCGTTTTTCACTTTTTAGCGTTTCTTTATTTCTTTTGGATTTATTTTTCCTTACCAATATTAATTGGGTACATTAGGCCCTTAAATACGTATTAGATAAATTTTGATCCCTATATTCAGGTCGGGGTATTTCACTTGGTGAGGAGCTTCGAAAACAGCAGCAAACAGAGGGAGAGGGAGAAATTGGCAAGGAAGGGGAAAAGGAGGCAAAGAGAAGAGGAAAAGAAAATGAGGAGGAGAGAGAGGAAAAGGGAAGAAGTACCCTTTTGCTTTTTGGCTCTTTCCTTTTTTAATAACTACTAGTTATGTGAGAGGGATGATTTCCTTATAAAACCGACCCCCATACAGTATATAAGCTGGGAGCGTTTTTCGTTTTCTACAGAAAACGCTTGTTAATTTACCCGGTTTTAGCACTATTCACTACCGGGCCCGTTTTCTGCGAATTTTCTTGTTTCTTTAATTTTAATGGCCCTTAAGCTTCCATTAATGTTTATTTATTTATTAGTACTATAATTTTTACGGGTTCGTTTGACCACTTAAAGTCACATTTTCGGGTTTTTCTCGAAAAACGTGCGCAAGCTTTATTAGCGTTTTAACTTTATTTGGATCCGTTTTCTTCGGGAATTGTTCCCAATATTTATTTAGGCCTTATTCGTTTAAAATTCATCCAATACCCTTTCCAAGGTTGTATTCCTCCTAGGGTCACTTAACGCTCAATTTAGCGTTTTTCGCTTTTTAAGCGTTTTCTTGTTTCTTTTGGATTTATTCTCTTTACCAAGATTACTTAGGCACTATTAGGCCCTCAAATATTATATTAGAGTAATTTAATCACCCTAATTAAGTTCGGGGTATTTCAATACATGTATTAAATGTGTGCATTAAAAAAACAAAAATTATTTTACTTTAAAATGATACAATTTTTGTTAAAGATAAATAAACACAAGATATTTTGTAAGGAAGTGAATTGTATAAGAACATGATAACAGGAAAATAACTTTGTAAATTTTGTTTGTTGGAAACTTATCAATTATCAAGAATATATTTTAACCTAGTGTTCAAAAGACTTATTAACTATCATATATACATTTCAAGCTACTGATAGAAACATTTATAAATAATAATGTATGCATCATTATCTATCAATGGTGAAATCATTTATATTTAATTATGTATGCATTCTAAAATACTGACAAACACATCCATATGTGACCACTAATGCATCCTTAGAAACTGATTGACATATTTATATATACAATTGTGGATATAATTTTAGTTTTTGATGGAAACATTTATCTACTGTCACACAAATACTTTAATCACGAATGGAAAAAATTGTCAACTATCATGTATATATGTTAAACTACTGATGTAGACATTTAAGAATATTTATGTATACACTTTAAGCTAAGAATGAAAATATCAATATGTGGTCAGTGATGCATCTTTAGCTACTAATGGACTTGTTTATTGACAACCATTGATACATTTTTAAGCATTTGATAGAAACATTTATCAATATATCATGCACATTCCAAACTGTTGATTGGAGCATTTATAAGTAATCATAAATTATAAAAGTAGTAAAATTATTTTTCATTGACAAAAGTGAGACATTTAAATCTTGTCAACTCTTTGGCCACATATTAACTCATGATGGACTTGAAGACCTTTCTCTTCGAAATATCGTAAGTAGATATTTTCTTGTGAATCAAGGTTCTTAATGCTAAGTCAACAAAACATCCTCAAATAGTATGTTCTTGGAAGTGTCTTTGTGTGAGATTCTTGTTGAAACTTGTGGACAACTATAACAAACAAACAAATTGTATACCATGAAATATATTTCTAAGTAAAAAATGTTGAATTTTCATTTCCTTTAATCACGGTTCAAAATATATTTGTTTTTTCGTAAATTTGTTATGTATTTTAATTTATAGTTTATTTACAACTTTTTCTGGAAACTATTTCTTATTTATAGTTGCTAATTAATTATACAAATCCTATTTGCTACAAGCATATGTGAAAACTAATGAGCACTGGAATTTAATTCAAGTAAAAACTTTGAATTTAATGTTGTTATTGAGGAAAAATTGCACATGTTGGTTTTCTTTTTCTAAGTTAAATGAACTATTTATTATCTATTCATTAACCTAAATTTTAAATTGATGCATGCTCATCTTTTAATATAAATATTATAAAAATATAATTTAAGTGTATATAAATATGATCAAATTTTTTTTACGTGTATACAATGTTATAAATTTTGTTGTGCAGTTAGTGACTTTTTACATAATGATTATCTTATCTTATACTGTATCAAATAAGATATTGTAATAAAAACAATACTATCATACCAAAATAATGAATTGTATGAGTTAACTTTTTATAATAAAAATATTACTTAGAAAAAAGGAATTCTCATGGATCCATAACTATACATTTGATAATTGTGTTTGGGGAGAATGATTCACCAAGCAAGTTTGTTGTTATTAACTTTTTTTTGATAAATATCTGGAAGACCAGGTTACAAGGTGATACTTTGGTGTAGCCTTTCTCACCAAAATTATGATAACAAGCAAAAAAAATAAAGTAGAAAAGAAAACCAAGTATTAAGACTAGGAGAATAATAGAGTGAACAGAGTTTTTGCATATAAGACTGCATGAGGAGGCAGGTGAACCTGCTGCCGGTTCCATTCGATGCAAAGCTGTTTGACAGATGCCCCAGTTTCGCTCCAGTTTGGCACCACGTCTAGTATCTCTGCGTACATATGACTCCTTGCTTCAACTTGCGTGGGCGCATAGACAAAGATTATCACACCCGGGAAAGGGATGGATTGTCATTCCATCAGAACAGCTATCCATCGATTTCCATGAGTGGGAGTTGCGGATTGTAATGACATTTGGGTTCCACATAACTATTAGGCCTCCAGAGTGACCTTCTGGGGGACCTCGATTGAGTTAGAATTATTGAACTGTCCCTATAGTCCCTGCCACTCATTTGAAGGTCGAGCCCGATGCGTTTTCAAAAGTCTCACAATGTTTGTGTCGGTTTCTTTTACATCTCGCCTGAGGATTGCCCACTTTTCTTTTTTGAATACTCCCTAATGTTTTAAAAGTAAATCGTATTTGTCATTGAACACAATGCCTTTTGTTCTTCGACTCATTTGCTACGCCTTGAAATTTGAGAAATTTTTGGAGTGATATGTCAGGGTTTGGATAGTGACACACTACTACGAAAAATATAGATAATGACATTTTTAACCCCACTTAATAAAGTGTAACACCCCATCCAAAACCTATCGTGGTTATCGCAATCTGAACACTTAATCGAATACGTCGCAGCGGAAATAAACAACACCTGGAACCTTGCCCACGTCTGATCGTATATATACCGGCTTAACATTACAAACTTTCCAAAAATACTTATCCAGCTTACATCAACATTCATAACACCCCAACCAACCGAGTACTAGTATTTTAAACATAATCCCCAAACTACATCAGTTTAATATAAACAGTCGGGTGCACAGGCGCAACCCGAACTCAAAATAAATGTCCCACCCTAAGAACTAAACCGCTCCTACTCTCGTAGTGCTCCTCATGGGCCTCTTACCTCAAGTGTAAAAATAGCCCCCGGAGGGGGTCAGCACGAAGCTGGTACACCCTCTCATGGCCCCCAAGCTAACGGGGCTACGACGACTAATGCGATAGCATGGAATTGATTACATACACAAGCATAATAGAGGCAATAACAATAACCACAGATGAACATATATAGTTCACACCATGAACGACTCAAGCGTTCCTTAACAAGTGGGTTAGAACCCCCTCCTTAGTCCTTATTTCCTTAATCTCAGTTCCTTACCTTACCTTAATCTCAATCTCAATCTTAATCTTATCTCAGTATACAAACCTTTCCGTGAAGGGATTGGTGGAGCTTAATTCGAACCTGGGATTTAGGTGATCCCACCGCACCATCTTAATGCCACCTACTCTGGACGGGAGTCCAGCGCAGCTGAGCCGGCAACCGGCCCTAGGCTACAAGTCCGAAGACAAGTCCTTAAGCGGAGGGCGGATTGACCAGATACCGTCCCCTTTTTCCTTAGCATGCATGACCGGAGATCGGTCCCGGGTTTCCTCACTCAAGTTCAGTTAATAGACATCTTAAACACCATGTGCTAGCTAAGCCTTAACGGGCATTAACCAACAACCATCAAACTTAACTCTTATTCTTAACTCAGTAAGTACTAAACTTGGTTAGTAGCAATCTCAAGTCCCGTGGGTTAGTGTAAAGCTAACACAAACACAACGAGAATAAATATAACCGGTTGCATGCTTTATCTTGTTTAAGTCATAGCAAGTAAAAGATAGCACACAAGCCGAGGGACACCTCGTTAGCAAGCAGGTCACAGGAAGGACTGTATCGTTCACCGTCGGTCGTTGTTCGTTTAACCTTCTTCGGGGTCCCAATTCACAAACCTAAAACATTCATTCATTTTTAGGTCATTAGTTATTTGCACCTTACTTAACTCACTTAGTCCCTAGGGATTCCCATTCAATATCCTCTCAAGTCTTTGCCACTTAGCTTTCCACTTAATTTTTAAACATCAAAACTTATACTTAACCTTAACTTAGTTCCTTAAGTTCTTAGAGTCCTAATCATTACCACCCTACCAAAGGTATACCTCATTACCTATTACCATTCTTAGAATTCATAATTTCTTCTTTTTTTTTTTAAGTGTTAAGGGTCGACCGACCCACCGACCGACGCTACCCCTGGGTCGGTCCATTACAGAAACTCTTCCGTCTCTTGAAACCCATCCGACCGACCCAGAGCTAGACCGACCGACCCAAACCCTCTGGGTCGGTCCCTTACAGAACCCATTTTCCTACATTAAACCTTTGCCCGACCGACCCAAGGCTAAGCCGACCGACCCAAACCCCCTGGGTCGGTCCAGTCCAGAGGCATTCCGGCTGGCTTAACATGGCCCGACCGACCCGAAACTGGGTCGGACCCTGGGTCGGTCCTCTACAGAACTCTCTCTTAAATTGCCTCTTTCAATTCCAAACTTCCCCTCATATATTCTAATATGCTATAACCTCATTTGGGCACCTCAAATACACCTTAAGCCCTCCTCTAAACACATTAAATCATTCACCAAAATCCACCTTAGTCATTATGCATTTTCCTTGTAATAATGCTACACTTGTAATGCTTTCCTCTAGGTTTCTAGGTGGTGGTTCATACCTAATGTAACCACTATGCCAAATGTTTCCTTCACCACTATAACATCATCTCCCAAGCATCTCTCACTATCTAAAACTCTCTTAAGCATTTACTTAATGTTCTTTCACAACTTAAACTTCCTTCCTAGTTGTTTACCAACTTTTACCTAAGTCCTAAATACTCAAATGCACTCTCTTGATTTCTAAATCCTTCCTAGTAATGCCTAAGTCATTATAACTCATTAAACACCTTAAACTCACCCTTTTTCATCAAGACAACCTATAGAACAACCTAGTACCTCCTTGGTCATTAAATTCCCTTAGAATGTCTTAAACACTTAAGCTCTCCTTTAAATTTTGCCATAGGTTCTCTAGTATATAATACCACCTAATACATGGTTTTTCTCCATCAAACAACCAACATCACCTAAATTCTCACCACAACACCTTAACACCCAATTTACACCAAAACCACACCACATCATCATATAGTGCTTAAACTTAAAATGCTTGGCACTTAGGCCCTTAAATGACAATAATCTTAACCACTGAATTTCCACATATATATGCCTTCAACCTGCAAATACACTCAACAAGGCTCCCATTGAAATAAAATGCTTCTTGTACTTCACCTTGATATTCTTAAACTATCTCTTTTTCTCATTTGCTCCTTAGTCACAAGTTCACAAGTATAGTCATTGTTTCTCCTAGGTTTTATATAACCTTCCCAATATAAGCTCTACACTAAACTCATCATACATCTAAATTCCATTCCCTTAAACAACAAGACATCTTAAGGTAAGTATTTTACCTTGTTTTCTCACAAGCTTAAAAGCTTTTCTCCTTAGGTTTTTCTTTGTTCAATCTCGGTCACCAATGTGTGTCTCCTTGCCAATGTTCTAAACAATGTCCAACAACTCTAATGAGCACTAAATAACACATTAACCCTAAGGAACAAACCCTAGGTTAAAAAAATATGTTTTAAGGTATTAATGTGATTGTTTTACCTTGGTTCCTCAAGACAAGCTTGGATATGAAGCAAGAAGGACCTCCTCTCTCCTTTGAAGAGTAGAAACAAGCTAGAACAAGGCATAAACATGGAGTTCCATGAGTATATATTTTCGGACATGTGAAGAAAATGGTGGAAACCTAGATTTTCTTACACTTTCTTTACCTTAAGAGAATGGAGATGCCAATGGAGTCTCCAAACTTGAATTTCCTCCTCTAATGGTGGTTTGACTTGGCACCAAAATGAAGCTCTTGAAGTTTTGAAAAGATAGAAAGGAGGAGCTTGAGCTAACTAAGAAGAATATGTTTTTTTTTGGATTTGGAGCTAAAATGAGCAAGTTGTGTGCAAGAGAAGGTGGAGCTAGCATGGAGAGGAGCTTCATGTTAATGGAGAAGAGAAAGAGAGCAAGAAACCGTGTGGAACAAGGGAGAATGAAGAAGTGAGGAGAGAGGTAAGTAAAATGTGATATTTATCTTAAAAGGTGAATAGTGTTTTTACTTTATAACTTACTTGTTTTTGCTTTCTCTTTACTTAGCTAGATAAGTGTGATGATTCACACTTAAAAAACCGGCCCCCTTTTGTAAATTAGGGTAATTAAGTCTTTGTTGACCAAATGTCTCACTTATATAGACTTATGTTATAAACTAGCTTAATTAATTCACTATTCATCAAAACAAGGCACATTGTTGTGAAATTTTTGATTTCCCATTGATATAGACCTCCAAATGTGATACTATGTAGTACCCATATTAATTAAAGAGTAATGATGGACATTTAGTCATTCAAAACTCATTTACAAGACAATTTTTCAAAAACGTGCTTTAAGACTCCTTAAAGCACATTTTGTGTTTTAACTTGTTTTCAAGCTTGGTTTTCTTTGGTAATTGACTTAAAATGACCATTAGGATATTACTAAGGTCTTAGGACAATATTTGGGTACTCTCCCATGTCTCTCCAAGCTTAGAGCACGTTTTTGTTAAAACTGCTCTTTTGGTGTTTCCTTATATTTTCTTTGATTAGAAATGTTTCTTGATGTTTCTAAGGCATTATTTAGCCTCCTTATATCTTAGTTTATCATTTAAACACCATATCTAAGTTTGGGGTATTTCATAAAGTGTTGTAATTTTTTTAATATAACCACACTATTTAGTTACACTTGTTTATGTAGAACTATGAAGACACTTATAAGTGAAGGAATTAATTTTCCACATTTTATTTGTGTATAAAATTTGGACTTAAAAGTGTGAGCATACTACAATTAGGTAGTAGTGACAGTTAATCTGCCTCCCAAAGTCTAGACACTTTTGAGCTGCTAAGGAGGTTGGGTTGACGCGTGAGGATTGTGGTGTCGAGTTCTCGAAGTGAATATTGGGTGCAAGTAAAACCTCCAGGTTTATTTCAGGCGAGAGAGAGAGAGAGGAGAGAAGACTGTGATTGCATGGGGGATGTTTACGGTCTGGGGTACATATGAATCTTCAGAGTTATCTACTGTCAGAGGAAGCGAACAAAACGGGGCTGACGCTGGACTAGAATTCTGTGAGGGAGGGAGAGAGAATTGAGATGGGTCGCAGGATGCCTGACCATCGAACACGTGATCTGGACTAGAATTCTGTGAGGGAGGGAGAGAGAATTGAGATAGGTCGTAGGATGCCTGACCATCGAACACGATCATGTGGGGGTCTACTTGCGAGAAATGAGTACTATCACGAAAAAATGTCGCATAATATAAAGTTGAACTTTCCAGTTTTTTGGAAGACGACCTTAAAGCTTATAAATCCACATTTTTTCGGAAAAATGATACTAAAATTTTGCAGCATTAATACTTAAACTTGTATTTTTATCAGTAAATGTTTGTTAGAGATTTTGATATTTGTTAGACTTTAGTTTTCAAAAAAAAAAGTTGGTAAAATTTTAAGGTTTTTTAGTGAGATAACTTTGTAAAAATAATATGTAGATATTAAATATATTCTAAACCCGTTGGAATGATAGGATAATTATAATAACGAATACTTGATATAGCTTGAGATTTTTAGGGTACTGCCATTTGAATTTAAAAAATAAAATTTATAACTTGATTAGTTAATTAATATTGAATTCTTTCATACTTATCGATTCCCCTACAAAATCTCCACCTTATACCCTAGTTAGTTTAGCAATAACACTTCCAATACATATTATAAATACCGAGATGATTCCTAAAACAAACAATCACTACCCACAACAATGGTTGTTAACACCCCTACTGCTAGATCCATCATTAACACCTAATTGCCTCATTCATCAATACCTTCACAGCGGATAATCCAACACAGCGGTGGGTGAAACAATGTCGTTAGTCACCCACGTGACTAACATGGCCTAACTCCAAAAACAATAACGGTCTGATGGACCGAATATCCGAGTACTTAAACAAATACAAACATCTTTCCATTTCTAAACCGAGTCTTATACAATCCTCAATCGATACAATACTTACTCAATCCAATATACCGAGTATTTACAATCTCTATGCCGATAACACATTCGGACTTACCCTACCAATACATACAATTACAAATGTATCTAATCAGCTACCCATGCTTAGCCGCCATCCCCGTCCTACTCTCGAACAGTATTCATCATCAGGGTACCTGAAAAATAATGGGTGGCCCTCGGCACCTTTGCTGGTATGGTAGTCGTGCAACCCGCTACTACGGGGTCGCACCCAACTAATTCTCGTCTAAGCATGCGATTGAGTTTATTTAAATCGTAACATGAATTGCAATAAACATACAACATGCTCGCATTTACAACAAGTTGTAACACCCCAACTGCTAGTCTCGTCATTACCTCTTAAACTGTCCCAATTACCAATAATCTCGCAGCGGAACTCTAAATACAACAGAGGGTGATACAACGCCGTTAGCCACCCATATGGATAACCAGGCCTATCTCACACACAGTAACGGTCTGATGGACTGGAACAACCGAATACACAATACAAATACAATACTCAACTCATTTCTTTACTATACCGAGTCTACAATAAATGGATGCCGACAACATATTCGGTCTTACACTTCCTTCAATACATAAGTAATTAAAACTACTACCCATGCAACCCACCGACCCCGTCCTACTCTCGAACGGTAGCATCTTCGGTGTACCTGTAAAATAAAAACATCGCCCCTAGGGGCTCAGCTTAACGCTGCATATGAAATTCGCATACCCCGAGCGCTAACCGGGGTACGCCGACCACTTAGTCGGATATACATGGAGTTCATTTTAGTCAAACAACATGCATCATAGCAATACAATAAGTACATGTAATGCTCAAGGAATCTACATCCAATCAGGGAACACAATTCCTAACTAACATAACAAGGTTGTTAGTTGTATCTGGTTACTCTTAGGCCTTGAGGGTTATTCCTCACTATGCCTTGTTTACTTATTCAATACCTCACCCGCTCTCTCGGGTTACTTATTCATATACACACCCATTCTCTTGGGCTACTCGTACTATACTCACCCACACTCTCGGGTTACTTATTCTCATTATCTCACCCATACTCTTGGGTTATTTATACTCATTATCTCACCCACACTCTTGGGTCATTTATACTCAAGCTCTTGTAGATTCTCGAGACGCTACAGGTTTCCTACGTCACGCTTGTTACTCTTAATACATACTTAGGCCAAAACTCATGGCTCTCTAGCATAGTCTTACTTCCCCGGTTTTGACCCTACTCTGGGTCTAGCATGGTGGAAAGGTTCAACTAGCTCACGGAACTCTCTTAGTTCCTATCTCATTACTTAGGTCCGACTACTCTCGGACTACTTACATTCCCATACACTCCTCTCTCGGAGTTATAATAACATTATGCATATTAGTCTAGAAGCATCACTCTCGATGTTTCTAATGACCTTGGGAACATTACTTAAGTTCGGTTAATCTTAGGTTTTAAGAGTTACCCATGCATTTCACTTACTCATACTTTCGGTTAATTTCTTATATCGGGTAGAATCCTCATATAGGAGGTCGACCATGTCACAAGGGAGTTACTAATCCCTTAGGTCTCTTTTACCTTCTTTACTAGTTCACATCTTCGAACTATCTTAAATCCTCTTGAAGGAGGTGCACTTATCTTTCCACTCTCATTTGTTTCGTGGATTGTTTCAATGTGGTTTTCTAACATTTATCGGGTATTTACTCAACCCGTACTTCTCCTCACTTCTAGGGAGTTCAATGTTTGTGTTATCGTTATACTTTAACGGTTAGTTTGTGTGTTTGCAAGTTTTCGTTATCTTAAGCATCGACCCGATCTATGGGTCTCAAGCTTAACGTTACTCACTACGAGTCGGTCCATACACTATGTTAGACCACACCGGCATACAAGTATGTTAGCTCATTCAACATACGACAAGGCATACATAATCAAACAATGGATTATTTTCATGCTTTAATCTTGATTAAGCCGGCACACAAACACATAAATCAACGTAACTCGGTTAGCACGCGGAGTATGAGAAAATCATACCTTTCACCGGGGTTTTTACTTTTACTGTGTCATCTCACCTTGCTCGGGTCACACACGATCCTCTGATAACGTTTCAAACATTATTATTAATACTAAGCTCATACGGAACATAATTAAATGTTATTCCCGTATTACCCCGTTATCCCGTTATCTTGGTTTCACTCTTGTTAATTTGAGTTCTCACTTCTCAAACACTTCTAACACTTTCTTACACTTCCTAGGGCCTTAACATGTCACCAAACAAGGCCTTAACATCTTATAACATCATTAACATTTAAACCCCCATCATTTCAAACCTTAAAAATGCTCTCTGTTGGTTTCTGGGGGTGGTCCGGGACTTGGTCCCCACCCTAAGTCCCGGACCATTACAAGGTATAACTCTCGGCTTTTATTTTCACCTGGTCCGGGACTTCATGCAGGAGTCAGGTCCCGGACCATAATGCAGGCAAAGTCTCGGCTTAAAAATTGTGGGTGGTCCGGGACATGGGCATGGACTTAAGTCCCGGACCAAGCAAGCAGAGAACTCTCGGGGGTAAAATCAGGGGTGGTCCGGGACTTGGTCCTGGACCTAAGTCCCGGACCCTGCTACAGATTTTGCAGAATTGACATTTTCTAAGTCTGTTACAGGTTATCTCTTAGCCCATTGATTAACCTATCTTCACCAACTAAAATCCACATGTTTTAGCATCTAATTACCCTTCTTAATCACCTTAAACCAAGCACCAAATGCACTCACCAATCTAGCTAATTTTTACTTAGACTCTTTACACTTACAAAGCTAGTTTTCCACTTGTTTTTCTATCAGATTGCAACAGATTTGGCTTCTTCTTTGAGCCATTCAAACCTCTCCTACTGATGCCATAACTAGCACCCAAATGACATTATTTTGCTCTTAGCACACTCTTCTTCTAGTTAGGTTCTCAAAACATAACCCACCCATCTTAAAAACCTCTTAACAAACTAGTTTCTTCCTCCACAAAACTGAACACTCAAACTATCCTTCCTAGGTGAATTTGGACAGCACCTATTTACTTCCCTAAGCAATCCCACCACACTACAAAAAACTCACAACTCTCATCTCCCACCTGTTTGGTTAAAACATATATGACACATCAAAATCCCATTGCTCACACATGTAAACTAACCTCACTCCTAGGTTTATTTTTCACACTCAAACACCTTAATACATTCTGTTTCAATTAACATTATTGCAGTACCAAGGACACACAACCTCAAAATTATTTATTCAACACCCACATCAATTTCACAAGGAAATAAAACCAATTCAAGGTAAGCTCTTTACCTTGTTTTACTTTCAGTTTTCACTCCTCTTCCTCCTCTTTCTCTTGCTCCCTCTTTCTCCTCTTGTTTTCCACTCCACACAAGGGCTACGGATTGCCAACTACAACCACCGCCCATCACACACATACAACAATCAATTCACTTTTCCTCCACAAAACCTAATATACATTTTAAGAGCTAGTTCTCAAAGTTTAATCTAGATTTTACCTTAGAGAACCCAAATGGATGGCTTGGCAATCAATTGGAGAAGTTTTCCAACACCCACCAAAACCCACAGTCTCGACTGAAATGAGGGGAAATTCCAATGTGAGGGAAAAATCCCACAAATGGCAAGAATGAGCTTGAAATGGCCTAAACTTATGCTTATTATTACCTTAAAGCATCAAGGAGAAGAAGAAGGATTGAAATCTACTCTTCAAGCTTCAAAAGCTCCAACGTCAATGGAGATGAAGATGGAGGAATCGAGTTTTAATTGGGTGGAAACCGAAGCTCTCACCGAGAGGAGTTCAACGGTACAAATTTCGTGTGATTTGGTGGAGGAATGAGCGAGATAGAGGTGGAACAAGGAGAGGGTGAGGAGCTGTTGGTGTCGCGAGATACAGAGAGGAAGAAGAAGAAGTTTGCAAATTCTGGAGCAAATCGTGAATGAAGAAAAGAGAAGGGGAGAAGGTAAGTAACTTACTTTTTACTTTTACTTTATACTATTGCTTTATTTACTCATTTGTCTTGTTATTACTTAATAGCTAGCAAGCTACTAATGGGTGTACACTTATTAATTAAAACTGGCCCACATTAATTAATAGCCCGGGTCGTTTTTCATCTTTTCGAATTAAACGCGTTTCGTCTCTCGTTTTCGACACTATTCATTTACCGGGTCCGTTTTCCGGAATTTTGCCGTTTAATTAATTTTAATGGTTACTAAGCCTTCATTAATACTTAATTATAGTTATTTAATCAACTATAATTTTTACGGGTCCGTTTGACCACTTAAAGTCACGTTTTCGGGTTTTCTCGAAAAACGTGCTTTAAAACTCTGTTAGCGTTTTAATCCATTATTTGGATCCGTTTTCTTCGGGAGTCACTCCCGTATACTAATTAGGCCTAACTAAGCCTTAGGAATACATCTCGGACCCTTACGAGATCATTTATCTCTTATTTAAATTTAATGCGCATTTTAGCGTTTTTCGCGTTTAACGCATTTTCTCTTTTCTTTTGGTTTTATTCTTTTTACCAATACTCTCTAGGCACAATTAGGCCCTTAATAATTTTATTAGAGTAATTAAATCACCATTTTTAGATCCGGGGTATTAAAATCTACCCCCCTTAGGAACTTTGTCCTTAAAGTTGGTGAATCTAGATGGTTACTCTCAGGGCATACTATGCCAAGGTTATAATACATGTATAACCTTACAGACTCCACAAGTCAGTCACATTTCATACTACACATACCACACACATACCACAGCATGTATAGCAATCAAAAATACTTTTTGTTCTCTCTCCATGGAATCTGTCCGAAGACAAGAAGGCACTACAGTCCTCGCATCCATGTTGAGTAATATACTACTGATCCCTCAGGTACCGGTCACGTTGAATACTTACTCTTTCTGGTTCACGGCCGTTTCATGACAAATGGGCACTTACTCTCTCTGGCCCACGGTCCCTTCGGTTCTGATCAAAACGTTACACATATACATATCCTCAGGCACTCTGGTTGACTCGCTCAGCACAGGAACATCTCAGGGTACTCTCCCCGTCCCGCTGCCTTTGGAAAAATCACACACTGTCACCGCCCCAACCGGTCACTTAGGACCGCCGCACGTACGGTGCACTGGTTTCAAAACTAGTACACGCCCACCGTTCTACCAGTCATCAAGACTTAAGGCCGTAGCCATCGGCGGGTGATAGCGGTTTAAAAACCAGTTTCATTTCCATCTTCATACTTGAAGAAAATTCTTGTTCAAAATCTGTTTGAAAATTCTTTTTAAAACACCACACAACTCCAAATCAGATTTATGGTAGTTGTATCTTTCTTAGCGTGATTACTTGTGACCACTATAGGGAGCTTCAAGAATCATCTAACCCTGATGTGATCAGCATCAGTGTTGAACTATCCTTCCACCCCAATTTGTGTTCGGTTTCCCTTGATCGCTAGCAGATCAAGTTCCACCTCCCACGTCAGTTTCAGGCAATCAGATAGTCAAACATTTTTGTTTTCTATCTTTTACTCTTTCTAGTCATATTCACAAAACATACCATTTTAAATTTATCTCTAATTCCTAAAACTTAGGTCATCCATTATTCTTGATCTACTTTGCTTACTTACCTAAGCAACTCATAGCTCATTTTCTCAAATTGTTACTCAATTTAAAGCTTAAAACATACAACTCCAAAGGATGGAACTCACTCCATCAATCATTCTCAAATAAAATTACCTAGGGGAAACTCACTTCCTACTAGGTTATACACCGGTTCCATACCGATTCATACTCATAATATCTCATGTCTAATCTCACTAGACATATACTATAGGGATTCTCATTCCCTAGGAGTCTCTCTACTCCTCTTTTCATAAATATTATATACTCGTTACTTGCATCTCTCATGCACGATAATCATAATTACACAATGAATGGGTACACATGTTTATGTAACATGAGTTCGAAACATCAAAACAATTTTCTTTGTGCTATGCACATAGTAGTTTACGCATCTATACGTAAAGCATACTCTAAGCGGTTTCTCGCCCTACCCCCCTTAAAAGGGGTTACGCCCGCGTAACAGACCATATGTTATTACTGAACATTGGTTTACTAATTCAGGTATCATGAAGTGTTTTAACTTCAATGCGGTTAATTAACTCATAACCAGGTTCAGTTTTAGCCTCTAAGGCTTCAAGCGTTTAGGATTAGCCAATTACTCACATTGGTAGCTTTGAATTACGGTCCACTAGCTTTTGCTGTGTGACCTGATATCTAGAGCTTAATTCGCCATTTTGGTATTCTCAATGTATTACTCACTACCTCTTATTCCCTTTTTGAGTTGGGAAATAAGTTTTCTCAGTCGTCGCTTGGTATCTCTTACCGTCTGCGAATTCGATGAGTTATAGATTTTCTCTCCAGATCTCTGGAAATCTATTCTGTATAACTCTGTATACTCTCGTGGTTATTTACCTATCTTTCCCGACTTATTGTCGGTTGAGGTCAAGCGACTACTTAGTATGTAGTGCTTCCTCGATTAATATTATGTTTGTTCACTTGTTTCTTTATAGGAGTTCTTTAAACATACTACTTGTATTTGCCACGAATCGGTCCTGGGACCTGTGGGTTACGACCCACATTCTTTGTGCATCTCTGGCCAACGGCCGCACGATTATTTCTCTAGATTCTCACTCAACAGGCTTCGTTGACATTTCTCAATTCCTGGCTCTCTCACTCGATCATTACCACACAAGTGCAATACCAAAACACTCAGTCATACAGAGTGCAGAAGTGTAAACCCTTGACAGTAAATCTCTCATGAGATAGGAATGAACATGTCTCCTTTATCACATTTTCTCATCAGCTTCATATCATTATCTGTTACTGCGTATCATGCTCTACTCATTACAACATTCGCTTATATGGCATCCGCTACTACTTTAGCTTCTGCTCATGTACTCCCGCCATTTATACTATGGCTTGCCATTCGCTTGGCTCAATAAAATATATTACTCCAAACTCTTTACGCTTACTGCACATCGTTTACTCTGTAATTCATACTGCACACATACAGTGTTTACTACTAATCCGATTACTCTCTCGGTTTCTTTCCACTGCTATCAACGCCTTTCTATACCCTATTTCTAGCGGTTTCACATTACATACTTAGGTGGTAGCCTTTCTCTGGAGGATTCACGCAAATGCCGCTCCATAGGCCCCATAATAACAAGTGGTATCCCCACTCTGAGGTAGTGGTTCATTCTCCACTGTTCCTCTTATGCCTCTATGCATAGGTTTACAACGTTTAGATCTACAAGTTGTAGTTAGTTTACCGGCTTATAAGCCACCTAGCCTCGAGCCATGCTCTGTGCGGCTGTTTATACAAGTTTCTTCTTCTCCGTATGCCATTAAATGGTTAGGAGGCATTTCTGGGCTCTTTGATATGCTTGTCTCATCACACTTCCGGATATGGAAGGCCCTTTTGTATTTTAATATTAATTCATGCCCTCTGGCAATTTAGGGTATCCCGTGTTACAAGGGATCCCTTCGGGTTCAACCCGAGTGTTTGCTTAAACACTTGTGTTCTCAACACGATGTTTCGTTCAACTACTGTTGACTCCGGCACCCTTCTCGGATTGCTCCTGGGTGTTACTGAGTAATGACATTACATCTGGCTTGTACTTATGGTTATGTTCGGTTGCGACTTCGCCTTGCGGCTATGTATAACTCGAACTATCCCGTTTAGGGTTGTAATGTCTCCCGTTATTAGGTAGAGTATTAGTACTTTTCCTTTACCTACTTAATTGGGTCGTTATTCTCTTAGTGAGATATACTGTGGGAATTCTATCCCGTTTATCAAACATTGATATGATCAATTAAGGCATTCATCTTATTGCTTACACTGGTACCCATTCCAGTTATTAGGTTTTTCCTCCTTGATTCCTGAGACATATCCCATGTCTATACCTAATACTCTGTGCTCCTCACACTTATCCACGCTATGTCCTTAGGTCCGTCACCATACTGGTTCCTAGACTCCTTTATCTTGGTAAGCTTCCTTGTGTTCTTCGATCATTCGAGATGTCCAACTGTCTTGGTTGAATTGACTCTTTCGTCCGTAGTATGGAGTGGGCTACTTCCCGTGTTCCGTACTCTACTAGTATACATACATGGAGTATCTTATTGATACGTTACCACTTACCTGACTAACTCATAATTGGTCTGTCAGGTCCGCAAGCTCCTTCGGAGTGCGGTCGTTCCATGTCTTGTTTGTGTACACTTGTAGTGTCGGTCACGCCTAAGTGAAGTATTCTGTTGCCAACTCCTCTTATATCGTCCTATGATAACTTACCGTGATTCTCTGGTTTGGTTTTTAAAAATTTAGGAGTTTTTGGAAAATTCTCTGTTTGAAAGAAAAATTTGAGTTGAAAATAAAATCTCCACGGCATTTCAATGCCGGTTGCTTCTTACTAAGTCTGACTTCTTGCAGACTGGTATGTTCTTTATACAGTGGTCAGGCCTTTAGGCCTTTCCAAGGTTTCGTTTCAGAATTCTTAGGGTTTGTGGTGGTATATTGGCTCCTCTCGCCATCTTCGTACTTGCTAAGTACTGGGCGCTTGTTACAGCTCTTCTTAAAAGTCCTGTTAATACTGCACTTGCCGTGGCAAGTGCGCGGTACAGGTGGTTTTTAGGTTAACTCATACCGGTCACGGTATTATTCCCATTATATTTGGTAGCCTTGTCGGCTCTTCCTTGATCCTTTAGTAGGATAACTACTCCTTAGAGCTGCTTCTCATTCATCTTGACATGACTGTCGTTCATTTAGGTGCTTCTCCACTCTCGGAGTTCCTTAATTATTTAGTTCCATGATCTACCTCGTTGCTCGTTCCCACGTCTTCACTATGGTTACCGAGGTTTAAGTCATTCAGGCTCTACTTCAGTAGTCCTATTCGGGTACATCCCGTAATTATGCTTGTAGATGTCTAAGCTATATCAGTTAACTATTGCAACCTCTTTGGGTGTGGCAGGGTGGGTGCATCTACCTTTGACTAGATGCTTAGTCAATTGGTATACCGTTGGTGGTATTATTTAATTATGGCGGTCCGTAGACATGTGTCCCGGTTCTTGTTAGTTCTTATGAGTCCGTCTTGTCGCACGATTGGTGCATCCTTTTTGCTGCTGCTCGTCCAGCTGGGTTCTCGCGACTGCTAAGCATGTCGCCCCAGGCTGCCGCAGATTCTGGTCTCCTTGGATTAGGATTTCTCAATCTTCCGCCATTAAGTGCGGTTATTGTCGTTCCAGCGGGATCCGCCTCCGGGGTTTCCGGTTCTCAGGATCTACCACATGACAGGTTATGGTTCATATTGAAATATTAAATAAGTGCCAGATCGGGTTTCCCGTCTCTGTGGCGTTCTTTCCCAAGCTTTTAATACGGGGATTGTGGAGGGCGGGTATGGTATTGTAGGTATCCAGATCATACTGGAAGTTCCTATCTAGCGCATCTCTCACGCTACCACTCAACCCTTAGCCCTAAGTCAATATTTCCTAACTCGGTATTTCCTAAGCTCGGTATTTCCAGTCATCAGAGCGATACTTCGCTCTGATACCATTTTTGTAACACCCCAACTGCTAGTCTCGTCATTACCTCTTAAACTGTCCCAATTACCAATAATCTCGCAGCGGAACTCTAAATACAACAGAGGGTGATACAACGCCGTTAGCCACACATATGGCTAACCAGGCCTATCTCACATACAGTAACGGTCTGATGGACTGGAACAACCGAATACACAATACAAATACAATACTCAACTCATTTCTTTACTATACCGAGTCTACAATAAATGGATGCCGACAACATATTCGGTCTTACACTTCCTTCAATACATAAGTAATTAAAACTACTACCCATGCAACCCACCGACCCCGTCCTACTCTCGAACGGTAACATCTTCGGTGTACCTGTAAAATAAAAACATTGCCCCTAGGGGCTCAGCTTAACGCTGCATATGAAATTCGCATACCCCGAGCGCTAACCGGGGTACGCCGACCACTTAGTCGGATATACATGGAGTTCATTTTAGTCAAACAACATGCATCATAGCAATACAATAAGTACATGTAATGCTCAAGGAATCTACATCCAATCAGGGAACACAATTCCTAACTAACATAACAAGGTTGTTAGTTGTATCTGGTTACTCTTAGGCCTTGAGGGTTATTCCTCACTATGCCTTGTTTACTTATTCAATACCTCACCCGCTCTCTCGGGTTACTTATTCATATACACACCCATTCTCTTGGGCTACTCGTACTATACTCACCCACACTCTCGGGTTACTTATTCTCATTATCTCACCCATACTCTTGGGTTATTTATACTCATTATCTCACCCACACTCTTGGGTCATTTATACTCAAGCTCTTGTAGATTCTCGAGACGCTACAGGTTCCTACGTCACGCTTGTTACTCTTAATACATACTTAGGCCAAAACTCATGGCTCTCTAGCATAGTCTTACTTCCCCGGTTTTGACCCTACTCTGGGTCTAGCATGGTGGAAAGGTTCAACTAGCTCACGGAACTCTCTTAGTTCCTATCTCATTACTTAGGTCCGACTACTCTCGGACTACTTACATTCCCATACACTCCTCTCTCGGAGTTATAATAACATTATGCATATTAGTCTAGAAGCATCACTCTCGATGTTTCTAATGACCTTGGGAACATTACTTAAGTTCGGTTAATCTTAGGTTTTAAGAGTTACCCATGCATTTCACTTACTCATACTTTCGGTTAATTTCTTATATCGGGTAGAATCCTCATATAGGAGGTCGACCATGTCACAAGGGAGTTACTAATCCCTTAGGTCTCTTTTACCTTCTTTACTAGTTCACATCTTCGAACTATCTTAAATCCTCTTGAAGGAGGTGCACTTATCTTTCCACTCTCATTTGTTTCGTGGATTGTTTCAATGTGGTTTTCTAACATTTATCGGGTATTTACTCAACCCGTACTTCTCCTCACTTCTAGGGAGTTCAATGTTTGTGTTATCGTTATACTTTAACGGTTAGTTTGTGTGTTTGCAAGTTTTCGTTATCTTAAGCATCGACCCGATCTATGGGTCTCAAGCTTAACGTTACTCACTACGAGTCGGTCCATACACTATGTTAGACCACACCGGCATACAAGTATGTTAGCTCATTCAACATACGACAAGGCATACATAATCAAACAATGGATTATTTTCATGCTTTAATCTTGATTAAGCCGGCACACAAACACATAAATCAACGTAACTCGGTTAGCACGCGGAGTATGAGAAAATCATACCTTTCACCGGGGTTTTTACTTTTACTGTGTCATCTCACCTTGCTCGGGTCACACACGATCCTCTGATAACGTTTCAAACATTATTATTAATACTAAGCTCATACAGAACATAATTAAATGTTATTCCCGTATTACCCCGTTATCCCGTTATCTTGGTTTCACTCTTGTTAATTTGAGTTCTCACTTCTCAAACACTTCTAACACTTTCTTACACTTCCTAGGGCCTTAACATGTCACCAAACAAGGCCTTAACATCTTATAACATCATTAACATTTAAACCCCCATCATTTCCAACCTTAAAAATGCTCTCTGTTGGTTTCTGGGGGTGGTCCGGGACTTGGTCCCCACCCTAAGTCCCGGACCATTACAAGGTATAACTCTCGGCTTTTATTTTCACCTGGTCCGGGACTTCATGCAGGAGTCAGGTCCCGGACCATAATGCAGGCAAAGTCTCGGCTTAAAAATTGTGGGTGGTCCGGGACATGGGCATGGACTTAAGTCCCGGACCAAGCAAGCAGAGAACTCTCGGGGGTAAAATCAGGGGTGGTCCGGGACTTGGTCCTGGACCTAAGTCCCGGATCCTGCTACAGATTTTGCAGAATTGACATTTTCTAAGTCTGTTACAGGTTATCTCTCTTAGCCCATTGATTAACCTATCTTCACCAACTAAAATCCACATGTTTTAGCATCTAATTACCCTTCTTAATCACCTTAAACCAAGCACCAAATGCACTCACCAATCTAGCTAATTTTTACTTAGACTCTTTACACTTACAAAGCTAGTTTTCCACTTGTTTTTCTATCAGATTGCAACAGATTTGGCTTCTTCTTTGAGCCATTCAAACCTCTCCTACTGATGCCATAACTAGCACCCAAATGACATTATTTTGCTCTTAGCACACTCTTCTTCTAGTTAGGTTCTCAAAACATAACCCACCCATCTTAAAAACCTCTTAACAAACTAGTTTCTTCCTCCACAAAACTGAACACTCAAACTATCCTTCCTAGGTGAATTTGGACAGCACCTATTTACTTCCCTAAGCAATCCCACCACACTACAAAAAAACTCACAACTCTCATCTCCCACCTGTTTGGTTAAAACATATATGACACATCAAAATCCCATTGCTCACACATGTAAACTAACCTAACTCCTAGGTTTATTTTTCACACTCAAACACCTTAATACATTCTGTTTCAATTAACATTATTGCAGTACCAAGGACACACAACCTCAAAATTATTTATTCAACACCCACATCAATTTCACAAGGAAATAAAACCAATTCAAGGTAAGCTCTTTACCTTGTTTTACTTTCAGTTTTCACTCCTCTTCCTCCTCTTTCTCTTGCTCCCTCTTTCTCCTCTTGTTTTCCACTCCACACAAGGGCTACGGATTGCCAACTACAACCACCGCCCATCACACACATACAACAATCAATTCACTTTTCCTCCACAAAACCTAATATACATTTTAAGAGCTAGTTCTCAAAGTTTAATCTAGATTTTACCTTAGAGAACCCAAATGGATGGCTTGGCAATCAATTGGAGAAGTTTTCCAACACCCACCAAAACCCACGGTCTCGACTGAAATGAGGGGAAATTCCAATGTGAGGGAAAATCCCACAAATGGCAAGAATGAGCTTGAAATGGCCTAAACTTATGCTTATTATTACCTTAAAGCATCAAGGAGAAGAAAAAGGATTGAAATCTACTCTTCAAGCTTCAAAAGCTCCAACTTCAATGGAGATGAAGATGGAGGAATCGAGTTTTAATTGGGTGGAAACCGAAGCTCTCACCGAGAGGAGTTCAACGGTACAAATTTCGTGTGATTTGGTGGAGGAATGAGCGAGATAGAGGTGGAACAAGGAGAGGGTGAGGAGCTGTTGGTGTCGCGAGATACAGAGAGGAAGAAGAAGAAGTTTGCAAATTCTGGAGCAAATCGTGAATGAAGAAAAGAGAAGGTGAGAAGGTAACTTACTTTTTACTTTACTTTATACTATTGCTTTATTTACTTATTTGTCTTGTTATTACTTAATAGCTAGCAAGCTACTAATGGGTGTACACTTATTAATTAAAACCGGCCCACATTAATTAATAGCCCGGGTCGTTTTTCATCTTTTCGAATTAAACGCGTTTCGTCTCTCGTTTTCGACACTATTCATTTACCGGGTCCATTTTCCGGAATTTTGCCGTTTAATTAATTTTAATGGTTACTAAGCTTCCATTAATACTTAATTATAGTTATTTAATCAACTATAATTTTTACGGGTCCGTTTGACCACTTAAAGTCACGTTTTCGGGTTTTCTTGAAAAACGTGCTTTAAAACTCCGTTAGCGTTTTAATCCATTATTTGGATCCGTTTTCTTCGGGAGTCACTCCCGTATACTAATTGGGCCTAACTAAGCCTTAGGAATCCATCTTGGACCCTTACGAGATCATTTATCTCTTATTTAAATTTAATGCGCATTTTAGCGTTTTTCGCGTTTAACGCATTTTCTCTTTTCTTTTGGTTTTATTCTTTTTACCAATACTCTCTAGGCACAATTAGGCCCTTAATAATTTTATTAGAGTAATTAAATCACCATTTTTAGATCCGGGGTATTAAACAAGTATTTAAACTAAGAATACAAACACAACTGACACATTAATTTGTTAGTTTGCACAATCTTACTCTTTAGGCCTTGAGGGTTTCTACCTCACTAATGTCTTATTCTCATTGTTCAATATCTTATCCATTTTCTTGGGATACTTTACTTGTTCTCTAAGTTCAATAGACACTACGGTCTCAATCTTATTTCCTCAATTATTCCTTTCTCAAATAATTCTTAAGTCAATATACATGATCTCCGGGCAGAGACTTACACAAGACTCACCACTGGGCTTTCAACTTTACTAGTCTTACTTCCCCGGTTTCGACCCAATACCGGGTCTAGCATGGTGGGAAGGCTCAACTAGTGACCGGAACTACTCTTTTAGTTCCCTGTTCTCACAAATGTCTGTATCTCTGCCGGACTTCTCATATTCCCAAATGCTTCTCTCTCGGAGTCATAACATATTTATGTATATTAGTCTAGAAGCATCACTCTCGATGTCATCTAATGACTTAGAGAATTTCTCAAGTTCTTGTATTCTCAGAATTAAGGGTTGCCCCAACATTTCGAATACTTATACTTTCGGGTCATTTTCTCATACCGGTCGGATGCTCATATAGGAGGTCGACTATCTTTGGAAGGAAGTTTGATTGTCCCTTATGTATCTTTTTACTTCTCTTATGATTTCATAAGTTTGAGCTATCGTTGTTCTCTTAATAGAGGTTCTTTACACTTTCCACTATTAATTAGTTCGTGGATTGTTACCGGGAGTTTACTAGTCCCGTATAACTCTTTCACATTGAGTGAGTTCATAATGTTTGAACTATCGTTGTTCTCTAGTTTATAATTCTTGTGTGTTTTCCACGATCACATTATTTGTGGGACGACTCTTTCTACGAGTCACTAACCAATCATTACTCGCTTATGAGTCGGTCTACAACTCTAAGTTAAACCACACAATCAAACATGGATGGTTAGCACATACAACATGCATCAAGATACATAACAATGCAATAACGTTTTTCATGCATTTATCTTGTTAGGTCGGCACACAAGCAAACATCACACAAGCCGAGAGGACTCGGCAGGACACAAGCTGCTAGAAAACCATACCGTTCACCAAGGGTTTACTCTCGTGTGTTGTCTCACGCTCCTCAAGCAATTCTCGCACAACTGATATCATTTCACATGTTTTTATTAACATCGAGACCATACGGTATGTAAATGACTAATACTCCCGTATTTAACCCCGTTGTCCCGTTAAATTTAACTTTGCTCAAGTGTTCTCAACTTCTCATTCAATTCCTATACTTGTTTAATCATCCTAATGACCTTTAAATGTCATCAATCAAGTCTTACTTATCTTATAATAGCATTACCATTCAATTCCCCATCTTAAAATGTCATTTTTCAACATTCCGGAGCCTTTTTATGTTGGTCCGGGTTTGTGTCCTAGTTTGTAAACCCGGACCAACTCGTCGCTCTACTTACTGCCATGATTTTGTGTTGGCTCGGGTATGTGTACCGATATATAAACCCGGACCAACACCTGGGATTAACGTTCTGCCTAGTTTTTAAGGTGGTCCGGGTTTGTGTACCAGTTTGCAAACCCGGACCATGTCTGTTCCTGCTACATTTTGACAGTTTCTAACTCTGTTTCAACACCAATTCTTACCCAATATTTTCCTAATCTTTCCACATGTAATCTAGCATGTTTTAACACCTTAAAAACACTTAAAACTCCATCAAATCATTGATCAAACTTATCACTCAATTCTTGCTCAATTCTACAATTTGCACTCTCATTTTCTCATTCTCTACACACCATGCACATCAGTGCATTTCCAAACCATTCCCATGACAGTTTTCACCCTTCTCCCAACCATTTGACCATACCACATTCATTCCAAGTCTTTTGCATTTCCAATACCTAAGTCACTCACCATTCACAAGGTCAAACACACTAAGCTCTTTCCTAGAAATTCAAGACACCAAATACATCAACTTTTGCTACAGATTTTTACACCACTCTATTTACTTCTTCAACTTACACCTCAAGGTGCTTAGCTACTCCAAGTCTCTCCAAACACCTATTTCACCCTAGGCAGCATCAACTCATCAAGTCATCTAAATCTCTTAGGTTTCTACAGAAAATTCGCCATAACCTCCCTACAATCCTAGCATGCCCAAATGCTCATATCATTCACCTAATTCCATTCAAAACTAACCAAACCCATAGTGGGTTCTACCAGCACACAATTTATCCAAATCTCATCCTCAATTCACCAAACACAATATTATGCATAAATCATAAAATGCACGGCTCTTAGGCCCTTAAATCACAATTCTCTCTTCCAATCCCCAAACACATTCTCAACTCTATTTAGGTTCATTCTTTTGAATTTCCCATCCCATAATTCTAAAACATATAGGATATACATTAAGGTAGATTTCTTACCTTAAACTCATAAGTTCCTCTTTTCTTTTTCAATCTTCTCCTCTTCTCTTTCTTGATTGAAATCGGCTAAGTTGGGCAATGCACTTGCCAACTTCTAAATCAATACCCAAATGGGGAATTAGGCACTAAACAATACGCCTAGACTTATTAATTAAGCTAGGATACAACGAAGGGTGCTTAAAGCACAAAGATGGAGAATTACCTTTGGAACCCTAAAATTGCTTTTGGTCATGAATCAAAGGAAGGCTCCAAATAAGCTTTTGAAGCTTGAACAAGGCTCATTCACTGAAGGTAAACAAGGCAATGGGGAGTTAAAATCAATCACATAAGAAATGAAGGAAGAAGTTGGCTTTTGTGGTTTTTCTTACCTTAAAACAAAGAGGAGGCAACCTAGCTCCTTAAAATATGATTTTCTCTTCAAATAGGGCTATACCCATGGAGGTCAACTTCATCCTTTTGAGGTTTTGAAAAGAGTGAAAGGTAGCCCTTGATGAGAGGAGCAAGAATATGTGTTTATTTTTCCATTTGGAGTCTTGTAGAGACTTGAGCAAGAGAAGAAAGAAGAGAAGCCATGGGAGGAGCTTCAAAATCACTTCAGCCAGAAGAGAGAGGAGGGAGACGGCAGGGAGGAAGAAAGGTGGGGAAGAAGGGATATGAGAGGAGAGAGTTAAAAAGGTAACTTATGTACCATTTTACTTTTCCACTTTTATTTACTTTTCTCATCTTCTTGTTAGCTATTTTATTAGTTAGAAGAGGGGAGTGCTGGCACACTATAAAAACTGGCCCCATTAGTTAATTAAGCTGGGTGTGTTTTCATCTTTTCGCAAGAAACGCTCGTTAGTTTTCCAAGTTTGGCACTATTCACTAACCGGGCTCGTTTTCTGGATTTTCTCATTTTTTTTATTTTAATGGTTCTTAAACCTCCATTAATGTTTAATTGTAGTTATATGACCAACTATAATTTTTACCAGTCAATTAAATCATTTAAGTCACATTTTCGGGTTTTCTCGAAAAACGTGCTTTAAAGCTTCATTAGCGTTTTTAACCCACTATATGGATCCGTTTTCTTCGGGAATTGTTTCCACATATTATTTAGGAATAATTAAGCCTTAGGAATCCATCTAGGATCCTAGTAGAGGTCATATACCTCCTACGGTTGCGTAACCATGTTTTTACGTTTTATGTTTTTTACGTGTTTTCTCTTTTCTTTTGGTTTTACTTTTTTCACGCAAGCTCTTTATGAATCATTAGGCCTATAAATATCATATTAGAATAATTTAATCATGATATTTAATTTCGAGATATTTCAATGGCTGGCAACAACTCTACAACACTCTTGTTGCGACCCCATTCTTCTTACTCTTTTTCGTCCTCCTACCAGCCTCCGCCTCCTATGAATACTTACCAAAAATTTCTCCTGCTCTAGCACCTACACAGAATCATCAAAATTCACCGTATCCTATGAAAAAATTGTTTTATTAGTTTTTTAAAAGAAAATAACTTATAACACTTTTATTAGTTGATTAGGTAATAGATATTGGATTATTTCATACTTACGAGTTTCCCTCCAAAATTTTGACACCAAAAACTAAAACAAAACAACCGGTACCAAGACCAATGGAAATATTTGAAAATATTCATGTATACATTTTATGCAAAAATTTTGTGCACCTTAAGCCACACCTGTATATACGTGTGCATTAAAAAAACAAAAATTATTTTACTTTAAAATGATACAATTTTCGTTGAACATTAATAACTTTGTATAAGAACATGATAACTGGAAAATAACTTTTTAAATTTTGTTTGTTGGAAACTTATCAATTATCAAAGATATATTCTAACCTAGTGTTCCAAAGATTTACTAACTAAGCACGACGAATCCCCAAAAGCTTATCCTTCAAATTTGGTCAAGGGCTAATTTCGAAAGAGGCAATCACTGGTAATGAGTGGCTAACTAAACTTTCAACCTGGTCACAAAGAATAAGAAGACCCCTTTGGTCTTGTTGTTTTTTCGCTTTGTTTACCTTGATTTATGTTTCTAGTTCTATTGAATTGTACCCTTTTGGCGAGAAAGGTTCGTCTAAACCTAAATATTGCCTTTTAGCTGGTTCTGCAGCCAATTATCAAAAAAAAATTTATCATCTATCACACAAATACTTTAATCACTAATGGAAAAAATTGTCAACTACTACATTTATACATGTTAAGCTACTGATGTAGACTTAATGAATATTTATGAATACATTTTAAGCTAAGAATGGAAATATCAATATGTGGTTGGTGATACATCTTTAACTACTAATGGACTTGTTTATTGACAACCATTGATACTTTTTTTTAGCATTTGATAGAAACATTTATCAATATTTCATGTACATTCTAAACCATAACATTTATAAGTAATCATAAATTGTAAAAGTAGTAAAATTATTTTTCATTCACAAAAGTGAGACATTTAATTAAATATTGTCAACTCTTTGGCCACATATTAACTCATGAAGAACATGAATAACTTGAAGACCTTTCTCTGGAAATATCTTAAGGTGATATTTTCTTGTGATTCATGGTTTTTAATGCTAAGTCAACAAACATGCTAAAATAGTATGTTCATGGAAATGTCTGTCAGTGAGCTTCCTATTTAGACTTGTGGACAACTATAATAAACAAAATGTTTGGATACCAAGAAATATATTTATAAGTCAAAAAAGTTTTTAAAAGTTTATTTTTGAATTACAACTATAACAAAAAATGGTTTGTTACCAAGAAATATATTTATAAGTCAATTTTTTTAAAGATTTCTTTCAATTTTCATTTCCTTTAATCCCTATACGAAATACATTTGATTTTTCTGTAAATTTGTTGTGTATTTTATTCTATAGTTTATTTACAACTTTTTCTAGAATATTTCTTATTTATATTCCCCAATTAATTATACAAACTCTATTTGCTTCAAGCATATGTAAAAACTAATGAACACAGAACTTTAATTCAAGTAAAAACTTTCAAGTTAACATTTTTATTAAGAAAAAATTACACATACTGGTTTTCTTTTTCTAAGTTAAATGAACTATCTATAGTCTATTCATAGATCTAAATTTTAAATTGATGCATGCTCATCTTTTAATATTAATACTATAGAAGTATAATTTACGTGTTTATAATTATGATCAATACTTTTTTAACGTTTATATAATAATATAAATTTTGTTGTGTGGTCAGTGAGTTTTTATATAATGATATACCGTATCAAATAAGATATTGTAATAAAAACAATACTCTCATACCTAAATAATAAATTGTATGAGATAACTTTTTAAATAAAAAAGTTTACTTAGATAAAAAATTCTAATGGATCCGTAACTATACTAGCAATACTTGTGTTTGGGAGAATGATTCGCTAAGCAAGTTTGTTGTTATTAACTATAAAAAAATAATACAATCGATGATTATAAAGCAGAACTTTCCACTTCTTATAAAATCCACATTGTTTTTTGAGAAAAATGATAAAGTTTTGCAGTTTTAATTCTCAAAACTTATATTTTTAACAGGAAATGTTTGTTACATATTATAACTGATTTTGATATTTGTGAGACTATTGTTTTTAAAAAATTAGTTGATAAAATTTTAAAGTTTTTTTAGTGATATAACTTTGTAAAAAATAATATGTAGAAATTAAATATATTATAAACCGGTCAAAATGATAACATAATTATAATAACAATATTTGATGTAGTTTGAGATTTTTAGGGTATTACTATTTGAATTTAAAAAATAAAATTTATAACTTGATTAGTTAATTAATATTAAATTCTTTCATACTTATCGATTCCCCTAAAAAATCTCCACCTTATACCGTAGTTAGGTTAGCAATAACACTTCCAATACATATTATAAATACCGAGATGATTCCTAAAACAAACAACCACTATCCACAACAATGGCTGCAACAACTCTACAACACTCTCTCTTGTTGCCACCACATTCTCCTTACTTTTTTTGGTCCTCATACCAGCCTCCGCCTCCTATGAATACTTACCAGAAAACACTCTCTCTTGTTGCCACCACATTCTTCTTACCCTTTTTCGTTCTCCCACCAGCCTTCGTCTCCTGTGAATACTTACCAGAAATTTCTCCTGCTCTAGCACCTACACAACATTATCAGCATTCACTGTCTCCTATGGAAAATTTGTTTTATTAGTTTTTTAAGGAAAATAACTTATAGCACTTTTATTAGTTGATTAGGTAATAGATATTGGATTATTTCATACTTACAGAGTTTCCCTCCAAAATCTTGACAACCTAAAACTAAAACAAAACAACCAGTACCAAGAGTAATGGAAAAATTCGAAAATATTCATGTATAAATTTTATACTAACCTTCTGTGCACCTTAAGCCACACATGTAATAAATGTGTGCATTAAAAAAACAAAATATATTTTACTTTAAAATGATACAATTTTTGTTGAAGATAAATAAACACAAGATAATTTTGTAAGGAAGAGATTTGTATAAGAACATGATAACATGAAAATAACTTTGTAAATTTTGTTTGTTGGAAAAGTTATCAATTATCAAGAATATATTTTAACCAAGTGTTCGCAATATTTATTAACTATCATATGTACATTTCAAGCTACTGGTAGGAACATTTATAAATAATAATGTATGCATCATTAGCTATTAATGGTGAAAACATTTATAGTTAATTATGTATGCATTCTAAAATATTGACAAACACATCCATATGTGACCGCTAATGCATCCTTAGAAACTGATTGAGATATTTATATACAATTGTGGATATAATTTTAGTTTTTGATGGAAACGTTTATCTACTGTCACACAAATACTTTAATCACGAATAGAAAAAATTGTCAACTATCATGTATACATGTTAAACTATTGATGTAGACATTTAAGAATATTAATGTATACACTTTAAGCTAAGAATGGAAATATCAATATGTGGTCAGTGATGCATCTTTAACTACTAATGGACTTGTTTATTGACAACCATTGATACATTTTTAAGCGATTGAGAGAAACATTTATCAATATATCTTGTACATTCAAACTACTGATTGGAGCATTTATAAGTAATCATAAATTATAAAAGTAGTAAAATTATTTTTCATTGACAAAAGTGAGACATTTAAATCTTGTCAACTCTTTGGCCACATATTAACTCATGATGGACTTGAAGACCTTTCTCTTCGAAATATCTTAAGGTGATATTTTCTTGTGAATCATGGTTCTGAATGCTAAGTCAATAAAACATGCTCAAATAGTATGTTTTTGGGAGTGTCTTTGTGTGAGATTCTTGTTGAGACTTGTGGACAACTATAATAAAAAAAATGGTTGTATACCAAGAAATATATTTCTAAGTCAAAAATGTTGAATTTTCATTTCCTTTAATCACGGTACAAAATATATTTGTTTTTTCGTAAATTTGTTATGTATTTTATTTTATAGTTTATTTACAACTTTTTCTAGAAAATATTTCTTATGCATAGTTGCTAATTAATTATACAAACCCTATTTGCTACAAGCATATGTAAAAACTAATGAGCACATGAATTTAATTTAAGTGAAAACTTTGAATTTAATGTTGTTATTGAGGAAAAATTGCACATGTTGGTTTTCTTTTTCTAAGTTAAATGAACTATTTATTATCTATTCATTAATCTAAATTTTAAATTGATGCATGCTCATCTTTTAATATAGATATTATAAAAATATAATTTAAGTGTATATAATTATGATCAAATTTTTTTTACGTGTATATAATGATATAAATTTTGTTATACAGTTAGTGACTTTTTACATAATGATTATCTTATCTTATACTGTATCAAATAAGATATTGTAATAAAAACAATACTATCATACCTAAATAATGAATTGTATGAGTTAACTTTTTACAATAAAAATATTACTTAGAAAAAGGAATTCTCATGGATCCATAACAATACTAGCGATAATTGTGTTTGGGGAGAATGATTCACTATGCAAGTTTGTTGTTATTAACTATCGGGAAAAAATATCGCTCATTATAAAGCAGAATTTTCCAGTTTTATGGAAGATGATCTTAAAGCTTATAAAATCCACACTTTTTGGGAAAAATGATACTAAACTTTTGGAGGTTTAATACATAAAACTTGTATTTTTATCAGTAGACTGAGATTCTAATATTTGTCAGATTTTAGTTTTCAAACAAATAGTTGGTAAAATTTTAAGGTTTTTTTAGTGAGATAACTTTATAAAAAATAATATGTAGATATTAAATACATTCTAAACTGGTCAGAATGATAGGATAATTATAATAACAAATACTTGACATAGCTTGAGATTTTTAGGGTACTACCATTTGAATTTAAAAAATAAAATTTATAACTTGATTAGTTAATTAATATTGAATTCTTTCATACTTATCGATTCCCCCACAAAATCTCCACCTTATACCGTAGTTAGTTTAGCAATAACACTTCCAATACATATTATAAATACCGAGATAATTCCTAAAACAAACAACCACTACCCACAACAATGGCTGGCAACAACTCTACAACACTCTCTCTTGTTGCCACCACATTCTTCTTACTCTTTTTCGTCCTCCTACCAGCCTTCGTCTCCTATGAATACTTACCAGAAATTTCTCCTGCTAGGTAATAGGTATTGGATTATATCATACTTTCGAGTTTCCCTCCAAAATTTTGACACCAAGAACTAAAACAAAACAACCAGTACCAAGGCCAATGGAAACATTTAAAAATATTCATGTATACATTTTATGCAAAAATTTTGTGCACCTTAAGCCACACCTGTATATACGTGTGCATTAAAAAAACAAAAATTATTTTACTTTAAAATGATACAATTTTTGTTGAAGATAAATAACTTTGTATAAGAACATGATAACTGGAAAATAACTTAGTAAATTTTGTTTGTTGGAAATTATCAAAGATATATTCTAACCTAGTGTTTGAAAGATTTATTAACTAAGCATGGTGAATCCCCAAAAGCTTATCCTTCAAATTTGGTCAATGGCTAATTTCGAAAGAAGCAAACACGGGTAATGTGTGGCTAACTAAACTTTCAACCTGGTCACATAGAATAAGAAGACCCCTTTAGTCTTATTCTTTTTTTCGCTTTGTTTACCTTGATTTATGTTTATAGTTCTATTGAACTGTACCTTTTGGCGAGAAAGGTTCGTCTGAACCTAACTATTGCCTTTTAGTTGGTTCTGCAACCAATTATCAAAAAAAAAATATCATCTATCACGCAAATACTTTAATCACTAATGGAAACAATGTCAACTACTACATTTATACATGTTAAACTACTGATGTAGACATTTAAGAATATTTATGAATACATTTTAAGCTAAGAGTGGAAATATCAATATGTGGTTGGTGATGCATCTTTAACTACTAATGGACTTGTTTATTGACAACCATGGAAATGTCTTTGTGTGAGCTTCCTGTTAAGACATGTGGACAACTATAACAAACAAAATGTTTGTATACCAAGAAATATATTTATAAGTCAAAAAAGTTTTTTAAAGTTTTTTTCTGAATTACAACAATAACAAACAAATTGTTTGTATACCAAGAAATATATTTATAAATCAAAATTTTTTAAAGATTTCTTTTAATGTTCATTTCCTTTAATCCCGGTACGAAATATATTTGATTTTTCTGTAAATTTGCTTATGCATAGTCACCAATTAATTATACAAACTCTATTTGCTACATGCATATGTAAAAACTAATGAACACAGAACTTTAATTCAAGTAAAAACTTTCAAGTTCACAATTTTATTAAGAAAAAATTACACATACTGGTTTTCTTTTTCTAAGTTAAATGAACTCTCTCTCTATTCATAGATCTAAATTTGAAATTGATGCATGCTCATCTTTTAATGTAAATACTATAGAAGTATAATTTACCTGTATATAATTATGATCAATACTTTTTTTACGTTTGTATAATAATATAAATTTTGTTGTATAGTTAGACTTTTTATATAATGATTATCTTATCTTATACTGTATCAAATAAGATATTATAATAAAACCAATACTCTCATACCTAAATAATAAATTGTATGACTTAACTTTTTAAATAAAAAATTTTACTTTGAAAAAAGAATTCTCATGGTCTGTAACTATACTAGCAATAATTGTGTTTGGGGAGATGATTCAGCAAGTTTGCTATTATAAACAGGACAAGCTTGCGAAGCTGCTTAGAGTGGATTATCCGTTACTACAAAGGGAATCGTCCAAGATACCTGGTTAGAAGAGCAATTGTGTCCAGCACGGTCTACTACATCTAGATAGAGTGGTGCAAGCGGGCTATGGCGAACCAATCTAAGGATCCTGCTTGTATCATCGCCGACATCAAGCGGGCTATGAAGGCTGTCATTGAAATGAAGACAAAAGATTCTATTAGAGATTTTGAATGGTTAGAGAGGGTCTTGAGCTCATATGTCCCCTGATTATGTATTTACCCCTCTCCTTTTGACCCCATTTTGCAGGCTCTGTGCCTTTTTTGTATATGGCACCAAGGAAGTTTTTGTATTATACTTCTCGTAGCCACTATTGTATATCTCTTTGCTACTCGATATATAGGTAACTATATATCGCTTGGGAGTTGAGGAATAAGGAGATATTCCAACAGCAAGCAACCCTAATCGAACTGTCACTGGAACGTTTGAAACTATTGGTCTGGACAAGGATATCCCTCAACGGGATCAGTCCCCCGATGGAGATGCATTCGTTTTTACATGATTGAGGTTTAATCCAAAGATGGGCTATGTGTAGTAGTTCAGGTTGCTTTTGTCACTATAGGAATGCGTATGTACATAATGTATATGAATGTAGTAGGCAGTGGTCCGCCGACCTCTCTGGCTGGTTATAGTAGCGTAATATACATATGTCCTGAACTCTAATTTGCTTCTTCTATATAGGCCAGGTGCCACCATTACAAATAAAAAAAAAATTATCCCTCTGAACATTTACATTTCCTCAT
This sequence comes from Limonium bicolor, assembly GCA_023374045.1. Lineage (NCBI taxonomy): Eukaryota > Viridiplantae > Streptophyta > Magnoliopsida > Caryophyllales > Plumbaginaceae > Limonium > Limonium bicolor. The sequence goes on from CM041782.1 coordinate 181,897,486, forward strand.
TAATATATTTACCCATTTTTTTAAAAAAAAACTATAAAAAAAACAATACTATTGATGATTATAAAGCGGAATTTTCAACTTTTTTTGGAAGACCTAGTTAATGCTTATAAAATCCACTTTGTTTTTTGAAAAAATGATAAAGTTTTGCAGCTTTAATTGTCAAAACTTATATTTTTAACAGGAAATGTTTGTTACATATTATAACTGATTTTGATATTTGTGAGACTTTAGTTTTTTAAAAAATTAATTGGTAAAATTTAAAGTTTTTTTAGTGAGATAACTTTGTAAAAAATAATATGTAGATATTAAATATATTATAAACCGATCAGAATGATAGCATAATTATAATAACAATATTTGATGTAGTTTGAGATTTTTAGGGTACTACTATTTGAATTTAAAAAATAAAATTTATAACTTGATTAGTTAATTAAAATTAAATTATTTCATACTTATCAATTCCCCTACAAAATCTCCACCTAACCCTAGTTAGTTTAGCAATACCACTTCCTATATACATTATAAATACTGAGATGATTTCTTAAACAAACAACCAGTACCCACACAATGGCTGGCAACAACAACTCTAAAACTCTCTCACTTGTTGCCACCACATTCATCTTACTGTTTTTCATCCTCCTCCCAGCCTCGGCCTCCTATGAGTATGAAATTTCTCCTGCTCTAGCACCTATACAACATCATCATAATTCACTTTCTCCTGCTCTAGCACCTACACATCATCATCTTAATTCACTGCCCCTTCCACTACACACACATTCTAGGTGGATAGTAGGATCCGATGGGAAGAGGGTTAAGTTGGCATGCGTCAACTGGCCTTCCCATCTCCATGTGGTGGTGGCTGAGGGGCTTAATCACCAGCCACTCGACGCAATCACCAAGTCCATCTTAGCCATGGGGTTTAACTGCGTTAGACTGACCTGGCCCATCCGACTGGCTACAGATGGAATCCTCGCAGTTGTTACCACCGTGAGGCAGTCTTTTATCAACAATGGATTGTACAGCTTGATCCCTGGTTTGGAAGCTAATAACCCTGACATTCTCGACTTGCCTCTGATTGATGCTTTTAGGGTCGGTCGATCTCATCTCATCAAGAGCAATCTGGATTATTTGTATAATTATATATTTTATTTAGTTAACATCATATATATGTAATGAATTAAATCGATATGTTTAATTAATTAATTGCAGGCTGTGGTGGAAAACTTAGCAGATAACAACGTGATGGTCATTCTTGATAATCACTTAACCGAGCCTGGTTGGTGCTGTAGCGAACATGATGACAATGGTTTCTTTGGGGACAAATTCTTCAATCCTAAAGATTGGATACTTGGTCTTTCTGAGATGGCCTCCATGTTCAGAGACACTCCTCATGTCGTCGGCATGAGTTTGAGAAATGAACTTCGAGGCCCACGATCAAACGTACCAGATTGGTACAAGTACATGCAAGAGGGAGCAGAAGCGGTCCACTCAGCAAACCCAAACATTTTAGTCATCCTTTCAGGACTAAACTACGATAGCGATCTCTCATTTCTCAAAACAAAACAAGTCAATATCTCATTCGTACAGAAAAGAAAGCTGGTCTTTGAAGTCCATTGGTACTCCTTCACATCAGGGAAGCGCTGGGATACGGCAAACTCAAACGATATGTGTGCCAATGTAGTCGGTTCAATGTACAATAAAACCCTATTCTTGCCAAGTCAAGGTTGGCCGTTAATGATGACTGAATTTGGACTCAACATGGAAGGTGAAAACATTAGTGGTAATAGGTACCTCAACTGCTTAGTTGCAGTGGCGGCTAAGATGGATTTGGATTGGGCGTATTGGGCACTTCCATCCAGTTACTATTTGAGAAGTGGTAATGTTGAGATGAATGATACATTTGGGTTGTTGACATCAGATTGGAAATTGATTCACAATGGGAATGCATATAGGACAAAATTCATGAAGATGATTCAGTCTATTCAACCACCCTTCAGAGGTATGTATCAATATTAATTATACTAAATGTTTCATTGCTTAATTTGGTATAAATGAATTGATCAAATAACGTGTTTAGTTTAATTAACATATACAAGAAATTTAATTTGCAGGTCCAAATATTGAATGCCATGTTATTAATATTAATAATACTTAATGTTTCATTGCTTAATGTGGTATAACTATAAATGAATTAATTAAATAACGTGTTTATTTTAATTAACATTTACAAGAAATTTAATTTGCAGGTCCAAATATTGGAGGCCATGAAGCAAAGCCATATCAGATAATCTTTCATCCATCAACAGGCCAATGCGTTGTTGTTGTAAATGCGGAATCAGAGTACTTCCTGCAGCTGGGTCCTTGCTCTGAAGCTCAATCATGGAGATATGACTCCATCCGCAAAGCACTTTACACTACTACTCCTAAAAACCTGATGTTGCAAGGTATAGATGCGGGACAGAAGCCAAAGCTCGTGCCATTGGAAACACCAAGCGGAGTTGATGATGGGTCTAAATGGGAGAAACTCTCAGCTTCGAGGTTACATCTTTCGACTAGGATTGCAGGTGTATGGTATACAGGGGGCCAGGTGCAGCAGGTTTGCCTTGATGTTCAAAAGGAAAATCATAAGGTGATTGTAACTGAACATTGCAAGTGCTTGACAAAAGATTACCACTGCACTCCGTTCAGTCAGTGGTTTATGATTCTTAGTGCAAAGGAAAATCCCAAACCCTCTGCATTCTTAGACAACTAGTCACTTTTTTGGACTCTTTTTTTCTAGCAATTGCTTTCGTTATCAGGTCTTCAGTTTAGTTGGGGGTTTCGTAGTCGGGTAGAGATTATTATTTTAGTTTGATTAGTTAAGTTATGGCCATGTTATCTTGCCATGTTATCTTGTAATCCAATTTTCCATTTTAATTATAAAAAAGTAGCTAGCTAGTTTGCTAGTTTTTACGTAACCCCTATCTATTTGGAAGCGTTTGGCTTAGGGTGAGGTTAATATATGTTTTTTAGAACAAAATATTAGGAATTTTTTTTACAATTGACTGCAAAATAGGCAATACAGTTAAACTTTTGAAAAAATAACCCTATTAATGAGAATTCTAATACGATTTCAAATGTGTTTTGTTAATTTACTTCGCTTAACCTTACTAAACTAACTATACAAAATTGTAATGTAACCTTGATCCACCTTATTTAATAACTCTACCTAAATCAAAATCTCCATGATTGACATTGTCCATGATGAAAATTCTTACAGTCTTTTATGACAGATTACAATATGTTAACAGAGATACAAATAATAATATTCACCTCCGAAACCCATCCTAGAGATATATACTCTGAATCGGGGGAGAAAAAAATAGTAAAAAAATTTATATCTTTCATAAAAGAAAATTCAAATTGTCAGATTTATTAACTCTTCATAAAGTCAACATCATCTGCTGAATTAAAAGCAAACTCCTCCATACAATAGACTTCTACAACTATAACAATTTTTTCCCACTAACTACTTCCCCTCATTTATAGGATATGGGGTTTACCCAAGTTTTTCTCACCCAAATTCTTATCAATGGTCAAACAGATTTTTTTTTTATTTGTTATTTAAAAAAGTAGTTGCTTAAAATGTGGAATCTATATTAGTATTGATGGCATATCGTTTTCTTTTTCAAATTAGATTTTTAAGTAAAATAATGGAATTTTATAAATGAAAATACATATTTGTTTGATAGAAGTGTATATTTTTATTGATTAAGTGTAGAGATTTAATTTGAATAATATATTTCCTAAAATGTAGGTGTATCCTTGTTAGATAAAGTGTAGAGTTTTTAGTAATTCCTCATACAATTAAAAGTGTAAAGTAAAATGATAGATTTTGTGAAATACAGGTGTTGATTTGTTAAATAAAAGTGTAGATTTTGATTTTTTTACAATAACTTTTAAAATGAAATAGTGAAATTATTTTAGTGAGTAACAAATATTTACAACCCACCAATTTCACTTGTGATCTTTTTATATTTATTTTAAAGGGTTGATGTCAATAGATTTTCTAAGTGTTTATTTTTAAGCATTTTACTTATTATGTGGATCTTTATCTTTCTTTTTTTCAAACTAGATGAGCTACACAACATTTTTTAAAAAACTTAATGGTTTATTCCTTTTTTCAAATTAGATACTGGGAATATAATCTCTTATAATATTACTTATCATTTATGTAAAGGTGTAGATATATAAATACATGACCGAATTTTTATAATGCAAGTGTATATATATTTGATACAAGTGTACACTTTTATTAATTTATCTTTTAAGTAAAAAAAAAAGTAGATATTTAAGAAAATAATAGATTCTTCAAACTGTAGATGTAGATTTGTTTTGATCAAATTGTAGATTTTATATTTAGACAACACAATTTTTAAATGAAAGTGGATTTTTAGTTAGTAATAAATAAGCTCGACCGAAAAAACTTATCTTCTTTTTTTTATTTAAGGAATTCATATCAAAATATTTTCTAATTGCTTATTTTTAATGGAAAAACAAAGGTTCCTTTTATGCATATGAAGATGCTACTCGGCTATAGATTTGCAAGTAAAGTTAATGTAGCTGAGATGTCAATGCTGCATAGTTAATGTCTAAAGATTTTTTAATTTTTAATTTTGAAAAAAGTAGTTTGCTAAAATTTTGAAATGTGTGATATATATTAGAATTAATGGTTTATCGTATTTTTTTCATATTAGATACTTAAGTAAAATGATAGGATTTTATAATGGCAAATGCAGATTTGTTTGATTGAGGTGTAGATTTTTATTAATTTCTTATTTAATTAAAAGGTAGATATTTAAATAAAATGATAGATTTTTCAAAATGTAGACGTAGCATTGTTTGATAAAATGTAGATTTTTAGAATTTTCTCATTTAATTAAAAGTGCACATATTTAAGTAAAATGTATAAATTTATTTAATAAAAAGTGCAAATTTTGAATTTTGACAGTACAATTTTTAAAATGTAAGAGTGAAATTATTTTAGTGAGTAACAAATAAATACAACCCATCAAATTCAGTTGTGATCTTTTATTGGTCGTAATTCAATTGTGATCTTTTGAAATACCTCTAAGGTTCATAGAGTTTAATTAAGGATAATCATTGGATTATAGAGGCTAATGAGTCCTAAAAGGATTAAGGAATTATATAACCTCCAAATGTATTCATATAAGTAAATACATATAGTCCATAAAGGTTATCAAACCTTACATAAAATATTACACTTAAGTGGGAGTAATTATCAGGAGAAACCAACTAATAAAGTTGGTGTAACATGTAAGATGTCATTACATAAATTAATAGTACAAATATCATGAGTGAATCAAGGAACCTACTTTAACTATTCCCAATGAATAGTGAGTATACCAATCACTTAAAAACACAAATAAATACACCTTATGATAAGGTAAGTCCATCAATCTTAAAAAACTAGTTTGATATCTGTGATTTGTTAAGCATGACAGTTTTTTCTCAAAAATTGCACTTCAAGCTATCCAGAAGTACGATTCAAGTGATTACTCCCTCTGTCCTGAATTGACCGTCCTGTTTGCTTTATGGCACGTTTTTCCACTTCAATATTAAGCATATAAGATAAAATAATTTTATAAAACTAAATTTTGTAACATATAGTTTATCATGTAAGGAATCATATGCAAAACTTAAATTTTCAAAATTAATTTATCTTATATGTTAAAAATTGAAGTCAAACGACATATCCAAATAGTAAACAGGACGGTCAATTCAGGACGGAGGGAGTACATAACTAGCATGAGTAGCCTTTGACTTTAAATTATTAAGTAATATCGTATTCACTTTATATTGTCATTAGTAGTATCTTAAGTAAATAATTGTGAGCTGGAATTAGTTACGAGGCTTGATGAGCTGGCAACCTTCATAGTTGTACTCTTTCTTCCTTTATATACAGAACTCTCTATAACAGTGTAGTCAAGTCCTCGCTTGAGCTATTCTCTCTGCTCTTGAAGAATTCATTCAATAATATCAGTATATTCATCGTTACGATTTGAGTTGAGATTCTGGAAATTCAATATGGTATCAGATCTACGGCATTAACTCTCTATTGTTGCTTGGATTCTTTGATCTCTTTCAATGGCGACGTCGATGGAAATCACGACGCCTATGCCGACGAGATCTATTGAAGAAATACTTGAGTCGATTAACTCAGGTAGAACTAGTGAAGGAATCATAGACATGTCAGATCCATTGTTCGTCGCCACTTTCGACCATCCTGGCATGGTCATTGCCGAAAAATTCTGTGGTGTCGGGATCCAGATGTGGAAGAGGACCGTATTAATTTCACTAATGACGAAGAACAAGGTAGGGATCTTGGATGGAACTCTCATCAAAGATTTGGAAGATGAGGAAAAGGATAACGCGTGGAAAAGATGTGATAGTGTGGTGAAGTCATGGCTCTTGAATGCAGTAGAAAAGCAAATCGCAGAAAGTTTGGTTTATCTGCCTACTGCTTACGAGATGTGGCAGAGTTTGCTTTCAAGATATGATAGAGCTGACGGAACTAGAAGATTCAACCTAAAGCATGAGTTAGCTGCCTTAAAGCAAGGTAAAGACTATGTCAGCGTTTATTTTTTGAAATAGAAAAGGATTTGGGATGAGCTTGGTTCAGTTATTTGTTATTCACCGTGTAAGTGCTGTAAGTGCGGTGAAATAGACAAAATGAAGAAGATGTTTGAGGAGGATAAGTTACTGGATTTTCTTATGGGGCTTAATGAAGATTTTGTGAATGTAAGGGGTAATATGCTGATGATGAATCCCTTGGTGAGTTTAGAAAGTGGATATGCCTTAATTCTATCTGAAGAGAGGCAGCGTGAGAGTAGCAAAAACAAGAAAGGAGAAGATAGTGAAACAGTTTTTGCTAACTCAGCAGGAGTTAATCACAGACCACAATAGAAACTCGAATGGCAGAATGAATATAAGCCTGTCAAAAATCCTTGCATGTTTTGTGGAAAGATGGGGCACAATATAGATACTTGCTATAAGAAGAATGGATTTTTTAAGGGATGGAAATTCGGCAAGAATAAGAAGAGTTTCTCGAATAATGTGACTGCTGAGGAAATCAAACGCTCAGATCCTATTCCAGGATTGTCGCAAGAACATCTTACTACCCTGATTGGCTATCTTCAGCAAGTTAGCACTGCAGGGAAAGAGGTTGCTGCAGAAAATCATTCTACCTACTGCAACTTTGTTGGTAAGAATGTTAACAGTTCCATGTATTTTTGTTTAGGAGCTGTTAATGAAAAACAAAGTGGAAAGTATCCTGGAAATCGATGGATTTTAGATAGCGGCGCAACTGAACATCTTACAAGAGATAAAAGTTATTTCAGTAAGATCGAAGAAACTAACGAGTTTCACACAGTTAGTCTACCTGATGGAAATATTCAATGAGTAGCTATTGTAGGAAATGCTTGGATAGCACAGAAAGTTTCTCTGAAAAATACCTTGCTGGTTCCCAGTTTAAATTTAATCTCATTTCTGTGAACAAGTTTATAGTTCAGATGAAATGTAGATTGAATTTTTTTGAGGATTGTTGTGTGATGCAGGACCCAGTTTTGGACGTTGAAGAGAGAATTGGGACTGTCAAGGAAGGGCTGTATATACTTGATAGTTCAGCACTTGAAAGCTTTCTGGAAAGAAGACAACAGAGACAGATTCTTGCTTGTAATGTCGTGTCACAGAATAAAGCCATCTACTGGCATAATAAGTTGGACATGTTCCAGTAGAAAAGCTTGTTAAGCTAGGATTAATTAGACATTCTGATGTTCCAGCAATATTAGCTTGGGATGCTTGTCACAAAGCTCGAGGATGTAGGTTACCTTTTCAGCATTCTAATAACGAATCTTTTCAATGTTTTGATTTGATTCATTTAAATGTTTGGGGTCCCTGTTCTGTTAAAAATCATGATCAGTCTTCATACTTTCTCAGCATAGTAGAAGATAAGATCAGATCTTTATGGGTTAAACTCTTAAGCAAGAAATCAGAAGCCACTGAGCAAATCAAAGAGTTTATTCTTATGGTTGAAAATCAGTTTGATAAAAGAATTAAGGTGGTCAGGTCTGATAATGCTTACGAGTTGGGGTTGTCTAAAGAAGCTACTACTTTCTTCAAAGCTAGAGGCATTATTCATCAGACCTCCTGTCCACACACACTTCAACAAATTGGTGTGGTGGAAAGGAAACATAGGTATCTTCTTGAGACTGCACGTGCTATATTTTTTCAGTCCGGTTTACCTATGATTTATTGGGGTGAAAGTATACTTTTCGCCACTGTTGTTATCAATCGCTTGCCCAGTTCCAAGTTGGATGGTTTAACTCCTTATGAAGTTCTATATAAGGAACAACCAAGCTATGATCATTTGAAGACCTTTGGTTGCCTTGCTTATGCTACTGTTACATCTAAGGGGAAGAAAAAGTTTGATGACAGAGCTTAAAAGTGTGTTTATTTGGGACCGAGTTTTCATAGTAAGGGACACAAACTTCTTAGATTAAGAGATAAGAGAATAATAGTCAATAGAGATGTGAGATTCTTTAAGACTATATTTCCTTATGCTCAAAATCTGAATGGTTCATGGCAGATACAGTAGATAGTTCAGGAAAAGATTTTACCTGAACCACCTTTTCCTGATGAAGAAGAAATACAACAGAATAACAACTTCAACGTTGTCCCTATTGTTGAAACTTCTCCTGTTGAAGTTTTTTCAGAACAAAACATTAGCACTTCTAATCCTGTTCCTGATGTTGATCAGTCTATTGATCAAGGTTTTTCTGATACTGAAAGAGGACTTACATCTTCATCTTCAAATCACTCTGCATCATCACACGACATAAGTCTTGGTGTTTATACTACCAGGGATGCTATTCCAGCAGAAACTGTTTTTAGAAGATCTGCTAGACAACACAATCCTCCTGCTCATCTTAAGGACTACTTCGTTGGCTTTTCAGGAACTAATTCTGTTTTTGCTAATGATTATTTTTCACAAATTTTATTAACTAGACTTTCCCAGGATACTAGTGATAAAGTTGTAATGAATATTGAAACTTTGACAGACGTCAAAGCTAATCAGTACAGCAGCAGTTGCGTTTTTGGTTTGGGTGTTCAAACCAATGCCTCTTCTCTGGTTGATCTTATAGAACCAACTACTTATGATGAGGCCTGCAAGAAAGCTTGCTGGCAAAAGGATATGGAGCAGGAACTTCAGGATTTAGAGGCAAATCAAACATGGGAACTCACCTCTTTACCAAAAGGCAAAAAAGTAGTTGGTTGTAAGTGGGTGTACAGAGTGAAGTTAAAATCAGATGGTACACTTGAGCGAAACAAAGCTCGTCTGGTAGTGAAAGGTTTAACACAGAAAAAGGGCATAGATTATACAGAGACATTCTCACCAGTCGTGAGAATGACAACCATTCGAACTATGTTATATGTTGCAGTTAAAAGAAATTGGAGAATTGATCAACTCGATGTGAATAACGCTTTCCTACATGGAAAACTGGATGAGGAAATTTACATGAAGTTTCCCCAAGGTATTACACACTCAGATCCCACAGTTGTTTGCAAACTCAAGGGGTCTTTATACGGATTGAAGCAGGCCTCTTGCCAATGGTATTCTCGGTTGGCCTCATTCCTCAAATTCCAAGGTTATCACAATTCTTATAATGATTATTCTCTGTTTCTTAAGACTCATGCTTCTTCTGTGGTTTATGTGGGAGTCTATGTTGATGATTTGTTAGTTTGTGGTAATGACTCCATGGAGATTGAGTCTTTAAAGCTGAGTCTTGACAGAGAATTCAAAATTAAAAAATTGGGGCAGCTACACTATTTTCTTGGACTCGAGTTTCAGCACAACACCTCTGGTTTACTTGTTACTCAGAGAAAGTATTCTCTTGACCATCTAAAGGAGTTTGTTGTCGTGAACACTAAGGATGTTGTGAGTCCTCTTGAAGTTGGAGTAAAACTTTCATCAGACAGTGGTACCCTTGTTGTTGCTGTTTTGATCGGCAAACTCGGTTCAAGACTGACACCTATATTGAGACAATTAAGATACGAAGTTTGTCAGTCTTGAACTTACAAGCGCACAAAGAATAAATCAACAAATAAGGATATACGTATCAATAAAAGATAAAGATCTCATTTGATAGATTTTGATACGGCTTGTATATCTATATAAACAGAAGAAAAACAAGTTTAACGGTGTGGAAAAAGAACGGAAAAAGAATAGAGGTCAAAAAGGCTATACCGCGGTAAAGAGCTAGGGTTTCAAGCTTGATGAGAGTTAGGTTCTTTTCATATTGAAACGTCGTTAGCAATGCAAGATTAGTTCTGAGTGCTGAGAGGAATTGTAGGTGTTAAGAGTGGAATGTACTCTTAACAAGTTGAGAGTTTAGAACTCGTGTGAAGGTAGTGTGGTAAAAACACTAGGTGCCCCTTGTGTATCGAGTGCGATACGTGTTTCTGAGTAATAGTCTGAGTTTATGTTTACCTTCTGTTATCGTTATAAACTCTCAGTCCGAGTCTTACACACAGTAGGTTTCTTCAACCCTTTTACCAGATCCTGAAATCTATAGGCGATTGGTGGGCAAATTGAATTACCTCACCAACATGCGCCCTGATTTGAGCTTCAGCGTTCAACACTTAAGCCAATTTCTTCAGCAACCTCGTGATGTACATTTTGAGGATGCTCTCCATGTCCTCAGGTATGTCAAAGGTACGATCAGAAATGGGTTGTTTCTGAACAGCAATCCAGTCTATAATTTGGTTGGTTTCTGTGATTCTGACTGGGCAACATGCTCACTAACTAGGCAATCAGTAAGTGGATTTTTTATCTTATTTGACGGTTGTCCTGGATCATGGAAGTCTAAGAAACAAGTTTCTGTTTCTTTATCTTTAGCTGAAGCTGAATACAGGGCAATGCGCAACATCACTACTGAACTGGCCTGGTTGAGTCGCTTATTGAATGAGCTTGAGGTCACTGAAATTGCTCTGATTCCCCTGAAGTGCGACAATAAGTCTGCCGTTTTTATTGCTAAAAATCCCATTATGCACGAACGCACTAAACATGTGGAAATCGATTGCCATTATGTGAGGGATCAGATCCGTAATGGTCTGGTTTCTGTTGAACACATTCCTACAAATCAGCAGTTGGCTGATATGTTCACAAAGAGCTTATACGGCAGGGATTACAGAGAGCAGTTTCCTAAGATGGGCATTCATGACACTTATATCACACTGCAATTCCAAGACTTGAGGATTCTTTCCTCTACGTCTTGAGGGGGATATTAAGTACTATCGTATTCACTTTATATTGTCATTAGTAGTTTCTTAAGTAAATAATTGTGAGCTGGAATTAGTTACGAGGCTTGATGAGCTGGCAACCTTTATAGTTGTACTCTTTCTTCCTTTATATACAGAACTCTCTGTAACAGTGTAGTCAAGTCTTCGGTTGAGCTATTCTCTCTGCCCTCGAAGCATTCATTCAAGAATATCAGTATATTCATCGTTACGATTTGAGTTGAGATTCTAGAAATTCAATAAAAATACCTATCAAATGACCATTACTGTTGTGCTCTTTGTTCTTGCTATTTTAGTAATTTCATCTGAAATCTGGAAACGCATCACTACTGAGTTATAAAGATGGCTAGACCCGCTTTTTGTCTGTTTGCCGCTTTAGGAAATATACTCCTCAGTGGTTTGTTCCATTTATATTTCTCAAATTATGAGAAGATCTTGTTTTCAGGCAATGAAAATCGGAACAAGGTAAACCTTAGATGATGAACCGCCTGCACCTTTTTAGTTTGTTATTTAGCTTACAATATATACCCTACTCCAGTAGGATTGTCTGTACTGCTGCTATGTACTTCAGTGTTATATCACCACATTTTGGATTAATTCACAATCCTTTTAACAATTCTCTTTATATGAACTATTCCTGTTTTGCTATGGTATTCATTACACAGACTATCTCTTGGCCATAATTAATTTCTACCTCTGTTCATATTCACACTGTGCATTCATCTTTATGGTCAGTTTTTGAGCTATAATTAGCATTGTTTGGCGCTATTTCATTCGGCAGTAAATTTAGTTTCATGTGAACGGTTTATGAATAGATTACTTACTTGCACTTCCTTTAAATGAGAATTTCCGGTTATCTATCTCTAAATTCTGCTGATGTGTATGGTATGCACTTCAAAAGTTAACCAGTTACTGATAGGCTTCAAATTGCTTCCGTTTTTACTCTCCTTAATGTCGTCACATTGGCATGATTGAGCTTTTTTTTTATAATTGGCTGGAAAACCAGCTAAAAAGGCAATACTGTGGTTCATACAAACCTTTCTCGTCCAAAGAGTACATTCAAAAGAACTAGGAACAAACAAGGTAGACAAAGTGAAAAAAGAACAAGACTAGAGGGTTCTTCTTATCTCCATGTGACCGATTGAAATTTTAGTTAGCCACTCAATCCCAGTGATTGTATCTCTTGAAATTAGCCCTTGACCAGAGTTGAAGTGCACTTTTGGGATTCACCAAGCTTTGAGATATAAAAACCATTTGCTTGTGGTGTCTCAAAAAATATAGGACTGTGATTTCAGCATGACTTTGTCTGGGATCATAAGTTTGCCCAGATTTCTTGTTCCGTAGGTGACTGATCGCCAGGATTCTGACATGGTGCTTGGACAGGAGGATTATGGTCCACGTTAGCAATCTTGTTTTGGTTTCTTGTTTCTTGATCAGTTGAGCAGAACAGCTTGCATTCTTCAATCAATTCAGCAGAAGTCAACCGTGAGATGTAATTTCAAGCCGGATAGTATCGGAGTTCCAAATGGCTATAAAAAACCCCCGAAATCTTCCGTGGTTTGGACTGATTTGCAAAGGTTCTGAGAGGTTCGGGGTTGAGAAGTCTTGACTTATAATAGGAGATAATTCCAACAAGGTTTCTGGCTGTTGGATTTGGTTTGTGGTTACGCGGCTGATAAGAGGTTTTTTGTGTAGGTTTTGCGCAGATTGGGCTGGAGGAGTGAGGGTCCCGTTTGGGCAATTTTCAGGTGTCAGGGGGATAAGGATATTTGGCCTAAAGGTGATTGGTATTTGGGTTGAGACTGTGGTGAGGAGTAATTATGGGTTTGGGCTTGGGGAGGGGAGAGATGGGGGAGGGAAGCATGTGAGCGTGTGTCGGATTGCGGGGTAGTAGGGAGGGAAGATAAGAGATTTTCTGTATTGAGCTTATTTGTGGCTAGCTTTTTGACCCCAATTATAAACTATAACTGAGCTAGGATATGGGAACACACCGTCCTATTAGCATTTAGGGTGATCAGCTTGTAATAGCCGAGAAGTAATTCTTATACATGGTTGCTTTTAGTCGTTTAAACCTGTTACACGATATGCTATTTCAGAGGCACCTGCCTGGTTACCGCAGTGTTTGTGTTAAGCATTTTTATTTATTTTCAATGCTTCTAATATTTTCCTAGTTTACAAATTGTTAGATGGCCTCAATTTCAGTAAGTCTAAGCATGTTGCAGTATGGTAAAAAAAACTTTAAGTACTTTGGTTAGGCTATTTCAGATAAGGTCTTTTAAGCATATTAAGACCTTTGTGTTTGTGTCGTTCCTACTATATGCTCATATCACGATTTTGGACAGGTTTCTTAGGTTCAGCCCGAATTTACTATCACTTTCATTCTATCTATTGCTTTATACTGATGCTATACACGCTACACATAATCGAATACTTTATTCTAATTTTCACTGCTACATTAAATTTCCATTACAGCCGTTGAATTTCCCAAGTTTCTCCTATTTTTATGCGGTCATATAAGCTTGATTGGAACCTCGGTTATAAGTTGTCGTTGAAACTAACCTGACTGGTTATGCAGCAATAAGAGAGGCATTTTTTGTTTAAACGATGAAATTCAGATTATCAAAAACTCAGCCAGGAACTACGATATGGATGGATGACCCTCTCTTCCAAGGCAGCATCTGCAACAGCTTCCGAAGCTTTAGCAGTAACAGCCCCAACATTAGTAGCAACAGCCTTAACTTCAGAGGCTTTCTTTATTTCTAAAAGCAACGATATGTGAGCAACGAACAGAGGCATCACAGCTCCGCTTTTCTTTATTCTCAAAGCAGTAAAGCGTCCATGATAGGACCTTCAAGCCAAAGAAACCTACAAGAATTCGAACCTCTCGTTACCAGGTGAAGTATTACTGGAAGAATGTTACAAAAAGTATATTACTAGAAACCAAGAACTCGATTTCAAAGAGTTTCAAAAGAACAAGGTAAATTTCTAAAACCGATTTTAAACTTACAAAAGCCATGGTAAGATTCATGAAGATACAATTTAGGGTGTTGAGAAATATTCCATTCTTTTATCTATTTATGCTGCTCATCCTATGCTCTGGTATTAACCAACATGCTACTGCACTTTCGAGAGCAGATTCACAACCCACTTATGACATCTTTTCCTCTATTATCAACTGACAATCCAAGATATTTAAAATCATGAAAAACAGTATGAAATAAGCTTCCAGACTGTGGTCAATCCCATGGGCTGAAATTTACATTGGTTTCTCGCTGATACAATGCTTGTTACTCAAACTGTCTTATTAATATTGTGCTTTTTCCTGCACTATCTTTTAGTGGGTGTTCATTACTGAAAAACATACAGTCTCCCACAGTTTGATGGCTGATTTAAATTTAAAAACAGAGGTACAAAACATGCTCCTATTATTGCTAAATTTTGCCCAGTTTTTACTCAACTCAGCGGTTGTCTGTTCATTCATCTTTCGAAAATGTTACTGTTATTGTGTTATTGAACTATCAATATAAATTATGGATTCGTAGATTATCTTTTTCCCTCTAAATCAGGATTACTGCTGCTTAAATCTTTTCAGCAAAAAACCTACTAAACTATGTTATTTTGCCTCAGAATTTGGCTTCTAGACATAAGATTATGATACTATCACCACAGCATGACAAAATATTCAGTTTCATTATTTGTTTTTGCTTACCCTACTTATGTTCAGATTTTTACTTTCTAAACATTTGGCTTTACTGTGCTATGCTTCTATATTGGGTTTTTCTCCATTTTTGACAAGTTTTGGATTAATAATTGGTGTTCTACTCTAGCTTGTAGCAGCTTAGAACTGGTAATCGAAGCCTTTTTCTCTGTTTCTTGCTATCACATTCTGGAAATTATGTTTATGCATTCTTAAGCTGATATGTATACAGTCCACTGAAAACTCTCCTTTTTTGTGCCTTCTTTAAGAATATACCCTTGATTACTATGACTATTTTTGCTGCACACTACATTTGTTTCCCCTCAATTTTGTCACTGTTTATACTGCTAGCTGTCTGCTACTATGAAGTATTACACTAAGTATACGTAGACAGTCGACTCTGAATGTTATCGAAGATCCTGAAATACCCTCTATGGTTTGCTATACTTAGATCATGCTTATGATATATCTGATTCTGATTTCTATTAAACCTCTACCCCTCTACCTTTTGCTACTTTAAGAACGGCTTATCTCAGCAGATTATACAAACTAAAAATCATGTTATCCATGCTTTAACTATTGCTTCTGTTAGACCGGTGCAAGTCTGGTCATTTTTTTCATATTTACTGTTAAAGAACAAGTTGATTTATATAGCAGCACTACTACTTCCGTAACTGCATCACCGCTGTCACATTATTGATAAAACTTTACATGGATTATGCTAAGGTGTTATATTTTTGTCCAATATCAAATCCAAAGTTTTTAAGGTCGTATATGACCTGTGGGACCCAATGAAAACACGTTCACATGTCACATGTTTCATTCGGTCCCACGGATCACATATGAGCTTAAAAAACTTTGGATTTCACGCAAGACCAAAATATAACACCTTAGCATCGTCCATGTAAAGTTTCATAAATTTTGGACAACATTTAACCTTCTTTTAAGTTGATCAAATATTAGAAAAGTTGCTGGATGTAAAATAGCAGAAACCACATGTGTGGCCAAAGTAATTTTTGAAACCTCGTGGGCGGGGTGTGTAATTTCACCAAACATCATGGGTAGGGGATGTAATTTTCCCTAAAAAAACCTATGTTGGTTGTATTCTTATCATGACGTGTTTAACTTAGCTTTAATTAAAGCTCAGTTACAAGTTTGTTTGCTACCCTCATTATTGCCACTTAGGTATATGGCTCTTAGATCATGATTTCAAAAGTACTAATACATATTCGAAAGAAATGCAGGTACCTATTTACCAAGGGACTGATCACCCCCTGAAGTATTTAAAGAAAGCAACACCTTGGGCTATCATGCCCGGCCATCAAGCCAAGAAAGTATCACCTACCCATGGACTTTCTGCAATAGAGTTACATTTCCATGGTGAAAAGTAACACCTATCTATGGACTTTCTGCAGCAATAGAGTTGCATATCCATGGTGAAAAGTAACACCTACCCATGGACTTTCTACAACAGAGTTGCATATCCATGGTGAAAAGTAACAACTTGGACTATCATGCTCGGCCATCGAGCCAAGAAAGTAACACCTACAGGCTATCATGCCTTGAAAAGCAACACCTACAAGCTATCATGCCTTGAAAAGCAACACATATAGGCTATCATTCCTTGAAAATCAACACCTTCGTTTAGGTTACCACAAGCAAAGATGGGAAAAATATATTATATTATCTCTATTTTCCCTTTAAGGGAATTATCATCCTTTGGCTAGTATAAGTAAAGATTGGATGATCATATTATCTTACCCTTTAAAAAGGGAATAATTCTTATTAAAAAGAACCTTGGTCTTCTTTAGGAATATCTTATTATGGATTTTTGGACTTCTAGCCTTCTTAATTATTGCATATCAGAGATCAGAAGATTTATTCATCAAAGATGTATTATCTCAAAGATATATGTCCCAGAATTTCCAAATTCATTAGATGCACTTGTGGGACTTTGATTGTACTAATCGTACCAACTTTTTTGTAAGTTCATTTTTCTTTGTAAAAGTTAAAGAAAAAGAACTTGTGGGACTAGGAGATGGGAGAAAGGAAAAGTAGAAAGAATGTAAATTTTTATCTTTCTTTTTGTAAGTTCCACTTTTTTAAGTGCCAAAAAGTAGAACTTGTGGAATGATGAAGAGGGAGAAAATATGATGAGACAAAAGGTGTAACACCCCTCATAAACAAATACGTAATAGACACTCACGTTAACAGGAAAAAAAAACGTCTTACAGCGGAAGGACACTCATCAACTTTAAAACTCACTCGGGTGTCACTTGCCGTCACTCGCCCATGCTAGTAACGAAGCAGAAACTAGATCCAACACTAAACAACAACACTACAAAACCGCTGTGACAACGAGATATCCTATACATCATGCTAAGTCCACATCCATAACAGTAGACAAGTGAGCATCTACCCAAGTCCTAAGTAATTACAACCAAATCGTCCTACATCCATAACTGATAGTGTTATACAATAAATTTTTGTGTACAGTAATTAAATTAACCCTGACTACCCGGTGCCCGCACTTCGGCTTCAACGTTGATCAGCAACCTGCACAATAAGTGTAGTCTCAGCGATAACGCTGAGTATGCCGGATCTGGACCCTATTGGTCACTTGTAATTTTTAACCATCTTGGTATTAGATTGATTTCATGCTTTACCATTTTACAGATATAATAAATACTGTAACAACATGCATGATTATATAACCAATCATCCAATCCAAACAGTCACTTATAAATATACACAACACAATCACACATCATACAATGCGTCAACATTAGTAATTCATATGTCGTATTTTATCATCATCATGTATTACAACATTCGGCCCCCCGGGCCCTCACATATCACTTGTTTTGGTTAGCACTGTCGGGCGTCAATTAGGACAACCCGAAATATACTCACTTGGACAGTAGTCCCACGTACACACAAGGTGCTCACTGCCCTGATCATCCGAAGACTCTGGGACTATTTCACTTTGCCTTTGTAAAGGCGTCCATTTGGGTGGCCAAGGGCCTGGTGCCAACGGTAGCACACTCCGCCTGACGATCTATCTAGGCTCGTTCAGGATTAACTAGGGTAAACCCGATACGGGATAACCCAAGAGATCTCTACGCGTGACCAGCAGCCAGTGACTGTCTGGATTAAGGTACATCATCACATTCATTCACACTCCACGGTTAACTTTGTTAGTTAGATAGTCAGTTACAGTTTTAGTTATGGAGTCATCACTTAATTTGTTGGCTGCCTTATGGGTCTTACGCATGCCTAGAATTATTCTAGGTAGTATTCACGTTCGAGTCAAAGCTCTAGAGACCGACAATGTCGTGTCCCGTTCCTAAGTGTCTTACTTAGGTTTTAACTACATACTTGTAATACTTAGCGTACTAGGTCAAATAACGGTGGTCATAATCACATATTTTGCATATGTAGTTTTGTATAAGTCGATCTATAGTCGACGTAGTATTAGTCCCGTAGGACGTTCGTGTATAAATAAATAATGCAGTAAACATAGCTACTCATCACACACATAAATCACATACATACATTCACACAAGTTACTTATCAAACAAATCCGAGCCCGAGGAATTCCTCAGGACAACTCGGATCAAACCCCTTTACATACCGTACACCGTGTCTAGGTTCGCGCAGTGCAGACCACTTAAGCTTTCGAGCGCGTACGTCGGAAGGGTGATCTAGAAACACAAGGAACGCTAAGCGTCAATCCACATGACAGTATAGTTTGGTATTTCCGAATAACGTTTGAAATCCCAATACTATGCCCTCGGATTTTTAACTGTTACTAGTTAAGGTATTGTTATCTTTAAAAATTCCTTACTCGTAGTAAGTATCAATATTCGGTTTAGCGAAGATGTCGATCATTATACGAACATCGTCATTAACGTTTTCTAACATAGGAAATTATATTTTCCTGCTAGTAGCATTTTTATAAGCATTACGCCTTACATACCTCCGTTCGTTCTTGCACATTTAATTCAACTGTTATATGACGTGCATTTCATGCATCATTGCTTTACAGGGTATGTTAGATTATTTTCTTGATATACCTTACATCATATAACTGCTCATTTATGCGACAAGTAGTATTCGTGTAAAACCTTATGACTCAATAGTGTCTAATTATATGTTTTAATCTAACATTTATTATCTTCCATTATATGGCTTGTAAACCATATTATATATGCATGTCACTTGCGCCCATATACATATGTGTATATACTTGTTTTCTTAATGAAATAAGAAACTTTACGTTATATACATGTAAACCTTTGTGCAAGGTTTATTTAAACCATTTCAAAAATCATATGTCACCCATAGTGTTTATGTCATTATTTTCTATAGTTTATATCTTCATTTTCGGTATATGAATATATGCATGATCCAGCATGTATAGTTTTATATACTATACTTTTGACCACCATATTATTTAGTGTTATACTTGGTTCATGATGTTATATAGTATGATGTTTGTATGTCATTAGGCTTATATCACATGGTTTTGGTAGTTTTATGCATGTACCGAGAATGGTATACACATTTGGTACAGTTGAGCCCTTTATTACATAATTCTCCTTAATCCACATGACTTATGACATGTTGTAGGTATCTAAGTTTATGACATCAGAACCTTGTAGTAGAGTGTAACCCACGGTTTGACAACACCTTGCACTGGTTACCGGTATTATATATACATATCAGATTCCATTTCTTTCACATTCCATCCTCTCTCAAAAATCACTATTCCACCACATTTATCATAGATCATAAAACTTGAGACTGTATCACAACTTAACCCCCCTCTATAACTTACTTATGCAGAAGGAACATGTTTTCGAAAATTCTGAGACAATATTAGTGTATCTCTTCTCTATCGTTCCTGTTTGGGTTATTCAATTTATTCCTAAAACTTTCAATGAATGTACCAGCCTAGTTCACCATCTTAGAAGTGTTTTGGGTTCATTATTAACCCTCTCTAACACTCTTAAGCTATTTGTATTATTCTTATACAGAGGCAACCAAATTCTGAAAAAAAAAACTGAAAACATTATTGATGTATCCCTTCTTCAAGTCTTTATTTAGTTGTTGTTCAGTTTCCAAAACTTCCCAAAACTCTTACACCACTTGATAATTGTACTAGGAAGGATTTGAGCTTAAAGACCACTCAAGACACTGAAGTTGACATCTCTGAAAAACTCAATTAACAGAAACCTAAAACTATAGGAACTATAAATACTAATTCTGCATAGTTCTTCTTTAAACTCCCTTTTCTGGTTATAAATCAGTTCCCAAAATGCTTACATACCTAGCTAAGTGGATTAGCAAGGTGTTGACTTCTTGAACCACCCAATGTCATCCCCTTATACTCTCTGTAACATTGTTATACAGAAGGTCATGCATCTCCGAAACAAACTGGAAAAACGGATGCACTAGGTTTGCTAATTTAGTCCTCTTCTGTTTTACTTTACATTATTTGGTTTGATTTCTTCTCCACTCTCTCTTCCATTATCTAGATACTTAATTCATGGTGTTTATACACTTTAAATCTTACAGGGACCTGCTTATTCCTAGACAGGAAGATGCTAAGACAGCAAGGAAACTGATCCCTCTTGTCTGTTTCCTTTTTCCTTTCTGTTTGATAGTTTGGCTTACAGTTTTCTTTTCCCTTTCCTTTCTAAAATGATTACCTATTAGTTACGTGATTTGGCTAGGTTTTAAGCTCTTATACCACTTAATGCCATTTGCTCATACTCCTTGTGGCATAGTTATACATAAACGGAATTCCTGAAACTGTAACTAAAACAGAAACCGATGTGTTTTTGTTTTCTTCTCTGTCTGTTTTCTAAACTGGGATACACTCCTCCTTACTCCTTACCTACTTAGCTAATGATTCATCGAGATTTTAGACTTAAGGCAACCCCAAAACAACCCCATTGGTGCCACTGAAAATTGAGTATATAGAAACCAAACTGCAGCAGATGCGATTTTTTTCCATTTCTTTTCCTCTCTGTTAGTTCATGTGTTTGATTCTCATTTCTTCCCAAATTGTTGACCCAACTACCTTAGTGTTCTATCAAAATTCTAAACCCAAACCAAACCCAAGACAACTTGTTACAGACACAAAAATAACCAAACACTGAACTGGTAAGAAACTGCAACTGAAACAAGATTGAAATTCTGAAATTGGTGTTGCTTTACTCTTCTGTTTCTCTTTTGTTCCCTCATCAGGTTTTTACTTCCCCAATAGTCTAGCTATTCCTTTAGGTGTTTTGATATCGTTTTGATCTTCATAGCAGCCCCAAAGACATAAACCACAATTCAGGAACTTCTTTACACAGAAAGCAACAAAATAAAATCTGTAACAGAAACTATGCAACTGCTGTAGCGTTTTTCTGTGCCTATGTTTTTCTGTTATCTAACCATTTCCTTAGCTTCCCTCACTTGTTTAGGTAGTGTATTCGGGTTTGACTCAAAACACACCCAAGGTGATACGGTTTAAACCCTCTGAAGTTGCCTATGCTATAACCAGAAATTCTCATAGCCTAAAAGAAAATTTAAGTTCTGATATGATTCCTTTATGTTCTGTGATCAAGTTTTATTTTCGTCTTGTTCCTGAATTAGGTTTCAGTTCACTCTCATTATTTACTCCTGTGGCTAAGTGTGTTATAAGACTTTTTGAATTCAAGGACAGGCCAAAACTCACCTAGGAAACTCTCCAGTAAGATCTTCACACAGAAAACTCAAAGAATTCGGAATTGAAAACAGACAGACAGAAAGACACTGATGCATGATTTTTCTCTATTATATGGTTGTGCATCAGGTTGGGTTTTAATTTCTTCATGATGTTCTTATTCTCACTTAGGTGTGTTAGAATGTTTAGGTTCCTTAACTCACAGTACAAGCCAACTATACAGAACACAAAAATCTTAGGGACTGAAAACTGAAGCATCAAAACCTGATAACTTCCATCGGTTTTCTGAGAATTCTCAATCTTAGTTTTCTTTTCAATTTTCTTTCTTTGCTAACCTATGTAGTTATGTGCTTTACTGGGGTTTTTAGTTTCTATTTGGACCCTTACTACCCTCACACTACTTCTGCATTGTAAGTACACACACACACACACACAAGCTTCTCAGCAGTTGAACATTTCACCAGAAACAGAAGCATAAACTGCTACATCTGTTTCCTGTTTTCTTTTTTTTTTCTAGTTATGATTTGTTTTCATTTCTCTTTCTTCACACCCTCACATATAGACACTTAGTTAGGTGTATTATAAGATTGTAATGTATTAGTAACTCAAGACTACTCGAAACAGCAAGAATCCAGCCTCAGCAAGTTGTTATACAGAAACAAAAATTACAGATTCGATTGCTTAATACTGAACTTGATAGCTAGTTTAGTTTCTGGTTATGGAATTTGCTTATGAAAGGCTCACCTCCTTATCTTGGTTGTTCCTCCCGGTAGTTCCTTGGCGCACTGTGAGCTCTCCGGTATTTTCTTTCAACTGGATCAGAGGCTAGTTGGCTGGGGATTTTGCTCGCTCTCAGAGTGACCTCACCAAGGGAGCTTAACACACTAATATGGAGAGATAGAGGGAGATGTCACAGGCTACAACTTTTGAACCGAGAATGGAGAATAAAGGAATTTGCAGTAACAGAAACCTTATTTTCTTACCTTGCTGATCTATCATAGTCAATCTGGCGTGCAGGTTTAAACACACCAATCGGGCAAAGCAAAAGGGTAGACAGGTACTTGATCTACTGCTTCAAAGATGGAGGTTTATATGTCGTAGTTAAAGCTTAGGGTCGGAGGAAGAAGGAATCAAGAAGATAGAAGAAGAGTCAAGAGGCTTAGCTTACCTTCACGTAGGAGTAACAGCGATTGTTCTTGGCTTGCTGTTGGTGTGGGCATGCAAGCGAGGAGAAACGGGACTGGAATGGAGTATTAATCGGATGACAGAGGCAGGAGCGTATGACTCAGAGGTTAAACAATCTTTGCTGTAAGTTCCAAGGGAATTTGAGCCTAACCATGGTGCGCAAGTTACCAAGCATTATGGGCATTGAAGAAAAAAAAAAGACAACAATCCTGTCAACTCAAGTTGGGAATGCGGGTGAGTGGACTTTCATATTTTAGTTCTGTTTTTTTTTTGTTCGATCTCACTGTATCGAGGTGGAAGAAGGAATCGGTAAGGTATGTTTGGTTCCTCTTCTTTTTGTAATTACAGTAATAACCTGCTACTAGTTTTAGTCTGTTGGTATACATTACAGAATTCGAGCACAGCTCAACCGGTTAAGGCTTCGGGAAAGGTACGAAAGGTCTCGGGTTCGAATCCCGGCTAGAGCATGTTTGCTCTTTTATATATTTTTTTGTATCAGCATCTTTATGCCTATTCCTCGTATTTATGCTACAGTATTCATATGTCGCGTTATTGTTGGTAATATAATATATATATAATAATAATTAATATATATATTAATGCGGTTATTTTGTTATGTCACACTATTGATTATACTTATATACGGATACGACTATTTTATTTGTCGTTTTTAGCTATATTTTCGGTCATAGTACCAATGCGACTACATCATCATGTTGCGTTATTAGTTATATGCACAACGTTATAATATTGTAACGTTGTGTATATGTACATATATATACGTATGTATATAATTGTGTGACCGTATTAATATTAAACTGTTTGTTTATACCTTGATGCAGTTTAATTTTATATTTAATGTTTAATTAAGTAGGGATTTCAATCTACCCCTTAAAAGACTTCGTCCCGAAGTCGCTTTACTTAAATAGGTGTATTAATAACTACCCATATGATCCCATGATGTATATCTGTGTGATATATCATTTACACACATCGTATTGCACTTATACAACACATAGCCATCATTTGTGGCGTTAATTCAAACATATGGATGTAGGCGATCCATCACCACCATTATTTCCTATCAGTTCTACCAACCCCGACAACCTCCCCGAGGTGTCCATACCATGCCATCATTCCACATTCCATATCTAATGATTTATTTTGTATCTAAGCGATACCACAAGTAATCAATCTACAAGGTACAACAATATATATATCACAATATCATAAGGAAAGTACTACACCTGGGTGTAACCACGCCATTAAGTATTTCATAAGATTCATACTTACAAGTGCACATCTCATACAACCAAATCAACCACGTACGCCCCGCGTACCAAACAACACCAACAAAATGAACAAACAACATCACAAACAACGTATGCCCCGTATACCCACAAACATACCAACAACCAACATCTTATGCCCCGCATACCCACAAACTATTGTATGCCCCACATACGAAATAACAGAATTCAGTGCAAACATGTGCACAACATCTTTACGAAATAACAGAATTCAGTGCAAACATGTGCACAGCCAAGAGGCTCTACCCCCCTTAAAAAGGGTTACGCCCTCGTACCCCACAAGTATTCAACAGTCGCTCCACAAGGAGTGCTGGATACTTGGCTCTCATAGAGTCCTCTAACTCTCATGTGGTATCTTCCACCTTTGGAGTAGGTTATTCTCACATTAGAGAGACGGGTATGACTCTAGCCCCTCCGGGCTCCAAAATATATAAAGGGTGAGGCTCGTGTTTGTGCTCTCTCCCGAATTCATTGTAATGGGTCCACGCGCTTCTTACAGAGGTGTAGATCCATGAACATAGGCTCAGTTTGATTCCTTGTATTGTCGTATATCCCCTCGTTAGGATTACTAGCATCTTCGCGTATCTTTTCTCATTGACTTTCAGCTTGAGTTGTTATATGACATTGGCTATTATTAGTTCTTATTGCTCTTTGTACCTTTCCTTGTAATACTGAGACGTACTAGCCTTCATGTCTACTTAGATAAAGGTTGTCATTCATGTCTCCAGGTGGTCTTGTTCCGTAGTACCACATTGTTCGTGTTGATATCGTATGGTTCTTCCTGCTTCCTGTCAGGGAAATCCATATGTTGTGCTCGTATTAGAATTCTGCAACTTCATCTTTCATTTCACAATATTCTCTGTGAATTTTACTCGTCTAAGTTCGCACACGCATTTATTATTGATAGCTGTTCGTGTTTGTCGCTTCCGCGCACATCACATTTCAGTCGATTCGACGGTTTGTTAGTTATTATAACGTTTATGTTCTTGTTAAAGCATCTGTTAGTATACTATCTTTATTTTCCATTATTGCGTAGTTACGCGTTTAAGTTCACATCATTTGGTAGATTCCTCTGGATTGCAAGGACTTGCATGATCCTTATGAGGGTTTTACGTATTATTCGCCCATACGGTGGGTTTCCTGTTTCTGTCATTAGTGTCGTCATCTTCGAAGGGTCTTCTTGTATTCACTGTGTATCGTCTGCTACTCTGTGTTGTAGGTTTCTGGTTCCTCTAGTCCGTTGGTTGAATTGCGGCTCTTCTCGTCCATCTTCGAGGTGATTTGCATCACTGTCCGTAGTATGGAGTTGACTACTTCTCGTGTTCTTAACACTACTTGTCTACCTGCATGGGGTACCATACTGATACATTACTACTTACCTGACTAACTTATAAATAAGTCTGTCAGGCCCACATGCTCCTATCGGAGTGCGGTCGTCCCATGTCTCGTTTAGTAAACTGGTAGCGTCCATCACACGGCTATTGCGAAGTATTATATTGTCAATCTCCCTTTGTTGGATGTCCTTGTTGTAGTTTGATGTTAATTGGTCCGCATCGTCGGTTATCTTGTCGTAGGTGCTAATGTTCTAGTAGTATGGTGGTAAGGTGGTTGAAAACATTATTTTTGTTCCCTGGACTCCTGTCCTTAGTAACACATTAGAGGCAGCACTTGGTTGTTAACCAGTTAAACTTTAAATGTTGGTTCGTCTGTATGGCTGCAATCGGCTTATGTAATGTTGGTGCTGAGCTAGCAATGTCAGTTCTCCTATCTTGATTTCCATGGCTACTATACATAATCCTTTCCTCCAGGTTTAATCATTATCACATCTTAGCTATACTTCCCGATACGGCGTAGGGTAAGTTCTCATGCTTGGGTATTCACATATGTTCCCTGTTCTTTTTAAATGGGTGTATTATAGATTGCATAATAGCTTGAACGATTTAACTCTTTCTTTTCAACCATTCTCCATGACGGTATTGCATCCACCAAGGGTATGCCATTTCTCACCTGATTATGCTTGTCTATTAGGACTAAACATTTATCATTATTAGTGATTAGCATTACGTGCGGGTATATACTTCTGGTATTCAGCTAGTAAGCAGTGTCTTTGTTGTTACTTATTGTTTAGTGCTAGTTACTTGCAACTGCAGTTATTTATATTTCAAGTGTGCGGTTTGGCACCTGCAAGTTAATCATCATTGTTACTCACATTGCTTACGGTGTGTACCGTATCTCTCTTACTTCATTATATTAATTTAGATATTGTTATGTTAGTAATATACCTCGAAAGGTAATTGGAGTCGGCGTTCCCGGTCTCCTGGGCTCATGCCCTTTTTGTACATTAGGTACTTTCTTATTTGCACTATTTAGTATTTGGTTGAGTGTTTTGTAATATCGATGTAGTTGTTTGCCATTGTTTTAATTTATGCATTCATTCGTCATTGACAATTGTCACAATAGTAACCGATATGTTTTTAACATATATTGATACTTATCATTTTTACATAGCGGGACGCCTATGGCGGTAGCCCTTCTTCTACTTAGAACTTGTCTGCTATTCAGTATGATCTTGATAATACATATAAAATTTAATCTTGACGTTGATCACTTTTAATTGTACATAACCGTACGTGGCACTCCTTGGCAAAGGTAGTGCTCAGAGGTGGTAATTATTCATGTGTTCAATGTTGATTCGCGTTCATTGTTGCGAAGGTATTGGTAACGTCCTTATTACGGTAGAATTGTTTTTTTTTTCACTCTTGGTCCATCTGTGGACTGATACGTTTTACTAATTCTCTTGTATTCATCACAGGTTGGCGTATACATGAATATAGTTAGTGAACTATAAGTTACATTTACTATAAGGTTAAAATGTTATAACATATGATATGTATAACATTTTATTAAATATGTGGCAATATTGTAATAATGGAAAAATATTAGGAGTTAATGGAAGTAAGAATTTTGATGTATATGCCTTTCGACCATAATATAGTTTTCATTAAAAGCATGGGCTATAATATTTAATGAGAAAATGGAATTTATAAACTAAGGTTAGTATAAAATAAACCTTAGGAATTATAAATATATGTCCTGAAATGTTACAAAATATCAAGATAAAGTTCTTAATATAAATAATCATCTTACATTAAGATGATGTTGAAATGTGACATATAATATAGGAGAATGAATCATGGAATATGAATATAAGTGTATATATATGTGATGCGCAAGCATATGTGAGTAAATATAAATACTGAGCATCCGATATAGTTGGAAACTATATGGTAGTGATTGTTATACGATCGTATTCTCTTCATAATTTTTATTTTGTATGGTTTAATATATGTAACGTAAACCGTTAGTCACAAGTTTCCTTATTTAATATCTTATTGCTACGTTGTTGCTAGTTGTTGCTAGTTGTTTGGAACTAGTATGTTGTTGTTTTATTTATCCTGACTGTAATTAATTGTGGCAACTTGTGAAGAGTTGCAGGAGTCGTCCGACCCTGGTGTGATCAGCACCGGTGTTGAACTAACCTTCCACCCCAATTTGTGGTTGGTTTTCCCCTGATCCCCGGGAATCAAGTTTCACCTTCCACTTCCAATTCAGCCATTAAATGGTTTGATAATTAAATTATGTTATCTTGGCTCCTAAGCCGGTGTTATTTATTTCGTTCTTGTTCAGTAGTTATAACTTGTTATGGGCCTGTGTGCCCTTTTTGTTGCGTTTCTCGGACTTGTCAGGTCCTCCAGAGGTTGTCGGCCTCGTATGTTAACGGTTTATTGCAACAATTGTAGTTCTGTAGTTATATATTAGAGTTGTACAATTGTTTGGTGATCATTGGTAGCCATGGCGTTGTACCAGTGGTCTATGCAGTTTACAGAATTTGTTTGTAACGATAGTAGCAGCGGTAGCTGCAGTCGTAATTGTTTGCAGCACTTGCAGTAGCAAGTGCGCGGGCTAGTTGGAATTATTGGTACATTGTTTAAATCAGCGCTTGCAGTGGCAAGCGCACCATGCAAGTAGAGTTGTCGGTTTCCGACTTGTTGTCTAACTGCTGCATTGGTTGCTTAAGTACCGTTAGAATGATTGTTCATGAAAAAGACGGTATTTGGATAGGGAAATTTTCCTAACCACATTGTCATTAGAATAATCAAGTCCTCCCTCACATTATATTTATAATAGCATAAACGCTCGGACTTTGTCTCCCTACAGGCATCGCCACGACAGGGTCCTAGCGTCACGGTATTGTGCGCACACAAGTTTAGGATTGGAGTTTGAACATAACAGGACGGTATTCTCACAAAATTCTTCCACGTTCTCAAGATAATTTCTTTTTACAGTTTGGTGGTTAAAGGTCCCATTACGGGCGACGGTCTCGCGGAGTTCATGGTGCTCCCGGTCCACTTGCCCTGATGTCTTGGGTGATCCTTTCCACGACGTTACGGTAGTAGTCGTACTCGAATCTAGTGGTGTCCATTGCTACAACGCTTGGTCGTTAAGGGAGGTATTGTATTGAATTTTTATTCCTGTTACAGGAGTAGGAATTATTCATCCAGTGTGAGAGCGTTTAGACGGTCTGTTGGGCTTGGTAGTCCTCTTCCCTATATTTGGGGTTATATGTCTCAGTTGTATTCTACTCATTGGGTTGTGGCGGGAGGGGTATTGTCGGCGGTGGTCCGTCCTGGACCTCCACATGGAAATGGACCGTCGCGAATGTACTCATGACGTTTGTGTCTCCTACTAGCTGAGCTCTCAGCTGGTCCATAACGGGGGTAATATTTCCGGGCCTTTATGCCCTTGGCCAGCTTCCTGGCTCACACCACCACTAGACTTCAGTATTACCGTTCGTCTTCGCAATAACGCACCATATTACAATCAACTCATTTGTGTGCCTCATGGGCTAACACTTGTAAGCCAAAGGCTCTGCTGACACATAATTCCATTAAGACAACGACATTTCGTACCTCACAAACATTTCTCAAGTCCTAAGCTCACTGTCTTAACCTAGTATCTCATCATCAGAGCGGAGACCGCTCTGATACCACTTTTGTAACACCCCTCATAAACAAATACGTAATATTCACTCACGTTAACAGAAAAAAAACAAAATAAAACGTCTTACAGCGGAAGGACACTCATCAACTTTAAAACTCACTCGGGTGTCACTTGCCGTCACTCGCCCATGCGAGTAACGAAGCAGAAACTAGATCCAACACTAAACAACAACACTACAAAACCGCTGTGACAACGAGATATCCTATACATCATGCTAAGTCCACATCCATAACAGTAGACAAGTGAGCATCTACCCAAGTCCTAAGTAATTACAACTAAATCATCCTACATCCATAACTGATAGTGTTATACAATAAATTTTTGTGTGCAGTAATTAAATTAACCCTGACTACC
Source organism: Limonium bicolor (assembly GCA_023374045.1). Taxonomy (NCBI): domain Eukaryota; kingdom Viridiplantae; phylum Streptophyta; class Magnoliopsida; order Caryophyllales; family Plumbaginaceae; genus Limonium; species Limonium bicolor. Next base: position 181,927,169 of record CM041782.1, read on the forward strand.
CGGTGCCCGCACTTCGGCTTCAACGTTGATCAGCAACCTGCACACAATAAGTGTAGTCTCAGCGATAGACACTGAGTATGCCGGATCTGGACCCTATTGGTCACTTGTAATTTTTAACCGTCTTGGTATTAGATTGATTTCATGCTTTACCATTTTACAGATATAATAAATACTATAACAACATGCATGATTATATAACTAATCATCCAATCCAAACAGTCACTTATAAATATACACAACACAATCACACATCATATAATGCGTCAACATTAGTAATTCATACATCGTATTTTATCATCATCATGTATTACAACATTCGGCCCCCCGGGCCCTCACATATCACTTGTTTTGGTTAGCACTGTCGGGCGTCAATTAGGACAACCCGAAATATACTCACTTGGACAGTAGTCCCACGTACACACAAGGTGCTCACTGCCCTGATCATCCGAAGACTCTGGGACTATTTCACTTTGCCTTTGTAAAGGCGTCCATTTGGGTGGCCAAGGGCCTGGTGCCAACGGTAGCACACTCCGCCTGACGATCTATCTAGGCTCGTTCAGGATTAACTAGGGTAAACCCGATACGGGATAACCCAAGAGATCTCTACGCGCGACCAGCAGCCAGTGACTGTCTGGATTAAGGTACATCATCACATTCATTCACACTCCACTGTTAACTTTGTTAGTTAGATAGTCAGTTACAGTTTTAGTTATGGAGTACATCACTTAATTTGTTGGCTGCCTTATGGGTCTTACGTATACCTAGAATTATTCTAGGTAGTATTCACGTTCGAGTCAAAGCTCTAGAGACCGACAATGTCGTGTCCCGTTCCTAAGTGTCTTACTTAGGTTTTAACTACATACTTGTAATACTTAGCGTACTAGGTCAGATAACGGTGGTCACAATCACACATTTCGCATATGTAGTTTTGTATAAGTCGATCTATAGTCGACGTAGTATTAGTCCCGTAGGACGTTCGTGCATAAATAAATAATGCAGTAAACATAGCTACTCATCACACACATAAATCACATACATACATTCACACAAGTTACTTATCAAACAAATCCGAGCCCGAGGAATTCCTCAGGACAACTCGGATCAAACCCCTTTACATACCGTACACCGTGTCTAGGTTCGCGCAGTACAGACCACTTAAGCTTTCGAGCGCGTACGTCAGAAGGGCGATCTAGAAACACAAGGAACGCTAAGCGTCAATCCACATGACAGTATAGTTCGGTATTTCCGAATAACGTTTGAAATCCCAGTACTATGCCCCCGGATTTTCAACTGTTACTAGTTAAGGTATTGTTATCTTTAAAAATTCCTTACTCGTAGTAAGTATCAATATTCGGTTTAGCGAAGACGTCGATCATTATACGAACGTCGTCATTAACGTTTTCTAACATAGGAAATTATATTTTTCTGCTAGTAGTATTTTTATAAGCATTACGCCTTACGTACCTCCGTTCGTTCTTGCACATTTAATTCTACTGTTATATGACGTGCATTTCATGCATCATTGCTTTACAGGTTATGTTAGATTATTTTCTTGATATACCTTACGTCATATAACTGCTCATTTATGCGACAAGTAGTATTCGTGTAAAATCTTATGACTCAATAGTGTCTAATTATATGTTTTAAGCTAACATTTATTATCTTCCATTATATGGCTTGTAAACCATATTATATATGCATGTCACTTGCGCCCATATACATATGTGTATATACTTGTTTTCTTAATGAAATAAGAAACTTTACGTTATGTACATGTAAACCTTTGTGCAAGGTTTATTTAAACCATTTCAAAAATCATATGTCACCCATAGTGTTTATGTCATTATTTTCTATAGTTTATATCTTCATTTTCGGTATATGAATATATGCATGCGCCAACATGTATAGTTTTATATACTATACTTTTGACCACCATATTATTTAGTGTTATACTTGGTTCATGATGTTATATAGTATGATGTTTGTATGTCATTAGGCTTATAGCACATGGTTTTGGTAGTTTTATGCATGTACCGAGAATGGTATACACATTTGGTACAGTTGAGCCCTTTATTACATAATTCTCCTTAATCCACATGACTTATGACATGTTGTAGGTATCTAAGTTTATGACATCAGAACCTTGTAGTAGAATGTAACCCACGGTTTGACAACACCTTGCATTGGTTACCGGTATTATATATACATATCAGATTCCATTTCTTTCACATTCCATCCTCTCTCAAAAATCACTATTCCACCACATTTATCACAGATCATAAAACTTGAGACTGTATCACAACTTAACCCCCCTATGTAACTTACTTATACAGAAGGAACATGTTATCGAAAATTCTGAGACAATATTAGTGTATCTCTTCTTTATCGTTCCTGTTTGGGTTATTCAATTTATTCCTAAAACTTTCAATGAATGTACCAGCCTAGTTCACCATCTTAGAAGTGTTTTGGGTTCATTATTAACCCTCTCTAACACTCTTAAGCTATCTGTATTATTCTTATACAGAGGCAACCAAATTCTGAAAAAAAAACTGAAAACATTATTGATGTATCCCTTCTTCAAGTCTTTATTTAGTTGTTGTTCAATTTCCAAAACTTCCCAAAACTCTTACACCACTTGATAATTGTACTAGGAAGGATTTGAGCTTAAAGACCACTCAAGACACTGAAGTTGACATCTCTGAAAAAGTCATTTAACAGAAACCTAAAACTGTAGGAACTATAAATACTAATTCTGCATAGTTCTTCTTTAAACTCCCTTTTCTGGTTATAAATCAGTTCCCAAAATGCTTACATACCTAGCTAAGTGGATTAGCAAGGTGTTGACTTCTTGAACCACCCAATGTCATCCCCTTATACTCTCTGTAACATTGTTATACAGAAGGTCATGCATCTCCGAAACAAACTGGAAAAACTGATGCACTAGGTTTGCTAATTTAGTCCTCTCCTGTTTTACTTTTCATTATTTGGTTTGATTTCTTCTCCACTCTCTCTTCCATTATCTAGCTACTTAATTCATGGTGTTTATACACTTTAAATCTTACAGGGACCTGCTTATCCCTAGACAGGAAGATGCTAAGACAGCAAGGAAACTGATCCCTCTTGTCTGTTTCCTTTTTCCATTCTGTTTGATAGTTTGGCTTACAGTTTTCTTTTCCCTTTCCTTTCTAAAATGATTACCTATTAGTTACGTGAGTTGGCTAGGTTTTAAGCTCTTAGACCACTTAATTCCATTTGCTCATACTCCATGTGGCATTGTTATACAGAAACGGAATTCCTGAAACTGTAACCAAAACAGAAACCGATGTGTTTTTGTTTTCTTCTCTGTCTGTTTTCTAAACTGGGATACACTCCTCCTTACTCCTTACCTACTTAGCTAATGATTCATTGAGATTTTAGACTTAAGGCAACCCCAAAACAACCCCATTGGTGCCACTGAAAATTGAGTATACAGAAACCAAACTGCAGCATATGCGATTTTTTTCCATTTCTTTTCCTCTCTGTTAGTTCATGTGTTTGATTCTCATTTCTTCCCAAATTGTTGACCCAGCTACCTAAGTGTTCAATCAAAATTCTAAACCCAAACCAAACCCAAGACAACTTGTTACAGACACAAAAGTAACCAAACACCGAACTGGTAAGAAACTGCAACTGAAACAAGATTGAAATTCTGAAATTGGTGTTGCTTTACTCTTCTGTTTCTCTTTTGTTCCCTCATCAGGTTTTTACTTCCCCAATAGTATAGCTATTCCTTTAGGTGTTTTGATATCGTTTTGATCTTCATAGCAGCCCCAAAGACATAGGCCACAATTCAGGAAGTTCTTTACACAGAAAGCAACAAAATAAAATCTGTAACAGAAACTATGCAACTGCTGTAGCGTTTTTCTGCGGCTATGTTTTTCTGTTATCTAACCTTTTCCTTAGCTTCCCTCACTTGTTTAGGTAGTGTATTCGGGTTTGACTCAAAACACACCCAAGGTGATACGGTTTAAACCCTCTGAAGTTGCCTATGCTATAACCAAAAATTCTCATAGCCTAAAACAAAATTTAAGTTCTGATATGATTCCTTTCTATTCTGTGATCAAGTTTTATTTTCGTCTTGTTCCTGAATTAGGTTTCAGTTCACTCTCATTATTTACTCCCGTGGCTAAGTGTGTTATAAGACTTTTTGAATTCAAGGACAGGCCAAAACTCACCTAGGCAACTCTCCAGTAAGATCTTCACACAGAAAACTCAAAGAATTCGGAATTGAAAACAGACAGACAGAAAGACACTGATGCATGATTTTTCTCTATTATATGGTTGTGCATCAGGTTGGGTTTTAATTTCTTCATGATGTTCTTATTCTCACTTAGGTGTGTTAGAATGTTTAGGTTGCTTAACTCACAATACAAGCCAACTATACAGAACACAAAAATCTTAGGGGCTGAAAACTGAAGCATCAAAACCTGATAACTTCCATTGGTTTTCTGAGAATTCTCAATCTTAGTTTTCTTTTCAATTTTCTTTCTTTGCTAACCTATGTAGTTATGTGCTTTACTGGGGTTTTTAGTTTCTATCTGACCTTTACTACCCTCACACTACTTCTGCAATGTAAGTACACACACACACAAGCTTCTCAACAGTTGAACATTTCACCAGAAATAGAAGCATAAACTGCTACATCTGTTTCCTGTTTTCTTTTTTTTTTTCTAGTTATGATTTGTTTTCATTTCTCTTTCTTCACACCCTCACGTATAGGCACTTAGTCAGGTGTATTATAAGATTGTAATGTATTAGTAACTCAAGACTACTCGAAACAGCAAGAATCCAGCCTCAGCAAGTTGTTATACAGAAACAAAAATTACAGATTCGATTGCTTTATACTGAACTTGATAGCTAGTTTAGTTTCTGGTAATGGAATTTGCTTATGAAAGGCTCACCTCCTTATCTTGGTTGTTCCTCCCGGTAGTTCCTTGGCGCACTGTGAGCTCTCCGGTATTTTCTTTCAACTGGATCAGAGGCTAGTTGGCTGGGGATTTTGCTCGCTCTCAGAGTGACCTCACCAAGGGAGCTTAACACACTAATATGGTGAGACAGAGGGAGATGTCACAGGCTACAACTTTTGAACCGAGAATGGAGAATAAAGGAATTTACAGTAACAAAAACCTTATTTTCTTACCTTGCTGATCTATCATAGTCAATCTGGCGTGCAGGTTTAAACACACCAATCGGGCAAAGCAAAAGGGTAGACAGGTACTTGATCTACTGCTTCAAAGATGGAGGTTTATATGTCATAGTTAAAGCTTAGGGTCGGAGGAAGAAGGAATTAAGAAGATAGAAGAAGAGTCAAGAGGCTTAGCTTACCTTCACGTAGGAGTAACAGCGGTTGTTCTTGGCTTGCTGTTGGTGTGGGCATGCAAGCGAGGAGAAACGGGACTGGAATGGAGTATTAATCGGATGACAGAGGCAGGAGCGTATGACTCAGAGGTTAAACAATCTTTGCTGTAAGTTCCAAGGGAATTTGAGCCTAACCATGGTGCGCAAGTTACCAAGCATTATGGGCATTGAAGAAAAAAAAGACAACAATCCTGTCGACTCAAGTTGGGAATGCGGGTGAGTGGACTTTCATATTTTTAGTTATGTTTTTTTTTTGTTCGATCTCACTGTATCGAGGTGGAAGAAGGAATCGGTAAGGTATGTTTGGTTCCTCTTCTTTTTGTAATTACAGTAATAATCTGCTACTAGTTTTAGTCTGTTGGTATTCGTTATTGAATTCGAGCACAGCTCAACCGGTTAAGGCTTCGGGAAAGGTACAAAAGGTCTCGGGTTCAAATCCCGGCTAGAGCATGTTTGCTCTTTTCTATTTTTTTTTGTATCAGCATCTTTATGCCTATTCCTCGTATTTGTGCGACGGTATTAATATGTCGCGTTATTTGTTATGTGTACATATATATATATATATATATATATATATGCGGTTATTTTGTTATGTCACACTATTGATTATACTTATATACGGATACGACTATTTTATTTGTCGTGTTTTAGCTATATGTTTTCGGTCATATGTACCAATGCAACTACATCATCATGTCGTGTTATTAGTTATATGCACAATGTTATAATATTGTATCGTTGGGTATATGTACATATATATACGTATGTATATAAGTGCGTGACCGTATTAATATTAAACTGTTTGTTTATACCTTAATGTAGTTAATTTTATATTTAAATCATGTTTAATTAAGTAGGGGTATTTCAAAAGGAGCCAAACCGGTCAGGCCCCAGCGCTTAGCCCTAGTGCCCGGCCTTAGCGTCCGGCCCCCTGTGCTCGGTCCCCGCGCCCGGCCCCCGGACCCGGCCCCGTACCCCACGTCCCACGCTCCGATACCATAAGACTTTATAAAGAGGAAAGTATTAAGGGAAGAAAGATGACTCCAATAAAATAGTGTCACATGTACAAGAGTGTAAAAGTTGGCCTCATCCTAGAAAGTCTACAAATAGAGATAGAGGCCTCATTTGTAAGGGGACACAATATGAAAGAAAGAGAAGTACTTAGAAATCTCCATAAGGCTATAATATTGATAGTTCAAGAGGAATAAAGTTATTGGAAGAAAAAGGAAGATCTCATTATCAGTATTCTCCCAGTACTCTCTCGGTGTTCTCTGCATATTCTATCGGTCGACATTCTTTCGGTGTGGGCTGTGGAATCAAATCAATGTTTTCACCATTACTCTACCTAATGAATGTTCATAGGCTACCATGACAACGTAATTTGCCGTTATCCTTTCTCAAGTGACACTTTTCTTGTTAATCGTCGTATCTTACCTTAAGATATAATTGACGTTGCCTTGGTTCGGTTAAGGTACAAGAACAAGATATAATTGGCGTTGCCTTGGTTCAGTTAAGGTACATGAACACAAAATATTGTAGGTCATTTTAGCAATTAATTTAAACTCGCCAACAACATATACAATAACTTATAACATTATCAAACAATCATACATATCATCTTGTCAATCATTCAAACATATTCGAACCCAACGTAGTCCTCAGAAGCAATCGGGTCACACATTGACATACCGTCCTCTAAATCTCTAGCTTTTGAAAATAACACCACTTAAACAATCTTTATAATTCTCAATCAACATATACTCCCTTATAATCATAACCCCTCGTATTTAACCCCGTTGATTAATTACTCATTATTCGGTTACTACTTATCGTATCCGGATACCGGATCACTCGTTAATTCCATCTGGGTGTTAGTACCTAACACATTGTATAATCGTGCAACCTTTAGGATTTAACTCGTACAACAAATGTACATTTTAACCATATGTTTATAGCCAAGCCCTTGTGGCTTCGTCGGTAGAGGAGTTGTATACAGGAGTCTATGGTCCTAGATTCGAAACCTACCCACTACCGTAACTATAAAAAAACCATATGTTTATATGTACATATATCCTTACAATTTTATTATCGTATGTTTTACTTTAATTGACCTTATGTATTAACGAGCTTTATATATCCTCATTAAGATTCAATGCTTAATGTTATATAATACAATTCTCAACCTTATCACATATTCTACAATATAATCCCAACCTTAGTAATCTTTTATATTCCAACCATTTCTAAACCTTAATATTTACTTTAAGAACTTTATACTTAGTGTTACATTACATAACTTCAAATACAATTATAATTTGTCTCCAACTCTCCATTAAATTATCCTATAGTCCAAATAAAATCCCTTATAATAAAATCTAACCCTAATCTGTATAATTCAGTTTCTACCCAGATTTTCCATAATTTTGAATTTACCCCACAACCTTTAATAACTTTACAATTTCCACCAATTCTAATATTGTACAATCCCAGTACCTTTCTTGACTTAATCCAAAGTTTCAAACCTTAGAGGTATTTCAGTCTACCCCCTTAAAAGGACTTCATCCCGAAGTCATATTCCTCAATCATTCATCCTAGAAAATCAAGTTCCTCTAGGTATCCTCTAATCAAATATGCTAAGGGATCAAGTCCTGATAGGTTCTATGTCTATACCGTATATATCTATCCGATATATAGCTCCATAATTTTTGTAATATCTATCCGATATATCCAACATTGGTGGCGTCATTATCATTAATAATATCTCATTAGTAATTGTATCATGCACCATAACTCATATCAATGCGTATTGATAAGCCTCAAACTTATCTTATTTTAGAAGTTGTAATTATAGAAAAAATTATCAAAATAAGATTAAAAGAGCTAGTTTTTGATATTATCTTGCTTAAAAGTTCATTTTATAAGTTCAGACTTATGTTTGCTATGTTTTCGTGTTAGGAATAAATCTCTAATCAAAGGATGAAGTTTTACCGGGCATAATGCCGGATGTTCAATTCACGGCATGAGTTTGGAGCAGCACAGAGGATTTACCATATGCTGTGTCGGGCATCCCTAGCCGGCACAAGCGGGAAAGTCGTCTCGTTTCACCAAAAGTTAGCAGTTAATTACCGTTAACAAACTTACCGATGACGGGTGTGGTGCCGGACATCCCCTGTCCGAAACAAGCATCGTTTCGCTGATTTGGCGGTTTAATTGACCGTTAAGAACCAACTGATGTCGGGTATCCCTATCCGACATGACTTCTGGCACATGTGGAAATTGAAGTCTATAAATAGGCCGAAGGTCTGTAGAACTAAGATCTTCAACACTCATTATCCATGACTCATACTCCACAAAATACCATACCACTTCTACCAAGGAGATCTGCACATTCATCCACTACGAGGAAAAGATTTCTATCGGGTTCGAGGGAATTCTCACTAAGTGTAATTCTCTTTTTATCTTGTATTCTTCTTGTAATTGTGTGGATGGTTGCGTAGAGTTTCTGATTGTCCTTGGTTAGGGATGAATCTTCTTTGTAAACAATATGATCATTCAATATATTTGCAAGTGTTAATTAAGATTTTTAATCTTTAGGCAAAATTGAATGTGTTGGCCACTCATTATCTTCATTCAAAGTTTTTCTTTTGTTAATCAAACAAGGGCAGAATGGATTGTGAAAATCTTAGTAATCTTTACCATTGTCTACTACAAATTAAGAGATGATACTTAAGATTAGGAATTAACCCTTATTGTAACACCCCTACCATTAATACAATGCTTACCGTCCAATCTCCTTACACATCAGATACACGCAGCGGATACATACTTACATACAGTGGGTGATACAATGCCGTTAGTCACCCATGTGACTAACAAGGCTACTACTTCTACATACAGCATCGGTCTGATGGACCGGAATCCCGAGTATTACACATCTACAATACATACTCCATTCATCAATCAAATACAACAATGCTCCCTTCAATACTTACTCCTCCATAAATCATACAATACAATATACTTAACCGAGTCTACTAGGATCCTTATACAATTATAATATCTCTTCCAAGTTCATACATACTCACTAAGAGTCTACATCTACCCATTCCTCACAACTACTTACTTTCTAAGTACAAGGTGTGCCTCCGGCCTCTTATCTTGACCATATTCGCTTCGGTACCTGCACACTAAAAACGTTCCCCCTAGGGGGTCAGCTTTCGCTGCGCATGATAACCGCATACCCCGCGTACTAGTGAGGGTACGCCGACCACTTGGTCGAATACATGCAGTTCATTTTCATACAAACATACATGCATACATGCTCTTACACACAATACAATAATACTTACGCAAACATACATACATACAATTCATTACATACAAGGAATACGATATAACCATTCAATACTTACTTACCTTCTCCCGAATACACATACTCATTACATACACAAAGTACAGTTCTTGTTAGCTTCATTGGTCCACCCGGGTTAATCGGGTGGAGATTACTCTTTTACTCGTTACTTCATACATACGCATACATACTCATACATACTTACGGATCCATACTTACTTACTCTTACTCTTACTCAAGTTAAGTCGTCGGGACCTCCGGCCCTGGGGACTACTCCGTCCCACCTCCGGGATTTACTTGACTCACCAATCCGGGATGCTGCCCATTCAAGGGATTTGGGCCGCGGACCAGTTTAAGAGTCAGGAATTGCAGCCAACCTCTTGTGACTCCGCATCCTCACGCGTGGCCGAAGCTATATCGGACTTCTACTCATTCCGGTTTACTCACTTAAGTTAGGAGTTAGGTAGTTAGGAATTAGCAGAAGTCATTCATTCAAGCCACATTAATACAATACAAGGCTCGTATACACATCCATACAAAATACAGTGCAATATACGAGTACACTACAGAATACAATACACATCATCATCTTTTATATGTTTCATGAATTCTACAAACTATTGTTCAAGGCAAATATATCAAGAACAATATAAACAAGCGCAAGTAAGTGCAAGATAATCCGATTCATGCATTTATCTTATTTAGGTGATCAAGTAAGCACACAAATTGGGGTAACCAGATTAGGATACAGGGCATGAAGAAATCATACCTTTCACCGTTGTACTTGTATCCCAACGTTCCTCCGGTGTTCACAAATCAAGTTCCTATGATATCCATATAATTGAATGATTACTCTAACTATCATGAACTTAATTTGATTACTCTTACATTTCCTAATTCATACTTACTAAGTCTTTGCATTCTTTACACTTATATTTCATTTACTTTCTTTTCATTACTTGTCCATGGTTTACTTACATAGATATATACATATGTATAGGTGGGTATACATATATATATACATACTAGTTATAACCCTATAGTTTTTTTTTGTAAGTTATGGGTTGTCCGACCCACCGTCCGACCCAAGCCCTGGGTCGGACCATTCCAGTAGATTACCGTTCTCTGAAATTCTCCCCGTCCGACCCAGCACTATTCCGTCCGACCCATACCCTCTGGGTCGGACCATTCCAGATTGTTTCGGGTCTGTTGTCCAAGCCCTGTCCGACCCACGTCCGACTCACCCTTGGGTCGGACGGAGTCAGAAACTTCGACAACATATTTTTTTGCATGTCCGACCCACGTCCGACTCACGGCCCTGGGTCGGACCGTTCCAGAAATATTTATTTTCGTTGCTTAAGACATGTCCGACCCAGCGTCCGATCCAGGCTGTGGGTCGGACGGTAGCAGGACATTGCTACAGACCTCATTTTTCTTTCCCATTTTCACCCATTGCTTCCCCAATCTTCCTACATACATCCTAACATGTTTTAGTACCATTTAAACATTCTAAATCACCTTAATTCATCCACCAAATCCATTACTAAATCCATCAAACAACTTACACAATTCCCTCACTTCTCTTCCAACACTTGTAACGGTTTTTGTTACACTCATGCTACAGATTTTAAAGTTCAATGCTCATATCCAATAATCCTACTACCAATACCATTACTAGCATCCCAAATACACTTCCAAGCCCTTACATCACCTATACCCAAGTCCAACTCTCCTCTTACCAAATCTTGCACACTATTTACTCTTAGTTCTACAATGCAATTTAATACCTCCTTGCTACAGATTTTGGTTCCCACCTCCTCCATACATAATTTCCTCTCCTAATGCCATTTCCAATGCCTACGATGCATTACCTCTCCTCTTCAAGTCCAACACTCACTCCCAAGGTCAAGTACATAAATCCTCCTAGTTTCTCCAATGCCATTTAACAATTTTTGCTACAGATTTTATATCCTTTCATTCTTTTACCACAACTACTACTCCATAGTCATTAAACACCTCTACTAACTCCAATACACACCTTGGTTTTCCCATTCACCAAGTCATCCATACATATACATATTCCTACCAAAATTTCGCCATAGTTCCTCTACTTTTCTTACTTGGCCACACATACCAATTCTCACCCAATTCATTCCTAATCTAGCCACACCCTTACAAGGGTCCTACCAGCAATCAATACGAATATAAATCCATCCCATTACACCAGTACTCCATCAAGCATCAATACTAATACACGTACACAACCATTTGGCTCCAAGGCCTACAATTCACATACTATTGCACAATTACTCACACTTCCACAATTACTGTAACACCCCAACCCGAAATCCAATAACCTGAACGATGGTAGCTCCCAAAAATAACTAGAAATACAGCGGAAATATATACATAACAACGGGTGGTGCTACAACGCCGCTAGTCACCCATGTGACTAACAAGGCTACTCCAACTTAATTTACAAATGATGCGGTCTGAGTACTGAATACAAACCTCTTAAAACAACAGAAGATAATAATAAAAGTACAATACTGTAAGGTGACACCGGTGGTAATAACCCATGTCTTAATTCTACCCCACCTACACTCGGTCGGGCAATCTCTTCATTCTTCAGGTACCTGGAATTATTTAGCCATGAAACGGCTCAGCAAAATAATTTGCCGGTATGAAATCGTGCAGCCCACAAGCTACTGGGCCACACCAACTAATTGTCGAATACATGCAGTTCATTTATAAAGCTGTAAATAAGCATAGCATGATAACAACAAGTAACCATACAAGGACAATAATGTCACATAGAACAAGACTGCAGAAGGTCAAGTTAGCTGAACTGAAATCTCTTAGTGACAGTCGGGTCCACACAATGGGACTGACAGGTATAACTGAATATCATAAATAGTGGAGGTATAGTGACCTCGTTAAGATTGAAAGGTTGGGTATAAAAACCCCAGGAGATAACGTAGTTAAACCCTGAACTGAGAGGCGTGGGAAATAGAATCCCACTAGAGGAATGAAGTCTTCCTCAAACTGAACTGATGGGCATTTGAATCCCGGGAGGAATAGAGTCTTCCTCCCAACTGAATATTCCGTCGCGACGTAGATAGGAGACGACCTGAGACAGGTACAACTCCTGTAGCATGCATGGCCAGATCCAACTGGGCTCCTCATTCTCGTAGTATAGAATTGTTAAGTGTCATATAAAGACGTTAAACAAGAACACAATGTGTATTGTCAATTATCACGTTTAGGATAATGACGTTGTTATAAACTGAAGTTAGTGAGAGACTTGAGTACAAGTCCTCGGTATACTGAAACACAGGTATTTAATCCACTGGTATAGTAGTGTTGGTATGCGTGGGACATACACGTTGTAGTCAGCAACATTCACGCACATAAAATAATACCACAGTGTGCAAGAGTAAAACAACAGTTTACATTAATTATCTTGGTCGTTATTTCAAACAACAGATAGCACACAAGCCGGTGTAATCCGGTAGAAAGAAGACTGCAATAATTCCATACCGTTCACCGTAGACTGTACTTGTTATAACCCGTATAATTTGTACCTTATATTATATCTGCTACAACGTTGTTCTAAAGTTGGATTAAAAATCCCTTGCCTTCAGTTGGGACGTCAGCGACATTCTTTTAATTGCCAAGGACGAGGAGGTCATTTGATTCATTAATTAAGGTAATTAATTGTTTGGTTATAAGGAAAGGAATCCCTTAAATTCTTCTTTTCCTAATCATCGTTATTCACGTCAGATAGATCGTGAGAGCGTCTCTTCATCGTGCCTTCAGAGCGACAGTTTTGGCTCCTCCCTTCCTCTCTTCTCTCTCTTTTTCATCTGCTGAGATTTGTAATTTGCTGCTGCGTTTGGTTTGGAGTTCTTCGTTGCTGGTTTTCCTTCTCCTCGCTATCAGGTTTGCGCTGCAGAATTTCCGAATTTCATCGTTGGTTTCCTCTCTCTTCAGTTCTGATTTTAGGCTTTCGATTGTGATTGAATCAGTGGCGTTGGTTCTGATTGGAGTTGCGAAGTTGCTCAGGCTGTAGACTGTTTGGACTGTGGGGTTTCAGACTTCCGAATCCAGGTTTGTGTTGCAGTCTTTTGAGGTTTTGAGTGTGGGGTTCCTTCTGTGTTTTCTGATTAAGGATTTGTCATTGTGGAAATCAGTGCTCGTTGATCGGTGTCTGGTTGGCGGTTTCGTTTCGTGTTGCTGTGAACTGCTCAAACCGTTGGATTGTGCTGATTATTGAGGTAGGTGGTTACTCGATTCAGTTTGGAAGTTCAGCCATGGGGATTACAACGGTTCTGTTTCGTGTGTGATTTCTGTTTGTGATGTCTGTTTGGTTGCGTTTTGGAATGGTTAAACCCCCATGGTTTCCTGTTTTAATGTCTGATTTGGTGTGTGCTTTATTGGCATTTTGAGGCTTTGATTTGTGTGTTTTCTGCTCTGTTCGTCTTCTGGATATTGCATTTTTCGCACTGTCCGAACTTCCGTCCGAGCTTTGAAGTTCGGACAGTGCGTTTCTGCCTTTCTGATTTGGAGTTCGGGGTATGTCCGAACATCTGTCCGAACATGGATGTTCGGACACACCCTCAAGTTTTCCCTCTGGTTTAAGTTCGACCTGTGTCCGAACTTCGACGTCCGGACACAAGGTCGGACCTTCCGCGTGTTTTCCCGTAAAACCTATCCGAACATCCGTCCGAACTTGGATGTTCGGACATGCTGAACTCCTCTATCTGATTTCAACTCGACTTGTGTCCGAACATTGATGTTCGGACACAAGTTCGGACATTTGGCTTTCTCTGGTTTCTGAGTCTCGACTTGTGTCCGAACTTCAATGTCCGGACACAAGTTCGGACACCCCTCTGTTTTCAACATAACTTCTTCGTTTGAACTCCGATTTGAGTGCCGTCTGCGGCATTGGTTTCCTTATGATCTGTGCTACTGATTTATGAGTGTTTTGGCATATTTATATGCAACTTTGCTTCTGTTTAAGCAACCTTTCTGTTTTGGGACTTTGCACTTTGTTTCTGAGCCGTGAATGGCTGGGTCGAGCTATTCCGTGGTATACCATGTAGACGTCGTTCTGAGTGTGGGTCATTCCCTTTCTGTTCTGTGGGGTTGACGAACCCTTTGGCTCTTTCGAGTCATTTCTGCGTTGCCGAGAGACCTGGTATGGTCTATGGGTCTTCGACCCTTCTGAGTGTGTGCATTGTGTTTTGTCCCCTTTCTGTTTAAGTGCTCTGACTGTTTCTGAAATGGGAACCCCTTGTGTTCCACTCTGCTTCTGTTTCTGAAAGCTTCTGACTATCTGAGAATTGTGCATAAGATGTTTATCTTCTCTTCTTCTGATTTCAATTGTTTTGAGCGACCTTGCTGATGACGGTCGCTGCTTACTGGGCATAGTTGTGTGCTCATTCCCCTACTTCTAACATTTTTGCAGATTGATCAGCGAGGATCATCTTGAGTTCTGGAGCTGTAGTGTTTAGCTCATTTGACTGTTTAAACTTTTGCTATGACGTTGTAGCCTTCGGGCCTTCCTCTGCTTTGAGTTCTGTTTCGGATATGTATTTTGGAATCCGTTTACTTCCGCTGTATTTGAATACTTGGTTTACAATGTTAAGTGAACTCTGTTTTGGGCCTTTATTGTTTTTTGATCGATTAGAGCCTTGCGTTATTGGTAGTAATACGGCGTGTAATACCCTTAACTCTTAGGCCGGTTTTAGGGGTGTTACATTTAGTGGTATCAGAGCCAGGTTTGGCTTTCTTTGGTGTCTGTGGGTGTGTTTGCTTGTGTGAGAGTCAGTTGTGACAGTGGTTGACAGTAGGAGATAATTCTGACAAGTTTTGGATTTGTATATCTCAGAATGGCTCCTCGTAGGACACCAGTGACCCCTCAGGGAGATGCTGCGGATGTAGTGCAGCAGTTTGTGACGCAGTTGATGCAGACGATGGCTGCAGCTGCTGGGGGAGCTGGTGGAGGAGCTGGTGGTGCTGGCCCAGCAGGAGCGAATGCTGTGGGAGGCCGAGTCCGAGCTCTCCAGGAGTTCATGAAGCTAAAGCCACCTTCTTTCGACGGCTGTGGCGACCCTCAGGAGGCGAGCCATTGGATTACTGAGGTCGAGGACCTGCTGAGAGTGATGGGGTCGGAGGACGACCAGAAGGTAGACTTCGCTACGTTCCTCTTCAAGGGGGAGGCGAAGGAGAGTGGTGGCGCATGGTGATGGGTAGGCATCCCCAGCCTTGGACCTGGGATCAGTTCTGCTTGGAGTTCAACAAGCAGTTCTATCCGGATGTGTACAAAGACCAGAAGATCAATGAGTACAACCGGCTGCGCCAAGGGAGAGATATGTCGGTAGAGGAGTATGTGAGGAAGTTTGTGACGCTGTCGAAGTATGCCCCAGAGCCGGATGAGCACAGGAAGGCTCGTAAGTTCGAGAGCGGTTTGAGGCCAGACATCAGGTCGGCGGTGACACCCCTTCGTCACCGGACCTTCAGAGATGTGGCGGATGTCGCCTTGCTGGTAGAGGCGGACATCAGGGGCAGACAGGCGGGCAAGGACCATAAAGGGAAGAGGCGTGCTGAGGAGCCTCAGAAGAAGGAGTCTGCTCCTCCTCAGAAGAAGCAGACCTATGGAGATCGCCGGGGAGCTTCTTCATCTTCGTCAGCTGGGACGAAGTGTGGGTCTTGTGGCCACTCCCATCCTGGTAGGGAGTGCTACAAGAAGACTGGTGCCTGCTTTAAGTGCGGGTCGATGGAGCACCGGATTGCTCAGTGCCCTCAGGCGTCCAGTAGAGGCTCAGGGGATAGAGGTACCGGCTCAGATTCAGGGGCGAGGTCCGATCAGAAGAAGCCTCAGACTCAGGCCCGGGTTTATGCTATGGGGGAGAGCGTGATCGTGCTGGTGATCGCGTCATCTCAGGTATTCTCCAGATCCATTCTCGAGATGTGTTTGTCTGTTTGATTCTGGAGCTACGCACTCCTTTATCTGTGTGATTTGTTGGGTGACCTTGGACTGACTGCTGTGTAGTGAGATAGACTGTGTGTGAGTAGTCCATTAGGGGGGTTGCCCCTTGCGTGCTGGATTCTGTGTGTAAGGCTTGTCCCATAGTAATTAGGGACAAGACTTTCTTTGCTGACCTCATCCCGATGCGGATGACCTGTTTTGATGTGTCGGGCATGGATTGGCTAGCAGAGCACCATGCCCATATAGATTGTGCAGCGAAGAGGGTGGTGTTCGACTTGCCAGACGGGTCTCGTTTCGCTTTCTCTGGGAATGCAGTTCCATGTGCGCCGGTGATTGTGTCAGCGATGCAGGCAGCCAGTTTGTTGAGGAAGGGTGCCAGGGCTTATATGTTATATGCCAGAGGTGCGTGAGGGATCTAGCTTGGAGAGCATCCCGATTGTCAGAGAGTTTCCTGAGGTCTTCCAGGACGACGGCCGGACTCCCACCAGTGCGAGAGTGGTGGAGTTCACCATCGATTTAGCGCCAGAGACTCAGCCCATCTCTAGGGCCCCTTACCGTATGAGTCCGGCGGAGTTGAAGGAGCTGAAGGTCCAGCTTCAGGAGCTGTTAGATAAGGGCTTCATACGCCCTAGTGTACTTGGGGAGCGCCAGTGCTGTTTGTGAAGAAGAAGGATGGGACCTTCCGTTTGTGCATCGACTACAGGGAGCTGAACAAGGTGACCATCAAGAATCGCATCCCCTCTCGCGCATCGACGATTTGTTTGACCAGTTGGCGGGGGCCACAGTGTTCTCGAAGATAGATCTTCGTTCAGGCTACCATCAGTTGAGGATTAAGGCCGAGGATGTGCCTAAGTCCGCTTTTAGGATCGTTATGGTCATTATGAGTTCCTAGTCATGCCGTTTGGTTTGACTAATGCCTCCATCAGTATTCATGGATATGATGAACCGGGTTTTCAAACCCTACCTGGATCAGTTTGTAGGGTCTTCATAGATGATATCTTGGTGTACTCAGGAGCGCAGAGGGAGCATGAGGAGCATCTGAGGATTGTTTTGCAGACGCTGAAGGATCGTGTGTATGCTAAGATTGAAGAAGTGTGATTCTGGCTTGATAGCGTAGTATTCCTGGGACATGTGGTCTCGAAGGACGGTATCTCAGTGGATCCTGAGAAGATTAGAGCTGTGATGGAGTGGGCGAGGCCCACGAATGTTGCTGAGATTCGCAGTTTCCTTGGGTTAGCTGGGTACTACAGGAAGTTCGTTGAGGGGTTCTCTAAGATTGTATCCCCGCTGACCCGTCTGTTGAGGAAGGAGTCAAGTATGAGTGGAGCGAGGCTTGCGAGCAGAGTTTCCAGGAGATTAAGAAGAGACTGACGACGGCACCGATTCTGACTTTGCCTTCTGGGACCGAGGGTTCGAGGTCTTCTGTGATGCGTCCCATAAGGGACTGGGATGTTTTGATGCAGCAGGGTAAGGTAGTGGCTTATGGCTCCGACAGCTTAAGCCCTATGAGAAGAACTACCCTACCCACGATCTGGAGTTGGCAGCTGTAGTGTTCGCGCTGAAGATTTGGAGACATTATTTATATGGAGCGTCGTGTAAGGTTTACACTGACCACAAGAGTCTCAAGTATTTGTTCACTCAGAAGGAGCTGAACTTGAGACAGAGGAGGTGGTTGGAGCTAGCTTCATGACTACGATTTAGAGATCCTCTACCACCCGGGTAGAGCGAATGTTGTTGCAGATGCCTTGAGCCGGAGAGGTGCTTCGGGTGTAGCTTGTGCTTGACAGGAGTCAGAGGTCCGCCTTAGAGCTGCAGCGTATGGGTGTTTGGGTAGTCAGACCAGCCAGTGCCAGTGTGATAGCAGCGCTTCAGGTGCAGTCTTCGTTGGTCGACAGGATTCGGGTTGGTCAGGTCAGACTCAGCTTTATGTCGGATTAGAGAGGGGCTGTCTTCAGAGCAGAGTTCAGATTTCAGTGTCTCCAGTGGTTGTCTGCGTTTCAGACCGTGTATGTGTGCCAGACGATGCAGTGCTGCAGAGAGATCCTTCAGGAGGCCCATGGAGCGCCTTATTCAGTTCACCCAGGAGGGGTGAAGATGTATCGAGACCTCAGAGAGTCATTCTGGTGGTCTGGGATGAAGCGTGATATTCAGAGTTTGTTTCGAAGTGCCAGACCTGTCAGCAGATTAAGGCTGAGCACCAGAGGCCAGCGGGTTTGCTTCAGCCCCTTCCCATTCCTGAGTGGAAGTGGGAGAGTGTGGGGATGGATTTCGTCATGGGTTTGCCCAGGACTCCTTCGGGTTGTGATGCTGTTTGGGTGATAGTTGATCGTCTGACGAAGTCTGCTCATTTTCTGCCGGTGAAGAAGACCTTCAGTTGGAGCGCCTAGCTCGTTTATATCTGGATGAGATAGTGAGGCTTCACGGTGTGCCTACTACTATTGTGTCTGATCGTGACCCTCGTTTTGTTTCGAGATTTTGGCGCAGTTTGCATAAGGCCTTGGGTACGAATTTAGCGTTCAGTTCAGCTTACCATCCTCAGTCGGATGGCCAGACGGAGAGGACTAATCAGATTTTGGAGGACATGCTTCGCGCATGTGTCCTGGACTTTGGTGGTAGCTGGGAGCAGCATGTGACTCTGATTGAGTTCGCCTACAACAACAGCTTTCAGGCGAGCATTGGTATGGCTCCGTTTGAAGCGTTGTACGGTAGGAGGTGCAGGTCCCCCATCTGTTGGGATGACCTGAAGGAGAGGGTCTTGGTTGGACCCGAGCTGGTGCAGGGAGCAGTAGAGAAGATCAGGACGATTCGGGAGCGTTTGCTTGTTGCTCAGAGCAGACAGAAGTGCTATGCAGACCAGAGGCGTAGACCGCTTGAGTTCGATGTTGGTGATCATGTCTATCTGCGAGTGTCGCCGGTCAGAGGCGTGGTTCGGTTTGGGAAGCGTGGGAAGCTTAGCCCGAGGTTCGTTGGACCGTTTGAGATCTTGGAGAGGATTGGCCCTGTGGCCTACCGGTTAGCATTGCCACCCGCTTTGTCTGCTGTTCATGGTGTTTTTCATGTCTCCATGTTGAGGAAGTATCTGCATGATCCGTCTCATGTGATCGACTACAGCCAGCTTCAGTTGAGAGAGGACTGCAGCTTCAGTTGAGGCGGTGCCTACCTATGGTTAAGGTCCAGTGGTCAGCTCAGTTAGAGAGTGAAGCTACGTGGGAGCTCGAAGATGAGCTGCGTGCCAAGTATCCCTCCTTGTTCGAGCAGTAAGGTGAGTTAATCTCGAGGACGAGATTCTTTTAAGGGGGAGGTGATGTTATAACCCGTATAATTTGTACCTTATATTATATCTGCTACAACGTTGTTCTAAAGTTGGATTAAAAATCCCTTGCCTTCAGTTGGGACGTCAGCGACATTTTTTAATTGCCAAGGACGAGGAGGTCATTTGATTCATTAATTAAGGTAATTAATTGTTTGGTTATAAGGAAAGGAATCCCTTAAATTCTTCTTTTCCTAATCATCGTTATTCACGTCAGATAGATCGTGAGAGCGTCTCTTCATCGTGCCTTCAGAGCGACAGTTTTGGCTCCTCCCTTCCTCTCTTCTCTCTCTTTTCATCTGCTGAGATTTGTAATTCTGCTGCTGCGTTTGGTTTGGAGTTCTTCGTTGCTGGTTTTCCTTCTCCTCGCTATTAGGTTTGCGCTGCAGAATTTCCGAATTTCATCGTTGGTTTCCTCTCTCTCTCAGTTCTGATTTTAGGCTTTCGATTGTGATTGAATCAGTGGCGTTGGTTCTGATTGGAGTTGCGAAGTTGCTCAGGCTGTAGACTGTTTGGACTGGGGTTTCAGACTTCCGAATCCGGGTTTGTGTTGCAGTCTTTCGAGGTTTTGAGTGTGGGGTTCCTTCTGTGTTTTCTGATTAAGGATTTGTCATTGTGGAAATCAGTGCTCGTTGATCGGTGTCTGGTTGGCGGTTTCGTTTCGTGTTGCTGTGAACTGCTCAAACCGTTGGATTGTGCTGATTATTGAGGTAGGTGGTTACTCGATTCAGTTTGGAAGTTCAGCCATGGGGATTACAACGGTTCTGTTTCGTGTGTGATTTCTGTTTGTGATGTCTGTTTGGTTGCGTTTTGGAATGGTTAAACCCCCATGGTTTCCTGTTTTAATGTCTGATTTGGTGTGTGTGCTTTATTGGCATTTTGAGGCTTTGATTTGTGTTGTTTTTCTGCTCTGTTCGTCTTCTGGATATTGCATTTTTCGCACTGTCCGAACTTCCGTCCGAGCTTTGAAGTTCGGACAGTGCGTTTCTGCCTTTCTGATTTGCGAGTTCGGGGTATGTCCGAACATCTGTCCGAACATGGATGTTCGGACACACCCTCAAGTTTTCCCTCTGGTTTAAGTTCGACCTGTGTCCGAACTTCGACGTCCGGACACAAGGTCGGACCTTCCGCGTGTTTTCCCGTAAAACCTGTCCGAACATCCGTCCGAACTTGGATGTTCGGACATGCTGAACTCCTCTATCTGATTTCAACTCGACTTGTGTCCGAACATTGATGTTCGGACACAAGTTCGGACATTTGGCTTTCTCTGGTTTCTGAGTCTCGACTTGTGTCCGAACTTCAATGTCCGGACACAAGTTCGGACACCCCTCTGTTTTCAACATAACTTCTTCGTTTGAACTCCGATTTGAGTGCCGTCTGCGGCATTGGTTTCCTTATGATCTGTGCTACTGATTTATGAGTGTTTTGGCATATTTATGCAACTTTGCTTCTGTTTAAGCAACCTTTCTATTTTGGGACTTTGCACTTTGTTTCTGAGCCGTGAATGGCTGGGTCGAGCTATTCCGTGGTATACCATGTAGACGTCGTTCTGAGTGTGGGTCATTCCCTTTCTGTTCTGTGGGGTTGACGAACCCTTTGGCTCTTTCGAGTCATTTCTGCGTTGCCGAGAGACCTGGTATGGTCTATGGGTCTTCGACCCTTCTGAGTGTGTGCATTGTGTTTTGTCCCCTTTCTGTTTAAGTGCTCTGACTGTTTCTGAAATGGGAACCCCTTGTGTTCCACTCTGCTTCTGTTTCTGAAAGCTTCTGACTATCTGAGAATTGTGCATAAGATGTTTATCTTCTCTTCTTCTGATTTCAATTGTTTTGAGCGACCTTGCTGATGACGGTCGCTGCTTACTGGGCATAGTTGTGTGCTCATTCCCCTACTTCTAACATTTTTGCAGATTGATCAGCGAGGATCATCTTGAGTTCTGGAGCTGTAGTGTTTAGCTCATTTGACTGTTTAAACTTTTGCTATGACGTTGTAGCCTTCGGGCCTTCCTCTGCTTTGAGTTCTGTTTCGGATATGTATTTTGGAATCCGTTTACTTCCGCTGTATTTGAATACTTGGTTTACAATGTTAAGTGAACTCTGTTTTGGGCCTTTATTGTTTTTGATCGATTAGAGCCTTGCGTTATTGGTAGTAATACGCGGCGTGTAATACCCTTAACTCTTAGGCCGGTTTTAGGGGTGTTACAGTACTTGTTTAGTTCCCGGTCAACGTCTGGTCAAACAATGTCCTAGAAATAGGATTAATCTGAGAGTGTTAATTTATGCAACTCTCGTATAATAATTTTATTGTTTCATGAAACGATTTCATATTCGTTATTTCATGTGAGGTTTATTCCTTTATATTTAGGTAGTTCTTTTAACCTCTTTCCCTTATAATTAATTAAGGTACTTATATATTTCCAAAACATGTAGTCCTAACTTATAAGACTTATATTGTGGGGTAATTTCTTTTAATTACCTTATGATTGGATGTATAACTTATTTGTCACTCCTTGTGGTATTTCTAAATCTTTTAATGTATAAATATATATACATATTTATTCATACACTATATTTGTTATTTAGTTTTAATTGTCTAAGTGACATAACAACTTTATAATTTCTTAACTATATTTATATGTCACACTTGGACATTATATTCTTATAATTCTTTGTTATTCTCCTCTTAACCATAAATAATATTTATTGGTTACATTTAAATTCCTTATAACTATATAACCATAGTTTTAATCCCTTAACCTCTTATCCTCATTCCCTTTTGATTTACTTGAAAATCTAAAATATATATATATTTCACACACATGTATTATTTATGTTATTTACATATAATTGTCTGAATGACATAACCTCTTAATAAATCTCAATTTATATCTACATGTCATACATGGACATATTATTAACATATCTTTTATTAATTACAAACTAAACCAAAATAATATTATTTCTTTTACAAGTAAATTACTTGTACTTGTATATCATATAGTTTTAATTTCATAAATCCTTAAATCATAATTTCCTTTTCTAAATATCTTAAATATCCATATAGGACCTACAAATATTTTTAATCTCATAATTACAACATACTTTTCGATGAATATATTATAACCTCGTTTATTTCTTAACTTTACATTAAACTCCAAAATACATTATAATGCATAGTTTTATTTCCTTAAATAATTAATTCACCAAACCACCACCATAAATTTAGTAATTATTATTTGAACACTTTAATTTTTATAAATCACCAACTAGCCTCATTAATTTTCGGCTTTGTCTTAGAATTTCTTATAATTACACTTTAACCCCAAAAACTTTACATAATTTATATATTCTCTTATAAACTATAGTTTTAATATTTAATTTCCTTAATAACCAAGTGGACACTTATATTTCTACAAATTGTGAATTCGCCCCATATAAAATCTTATTTTATATTTAAACTCTTATAAATTTTATATTCACCCCATAACTTTTATAAACTTAATATCTCATGTCATAAATCATTTTAACTTAAAGTTTTCGGTCAATATTTTGACCATAGTCTAATTTCACACTTAATACATTAATATACCCATAAACTTATGTGTTTTCTCGGTTTTACACCACACCTTTTAGAATTTACATTTTAACCACATAACTTATTAAGCTAGTCATGTAAATACTTGTAGCTATTCTAATATTCCCAAAATTTATAATCTAAGTTAATATGCTTATATATTTCGAAAATCATCAAATGAAATATCTTGCTCTCGGTTTTAATATTCCTTTACCATATAGTTTTAAAACTTGGTTTAAACCTTATAATAAATACATATAAATGTATATAAGCCATATAACACTTCCAAAATTTATGCTAATGACTTAGACTGATTATAAACTCAAAATAGAGCAATTAATACTTAAATATTTCGGTTTGAATATATGTGTATCCTAATTAATTTTTGTGACACATATTTATACCTTAAGGTAATAATCTTACCTTATATGTTATAAATTATTTTATTGACATTATAATCCATATATTTTCGGCCTTAATTTATCTAAAGGTTACACTAAATTTTTATATCAAAGTTTGAAGCTTAAATCAAACTTAAACTTAATAAACCTTAATTATATATACTTACTTCTAAATTCAAGACAATTCTTGTACTTGATTTCTCCTTGAATATC
Organism: Limonium bicolor; assembly: GCA_023374045.1. Classification (NCBI taxonomy): domain Eukaryota; kingdom Viridiplantae; phylum Streptophyta; class Magnoliopsida; order Caryophyllales; family Plumbaginaceae; genus Limonium; species Limonium bicolor. The sequence continues at coordinate 181,951,405 of CM041782.1, forward strand.
CAAGCTCTCCAAATGCTATTTGATGAAGGTATTTTCGGCCTCCTTATGCACATGTTGGAGATCTATTTGTTAGACTTCTAACAAGAATTTATAAATAATATTTGTAGTAATTTTACAAGAGTTTACCTTAGGAATTTTTCAAGGAATTTTTGGTAGACCTTGAGATGATTGTAGATCTAGATTTCCTTCATGAAATGATGAAGAGAATATAGGTTTAGAAGCTCTAGAATTCGTCACTAATTATAGACACCATATGGAGGAAGATAAGGATCACCTCATCTTACCGAAATTTCCAGATTGTGCACTCTCTGCGGTTTTTGTCACCCAGAGCTGAAATGACCACGAAAATTAATGATCCTTATATGCCTGGAAAGCTAATTCAAAGAGGAAAAACTTTGGTGTTGAGAAGTTTTTGAGATAACTTACTGAAAATTCATAATATCTCCCGAACTGAGACCTATTGAACAGATTTCTGCTTTGAACCACTTCGACTTCTTTTGTTCACCCAGAACTGAATACACCATGAAAATTAATGTTCTTTATATGTATGGAAAGCTAATTCGAAGAGGAACAAGTTTGATGTTGGGAATATTTCGAGATAACTTACTGAAAATTACAGAATCTCTCCCGAAGTCAGACCTCTTGAACAGATCTGCTACTGGACTCTTGCTTTGTAGAATTAGCTAGGAATTTTGACATAGAATGGAGTTAGAACTCAAACCTCCATTGTTGGAGCTTGAAGCTAGAAAGAAGATGAAGATGAGAAGAGAGAGCTTACCATTTCGTTGGTGAATGGCAAAGGAGGGGAATGAAGCTCACGTAAGGAAATAGGTGAATGTAATGATAAAATTTTCTTTTGATAAAACAATGTCTATTTTGACTAACCTTTTCCTTTGTTTATTCTTTGTTTGTTTGGCTCAATAAATGCCTTATTTGCTTGCACATTTTCGGCCACTTAACAATGAGTAATGGGGTCTTTGTTTTGATAATTTGAAAGAAGAATACAAAGACTGGGGTAGGTAAGGTTTTTGTTTAATGTATTATTTTTGATTTTTAAAGGACACAAAGGTCTCCCATTCCCTCTTGTATTCATACGGTAATATAGCTGTAGGGAGTAGATTTTTTTTTTGACAATCTTGCTGTCCCATTATAACATAATATTTCCCTAGAGTTAGATCAACTTTTGAGCTGTTAATTTATGACTTTTCTAAAGCTAATATATTGCTGTTCTTGTGCAGGTTTTACGGTAATAAAGGCTAAGTTCTCTTGTCAATATATAACATGTTATGTGGGGGGTGAGTCATAAAGTCTCATGACTTATTATAACATTTATATCATGTTGTCTACTTGTGTATACCACCGGCTGAACTAACATATAAGCTACCGTTTTTTTTTAATCGCTTGCATCCTACAGGTATGCTACGGTTTGCATCATTGTGCATGCATGTGTATGTATTGATGAGCATGTATTATCCCCTAGTATAGTAATACGGTGCTTTTATATTTTTTTGTTGGATTACATCTGTATACAAACGTGCCTTATTGTTTGCTTAAATTCCGGTTGTTCTGTCTAGCTTTTTATTTAGAGAATCCTTATCACGGGTAACATGTTGCGTTGCCAATTTGATCTAGTCAATCGCTCTAGAGATCTACTACAGCTCATTCTCCCGTCTGCTTAAAAAAAAATCCGATGAAGCTTTTACTTTTCCCTACTGGCGAGGATTCTGTACTTTTGGACGAGTTGCTGTCTGTAAAATGGACTAGTTTCGAAGTAGCACTTATCTGGAAATAACGCAGCTGTTGTTCTTCTCCTACTATATTACCGTTTTATTTGCCTACAAGTAAAAGACTATCGCTGCAGGGGGGTTGTTTTACAATTCGAATATGCATATTACCGTGGGCTATAGCACATGTTGAAGGTTTTTAATTGTATTATCGGTAGTTTGGGAGATTCAATCCTGCTATGTACTGGTATACTTAAGTATAATATGAGTACCTTAGGTAGTTAATCATTTTACTAAGTAAAAATTGTATACTTTGTGTTATATGTAATGTTATAACATTTCCTATATATTATGATTATATCAAGTATTAAGATTATGTAACATAAGTTGTTACATTATTTAAATGTGTATATCAATTTATTGTAGCATTTATAGATGCTTAGGCATTCGTAAAGTATTTACGTTGCTCGTTTGTATACACGTTGGTATTGTTCTTTTCTTGTTGACGCTCTTTCTATCGAGCTAGTTATGCAAGAAGTTTAATCCTTGTTAATAATCGTACATGAACGTTCGTACAAGTACGTTAATACTTTAGTAACATTACGCCCGTTAGCGTTTACGGTAAAATGACTGTTTTTCGTGATGTTCGCATGCGTGAGTTTGCATGCGCACGTGCAATAATATTAACTCACGTAACGTTTGCATGTATAAATTAGCATGCGTAACTAAAATGATCTGTTTCTAGATCAATTCTCCATTATTTAATAATAAACAAGTATTAATTAGATTCGGGGTATTTCAATCTACCCCCCTTAAAAAGGACTTCGCCCCGAAGTCTCATATCTAAGTTCAGTGGTTGTGGGGAATCAAGTTCCACTAAGTATCCACAACTCAATCTAGTTTTTAGGGATCAAGTCCCAAGTCTCTATATTCCTAAGTTCACAGTGTACATCAAACACAACAGGAATACTTTGGAACAATACAGTGTAATGTAATAACACAGTCACTTTTCATATCTAATAGTGCAGTGTAGTGCACATAAACTTTTATTGTAGTGTAACAAGGTACACACCAACAAGTAGAAGTACAAAGTACATTCAAATACAGTGTTACACAAGAACACATACAAGACAAAGTGTCACTGTCACTGAAATGCACCAAAGTGCAATAAAATGCATACTGAACAGTGTTACACAAGAACACATACAAGACAAAGTGTCACTGTCACTGAAATGCACCAAAGTGCAACAAAATACATACTGAACAGTGTTACACAAGAACACATACAAATCACAGTGCAACCGTACAATGAAAGTGTACTTTCATGCTAAATATGCTAAAACGCAGTAGGCTCTCCCCCCTTAAAAAGAGGGGTACGCCCCCGTACCCTAGACTAGACTCACTTGTCTGTAAATAGTGGGCAATCTTCACTCTTATTTGAAAACTTATGATTAATTAAAAGAAAGCCTCCCGGCTGTAAGATTAGGTGGGTATAGCACATATTTTGGTTAAGATACGTGAAACACGTTGTGCATTTCCCATGAGCTCAGTAGATAATTTTAACTGATGGGACCACCCGCTTCCGTTGCGCGACTCTGATTGAGTAATTCAATCATTTTGGAAATAGTCTTAAATGCGCTTCATAGGTGGTATATTTCAGTTTCTTTATATTTACGTGTAAGGTTGATGAGTTGTGTTCATCATTATTTTCGTTTGATTGTTATTATTGATCTTGTTTGGACTTTTGTCCTTTTTCGGGGTATTGCCCCTAAGAATTTATGCATTCTCTGATATGTTTTATTTTGCATTATTATGCTTTTATTTTTGAATCCCGTATGTATGGGTAAAGGTGATTTACCATCTTGATTGTTGCCAACTTATTCCATGTCTTGTTTAGACTGTCGGATCGATGTGCCGCGTTATGCCATTGCTCCCGATTATTTTGTCTCTAAGTAGCTGTTAGTTGCAGCATAGCTTGGTATTCTTCATTGTATGTCTTGTTACTGTACGTCGGCTTCCAATAATATTGCAAGGTTGCCCATCCTGTGATGCTCAAGCACATGTCATGTATCTTCCATTATCCTTTCATCGTTGAGTTCTTCACGAGTTTCACTTAATTGTTTGTGCCTGTATGCTCATTTGTGATAGCTGCTCATGACGGTGATTCCACTAAGATTCTTCTCGTCAACATTACTGAGGCGTTTTGCTCTTTATCAGCTTTGATTCCTTTCATGTGTTCCTCCCGCTAGTTGCCTTCGTATATGTGGTATCTTCTTGGTGTATATTACTACTTACCTGTTTGGTTTTCTGATGTATTCTGCTTTGATAATGGTAACGTCCTGATAGTGGGGTCCATCATCTTGTCGGTGTTGCTGATGCATTCGGTGGTTCGGTTGTTGTATCGTACTGGGGCATATTAAAGTTCCTCTCCTTGGTCTTCAGGTCATCATCATGTGTTTCTGGTATTTTAGTTTACTGTCACCATATTCGGTTTCCATTCTCAATATAGAGTATGAGCTACGGTCGAGCCGTGCATGTTATTTATATTATAGAAGATTTCCTGTTATTATTGATTTACCAATTGTCGGTAGTACATTCCCGATCTTTTATTGTCTGTTCATTAAGTATACCACAGCCGGGTTCCCGTTAAGGTTTCTAACAAGGTACAACTTTCTCGCAATTTCACATGTTCTCGTGGCTTATAAATCACTCATGTGAGTATTAGTATAATGTTTCTACTCTTTATATTCTACCTTACTTACAGGTAGGTTCCCGTTTAATATACCGGTTTGAATTCGTAAAGAAAGACTGGAAGTCGATCTTTCCCTTCAGATGGTAATAAGGCCATAACTTAGAAGGTAGCTTGTAAATACTGTCATTATAGATAAAATGTCTCTTGATCTCATAGTTAATTTATTATCATGACTCATGGTATAATAACATTTAGTGTTCGCTTTACAGACAATTTTCTTCCCACATGCGGGGTTGTTTTAGCTATTTAATTCTTTCAGGGTAGCTTGGTTAATTTAACCTTTAACTGACATCCTCAACATCTAGTATACTTTATTAGACACATTTTAGGTTAGACTTAAAAACAAATATTTACTTACCATAGAGATATTGGTGACCACTTGTAGGGAGTCTCAGGAATCATCCAACCCTGCCGGGGTCAGCGTCAGTGTCGAACTATCCCTCCACTCCATTTTGTGTTTGGCTTTCCCTTGGTCTGACCAGGACCAAGTTCGACCTCCCACGTCAAATATCAAACAACCACATGATTGCAAATTTCCAAATTTTATCTTATCAAGACTTGTGACGTGGTGATTACATCATTCTTTCTTAACTTATACAACTAATCTAATAACTGTTGTAACCTAGACTTGAAACTAGGGTACTCCTTAATTCCTGGAACTAAGTTCCTTTGATCAATCCTTTAGCGTGGAATCTAGTCTTTCTTCTTGGCCTAAAAAGATAAATTCTTATTAAACACCTAGACACTTACTGCCTAATATTATTTCATCAGTCATTTGACTCTTAACACATCATGCAAGCAATAAATTCATTTATGGACTTGGATACCTTGAAATATACTCTTCTCTTAAAAAGGCTTTATCTAGTATTTAACTTATCAGGGTTTGATCATTGTCTACACCCTAGTTATCATTACTTGGAACAAAAGGCAGTTATAGTTATTACTAAATTTGGAATACGACTCTAAGAGAAGTTTCCTATAACTTATCCTGTACTTAGGATTCCCAGTTTGAATCTTATAGTTTGGTGACAAGACAATCAAAAACTTATGATTTTTTTTTATCTCTCAGAAATTTGGTTAATCCACAACTCAATGGCTCCCAAAAATAGGTCGCTTAGGTGTATAAAATAGAGGATTTATAATCATAGAGATTGGTACATATCGTTAGGAAAGTTTCACGTGTAAAACGTTTGTTACAAGTCAGGGGTATGTTCTCCCCCCCTTAAAGGTTTTTAACTCCACTCACCTTTAGTGTATATATGAATTCAAACTCTCAGTATAGCTTACTCTGCCTCCATAGAGAGTTATTGGTTATTATAATCGTATAAGATTTTATACTACATTGGGAGATAACTTCATTTATTCTCAAGTGTTCTTTACTTACATTCTCAAATTGGCTGTCATGGAAGACATATGCTCGTATAAATCCAAAGGATAGGTAGGACATGTGCCTCAAAATAGGGTAGGTATATTTTATGATACTCATCCCTCTGAAATATATCAATACTCCTCAAAAGTTTTAGGTTTATAACCTCCCAATTATATGTTATTATATATAGCACTTAGTATTGCTATTTTTGGTAGTTCTCTTGACTTCAGAATATACGGACTCAAAAGTTTATTCTTTTCTCACTGTTTATTAGGAGTCCAGCATTGTCACTGTAATGATACTACCTGAGACCCTTGGTAGTTGAGCAGGTATACATCCCGTGTTTATTTACGTTGGATGTTTAGTTATTTATGTGAGATCCTGTTATGATCTTTTGGTATTATCATGGTTATACATATATTTTTGTAGGACTATACTGATAGTTATTTTTTTCAAGCTTTCGCACGGTCTTCTCGCGAAGTTAATAAGGTATCGTAAGATTTTCCGTCCCGCACTGGGCGGCAAGCTCAGTGCCTGGGTATCCCGTAAAATTCAGTGTCTGCTCTTTTCAAGTATGTCTTCATTCTCTTTTTTTGGTTTATTGGAGCAGCACTTGTTGTAGCAAGTGCGCCAGGCAGGTTGGATCATCATGCAGTGTATGCCCATTGAGATATATTTTTACTCCATCCTCACTGTGTTCTTGGCGGTATTGTCAGCCCTTCTGGTTAACATCAGTATGGCGTCGCTGTTATTCGTCGTCAGCTCCTGTATAAATGACAGTTGGCGTCGTACGGTCTTCAGTAACCCCTTCCGCCAGTTCAGGTAGTCTTAAGTATTTGTTTTAAATTAATGTATTCCTTCTCATGACATCTGCTCGTTATTTAGGCAGGTCATGGTTTGTAGTTACTGTAAGTTTGAACAGTTATTAACGCCCTTCGGCGGACCAAGTAAAAACTAACTTACTAATCCTCACTGTACTATCTCACACCCTGTATCCCAAGGCTAATTTTGGTTGTACTCAGTTCTCAGAGCGCAACTACGCTCTGATACCACTTTTTGTAACACCCCAACCCGAAATCCAATAACCTGAACGATGGTAGCTCCCAAAAATAACTAGAAATACAGCGGAAATATATACATAACAACGGGTGGTGCTACAACGCCGCTAGTCACCCATGTGACTAACAAGGCTACTCCAACTTAATTTACAAATGATGCGGTCTGAGTACTGAATACAAACCTCTTAAAACAACAGAAGAAATAAAAAAGTACAATACTGTAAGGTGACACCGGTGGTAATAACCCATGTCTTAATTCTACCCCACCTACACTCGGTCGGGCAATCTCTTCATTCTTCAGGTACCTGGAATTATTTAGCCATGAAACGGCTCAGCAAAATAATTTGCCGGTATGAAATCGTGCAGCCCACAAGCTACTGGGCCACACCAACTAATTGTCGAATACATGCAGTTCATTTATAAAGCTGTAAATAAGCATAGCATGATAAAACAAGTAACCATACAAGGACAATAATGTCACATAGAACAAGACTGCAGAAGGTCAAGTTAGCTGAACTGAAATCTCTTAGTGAGTCGGGTCCACACAATGGGACTGACAGGTATAACTGAATATCTAAATAGTGGAGGTATAGTGACCTCGTTAAGATTGAAAGGTTGGGTATAAAAACCCCAGGAGATAACGTAGTTAAACCCTGAACTGAGAGGCGTGGGAAATAGAATCCCACTAGAGGAATGAAGTCTTCCTCAAACTGAACTGATGGCATTTGAATCCCGGGAGGAATAGAGTCTTCCTCCCAACTGAATTCCGTCGCGACGTAGATAGGAGACGACCTGAGACAGGTACAACTCCTGTAGCATGCATGGCCAGATCCAACTGGGCTCCTCATTCTCGTAGTATAGAATTGTTAAGTGTCATATAAAGACGTTAAACAAGAACACAATGTGTATTGTCAATTATCACGTTTAGGATAATGACGTTGTTATAAACTGAAGTTAGTGAGAGACTTGAGTACAAGTCCTCGGTATACTGAAACACAGGTATTTAATCCACTGGTATAGTAGTGTTGGTATGCGTGGGACATACACGTTGTAGTCAGCAACATTCACGCACATAAAAAATACCACAGTGCAAGAGTAAAACAACAGTTTACATTAATTATCTTGGTTGTTATTTCAAACAACAGATAGCACACAAGCCGGTGTAATCCGGTAGAAAGAAGACTGCAATAATTCCATACCGTTCACCGTAGACTGTACTTGTTTAGTTCCCGGTCAACGTCTGGTCAAACAATGTCCTAGAAATAGGATTAATCTGAGAGTGTTAATTTATGTAACTCTCGTATAATAATTTTATTGTTTCATGAAACGATTTCATATTCGTTATTTCATGTGAGGTTTATTCCTTTATATTTAGGTAGTTCTTTTAACCTCTTTCCCTTATAATTAATTAAGGTACTTATATATTTCCAAAACATGTAGTCCTAACTTATAAGACTTATATTGTGGTAATTTCTTTTAATTACCTTATGATTGGATGTATAACTTATTTGTCACTCCTTGTGGTATTTCTAAATCTTTTAATGTATAAATATATACATATTTATTCATGCACTATATTTGTTATTTATTTTAATTGTCTAAGTGACATAACAACTTTATAATTTCTTAACTATATTTATATGTCACACTTGGACATTATATTCTTATAATTCTTTGTTATTCTCCTCTTAACCATAAATAATATTTATTGGTTACATTAAATTCCTTATAACTATATAACCATAGTTTTAATCCCTTAACCTCTTATCTCATTCCCTTTTGATTTACTTGAAAATCTAAAATATATATATTTCACACACATGTATTATTTATGTTATTTATATATTGTCTAATGACATAACCTCTTAATAAATCTCAATTTATATTACATGTCATACATGGACATATTATTATATCTTTTATTAATTACAAACTAAACCAAAATAATATTATTTCTTTTACAAGTAAATTACTTGTACTTGTATATCATATAGTTTTAATTTCATAAATCCTTAAATCATAATTTCTTTTCTAAATCTTAAATATCCATATAGGACCTACAAATATTTTTAATCTCATAATTACAACATACTTTTCGATTAATATATTATAACCTCATTTATTTCTTAACTTTACATTAAACTCCAAAATACATTATAATGCATAGTTTTATTTCCTTAAATAATTAATTCACTAAACCACCACCATAAATTTAGTAATTATTATTTGAACACTTTAATTTTATAAATCACCAACTAGCCTCATTAATTTTCGGCTTTGTCTTAGAATTTCTTATAATTACACTTTAACCCCAAAAACTTTACATAATTTATATATTCTCTTATAAACTATAGTTTTAATATTTAATTTCCTTAATAACCAAGTGGACACTTATATTTCTACAAATTGTGAATTCGCCCCATATAAAATCTTATTTTATATTTAAACTCTTATAAATTTTATATTCACCCCATAACTTTTATAACTTAATATCTCATGTCATAAATCATTTTAACTTAAAGTTTTCGGTCAATATTTTGACCATAGTCTAATTTCACACTTAATACATTAATATACCCATAAACTTATGTGTTTTCTCGGTTTTACACCACACCTTTTAAATTTACATTTTAACCACATAACTTATTAAGCTAGTCTGTAAATACTTGTAGCTATTCTAATATTCCCAAAATTTATAATCTAAGTTAATATGCTTATATATTTCGAAAATCATCAAATGAAATATCTTGCTCTCGGTTTTAATATTCCTTTACCATATAGTTTTAAAACTTGATTTAAACCTTATAATAAATACATATAAATGTATATAAGCCATATAACACTTCCAAAATTATGCTAATGACTTAGACTGATTATAAACTCAAAATAGAGCAATTAATACTTAAATATTTCGGTTTGAATATATGTGTATCCTAATTAATTTTTGTGACACATATTTATACCTTAAGGTAATAATCTTACCTTATATGTTATAAATTATTTTATTGACATTATAATCCATATATTTTCGGCCTTAATTTATCTAAAGGTTACACTAAATTTTTATATCAAAGTTTGAAGCTTAAATCAAACTTAAACTTAATAAACCTTAATTATATATACTTACTTCTAAATTCAAGACAATTCTTGTACTTGATTTCTCCTTGAATATCCAAGCTCTCCAAATGCTATTTGATGAAGGTATTTTCGGCCTCCTTATGCACATGTTGGAGATCTATTTGTTAGACTTCTAACAAGAATTTATAAATAATATTTGTAGTAATTTTACAAGAGTTTACCTTAGGAATTTTTCAAGGAATTTTTGGTAGACCTTGAGATGATTGTAGATCTAGATTTCCTTCATGAAATGATGAAGAGAATATAGGTTTAGAAGCTCTAGAATTCGTCACTAATTATAGACACCATATGGAGGAAGATAAGGATCACCTCATCTTACCGAAATTTCCAGATTGTGCACTCTCTGCGGTTTTTGTCACCCAGAGCTGAAATGACCACGAAAATTAATGATCCTTATATGCCTGGAAAGCTAATTCAAAGAGGAAAAACTTTGGTGTTGAGAAGTTTTTGAGATAACTTACTGAAAATTCATAATATCTCCCGAACTGAGACCTATTGAACAGATTTCTGCTTTGAACCACTTCGACTTCTTTTGTTCACCCAGAACTGAATACACCATGAAAATTAATGTTCTTTATATGTATGGAAAGCTAATTCGAAGAGGAACAAGTTTGATGTTGGGAATATTTCGAGATAACTTACTGAAAATTACAGAATCTCTCCCGAAGTCAGACCTCTTGAACAGATCTGCTACTGGACTCTTGCTTTGTAGAATTAGCTAGGAATTTTGACATAGAATGGAGTTAGAACTCAAACCTCCATTGTTGGAGCTTGAAGCTAGAAAGAAGATGAAGATGAGAAGAGAGAGCTTACCATTTCGTTGGTGAATGGCAAAGGAGGGGAATGAAGCTCACGTAAGGAAATAGGTGAATGTAATGATAAAATTTTCTTTTGATAAAACAATGTCTATTTTGACTAACCTTTTCCTTTGTTTATTCTTTGTTTGTTTGGCTCAATAAATGCCTTATTTGCTTGCACATTTTCGGCCACTTAACAATGAGTAATGGGGTCTTTGTTTTGATAATTTGAAAGAAGAATACAAAGACTGGGGTAGGTAAGGTTTTTGTTTAATGTATTATTTTTGATTTTTAAAGGACACAAAGGTCTCCCATTCCCTCTTGTATTCATACGGTAATATAGCTGTAGGGAGTAGATTTTTTTTTTGACAATCTTGCTGTCCCATTATAACATAATATTTCCCTAGAGTTAGATCAACTTTTGAGCTGTTAATTTATGACTTTTCTAAAGCTAATATATTGCTGTTCTTGTGCAGGTTTTACGGTAATAAAGGCTAAGTTCTCTTGTCAATATATAACATGTTATGTGGGGGGTGAGTCATAAAGTCTCATGACTTATTATAACATTTATATCATGTTGTCTACTTGTGTATACCACCGGCTGAACTAACATATAAGCTACCGTTTTTTTTTAATCGCTTGCATCCTACAGGTATGCTACGGTTTGCATCATTGTGCATGCATGTGTATGTATTGATGAGCATGTATTATCCCCTAGTATAGTAATACGGTGCTTTTATATTTTTTTGTTGGATTACATCTGTATACAAACGTGCCTTATTGTTTGCTTAAATTCCGGTTGTTCTGTCTAGCTTTTTATTTAGAGAATCCTTATCACGGGTAACATGTTGCGTTGCCAATTTGATCTAGTCAATCGCTCTAGAGATCTACTACAGCTCATTCTCCCGTCTGCTTAAAAAAAAATCCGATGAAGCTTTTACTTTTCCCTACTGGCGAGGATTCTGTACTTTTGGACGAGTTGCTGTCTGTAAAATGGACTAGTTTCGAAGTAGCACTTATCTGGAAATAACGCAGCTGTTGTTCTTCTCCTACTATATTACCGTTTTATTTGCCTACAAGTAAAAGACTATCGCTGCAGGGGGGTTGTTTTACAATTCGAATATGCATATTACCGTGGGCTATAGCACATGTTGAAGGTTTTTAATTGTATTATCGGTAGTTTGGGAGATTCAATCCTGCTATGTACTGGTATACTTAAGTATAATATGAGTACCTTAGGTAGTTAATCATTTTACTAAGTAAAATTGTGTAAAACAGGTACCAAACATGGTATACCCAAAACGGCAATAGGGCCTGTTCGGAAAAATTGTATACTTTGTGTTATATGTAATGTTATAACATTTCCTATATATTTATGATATATATCAAGTATTAAGATTATGTAACATAAGTTGTTACATTATTTAAATGTGTATATCAATTTATTGTAGCATTTATAGATGCTTAGGCATTCGTAAAGTATTTACGTTGCTCGTTTGTATACACGTTGGTATTGTTCTTTTCTTGTTGACGCTCTTTCTATCGAGCTAGTTATGCAAGAAGTTTAATCCTTGTTAATAATCGTACATGAACGTTCGTACAAGTACGTTAATACTTTAGTAACATTACGCCCGTTAGCGTTTACGGTAAAATGACTGTTTTTCGTGATGTTCGCATGCGTGAGTTTGCATGCGCACGTGCAATAATATTAACTCACGTAACGTTTGCATGTATAAATTAGCATGCGTAACTAAAATGATCTGTTTCTAGATCAATTCTCCATTATTTAATAATAAACAAGTATTAATTAGATTCGGGGTATTTCAATCTACCCCCCTTAAAAAGGACTTCGCCCCGAAGTCTCATATCTAAGTTCAGTGGTTGTGGGGAATCAAGTTCCACTAAGTATCCACAACTCAATCTAGTTTTTAGGGATCAAGTCCCAAGTCTCTATATTCCTAAGTTCACAGTGTACATCAAACACAACAGGAATACTTTGGAACAATACAGTGTAATGTAATAACACAGTCACTTTTCATATCTAATAGTGCAGTGTAGTGCACATAAACTTTTATTGTAGTGTAACAAGGTACACACCAACAAGTAGAAGTACAAAGTACATTCAAATACAGTGTTACACAAGAACACATACAAGACAAAGTGTCACTGTCACTGAAATGCACCAAAGTGCAATAAAATGCATACTGAACAGTGTTACACAAGAACACATACAAGACAAAGTGTCACTGTCACTGAAATGCACCAAAGTGCAACAAAATGCATACTGAACAGTGTTACACAAGAACACATACAAATCACAGTGCAACCGTACAATGAAAGTGTACTTTCATGCTAAATATGCTAAAACGCAGTAGGCTCTCCCCCCCTTAAAAAGAGGGGTACGCCCCCGTACCCTAGACTAGACTCACTTGTCTGTAAATAGTGGGCAATCTTCACTCTTATTTGAAAACTTATGATTAATTAAAAGAAAGTCTCCCGGCTGTAAGATTAGGTGGGTATAGCACATATTTTGGTTAAGATACGTGAAACACGTTGTGCATTTCCCTTGAGCTCAGTAGATAATTTTAACTGATGGGACCACCCGCTTCCGTTGCGCGACTCTGATTGAGTAATTCAATCATTTTGGAAATAGTCTTAAATGCGCTTCATAGGTGGTATATTTCAGTTTCTTTATATTTACGTGTAAGGTTGATGAGTTGTGTTCATCATTATTTTCGTTTGATTGTTATTATTGATCTTGTTTGGACTTTTGTCCTTTTTCGGGGTATTGCCCCTAAGAATTTATGCATTCTCTGATATGTTTTATTTTGCATTATTATGCTTTTATTTTTGAATCCCGTATGTATGGGTAAAGGTGATTTACCATCTTGATTGTTGCCAACTTATTCCATGTCTTGTTTAGACTGTCGGATCGATGTGCCGCGTTATGCCATTGCTCCCGATTATTTTGTCTCTAAGTAGCTGTTAGTTGCAGCATAGCTTGGTATTCTTCATTGTATGTCTTGTTACTGTACGTCGGCTTCCAATAATATTGCAAGGTTGCCCATCCTGTGATGCTCAAGCACATGTCATGTATCTTCCATTATCCTTTCATCGTTGAGTTCTTCACGAGTTTCACTTAATTGTTTGTGCCTGTATGCTCATTTGTGATAGCTGCTCATGACGGTGATTCCACTAAGATTCTTCTCGTCAACATTACTGAGGCGTTTTGCTCTTTATCAGCTTTGATTCCTTTCATGTGTTCCTCCCGCTAGTTGCCTTCGTATATGTGGTATCTTCTTGGTGTATATTACTACTTACCTGTTTGGTTTTCTGATGTATTCTGCTTTGATAATGGTAACGTCCTGATAGTGGGGTCCATCATCTTGTCGGTGTTGCTGATGCATTCGGTGGTTCGGTTGTTGTATCGTACTGGGGCATATTAAAGTTCCTCTCCTTGGTCTTCAGGTCATCATCATGTGTTTCTGGTATTTTAGTTTACTGTCACCATATTCGGTTTCCATTCTCAATATAGAGTATGAGCTACGGTCGAGCCGTGCATGTTATTTATATTATAGAAGATTTCCTGTTATTATTGATTTACCAATTGTCGGTAGTACATTCCCGATCTTTTATTGTCTGTTCATTAAGTATACCACAGCCGGGTTCCCGTTAAGGTTTCTAACAAGGTACAACTTTCTCGCAATTTCACATGTTCTCGTGGCTTATAAATCACTCATGTGAGTATTAGTATAATGTTTCTACTCTTTATATTCTACCTTACTTACAGGTAGGTTCCCGTTTAATATACCGGTTTGAATTCGTAAAGAAAGACTGGAAGTCGATCTTTCCCTTCAGATGGTAATAAGGCCATAACTTAGAAGGTAGCTTGTAAATACTGTCATTATAGATAAAATGTCTCTTGATCTCATAGTTAATTTATTATCATGACTCATGGTATAATAACATTTAGTGTTCGCTTTACAGACAATTTTCTTCCCACATGCGGGGTTGTTTTAGCTATTTAATTCTTTCAGGGTAGCTTGGTTAATTTAACCTTTAACTGACATCCTCAACATCTAGTATACTTTATTAGACACATTTTAGGTTAGACTTAAAAACAAATATTTACTTACCATAGAGATATTGGTGACCACTTGTAGGGAGTCTCAGGAATCATCCAACCCTGCCGGGGTCAGCGTCAGTGTCGAACTATCCCTCCACTCCATTTTGTGTTTGGCTTTCCCTTGGTCTGACCAGGACCAAGTTCGACCTCCCACGTCAAATATCAAACAACCACATGATTGCAAATTTCCAAATTTTATCTTATCAAGACTTTGTGACGTGGTGATTACATCATTCTTTCTTAACTATTATACAACTAATCTAATAACTGTTGTAACCTAGACTTGAAACTAGGGTACTCCTTAATTCCTGGAACTAAGTTCCTTTGATCAATCCTTTAGCGTGGAATCTAGTCTTTCTTCTTGGCCTAAAAAGATAAATTCTTATTAAACACCTAGACACTTACTGCCTAATATTTATTTCATCAGTCATTTGACTCTTAACACATCATGCAAGCAATAAATTCATTTATGGACTTGGATACCTTGAAATATACTCTTCTCTTAAAAAGGCTTTATCTAGTATTTAACTTATCAGGGTTTGATCATTGTCTACACCCTAGTTATCATTACTTGGAACAAAAGGCAGTTATAGTTATTACTAAATTTGGAATATGACTCTAAGAGAAGTTTCCTATAACTTATCCTGTACTTAGGATTCCCAGTTTGAATCTTACAGTTTGGTGACAAGACAATCAAAAACTTATGATTTATTTTTTTATCTCTCAGAAATTTGGTTAATCCACAACTCAATGGCTCCCAAAAATAGGTCGCTTAGGTGTATAAAATAGAGGATTTATAATCATAGAGATTGGTACATATCGTTAGGAAAGTTTCACGTGTAAAACGTTTGTTACAAGTCAGGGGTATGTTCTCCCCCCCTTAAAGGTTTTTAACTCCACTCACCTTTAGTGTATATATGAATTCAAACTCTCAGTATAGCTTACTCTGCCTCCATAGAGAGTTATTGGTTATTATAATCGTATAAGATTTTATACTACATTGGGAGATAACTTCATTTATTCTCAAGTGTTCTTTACTTACATTCTCAAATTGGGTTGTCATGGAAGACATATGCTCGTATAAATCCAAAAGGATAGAGTAGGACATGTGCCTCAAAATAGGGTAGGTATATTTTATGATACTCATCCCTCTGAAATATATCAATACTCCTCAAAAGTTTTAGGTTTATAACCTCCCAATTATATGTATTTATATATAGCACTATATTGCTATTTTGGTAGTTACTCTTGACTTCAGAATATACGGACTAAAAGTTTATTCTTTTCTCACTGTTTATTAGGAGTCCAGCATTGTCACTGTAATGATACTACTGAGACCCTTGTAGTTGAGCAGGTATTACATCCGTGTTTATTTACGTTGGATGTTTAGTTATATAGTGAGATCCTGTTATGATCTCTTTTGGTATTATCACTGGTTATACATATATTTTTGTAGGACTATACTGATAGTTATTTTTTTCAAGCTTTCGCACGGTCTTCTCGCGAAGTTAATAAGGTATCGTAAGATTTTCCGTCCCGCACTGGGCGGCAAGCTCAGTGCCTGGGTATCCCGTAAAATTCAGTGTCTGCTCTTTTCAAGTAGTCTTCATTCTCTTTTATTTGGTTTATTGGAGCAGCACTTGTTGTAGCAAGTGCGCCAGGCAGGTTGGATCATCATGCAGTGTATGTCCATTGAGATATATTTTTACTCCATCCTCACTGTGTTCTTGGCGGTATTGTCAGCCCTTCTGGTTAACATCAGTATGGCGTCGCTGTTATTCGTCGTCAGCTCCTGTATAAATGACAGTTGGCGTCGTACGGTCTTCAGTAACCCCTTCCGCCAGTTCAGGTAGTCTTAAGTATTTGTTTTAATTAATGTATTCCTTCTCATGACATCTGCTCGTTATTTAGGCAGGTCATGGTTTGTAGTTACTGTAAGTTTGAACAGTTATTAACGCCCTTCGGCGGACCAAGTAAAAACTAACTTACTAATCCTCACTGTACTATCTCACACCCTGTATCCCAAGGCTAATTTTGGATGTACTCAGTTCTCATAGCGCAACTACGCTCTGATACCACTTTTTGTAACACCCCAACCCGAAATCCAATAACCTGAACGATGGTAGCTCCCAAAAATAACTAGAAATACAGCGGAAATATACATAACAACGGGTGGTGCTACAACGCCGCTAGTCACCCATGTGACTAACAAGGCTACTCCAACTTAATTTACAAATGATGCGGTCTGAGTACTGAATACAAACCTCTTAAAACAACAGGAGATAATAATAAAAGTACAATACTGTAAGATGACACCGGTGGTAATAACCCATGTCTTAATTCTACCCCACCTACACTCGGTCGGGCAATCTCTTCATTCTTCAGGTACCTGGAATTATTTAGCCATGAAACGGCTCAGCAAAATAATTTGCCGGTATGAAATCGTGCAGCCCACAAGCTACTGGGCCACACCAACTAATTGTCGAATACATGCAGTTCATTTATAAAGCTGTAAATAAGCATAGCATGATAAAACAAGTATCCATACAAGGACAATAATGTCACATAGAACAAGACTGCAGAAGGTCAAGTTAGCTGAACTGAAATCTCTTAATGATAGTCGGTCCACACAATGGGACTGACAGGTATAACTGAATATCTAAATAGTGGAGGTATAGTGACCTCGTTAAGATTGAAAGGTTGGGTATAAAAACCCCAGGAGATAACGTAGTTAAACCCTGAACTGAGAGGCGTGGGAAATAGAATCCCACTAGAGGAATGTCTTCCTCAAACTGAACTGATGGCATTGAAACCCGGAGGAATAGAGTCTTCCTCCCAACTGAAATTCCGTCGCGACGTAGATAGGAGACGACCTGAGACAGGTACAACTCCTGTAGCATGCATGGCCAGATCCAACTGGGCTCCTCGTTCTCGTAGTATAGAATTGTTAAGTGTCATATAAAGACGTTAAACAAGAACACAATGTGTATTGTCAATTATCACGTTTAGGATAATGACGTTTGTTATAAACTGAAGTTAGTGAGAGACTTGAGTACAAGTCCTCGGTATACTGAAACGCAGGTATTTAATCCACTGGTATAGTAGTGTTGTATGCGTGGGACATACACGTTAGTCAGCAACATTCACGCACATAAAATAATACCACGTGCAAAGTAAACAACATTTTACATTAATTATCTTGGTCATTATTTCAAACAACAGATAGCACACAAGCCGGTGTAATCCGGTAGAAAGAAGACTGCAATAATTCCATACCGTTCACCGTAGACTGTACTTGTTTAGTTCCCGGTCAACGTCTGGTCAAACAATGTCCTAGAAATAGGATTAATCTGAGAGTGTTAATTTATGTAACTCTCGTATAATAATTTTATTGTTTCATGAAACGATTTCATATTCGTTATTTCATGTGAGGTTTATTCCTTTATATTTAGGTAGTTCTTTTAACCTCTTTCCCTTATAATTAATTAAGGTACTTATATATTTCCAAAACATGTAGTCCTAACTTATAAGACTTATATTGTGGGTAATTTCTTTTAATTACCTTATGATTGGATGTATAACTTATTTGTCACTCCTTGTGGTATTTCTAAATCTTTTAATGTATAAATATATATACATATTTATTCATGCACTATATTTGTTATTTATTTTAATTGTCTAAGTGACATAACAACTTTATAATTTCTTAACTATATTTATATGTCACACTTGGACATTATATTCTTATAATTCTTTGTTATTCTCCTCTTAACCATAAATAATATTTATTGGTTACATTAAATTCCTTATAACTATATAACCATAGTTTTAATCTTAATCCTTAACCTTATCTCATTCCCTTTTGATTTACTTGAAAATCTAAAATATATATATTTCACACACATGTATTATTTATGTTATTTATATAATTGTCTAATGACATAACCTCTTAATAAATCTCAATTTATATTACATGTCATACATGGACATGTTATTAACATATCTTTTATTAATTACAAACTAAACCAAAATAATATTATTTCTTTTACAAGTAAATTACTTGTACTTGTATATCATATAGTTTTAATTTCATAAATCCTTAAATCATAATTTCTTTTCTAAATATCTTAAATATCCATATAGGACCTACAAATATTTTTAATCTCATAATTACAACATACTTTTCGATTAATATATTATAACCTCATTTATTTCTTAACTTTACATTAAACTCCAAAATACATTATAATGCATAGTTTTATTTCCTTAAATAATTAATCCACTAAACCACCACCATAAATTTAGTAATTATTATTTGAACACTTTACTTTTATAAATCACCAACTAGCCTCATTAATTTTCGGCTTTGTCTTAGAATTTCTTATAATTACACTTTAACCCCAAAAACTTAACATAATTTATATATTCACTTATAAACTATAGTTTTAATATTTAATTTCCTTAATAACCAAGTGGACACTTATATTTCTACAAATTGTGAATTCGCCCCATATAAAATCTTATTTTATATTTAAACTCTTATAAATTTTATATTCACCCCATAACTTTTATAAACTTAATATCTCATGTCATAAATCATTTTAACTTAAAGTTTTCGGTCAATATTTTGACCATAGTCTAATTTCACACTTAATACATTAATATACCCATAAACTTATGTGTTTTCTCGGTTTTACACCACACCTTTTAAATTTACATTTTAACCACATAACTTATTAAGCTAGTCATAAATACTTGTAGCTATTCTAATATTCCCAAAATTTATAATCTAAGTTAATATGCTTATATATTTCGAAAATCATCAAATGAAATATCTTGCTCTCGGTTTTAATATTCCTTTACCATATAGTTTTAAAACTTGGTTTAAACCTTATAATAAATACATATAAATGTATATAAGCCATATAACACTTCCAAAATTATGCTAATGACTTAGACTGATTATAAACTCAAAATAGAGCAATTAATACTTAAATATTTCGGTTTGAATATATGTGTATCCTAATTAATTTTTGTGACACATATTTATACCTTAAGGTAATAATCTTACCTTATATGTTATAAATTATTTTATTGACATTATAGTCCATATATTTTCGGCCTTAATTTATTTAAAGGTTACACTAAATTTTTATATCAAAGTTTGAAGCTTAAATCAAACTTAAACTTAATAAACCTTAATTATATACTTACTTCTAATTCAAGACAATTCTTGTACTTGATTTCTCCTTGAATTCCAAGCTCTCCAAATGCTATTTGATGAAGGTATTTTCGGCCTCCTTATACACATGTTGGAGATCTATTTGTTAGACTTCTAACAAGAATTTATAAATAATATTTGTAGTAATTTTACAAGAGTTTACCTTAGGAATTTTTCAAGGAATTTTTGGTAGACCTTGAGATGATTGTAGATCTAGATTTCCTTCATGAAATGATGAAGAGAATATAGGTTTAGAAGCTCTAGAATTCGTCACTAATTATAGACACCATATGGAGGAAGATAAGGATCACCTCATCTTACCGAAATTTCCAGATTGTGCACTCTCTGCGGTTTTTGTCACCCAGAGCTGAAATGACCACGAAAATTAATGATCCTTATATGCCTGGAAAGCTAATTCAAAGAGGAACAACTTTGGTGTTGAGAAGTTTTTGAGATAACTTACTGAAAATTCATAATATCTCCCGAACTGAGACCTATTGAACAGATTTCTGCTTTGAACCACTTCGACTTCTTTTGTTCACCCAGAACTGAATACACCATGAAAATTAATGTTCTTTATATGTATGGAAAGCTAATTCGAAGAGGAACAAGTTTGATGTTGGGAATATTTCGAGATAACTTACTGAAAATTACAGAATCTCTCCCGAAGTCAGACCTCTTGAACAGATCTGCTACTGGACTCTTGCTTTGTAGAATTAGCTAGGAATTTTGACATAGAATGGAGTTAGAACTCAAACCTCCATTGTTGGAGCTTGAAGCTAGAAAGAAGATGAAGATGAGAAGAGAGAGCTTACCATTTCGTTGGTGAATGGCAAAGGAGGGGAATGAAGCTCACGTAAGGAAATAGGTGAATGTAATGATAAAATTTTCTTTTGATAAAACAATGTCTATTTTGACTAACCTTTTCCTTTGTTTATTCTTTGTTTGTTTGGCTCAATAAATGCCTTATTTGCTTGCACATTTTCGGCCACTTAACAATGAGTAATGGGGTCTTTGTTTTGATAATTTGAAAGAAGAATACAAAGACTAGGGTAGGTAAGGTTTTTGTTAATGTATTATTTTTGATTTTTAAAGGACACAAAGGTCTCCCATTCCCTCTTGTATTCATACGGTAATATAGCTGTAGGGAGTAGATTTTTTTTTGACAATCTTGCTGTCCCATTATAACATAATATTTCCCTAGAGTTAGATCAACTTTTGAGCTGTTAATTTATGACTTTTCTAAAGCTAATATATTGCTGTTCTTGTGCAGGTTTTACGGTAATAAAGGCTAAGTTCTCTTGTCAATATATAACATGTTATGTGGGGGGTGAGTCATAAAGTCTCATGACTTATTATAACATTTATATCATGTTGTCTACTTGTGTATACCACCGGCTGAACTAACATATAAGCTACCGTTTTTTTTTAATCGCTTGCATCCTACAGGTATGCTACGGTTTGCATCATTGTGCATGTGTATGTATTGATGAGCATGTATTGTCCCCTAGTATAGTAATACGGTGCTTTTATATATTTTTGTGTTGGATTACATCTGTATACAAGCGTGCCTTATTGTTTGCTTAAATTCCGGTTGTTCTGTCTAGCTTTTTATTTAGAGAATCCTTATCACGGGTAACATGTTGCGTTGCCAATTTGATCTAGTCAATCGCTCTAGAGATCTACTACAGCTCATTCTCCCGTCTGCTTAAAAAAAATCCGATGAAGCTTTTACTTTTCCCTACTGGCGAGGATTCTGTACTTTTGGACGAGTTGCTGTCTGTAAAATGGACTAGTTTCGAAGTAGCACTTATCTGGAAATAACGCAGCTGTTGTTCTTCTCCTACTATATTACCGTTTTATTTGCCTACAAGTAAAGGACTATCGCTGCAGGGGGGTTGTTTTACAATTCGAATATGCATATTACCGTGGGCTATAGCACATGTTGAAGGTTTTTAATTGTATTATCGGTAGTTTGGGAGATTCAATCCTGCTATGTACTGGTATACTTAAGTATAATATGAGTACCTTAGGTAGTTAATCATTTTACTAAGTAAAATTGTGTAAAACAGGTACCAAACATGGTATACCCAAAACGGCAATAGGGCCTGTTCGGAAAAATTGTATACTTTGTGTTATATGTAATGTTATAACATTTCCTATATATTTATGATATATATCAAGTATTAAGATTATGTAACATAAGTTGTTACATTATTTAAATGTGTATATCAATTTATTGTAGCATTTATAGATGCTTAGGCATTCGTAAAGTATTTACGTTGCTCGTTTGTATACACGTTGGTATTGTTCTTTTCTTGTTGACGCTCTTTCTATCGAGCTAGTTATGCAAGAAGTTTAATCCTTGTTAATAATCGTACATGAACGTTCGTACAAGTACGTTAATACTTTAGTAACATTACGCCCGTTAGCGTTTACGGTAAAATGACTGTTTTTCGTGATGTTCGCATGCGTGAGTTTGCATGCGCACGTGCAATAATATTAACTCACGTAACGTTTGCATGTATAAATTAGCATGCGTAACTAAAATGATCTGTTTCTAGATCAATTCTCCATTATTTAATAATAAACAAGTATTAATTAGATTCGGGGTATTTCAATTACATTACTAATACATTATTTTGGGTTCTTTAGATTGGTTTACCCATTCCCATTACTCTAATGCACTAAAATTTAACATTAGTAAAGAGCTCTTACCTTGAGCTTTTAATTCCTTCTTCTTTTCTCATTTCTCCTCCTTCTTCCTTTCTTGCCCAAATCGGCCATGTGGGGGAATGGAGTTGCCAAACTCCATTCCCATCACCCAATGAACACAAAACACTACAATTAATATACTAACCCTTAAATTAATGTCAATTCCTTGAAGTGTTTGAAATGAAATTTCTAGGGTTTACCTTTGGAGAGTTCTAGAAGGGGTTTTAGCCCTTGGTTCAAGAAGGTGAGTCCACCACATTGCTAGGTTGATATTTTGCTCAAAAGAGAGAGAGAAAACAAGACATTACACAAGGGTAAAAATCGGTTATGAAGGGAGATGAAGAAAACATGAGTTTTTCATGTAGATTTTTACCTCGTTGGAAAGAGGAGACTCCAAGCTCCATAATGGTGTGCTCTTCTCTTTGAATGGGGTATACCCACGAAAATGAACTTACTCATTTTGAAATTCCAAAAAGAGGGAAGTGTAGAGGAGAGTGAGGGGAGTTCAAATATGTAATTATTTTTACATTTGGAGCTTACATGTGGATGGAGCATGAGGAAGAAGATAGAGTAGCCATTGTTGTTGTGGGGAGAGCTCAAAATTGCCCATTCCAGCACAGAGAGGAGGGAGAATTCGATGGAGGGGAGGAAGGAAAGAGAGAGGTGAGTGAATTGTGAGAGTGAGGTGAGAGGGAAGAGAATAAAGTAGCTTTTACTTTATTGCTTTTTGCTTTTTGGCTCTCTTATTTAATTAGCTAGTTACATGTGTGTGTGAGGGAGTTATTTGACTGATAAAAACCGACCCCCTACAGTTATACTAGCCGGAGCGTTTTTCGTCTTTTACAGAAACACTCGTTATTTTACCCGGTTTAGGTACTGTTCACTAACCAGGCCCGTTTTTCCGGAATTTCCTTGTTTAACTATTTTTATTGGTTATTAAGCTTCCATAAATGCTTAATAATTATTATTTAATGATTTATAATTTTTACGGGTCCGTTTGACCACTTAAAGTCACGTTTTCGGGTTTTCTCGAAAAACGTGCGTTAAAGCCCTATTGGCGTTTTGATGCCTTATTTGGATCCGTTTTCTTCGGGAGTTGTTCCCATATATTATTTAGGTCTTATTAAACCTTTAGAATCCATATAACACGCTAACCGAGGTCTCATACCTCCTATGGTTACTTAACGCTTATTTAGCGTTTTCCGGTTTTTAAGCGTTTATTTATTTCTTTTGGATTTATTTTTCCTTACTAGTATTAATTGGGTACCATTAGGCCCTTAAGTACATATGAGATTAATTTTAATCCCTATATTTAAGTTCGGGGTATTTCAATCTACCCCCCTTCGGAAATTTGTCCTCAAAGTTGTTCGAGGTTATAGGTTTACAATGCTTACTCATTCTTACGTGTCTAATACCAAAGCCATACCTTCTTCCTCCTTACAATTCCCAAATACATTACTCAGGGTCTCTACATGCCATACCATACCAATGTACTATAATTACTCCAATCCGTATTACTACCAACCCTCTGGTTCCTTATTACAAAATTTATACATAAATACAGTGCAAAGCTATCCCCAAAGCAATGCAATACACATTACAATCCCGCAGGCACTCAGGTCATCTAGTCACAGGACTCCTCTATGTCCCGCTGCCCTTGGAATAATACAACATGCTACACCACTACCTTCTTCGGTACTCACTTCTAACACATCCTCATTCTCCATACTAAAAGAAATTCTTCCACCACTACCAATTAAAAATTTCTAAAACATACAACTCCATATTCCAATTTATATTCATCACTTCTATCCTATGTGTGATTCTTGTGACCACTTGAGGGGAGCTTCAAGAATCATTCAACCCTGATGTGATCAGCATCAGTGTTGAACTATCTTTCCACCCCAATTTGTGTTCGGTTCCCCTTGATCTGATCAGGATCAAGTTCGACTTCCCACATCAGATTCAATCAAACAAATAATTTAATTGTTTTCATTTTCTATCTTTTTACTCTTTCTAGTCGTAATTACGAATTCATACATCTCCAAAGGATGGAATCAGTCCATCGATCGTCCTCACTCTACTTCCCAAATGCTTTACTCCATGGTTCAATCCTAATGCTCATTTCATCTACCTTCACTACTTCCATCCATTACTCACCATCATCTCCTATATTCTAACTAAGGAATACTACACTTATAAGATTTAGTTGACTTCAATTGTTTCAAATATTTTACTTACGATTCCACTACTCATAAGCTTCATTCATCTACTATCCTCATTCATTTCGTACTACTTCTTCAAAGGTTACAATACTTGTGGAGCTCCGTCCACTACTCATTACTTTTCTTTTACTAATACTCTTACATTGGTGTTACAAGATGGGTATACTCCTCCTACGGTATTTGCATGTCTAATGCCTAATTACCATAATTACAATGTGAATGAGTACTTATGTTTATTTAACATAGTATCAATCATCAATTTGGTTCTCATTTGTGCTATGCACATTATGGTTTATGTGTTTTATTCACAAAACTTACATTAAGCGGTTTCGCTCTACCCCCCTTAAAAGGGATTACGCCCACGTAATCTACCATATGTTATTATTATTAAACATTGGTTTAATCAGTTTGGGCAAACTGAAGCGTTTAGCTTCACTACGGTATACTATAGAATATGCTCTGGTCAAAGGGTCTTAACCATACCAACGGTTTAGTCTTTGCACCAAGAGTTCCTATATGAGTTTATTTAACTCATCGTTAATTCGGTTCTAGCCTATCTGGCTTCAAGGCATTAATAGCCATTGTATTATACTCACTAGGTATATTGTCTCCTAGCTAGGGCCCACTAGCTTCTGCTGCGCGACCCTGATAGCTTGGGTTACTTACCCTTCGTGTTATCATTAATGTGCTATACATCACCTTCTTATCCATCTATTATGGGAATAAGGTTTACTACACAAATGCGGTATTCTTTTATCGTGCTTGAACTCAACGAGTTTAGGATTTATAACCAGCTCTCTGGTAATCTACTGTACATGCTATTCGTGCTTCTACGATTATTCGTTAAGTTCCTCCGACTTATTGTCAGGCGAGGTTAAGTCACCACTTAGCTGTAGTGCTTCCTCTGTTGTCACTAGCTTTTAAATCATACCAATTCTTCTGGTTCAGTACAAGTGTTCTTTACTTGTATGACCTTGCATTTCTATGCGTCGGTCCTAGTGACTTTCCTGTATCTCCTTTCACCTTATATTCCAATGGAATTCACATCTTGTGATTACTAGTGTGTTGTACACTTTTCGTGCTTCTTTGGCCTTAGGCCGCACTGTATGTTGCTAAGCTTGCTTGACTGGCTTATGCCATGTTTGTGGTGAAAGGAAATATTTACTACGGTTTACATTCTCCATATCCCTAGCCATCTCATTAGATCATTAGCTGAACAAGTGCAATGCCAAAACACTCAGTCATATAGAGTGCAGAGGCGTAAACGCTTGACAGTAAGTCACTTATGTGATAGGAAAGAATATTTCTGTGTGTCATCTCATACTTATACTCCGTGTTATTGCTTAACCACTCCCTCATAGCGGTCGCCTGTTGCGCACCGTATTCTTACTCATTGTACCACATTGCTTTTACTGTTTCTGTTACTGTGGTAGTTCCTTTTTACTTAGTGACATTGTCATTGGCACCATTTCCTTATGGTGTAAATACACTAGGAGTTTCCTGTGTTTGTATGTATGACGGTTGTCGTAGCATACGGCAATCTTATTATCTTCCCAATGTGGAGATGTCTTATTCCACTTAGGTTTTATGTGTAGGTTAACTTACCTCACATTCTATCGTCATTTGTGATACAATTTACCAAGTATTTGGTTGACCAAGGATAAAACAATTTACCGGTTTACAAGCTCTCTTGAGCGTTGGTCATTCGTGATGTGCAACGTGCACTCACATTGATTGTTTTTGACAATTACTGTCCTCCCAAAGCTGAGCATTGGTTTAGGTTCTGGCTGTGTAGTTTTGCTTGTATGTATATTACCAGGACATCCCACAAAACTTCAAGGGTTTTCTGGTACTGTTCTCCAATTGGAGGGTATTCTATCACTGACAAGTGAAATTTCTTGTTGAGGGGTTGTCTCCACTCATAGGTCTCATGACAAGGTTATCATATTGGTGTTTATACAACGGTTCACCACATGCTTGAGTGCATATGGAGTATGCTTACTCCTTAAGTCGTAATGGTTTGGAAAATCTCATTTCCTTTTTCCATCGCCCCTGGACAATATTTATAAGCGTAGGCTTATTGTTATAATAGATGGAAGCCTTTCCAAGGGTTCACATCTTCACCACATTGGTGGTCTTTGGCTAACGAGGGGGGTACCTTCCCTTGGGTTTCTCGTAGTGTCCAAGTGTGGACTAGGCCAATGTTGGCATTATCATGATTCTTATGCCTTTGTGCTACCATTGCTACATAAGGCATGAAGAAAATTAAAAGCTTGTCAACTGTATACTAGACTGATGCTCTAGTGACAGTGACACTGAGTTGGCCATTACTCCAAGCCACTCAGGATGTTGGGTTTGAATTTATGGTCCCGTTGTTGATTTCTTGTCGTATAAGGCAATATTTCTTGCAAGTCTTGTTAGTAATGGTGTGGATTTTGCAACCGTTTAAGGTTACACAACGCATCAGGTTTATGGCTTTAGAGCCATATTGCTGCAAGCTATGCTCTTTGCAAGCTGCTTATACATGTTTCCACTCCATGTATACCGTCATAGGTTGGAGGTATTATTGGGCTCCATGGTAAGTCGTGGCATCACACTTCCGTTCATAGGAGGCCTTTTTAGGCAAATGGTATTAATAAGTGCCTCTCAGTATCTTAGGGCATTTCCTGTTAAGTGAAATCCCTTCGGTGTCGTAACCGAGTGTTCGTTTTAGCTCCCGTGCTCATATCATTACGCTTGTTCAACTGTTGTTAACGCAGACACCCTTCAAGGATCGCTCCTGGGTGTTGGTAGCTGTGCCGTTATATCCGGCTAATGTTTATAACATGTGTTGTCCTCTATACCGTCTTACGGTATTGTATTAAGTTATTCCCCCTTTTGGGTCATAACGTCTCCTGTCGTTGGGTAGACCGTCTGTACTTGCTCCCAGTGCTTGAGACTAGGTTTACATATTCTCTCCGATTATGGATTGTGCTTCGTAGTAATCTTGTGATTGCTCTTGGGAGTTCTGTCCCATTTGTTGAGCATTGTGGTGTTCACGTCGGCAACTGCCTTACAGTGTTTAGGCTGGGTATACCATCCAGCTGTCAGGTAATTGCTTGGATTATTTGAGACATATCCAATGTCTATACCTACTAGTATGTGCTCTTTGCACTTCCTAGTTCTTATTCCTCATCTTCAGATGGATTCTCTGAGTTCCTTGATACTTGATCGCCTGAGGTGTCCAGCTGTTCTGGTTTGAACTCACTCATGGTCCGTAGAACGGAGTTGACTACTCCCCGTGCGTCGCACACTACATGTATACATATGTGGGGTACCATATTGATACGTTACCACTTACCCAACTATATGTTGGGCCCGTAAGCTCCTTCGGAGTGCGGTTGTCCCACATCCCGTAACGGGTACACTCGTAGTGTTCGTCACACGCCTAGGTGAAGTATTTTGTTGTCAACTCCTATTGTATCATTCTATGATACTCACCATAATGCTGTTGGGTCTGGTTTTAAAATCCAAGGTTTTAAAAGAAGGTTTGTGGTTTTGAAAGAAAACTTGGTTTGAAATCTATGGTTCGGTGTTAAAAGAAGTTCTTCATGGCATAGCCATGTTCAAAATCTTGACCAAGTCCAGCTTCTCGCTGACTGGTATGTTCTAAATACAGTGGTCGGGCCGTCAGGCCTTCCCATGGTTTCATTCCTCCTGTTTTAGGATATTTATTCCTGTAGTCGCCTCATTACGGTCACAACACGTTCCTATGTGCTTGTGACGTGTTGGGGTTTCTCCGCGTGTTCCTGTCCTTACTGCACTTGCCGTGGCAAGTGCGTGATACTGGTGGTTTTTGGATAATCCTATACCAATCTTGGTATGGTTTCTGCTTGTATTTAATAGTCTTGTTGACACTTCCCCTGATCTTATTGATCTACAATTAGTATACTCGCCCCTTTAGGTAGCTTCTTGGTGGTCTAGACATGGCTGTCGTAGATCTGGGTACTTCTCCACTCCTTGGAGGTTCCCATTCTATTTGGTTTAGTGTCGTTCCTTGTGGCTCGTTCCCACACATTTGTGGTGATTACTGAACCTTCCTCGTTTAGGCACTACTCTTGTAGTCCTATTGGTTTATATCACATGGTGGTTCTTGTAATTGTCTGAGCTACATTGGCCAAGTATTGCAACCTTAGTGGCGTCGTAGTTCCGGAGTTAACCGCTTCTAACTATGTCCTTAGTCAGCTAGCATACCGTTGGTGGTATTATTCAAGTATTTCTATCCCGTAGACTTGTGTCTCGGGTTCCGTTGCTGCTCCCTTTTCCATTCCGTGGCACGGTGAGTGCTTCCTTCCTGTTGTTGGTTGACGAGCTAGGTTTCACGACTGCTAAGCACGTCGCCCCATGCTGTGGTAAGTTATAGTCTCCTTATGGTTGGAGTTTTCATTCTTCCGCCATTAAGTGCGGGTATTGTTGTCCAACCGGGATCCATCTCCGGGACTTCCAATTCCTGGAATCAACCATATGTCAGTTCCTGTTACTGTGTGATTACTTCACAGCTGGCAGATCGGGTTTCCCCGAGTATGAGAAGACTTTTCTTCTCTCTGGCGTCCTTTCCCAAGTTATACAGTGGGGTTTGCGGCGGGCGGGACTGGAATTGTAGGTATCCGGTACTCACCGGTAGTTCCTAACTAGCATCTCTCTAATGCTAACACTCAGCCCTTAGCCCTAAGCTTCTAATTCCAAACTCGGTATTTCCTAAGCTCGGTATTTCCTGTCATCAGAGCGATACTTCACTCTGATACCACTTTTTGTAACACCCCTACCATTAATACAATGCTTACCGTCCAATCTCCTTACACATCAGATACACGCAGCGGATACATACTTACATACAGTGGGTGATACAATGCCGTTAGTCACCCACGTGACTAACAAGGCTACTACTTCTACATACAACATCGGTCTGATGGACCGGAATCCCGAGTATTACACATCTACAATACATACTCCATTCATCAATCAAATACAACAATGCTCCCTTCAATACTTACTCCTCCATAAATCATACAATACAATATACTTAACCGAGTCTACTAGGATCCTTATACAATTATAATATCTCTTCCAAGTTCATACATACTCACTAAGAGTCTACATCTACCCATTCCTCACAACTACTTACTTTCTAAGTACAAGGTGTGTCTCCGGCCTCTTATCTTGACCATATTCGCTTCGGTACCTGCACACTAAAAACGTTCCCCCTAGGGGGTCAGCTTTCGCTGCGCATGATAACCGCATACCCCGCGTACTAGTGAGGGTACGCTTACCACTTGGTCGAATACATGTAGTTCATTTTCATACAAACATACATGCATACATGCTCTTACACACAATACAATAATACTTACGCAAACATACATACATACAATTCATTACATACAAGGAATACGATATAACCATTCAATACTTACTTACCTTCTTCCGAATACATATACTCATTACATACACAAAGTACAGTTCTTGTTAGCTTCATTGGTCCACCCGGGTTAATCGGGTGGAGATTACTCTTTTACTCGTTACTTCATACATACGCATACATACTCATACATACTTACGGATCCATACTTACTTACTCTTACTCTTACTCAAGTTAAGTCGTCGGGACCTCCGGCCCTGGGGACTACTCCGTCCCACCTTCAGGATTTACTTGACTCACCAATCCGGGATGCTACCCATTTAAGGGATTTGGGCCGCGGACCAGTTTAAGAGTCAGGAATTGCAGCCAACCTCTTGTGACTCCGCATCCTCACGCGTGGCCGAAGCTATATCGGACTTCTACTCATTCCGGTTTACTCACTTAAGTTAGGAGTTAGGTAGTTAGGAATTAGCAGAAGTCATTCATTCAAGCCACATTAATACAATACAAGGCTCGTATACACATCCATACAAAATACAGTGCAATATACGAGTACACTACAGAATACAATACACATCATCATCTTTCATATGTTTCATGAATTCTACAAACTATTGTTCAAGGCAAATATATCAAGAACAATATAAACAAGCGCAAGTAAGTGCAAGATAATCCGATTCATGCATTTATCTTATTTAGGTGATCAAGTAAGCACACAAATCGGGGTAACCAGATTAGGATACAGGGCATGAAGAAATCATACCTTTCACCGTTGTACTTGTATCCCAACGTTCCTCCGGTGTTCACAAATCAAGTTCCTATGATATCCATATAATTGAATGATTACTCTAACTATCATGAACTTAATTCGATTACTCTTACATTTCCTAATTCATACTTACTAAGTCTTTGCATTCTTTACACTTATATTTCATTTACTTTCTTTCCATTACTTGTCCATGGTTTACTTACATAGATATATACATATGTATAGGTGGGTATACATATATATATATATACATACTAGTTATAACCCTATAGTTTTTTTTTTTTGTAAGTTATGGGTCATCCGACCCACCATCCGACCCAAGCCCTGGGTCGGACCATTCCTGTAGATTACTGTTCTCTGAAATTCTCCCCGTCCGACCCAGCACTATTCCGTCCGACCCATACCCTCTGGGTCGGACCATTCCAGATTGTTTCGGGTCTGTTGTCCAAGCCCTGTCTGACCCACGTCCGACTCACCCTTGGGTCGGACGGGGTCAGAAACTTCGACAACATATTTTTTTCGCATGTCCGACCCACGTCCGACTCACGGCCCTGGGTCGGACCGTTCCAGAAATATTTATTTTCGTTGCTTAAGACATGTCCGACCCAGCGTCCGATCCAGGCTGTGGGTCGGACGGTAGCAGGACATTGCTACAGACCTTATTTTTCTTTACCATTTTCACCCATTGCTTCCCCAATCTTCCTACATACATCCTAACATGTTTTAGTACCATTTAAACATTCTAAATCACCTTAATTCATCCACCAAATCCATTACTAAATCCATCAAACAACTTACACAATTCCCTCACTTCTCTTCCAACACTTGTAACGGTTTTTGTTACACTCATGCTACAGATTTTAAAGTTCAATGCTCATATCCAATACTCCTACTACCAATACCATTACTAGCATCCCAAATACACTTCCAAGCCCTTACATCACCTATACCCAAGTCCAACTCTCCTCTTACCAAATCTTGCACACTATTTCCTCTTAGTTCTACAATGCAATTTAATACCTCCTTGCTACAGATTTTGGTTCCCACCTCCTCCATACATAATTTCCTCTCCTAATGCCATTTCCAATGCCTACGATGCATTGCCTCTCCTCTTCAAGTCCAACACAAACTCCCAAGGTCAAGTACATAAATCCTCCTAGTTTCTCCAATGCCATTCAACAATTTTTGCTACAGATTTTATATCCTTTCATTCTCTTACCACAACTACTACTCCATAGTCATTAAACACCTCTACTAACTCCAATACACACCTTGGTTTTCCCATTCACCAAGTCATCCATACATATACATATTCCTACCAAAATTTCGCCATAGTTCCTCTAATTTTCTTACTTGGCCACACATACCAATTCTCACCCAATTCATTCCTAATCTAGCCACACCCTTACAAGGGTCCTACCAGCAATCAATACGAATATAAATCCATCCCAATACACCAGTACTCCATCAAGCATCAATACTAATACACATACACAACCATTTGGCTCCAAGGCCTACAATTCACATACTATTGCACAATTACTCACACTTCCACAATTACATTACTAATACATTATTTTGGGTTCTTTAGATTGGTTTACCCATTCCCATTACTCTAATGCACTAAAATTTAACATTAGTAAAGAGCTCTTACCTTGAGCTTTTAATTCCTTCTTCCTTTCTCATTTCTCCTCCTTCTTCCTTTCTTGCCCAAATCGGCCATGTGGGGGAATGGAGTTGCCAAACTCCATTCCCATCACCCAATGAACACAAAACACTACAATTAATATACTAACCCTTAAATTAATGTCAATTCCTTGAAGTGTTTGAAATGAAATTTCTAGGGTTTACCTTTGGAGAGTTCTAGAAGGGGTTTTAGCCCTTGGTTCAAGAAGGTGAGTCCACCACATTGCTAGGTTGATATTTTGCTCAAAAGAGAGAGAGAAAACAAGGCATTACACAAGGGTAAAAATCTGTTATGAAGGGAGATGAAGAAAACATGAGTTTTTCATGTAGATTTTTACCTCGTTGGAAAGAGGAGACTCCAAGCTCCATAATGGTGTGCTCTTCTCTTTGAATGGGGTATACCCACGAAAATGAACTTACTCATTTTGAAATTCCGAAAAGAGGGAAGTGTAGAGGAGAGTGAGGGGAGTTCAAATATGTAATTATTTTTACATTTGGAGCTTACATGTGGATGAAGCATGAGGAAGAAGATAGAGTAGCCATTGTTGTTGTGGGGAGAGCTCAAAATCGCCCATTCCAGCAGAGAGAGGAGGGAGAATTCGATGGAGGGGAGGAAGGAAAGAGAGAGGTGAGTGAATTGTGAGAGTGATGTGAGAGGGAAGAGAATAAAGTAGCTTTTACTTTATTGCTTTTTGCTTTTTGCTTTTTGGCTCTCTTATTTAATTAGCTAGTTACATGTGTGTGTGAGGGAGTTATTTGACTGATAAAAACCGACCCCCTACAGTTATACTAGTCGGAGCGTTTTTCGTCTTTTACAGAAACGCTCGTTATTTTACCCGGTTTAGGTACTGTTCACTAACCGGGTCCGTTTTTCCGGAATTTCCTTGTTTAATTATTTTTATTGGTTATTAAGCTTCCATAAATGCTTAATAATTATTATTTAATGATTTATAATTTTTACGGGTCTGTTTGACCACTTAAAGTCACGTTTTCGGGTTTTCTCAAAAAACGTGCGTTAAAGCCCTATTGGCGTTTTGATGCCTTATTTGGATCCGTTTTTTTCGGGAGTTGTTCCCATATATTATTTAGGTCTTATTAAACCTTTAGAATCCATATAACACGCTAACCGAGGTCTCATACCTCCTATGGTTACTTAACGCTTATTTAGCATTTTCCGCTTTTTAAGCGTTTATTTATTTCTTTTGGATTTATTTTTCCTTACTAGTATTAATTGGGTACCATTAGGCCCTTAAGTACATATGAGATTAATTTTAATCCCTATATTTAAGTTCGGGGTATTTCACTTATAGTCTCCACTGTCTTGTTCGTTTATTGGCATAACATTTGCTGGATTCAATAATGGATTGTGAGTTTCCTATTTTGAATCCCAAACTGGAAAAAATATTGACATTTTGGTCTTGCTGGGTGTACTGTCGGG
Source organism: Limonium bicolor (assembly GCA_023374045.1). Taxonomy (NCBI): domain Eukaryota; kingdom Viridiplantae; phylum Streptophyta; class Magnoliopsida; order Caryophyllales; family Plumbaginaceae; genus Limonium; species Limonium bicolor. The sequence goes on from CM041782.1 coordinate 181,985,821, forward strand.
TGTCTGATGTCTGGTGCATTCAACGTCTTTGACTGTGTCGTGCATTTTGTGTCCGGCATTGATAAGTGTAAAATATATATACTTTTAACGGTTTCTTTGATTTAATATTTAGAGTAAATTACTCATAACCCCCTTCAGGAATGAGCATAATACGATTAACCCCCTTGTGTTTATCATAATTATTGGTAACCACCTTGAGGTTACGGTATCTCTGACCATGAGCCCCCAAACTATAACTTTGTTATCAAAACATTAACTACATGCTGTCCCATCAGCTTAATCACATTATTAATGCCAGCCTGGACAACAAAACTGCTTAATCAACATCGTTTAACTCTCCTTCATCCCAATTCAGATGCATTTTCGAGGTAAGGTTAACGTTTTTCGGACAATAAGAATATTGATTAAGCACTGTTTTTTATCAAGTATGTCATTAATAATGTCATTAAGTTGATGGGTCAGCATGTGGTTAACATTTTAATAATGAAATTATAGTTAAGGGGCTCATAGTCAAAGATACTGTAACCTCAAGCTGGTTACCAATAATTATGATAAACACAAGGGGGTTAACTGTATTATACCCAATCCTCAAGGGGGTTCCGAGTAATTTACTCTAATATTTATAATAAATTGACTTATATTTTACACTTATCTTATGTTTTATTTTAATATCTATATTTAAATGATGGCTGATGAATTTTATATGTTAAATGCAGGAAAATATTAATAATAATAATAATAATAATATATTTCATGCACGTTCAGCATATCAACACTGCTGCACTTATTCAGCCACGTAGTATGACTGCACCACGATCAGCATGCAACATTCTGGAAACATGGGCTTCTGTTCATTCTTGTACAGATTATGGATATACATACACATGATGTCCGCATGGCCCATGCTGCCCATGCAGCCCACACGGTAATGAGGCGCAAAAATTTGAGAGATGGGCCGACAATAACAGAGGGGCTGCATCGGATTGAGGAGACAGAAGGAAAAGGTAAAAAAAAGAAAAATTACAGTACCCACCCACGAGGTTTTGAGGTTTAACATTGCTCACCTATGAACTTTGATAATTTACACTATCTACCCGTCAAGTATCCACAATTTATCTTCCGTCACATATTTTCTCTAATTCTGTCTATTACTAACGGAGGTTGACTGTTTGACCTCTCCTTACCAAATAGACCCTTAGTTCACTAACCCAGTCCTAATTTTGTAACTGGTCCGCACTCTTCGACACTCTTCCTGTCAACATTGTTGTTTTTGTTGGTTTGAGTCGCTAATCGATTATCATGGTCTGCTCAATGCGAGGAGGAACAAATTGAGTTGTTTGTTTGCTTTGAATCCCTGGTATGACTGCTGCGATTTAGGGTTCTTGAATTTGGGAAATTTCCCTCGACGTTGTCCCGCGTCTTGATATATGTTGGTTGTTTGTCTGGCGTTAGTTTTTGTTGGGACATCGGAGTGTTGCAGAGATAGCCTTTCACCGCGACAGAGTCAATCATCACTTGACAGACACAAAGAGTGAGCCTTTGCGATAGAGTCCGCGCAACAAAGAAGACTCCATAGACTCTCCCATGCTGTTGCGAAAAATCAGGAGTCAACTCGGAACACCTTAAGCGCCTCAACGGTCACGAAGCTCTTCCTCAACACCCGAAGATCGCGGCCCAAGTAAGAAGACCAAGTAAGAGCCGTTGGAAGTTGCCCACTAAGTTAGTTCCGGTTTTTTCGGAACTAACTCCTTCGACTGGCTGTTACACTTAGAGTATAAATAAGACATGTAATAGTCAGTTTCATGTGTGCTTTCATTGAGTATTATTTCAGAGCTTAGAGAGAGAAAGAGAATTGCATTATAAGCTAGAAAGAGAGAGAATACGTACCAAGATAGTTAGCACCTCTAGAAAGACTCTACCTAGGAAGATCCTAGTTTCACTACGCTTACCATTGTTCTGATTAGAAAGTGTGTTGGGTGAGTGAGTGAAAAACAGCTAAGTAGATCCCTTCTACTTAGTGGGCATTTGTAAGTTGTTTTATTTGACCAGGAAATGAAATAGCTTATTTGTGTATCTCGCTGAGTTCCACAGAGTCCTTCTTCCTTTTCATCGTTTCACTACAATTACCGCAAAAGTCTTCCGCATCCTTAGTTCTATTAATTCGATAGAGTGCCTCTACATCACAGAGTGTTTCTCACTTACGAAGGCTGATTGAGTCAAACCAATCCTTAGACTCACACCTTTGATTGGTTTGAGTTAGCCACCCGATCCTACACGTGGTATCAGAGCCTTGCTTAGGCTAACGGTCAATCATCGAAGCAATGGCAGACCTCTTCGCCAATCAAAACAACAAAATGCACTTCGAGCATCCCAGACTCACCTCCACCAACTACGACCACTGGAAAAATGAGATCGAGCAACACATTGAGTCTGTCAACTCCGAGCTTTGGGAAATAGTCACTGGAGGAGATCTTGTAGTCAATCCAGACCGATCCACATGGACTGCTGCAGATCGCAAGAGGTACGAGCTGAATCGTCAAGCATCACGCGCAATATACACCTGCTTGTCCATCCCAGAACAAAGGAGAGTAAATCACTGTAAGTCCGCTAATGAGATCTGGACACTCCTTCAAGCAACTCACGAAGGAGTCACTGAACTAAAGAAATGCAAAGCTCAAGAACTTCGAATGGACTATGAAAATTTTCTGCAGAAACCCGGTGAGTCTCTGGAAGAAGTGCTTGATCGTTTCTATTTACTAACCACTACTATGCAGGAAGTTAGCATCCTACCAGATAGAGAGAGTGTCTTGCATAAGTTGCTGGACAGTCTGAGAGAAGAATGGGCGGAAACGGTAATCTCTACCAAAGCATGCAAGGACTTATCCAAATGGAGCTGTCAAGACCTAGGTTCCTATCTACAATCCGTAGATAAATATAAGAAGAATGTTCGAAAAAAATGTGGTAATACTTCTTCTCCTTCTTCTAGTAAGACTACTACTTTGAATGACCAAGCCTTGCAGGTTAATTCAACTCAGTTAACTCAAGAAGGAGCCTATGTTGCTGATACTCAAATCAGACAAGCCAAGGCTGAGCTGGTGGACATTATTGTTGAGGAAAGTGAGGCTGAGACTATGGAGGACTTTGTCTTCATAGTCAAGAACTTTCGAAAGTTCATGCGTAACCAACCTAATCGACAGAGTCGGTCGTTCTCGAACACTTCTAAACAAGTTTTCAATTCTGTCACTTGCTTCAATTGTAATAAACCTGGTCACTTCAAGAAGGACTGTCCTTTACTCAAAAGCCAGTATGGAAAATCTCAAGGGAGATCGCTCATGGCAGCTGTTGGATGGGGCGATTCAGACTCCGACGATCCAGACACAGAGTCCAGCGGACTGGTATGTCTAATGGCACATGACACGACGGAGTCCATGATCCCTGATAATGAGGTAACCCGTTCTCACCTTGAAACAGACCTTTACCGTATTTCTCCCATGGGATTTATGACTCTAATTGCTAAAATTGTCTCCGAGAACAACTCCCTCAAAGCAAGTCTTACCAGCAAGATAACCGAGCTATCTGAGGAACTCGAAATCTCAAAAAGTCTTATGTATGCACTAAGAGATGAAGCTGAGGAACACAAAACCATCTCTTGCTCTCTCAGGCTAGATCTACAAGAATCAAGGCGTCATATTGATTCCCTTCAAAAGGAACTTCATGATACCTTAGAATGCACTCAGTTTAAGCAGGGTGACCAGAAAGAGTCTCTCACCCTGATCGACTCCCTCAAACAAGACCTCACCATTTTTACTGACAAGTGCTGTTCTCTTCAAAATGATCTTAATGCCTCTGAATCCAAAAACATATCCCTAAACACCACTATCAAAAATCTCACTCAAAACTGAAAGAAAAGGACACGCTCTTTCCCTTAAGCCAGTCAAGTTTATCAAACAAGTCACCTCCTCCGAACTACCTGAGTGGGCCAACTCCAAAATCAAAGAAATTAGCCAAGATCGAGATACTCTTCGTTCCAAGTAGAACAACTCTCTCACAGATTGTAATCTACAATCCGGAGTTCGATCCACTCAATCCACGCCCAAGTGGCACAAAGGTAAGTTCGACATTCCAAAGAATATGTCCAAATCCGACAACAGAGCCAAACGATATCAAGAAAAAGAAAAATTCGACTTGGTGGAAAGGACAACAGAAATACGTCAATCTTCCACCAACCAAAATTTGTGGCTACTGCGGGAGTCTTGGACATCGGACAGTGCATGCGATAAACTGAAGAGATCTCTTTTAATGTCAAACGTGTTAAATGATACTTGAAGCACGAGAAAAATTGAAACAGTCTGGCTCGAAAAGGGAACCCAAGTACATCTGGGTTCCCAAATCTAACAAATGATCTGTTCTTTTGTAGGTGAAGGCGAATGGAGACAGCTGGTACTTGGACAGTGGATGCTCTCGTCACATGACTGGAGATCCAAATCAATTCAATTCGCTTTCATCCTACCAAGGAGGTAAGGTTACTTTTGGAAACAACAACCAGGGTGAAATCGTGGGAGTTGGATCCGTAGGTAACCCCTCAAAATTTAAAATTGATGGAGTCCATCTGGTCACTGGACTCCACAGTTTATTAAGCATCTCTCAAATTTGTGATAGATTCAATTTGGTACTTTTCCTCTTCGGATTGTAAGGTTTATGATGAGCGTACAGGTTCACTAAAAGCTGTGGGACGTAGAGAAGGCAATCTCTACAAAATGTGCTTAAACTCCATTAACCCAGACGACCAAGTCTGTCTCAATGTGCATTCCAAAAACTCACTGCTGTGGCACTCCAGACTTGGCCACGCAAATCATAGGCTGTTGAACAAACTCAAAAGCAAGGACTTGGTGATTGGTTTACCGACACAACCTTTGACACAGACTCGTCTGTGAAGCATGTGTAAAAGGTAAACACACCCGGTCCTCCTTCAAAAGTAAGCCTACTCTCTCTACTAGCTCTCCGCTAGAACTGCTACACATGGATCTTGTTGGCCCCATGCGCACACAAAGTAGAAGGTAAGAGGTACATCCTGGTCATAGTTGATGACTATTCCAGGTGGACCTGGGTCTTTTTTTTACCAAAGATGAAACTTTTACGGAGTTTGTCAAACTCCATAAAATGCTTGTCAACAAATTTTCATTCACTCTAAAAACCCTGAGAACGGACCAGGGTACTGAATTTTGCAACAAGTCGTTTGATGAGTTTTGCAGGGACAACGGAGTGGATCACCAAATATCATCAGCACGAACTCCAGAACAAAACGGAGTAGTTGAACAAAAATAGAACCTTGGTAGAAATGGCTCGCACCATGCTCATCGACAGTCAACTCACTCCATCTTATTGGGCAGAAGCCGTTAATACAGCTGCTATGTGTTAAATCGTGCGTTGATTCATCCATTCCTTCACAAGACACCCTATGAACTACTCCGTCAACGTAAACCAAGTCTTATACATCTCAGGCGTTTCGGATGTAAGTGCTTTATTCACAATAATGGTAAGGACAACTTGGGTAAGTTCTCTCCTAAAAGTGATGAAGGTATTTTTCTTGGCTATTCTTCTAAAAGCAAAGCTTATCGTGTTATCAATCTGAGAACTCAATGTTTAGAAGAAAGCCCACATGTCAAGTTCGATGAGTCCCACAACGTTGGCTCATCTTCTGATCAACTTGACTTTGCCCCGATGATTTCTCACCGATCCACACTTCATCACTGTACCAATAGGAAGACTCCCTGAGTCCCACTCATCACTCCTCATGATTCCCCAGCAAACAAAAACAATTCATCAGAATCTACTGACTCAGACAATAACCCGGAGACACCCTTACCACAAAACTTGAATTTTGACTCCTCTGACAAAGACACACCCCCTCCTGCTTCACGTCGCCAGTTCAGCAAAAATCTGCTCATCCTCCTGAAAACATCATTACAGACCCAAAACCGGTGTTCAAACACGCCTACAAGCTATGCAAAATCTCTGTGCCTTTGGTGCGTTTCTGTCTAGTACTGAACCAGAAATGTCAAAGAAGCACTCCTTGATAGTGATTGGGTTACTGCTATGCAGGAGGAACTCAATTCCCTCCAGCGACATGCTGTCTGGGAGTTAGTCCTCGCCCCACACATCAACAAGCCATTGGTACTCGTTGGGTCTTTCGTAATAAACTTGATACTGCAGGCCAAGTTTTCAGGAATAAAGCTCGATTAGTCGTTCAGGGCTACAATCAAGAAGAAGGGATCGATTATGATGAAACCTTCGCTCCAGTAGCTCGTCTTGAAGCAATTCGCATGTTCATTGCGTTTGCTGCTTACAAAGGTTTCCAATTATATCAAATGGATGTTAAGACAGCCTTCCTTCACGGCTACATTGATCGAGAAGTCTACGTCGAACAACCTCCAGGGTTCACAGACTCCGTCCATCCCGACTACGTTTACAAACTGTGTAAGGCCCTTTACGGACTGAAACAGGCTCCACGCGCCTGGTATGAAAGACTGTCTACATATCTATTGCAAAATGGTTTCTCTCGAGGTAATGTAGATAAAACGCTCTTCATTCTACACTCATCACATGACTTACTTCTAGTACAGATCTATGTTGATGATATCATTTATGGTTCTACAAGTAACACCCTCTGCGACCATTTTGCTAACCTTATGAAGCAAGAGTTTTCCATGAATGAGTTAGGTGAGCTCAAGTTCTTCTTAGGATTACAAATTCAGCAGGAAAGGACGGGATCAAGATCCATCAACAAAAGTACATCAAGGAACTCCTTGATAAGTACAACCTAAAAAATGCAAAGAGTATGTCCACACCAAGCTGTACATCTGCCAAACTGCATCCTGATGATGACGGAGTCGGCGTCAATGCCACAGAATATAGAGGCATGATAGGGTCCCTCTTGTACCTGACGCCAGTCGCCCAGACATTCTTCACGCAGTCTGTCTTTGTGCTCGCTTCCAAGCAGCACCAAAACAGTCTCACCTCAAAGCAGTCAAGCGTATCTTCCGCTATCTCAAAGGTACAAGTACACTCTATCTATGGTATCCACGATCTCCTACTTTTACTTTATCTGGATATAGTGACTCTGATTGGGCTGGTTCTCTCCAAGATCGAAAGAGTACTTCAGGTAATGCACAGTTCTTGGGTCTTTGCCTTGTTTCATGGTCCTCCAAAAAACAGAACTCTGTAGCACTCTCTACAGCAGAGGCAGAGTATGTCTCTGCTGCAGCTGTTGCTCCCAACTCCTTTGGATGAACAACAACTTCAAGACTATCATGTCACCCAAGAACAGATCCCCATCTTTTGTGACAACAAAAGCACAATCAAAATATCAGAAAACCCAGTCCAACACTCAAGAACCAAACACATCGAAATTCGCTTTCACTTCTTGAAAGACTGTGTCGAGAAAAAGCTTATCCAACTTGACTTTGTGCCACAGAAGATCAACTTGCAGATATTTTTACTAAACCCTTGTCTACAGCAAGATTCGAAGCACTGCGATCGGCAATCGGATTGACTCCGTCTACCTAGACGGTCGCATCTCCTTGCCCCTACCGCAATCTTCAGCAGGTACGCCCTATGTCTCATAGAGTCTGTCTTTGTTTGCACTTGCATCAGTAAATGGTTTTATTACTTAGCACGCCTAGTACTCTAGCGCTACTATCCACGTCATCCATCCGCACCAGAACCCGCCTAAATCGTCGCCCTTATCTCGCCTTATCCTGACGTCGCCACATTAATCGCACCTGACACACGCCTTCTCTGCAATTCCAGCCTTTATATCTATCACCCGTCCACTCCATCTCTCTCACTTCAACTCCCTTTACACCCGAGTATCCTTCAACTTCCAAATGGCCGGCATCAACTTCTCTGGAATTAACATCCCAGCCGAAATTTTCGCCGATCCCATTCGCCTTCAGGCGTATCTACAAGCGATGGCAAACCCTAATCCCCTACACTCACCACCACCACCACACATCTCCCACTAAAACCACCGCTACTTCTTCGCCCACACACTCCTCCACACCACCACCTGACACCCGCGACCCATCCACCCATCAAACACCGCCATCTGCTGCAAGAACAGAGATTCTTGACACCGACATTGAAGAAGTTACCCCAATCCAAACCCTACCACCATCCCCAACCCCACAAGCTGACAACCCTCCCGCCGAAAATCACCAACTGATCAGCCACAAGCCCATGCCAGCAAATCACCGACCAAATCTCCTACACCAACCCCACCAGCAGCATCCCCCGCTAAATCCGCAACACCACCACAACAACCTCCACCCAAAACCCGCAAGAGAAAAGGCCAAACCTCAACCCGACCCACAGCAAAAAGAATCTCCGTTCCTCTGTCAAGGCCCAACATGTCTCCTCCGGCTCCGGTGAATCGTCGCCCGTCCAAGAACTGCCCACCGCCAGTCACGATGCCTCTACGGGTGCTACCTCCGCCAGATCAAAACCTCCAAAACCCCACCGACGGAGTGTGAAGGTCGACCCTTCACTCAAGGTACATGCTCGGGGACCCTGCCTCGGACCGTAATATCGTCAGGGGTAAGTTCCTCGACTTTTCTTGGGCTCTGTCTTCCAACTTAGGGGAGTTAGTCACTATGCTCGAAATTCAGGGGTGGAAACACCTCTTCTGTGAGATAACTGAGTGGTATCCCACAGAGTCTGTCGACTTCTTCCAAAACCTTGTCATCCGAAACGGTGCTGCACAGTCTGTTGTCAATTCCACCCCAATTTTTTGATCTTGCAAAACTGTCTGAAATTCTTGGCGTTCCTGCCACTGGCCTGTCATTTATGAAAAAGGAATCCTTCCTGAGATCCCCGGGGTACCAATAACAAAATCTATCGCTTTTTCTCCTCCAAGAAAAAGATTGGCTCCCCCATACCCCGTGGCGATCTCTCCATCCTACACCAACTCCTCCACATTTTGGTCATCAAAAATATTGTCCCACGAAAGGAAGGAAACCTTATGGTCAACTGCTTGGACTTAACCATTATGTACTGCATCATTAATCGTCACTCTATCAATCTGGCACACATAATTCTCCATCACTTAGCCCAGTCGGTCGACACCCCGAAACACTCCTTGGGGTACGTGTTCTGGTTGCCTCGCATATTCCAATTCTTTCAGGTACCCTTGGCGACTTCGACGCCAGAGTCCATCGAGGAGGCAGACACCATCAACCTGCGGTATCTGAATCGGCTGACTTCAATCGACAAATCAAAGCTGCTGCCCCCTCCATCTACTCCAACGACGGCGGGGACATCCACTTCTCAAGAGGCAGTTCCTCAAGCTTCACTCCAACCTCTCCTGGAGAAAGTGGAGCGCCTCATTGCGCATGCAGCCGAGCTGATTCAGGGCCAGAAGCGGATGGTGGACCGACTCGCCGGGATAGAGACGACAGTGGCGGCCTTGCAGGACCAACTCCTTGACCTTCAATCCACCCTTACCCCAAACCCTTAGAATGACGTGGTTGTGTAGTGTTAGAACTTAGGCTGTTTTTTAAGTTCTAAACACTTTTTAATGGTTGTTTGTGTGAATACTTTGACTGACTCTGTGACACTATGGGCTTCCCCTCTGATGAAAGCAAAAGGGGGAAGCGGTGAATCCCGTCTGGTGTACGGGTTATTCTGTTGCTTGTTTAAACTGCTTTTTGGATTGCGCTGCTAGACCATGTGGTCTAGTATTTTTGACTGCCTTATATACTATCCTGCCTATTACACTGCTTATTTATCGTTTGCTTGCCTGGAGTCCCTCTCCGATCAAGGGGGAACCTAAACAGAGTCCTTGAACTTATTTGCTACTGCTGCTATTAAGGGGGAACTTTGACAGGGTCGGTTCCCCTAGTCCTTGTGTTTTTATTTCAGGATTGACTCCATCGGGATTCACGAAGGTTTGCTATCATCAGCAACAAGGGGGAAATTGTTGGGACATCGGAGTGTTGCAGAGATAGCCTTTCACCGCGACAGAGTCAATCATCACTTGACAGACACAAAGAGTGAGCCTCTGCGATAGAGTCCGCGCAACAAAGAAGACTCCATAGACTCTCCCATGCTGTTGCGAAAAATCAGGAGTCAACTCGGAACACCTTAAGCGCCTCAACGGTCACGAAGCTCTTCCTCAACACCCGAAGATCGCGGCCCAAGTAAGAAGACCAAGTAAGAGCCGTTGGAAGTTGCCCACTAAGTTAGTTCCGGTATTTTCGGAACTAACTCCTTCGACTGGCTGTTACACTTAGAGTATAAATAAGATATGTAATAGTCAGTTTCATTTGTGCTTTCATTGAGTATATTTCAGAGCTTAGAGAGAGAAAGAGAATTGCATTATAAGCTAGAAAGAGAGAGAATACGTACCAAGATAGTTAGCACCTCTAGAAAGACTCTACCTAGGAAGATCCTAGTTTCACTACGCTTACCATTGTTCTGATTTGAAAGTGTGTTGGGTGAGTGAGTGAAAAACTGCTAAGTAGATCCCTTCTACTTAGTGGGCATTTGTAAGTTGTTTTATTTGACCAAGAAATGAAATAGCTTATTTGTGTATCTCGCTGAGTTCCACAAAGTCCTTCTTCCTTTTCATCGTTTCACTACAATTACCGCAAAAGTCTTCCGCATCCTTAGTTCTATTAATTCGATAGAGTGCCTCTACATCACAGAGTGTTTCTCACTTACGAAGGCTGATTGAGTCAAACCAATCTTAGACTCACACCTTTGATTGGTTTGAGTTAGCCACCCGATCCTAAAGTTTTCGCCCCACTTCACCTTGTTTATTCACGTGTTGAATATGCTTCTAGAATTAGGGTTCTCAATTTTAGGGAGATAATCCTTGTGATTGCGATTATGGAATTAGGGTTCTTCAATTTGGGGAACTTATGTCGCGTTGATCGACTGAATTATTGGCTATTTGTTTGACTTTGGTTTTCGTCCCACTTCACCTGTTTATTCACGTCTTGAATTTGGTTCTGGAATTTGGGTAAATTACAATTCAGGAATTTGGCAACCTTGCCAAAACCTGCTGTATCTACGGTTTTTTAACTGTGTGTGTGGGTGGAACTTGATTGTTCTCTGGAACATTGTGTTGTCTGGGAACATTCGTTGTTTCTATGTGATTTGTGTGGATGGAATAGATTGAAATGTGGCTCTCTGTTATTGTTTCTGTTTTCTGGATTACATGTGTTTTGTCCAGGTGGCTAAATATTAAATCTGCTTCTTTATATTTGCTACTGTTTATGCGTTATGTCTGGCTCCAATATAATGAAATCAAATTCTGTTATCTGCTTCTATTATGTTCCTTTTTATAATAATTGATAGCTCTTTAGCTAATTTATTATGTTTTGCATATGTAGGTGCTATTATTCGAAGATTAGCATACGATGGATGAACATATCATTGAGTTGTCGTACAATGGTCACAAGTTTTGCTTGCAAGAGCTGGATCCTGACCTATATTCTACCATAGAATTGATGAGGGACTACACAAAAGAAATTTCCAAACAACCAATTGCTCCACCCAACAACCCTACCTTCTTCTACATACATCCAAAAAGCAAGAAACACATCAAAATTTGCAATGATACAACTTTAGTTAATATGTTCAAGGCCTATTCCTCCACAAAGATTATAACCGTGTTTATCATAGGAGCTGTGAACTCTTGTCTGATGGATATGTGGCGGAATTATGAGAAAGATCAGTGCATGAGGGGTGTGCAAACCGAGAATGAAGTTGAAAATTTTGAGTTGTCCCCTCCCCCGGCTACACAACCAATACAAGCTTGTACACAACCTTCTACTCAACCTCCCCCGTTGACTACATAATCCCAATTACCAACCCCTATAGTACCTAAAAGAAAGCACAAGAAAAAAGCTGGCAGGGGTCTTGGCCAGTCATACCAATTGGCAGTTCGGCCAATAGAAACATCTTCTGCTGTGGCAACACACCAATCAGTTCAGACCAGCAATACCACTCCACAAAGCCTTGATGTTCACACATCATCAATTGTACCATCTCCACGGATGGAGATCATCAGTGGAAATAATCCTCCTCCATCATCTGGACATAGTCTTGAGCAAGGAGATGGATCTGCTGTCAGTGCAGGACAGGGTAATGAAGCTCCTGTAGATGATAATGAACCCACATACTTTGACGACTCTAGGTGCCATCAGGATGTTGATGATGGTAACGATTTTGATACTGAGTCTAGCAATTCAGAATATAACGATGTAGATGATGATGACAAATTGGAGGAACTCGAGGGAATCACTGAGTGTGGGTACTATTCTGCTGCTGAACAAGATTGTGTGGTATAAGAGCCATTGTATTTGAGGAATGAGACTCATTTTGAGTATCAAGCTGATGGGAAGGTTGTCTTGCAGTCTCATTAAATGTTTGAAAACAAAAAGACTTTCTTGGAGGTGATGAAGGACTATACATGTCAAGAAGGTATTGATTTGCACAGGATAAGTAATGACCCTTTCAAGTACAAAGTTAAGTGTAACAACAACACTTGCCCTTGGAGACTTCATGCTTCCTTACTTCCTGACAAAACTACATTTATGATAAAGACGCTGACAGGGGAACATGATTGTATGAGGATTGCCAATAATCCAAACGCTATCGTGCCATGGGCCACAAAGAAGATTTTGCCTGATATTAGGGCAAACAAAAAAATGGCGCCGAAGGACATTATGGCATTGATGAGGCAGAAGTTCAGCCTTGATTTGAGCTATATAAAGTGTTACAGGGCACAAAATTGGCTTTGATGATAGTTGATGGAAATCATGATGAGTCTTATGCAAAAATTCCTCAGTATTGCAAAATTGCTCTAGATAGAAACCCCGGCTCCATCATTGACCTGCAATACCAGGAATATATGACTTATCCTCCAACTTTCACAAGACTGTTTGTTTGCTTTCATGCTCAGAAGGAGGGGTTCCTTCATGGATGTAGGCCATTCATTGGTGTAGATGGTTGTCACCTTAAAGGTCCATTTGGAGGAGTACTTTTGACAGCCATCGCCATCGATGGAAATAATGGTATATTTCCACTTGCATTTTCTGTGGTCCAAAGTGAGTCTACCAACACTTGGAAGTACTTTTTCAGCCACCTAAAGAAGATAGCTGATTGGGACACGTGGAAAAGATGGTTGATAATATCTGATCGTCAGAAGGGCGTTGAACCTGCACTAAATGATGAATTGCCAGAAGTGACCAGGAGGATCTATTGTAGGCATCTCTATGCAAATCTGAAGAAAGATTATCTTGGTATTATTCTAAATTGTATCATTGTAGTATTTTCAGCTCATGATTTTATGCCACTTTACATGTATGTAATCCAATCTCTTCAATTAATGTAGGTACTCTCATTCGAAATCTTTTTTGGGAAGCTTCCAAGGCATACACTCAAACTTCTTTGGATGCAACACTGAAGAAGATTAAAGAAAATTCTGTGTCAGCTTACAACTATTTGAAGAATGTGGATTTGACTTGGGGTAAGGTCACATGCTAGAGTATACCAAGGTTATTGAGGTGACTTCAAATTTTGTTGAGTCTTTCAAAGGAAAATTGTCTGACATAAGGTCAAAGCCCATTTTAGCCATGTTGGATGAACTGAGGAGGTCAATGATGTTAAAAATGCATAAGAGAAGAGAGGATTCAGTTAAACTCAGGGACCCCGTGACTGGCTATGCGACTAAGATTTTGCACAAGAATACAAGACCTGGTAGAGCGTGCCATTAGACGAGCAGCGAATCAAGTTTGAAGTGTCGATGTTGGGGGATATTTTATTGTTAACCTGAGGGACCGTCATTGTGATTGCATGTCGTGGGACTTGTCTGGTATCCTGTGCAAACATGCATGTGCTGTCATTGCACAATAAAGGCTTGACTTGGTATCATATGTGGCTCCTTGGTTCTCCAAGGAATTATATGTGGAAACGTACAAAGCAGCTATATCACCCATTCCTGACCCGAACATGTGGCCTACTGTTGATGGCATTGTGCAATGGAAACCACCATTCTTGAGGAAACTCCCGGGGAAACCAAAAAAAAAATAGAATAAGGGAACAAGGTGAGGCACCTCCTGTGACTAAGAGGTCAAACCATGTTACGTGCTCGGTTTGCAAAAGGATTGGCCACAATTCAAAGACATGTCGAAGCCAAAAAGATAGGGGACAAGGTCCCAACAGTGGTGGTCAAACCTCTGGTGGTCAGTCTGTTTCGAAGAACAAGAGAAAGAGGAAGACTCAGTGATTGTAAGTTTGATTTATTATTTCTAACGATTATGTTTATACATTTGTTGTTTGAAAATTTATCCATTTCTAATATGCTTTTTGTTTTTTTTTTGTGTAATTGCAGGTTGTTTTGAAGCATTTCAGTTGCTGCTTTGCTTTTGAGAAATAGTTACGTATTAGAAATGGATACAAGTAGTTATGCTAGGATTATTATACGCTTTGACAAGGAGTAATGTTACGAACAGCTCTTGCATTGTCGTTCTTTTGTAATGTATTGTTGGAATTATTTGGGTCGTGTTTTGGTACTCATACAAGTAATGATGTAATGAACAAATCTGATCTTGGTTTTTACATCCTACTATTGAGCATCAGTCTCTGAATGCTAGCATAAAACTGGTATGGTACTTTGTTTGTTTCTTCTGTTGAAATGTGTATATGTTGTATTTTTATGGTGTTGACAGTAGCAACAATAGTCATGGTGTAAGCATTCTATGTTGCAATTTAAATTCTAATCTTGTTCAGATAAGGGAATTAATATGTTGTTCGCACTTGGTGGCAATGGTACTCATGCTAGAGCAAATGCAATACATAATGAGGTACTTAGGCTGCTTGTCAAACCAATTGTGTAGTGTAAATGGAGCGGATTATATTACTTAGCATATAAAAATATTCTGTTTTGTATAAAACTGATGAGAACAAGTAGTGGGTTTATTGCTATGTATATGCATCCGTCGCCAGTGGTCAGGTTGATGTTTTCTGATGTTTACTTGATTCCTGATGAGAAGAAGCAGTGGGTTTATTTCACAGTTAGCTTTTACTTTGGATGGGAAAAATGGTGTTATTTAGGTTTTCAAAGTTAAACTCTTATTACTGCAGCATAGGGACGTGATATATTGGGCCTGTTACAGCAGAATGTGAAATACAATGACAACAATCGCTTCTGTGACATAAGGACAGAGGATGAGCTAAAATCTGCATTACTTTTGCACTTAAATTCATTACAACAAATATGAATAAAAGAGTACAATGATGATTACATTAAAAGTCATTACAAAACATTGCCTTAAAGTAATTACAAGACTTTTGCTCATTACATAATTGTAAGCCGAAAGAAAAATAAAGCTATAACTATGCCAAACACCATCTTCATATATCCATCATTCTTCGCCTTAAGCTCATCCAATCTTGTCTTTTGAATCTCCTCGAGTTTATTCAACAAACATGCATTTTTATTCTTCAATTCAAGTAACATTGATTCAATAACACCAACGGAAGAAGAGGCTCTTGATGAGGCATGGATTGGTGAAGCATGGACTGGTGGGTACACGTCTCTCCACCATATGAAAAATTTGCACTTGTTGATGGCACAATTGAAGTACGGCTTCTCATAGTTTCTCACATTACGGGTAACATGCAATTGTGCACTCAAATTGCAGTGGCATTTCACATCCCTCGTAGGGGTTGAGTTGAAATTGTGCCCACTAGAGGACAACATTCTGCATCAAAAATCAAACAAAAACTCAAGTGTATCACAACAAGTGAGCTCATATTGGTCCTTATGGCCATCATCACTACTTCATAAGTGGGTTATGATTCTTTACATGTCGTATCTATGGAGCAACCCTATCATAAACCACTTCAACGCATTCAAGCGGAGTAATTAAATGAAGGGCCACTTCTACATAGATAAATACATACAAAGGCATAACCACACTTAACAGGCCATTCAGCAAAAGAACATCATTGATAAGCATATTCAAAACTTGCAGACAGAACCATGACAAAACACATGTAACAGATGATGTTCCAAAAAACAGAAACAGATAACAGAGCCACATTTCAATCTATTCCAGCCACACAAATCACATAGAACAATGAATGTTCCAGACAACAACAGGTGTTCCAGAGAACAACAAATGTTCCACCAACAACAGTAGAAAACAGTAGATACAACAGGTTTTGGCAAGGTTGCCAAATTCTAGAATCACAAGGGCAATTTACCCAAATTCCAGAACCATATTCAAGACGTGAATAAACAAGGTGAAGTGGGACGAAACCCAAATCCAAACAGACAACCAAAAATTCGGTTGATCAACGCGACAGAAGTTCCCCAAATTGAAGAACCCTTATTCCAGAATCGCAATCGCAAGGATTATTTCCCTAAAATTAAGAACCCTAATTCTAGAAGCATATTCAACACGTGAATAAACAAGGTGAAGCGGGGCGAAAACTAACGCCAGACAAATAGCCAACATATATCAAGACGCGGGATATCGTCGAGGGAAATCTCCCAAATTCAAGAACCCTAAATCGAGGAAAGAGTAGAGCAGTCATACCGGGGATTGAAAGCAAACAAACAACTCAATCTGAGCAGACTGTGAGTATTGATTAGCGACTTAAACCAACAAAAACAACAATGTCGACAGGAAGAGTGTCGAAGAACCCTAAATCGAGGAAATAGTAGTGTAGTGATACCTGGGAAGAGTATCATAGTTGTCGACTGAAATCAAATTGTTCATCCCTTACCTTAATGAGATAGGCATGATTGATTAGGGATTCAACCTAACATACATGAAACTTTCAAGAGCGTGGAGGGGAAGACAATCGAAGATACGACACTAAACCCAGTTAGTGGAGTCAACAGGTAGGGAGTGGTAAAAATCATGCCTGTTTGGTAAGGAAAGGTCAAACAGTTAACCTCCGTTAGTAATAGACAGAATTAGAGAAAATGTGTGACGGAAGATAAATTATGGATACTTGATGTGTGGCAGTGTAAATTATTAAAGTTCATGGGTGGGCAATGTTAAACCCCAAAACCTCATGGGTGGGCAATGTAATTTTTCCTAAAAAGAAAAAAGGAAGAAAAGATAGAGATTAAGAGGGAAAGGCCGCCGTCTTTATTTGCAAAAAGAAGAAGAGGGGGCTGAAAAGATAAATATTTTTATTAAAGATAAACCATGTGTGATGCGTGCTGTTATATATTTGGAGGAGGGGGATCGATGAGATATTCATTCATACCGAGCATACACGCCCGATAATATACCATTCACCC
The DNA here is from genome assembly GCA_023374045.1 of Limonium bicolor. NCBI lineage: Eukaryota > Viridiplantae > Streptophyta > Magnoliopsida > Caryophyllales > Plumbaginaceae > Limonium > Limonium bicolor. Next base: position 182,003,147 of record CM041782.1, read on the forward strand.
ATAATTCTCCAGCACACATTCGAAGCCCCAGTATACATTCAACACCATTCTCCATCACCACAGAGCCATATCGTTCACTAATTCTAACCGCACTCCCCCGTACCATCATCGACCACCATCCATCACCACCATACTCCATCGCCATCCACCTCCATACAACCTCACACCAGAGCCATATATCTTCATTTTCTCACCGTATCGAGCAGCAGCAGTTTGATGAGGAGAAGTAAAACATAACCGGGACTAACCGATAGTTATTAGTAAATTGAGTTTGTTCTTTACATTATTATTGCACGTTATTCTTTTATTTGTTACGTGTTATTTTATGTTCGTTTTAATGTTTGTTACTTCTGTTTCTGAAACCATGAGTGAGTAGTTTTATTTAGCTTCCCAGGTTAGGGAAGCGAGTCTTTTTCGTAGAATTCACGTTATGTAAATTTGTCACTATTATTATAATTTTGTAATAGTTTGATTCTTGTTCTTAATGCGCTTGGATTTTCTCACCAATTTTCTATGTGATTTTTGTAGACCTTATATCAAAATGCGGTGATGAGATTAAGTTCTAGACATAGGAAGTCAAACCGGATTAACGACTAGAAGCATGGTTTGCCTATAGGTTAATCTGTCTTCAATAGGAATTGTGTTTAATTCTTTTAACTTGAATTAACTTGGGCATGGTTTGCGGCTTGTTATTTTAGTTAATTAGGGTTCGTTATACAGGGACCGGTCAACGAACTATTAATAATTTCTGAGTTTATTGCATAAAATAATGAAAATTGATATTAATTGAATTCTACGGAATAGACGAGTGGAATAACCCAAAGCGTTTTTAATTCATTAGATTTTTAACCCGGTATTTGATTTGTTTATCTTTATTGTTTTGTTATTTTATGTTTGTTTATTGAGTTAATCTTTTAGTTGAATTATTTAAAACCTGAAAAAGTGACAATTTCCCGTTTATTTAATTTAGGATAGCTTTCTCAATTAGGTTAATTTAATTTGTCAGTTAATTGAACGAAATCCCCGAGATTGACAACCCCACTTAATCACTTTACCCATAAAACGATAGGTACACTGCCTAGGTAAAGATAGTAACATATTTCTGCTACAAGTTTTTGGCGCCGTTGTCGGGGACCTCTGGCACGGTTAATTGATATTTTTATTTAATTTAATTGAGTTGTTAGTTTAGTTTTTCTTTATTTATTTTATTTTGTTAATTCAATTAGACTTTATCGTACTTTAGTTAATTTTATTTTTGTACGCTTAATTCATAAACTGAAGTTTGTTGTAAATGAGAGGAAAAGAAATTACAGAGAGACACGAGATAGGGGGCAACTGATATTCTCTTATTCCGATATGAGTATACAAGACCTCTATTTATAGAGAGTACATGGGGAAACCCTAATTACAGATGTGGAGTCCACTATAAAATATATCTATTTATAACACTCCCCCTTGGACGAAACATCTTGTTATATGCTGCCTCGTTAAAAACCTCGCCTGGAAAACCCTGTGGGATAAACACCTCTGGCGAAGGAAAAAATAGTACAGTCTTACAGTAACTTCACGTAGCTATAATATTCAATCATGTCATTCACAAACAATGAATCCGTTAGATGATTTTCATCGATTGCCTCGTTAAAAACTTACCTGGAAAAAACCCAATGGGAAAAACACCAAGGTGAAGGAAAAAGAGTACAATCATCATCACTCCCCCTAATGAAAACATCACTTTATTACTTTGATTGTATGCATCCCCAATCTTTAATTGGTCCTGTACCCAGTTACTTGGGAAGTACTTGATTGAATACATCGATCACTTTTGCACTTTAGCATATTTTCTCTATATTAATATCGACGACTCTTTTATAAATAGAACTTTTGGTGGTATGCATTTTCTAAACAGTATAGATGTAATCATCTACATCATCTGGGTATTAAGTCACAGATTCAATAAGCACCCCCTCAATTAATCTCTTAGATGGCGGGGGGTTATTCATATGTGTTTATCTATAGATACCATAACTCATTAATCATTCTGCTGCAATAGCATTAAAATTGGTACTTCATGATCATTGTTTCAATGACCATCAGGAGACTCGTAAGGCATTTCAATTATACTCTTACACAGCTACTATAGCAACACGAATTATCCAACAAATTGGACTCATCTTAAAGATACCTTTTCAATAGTTGTCACTAAGGTAGTAATGCCACAATCACCTTTATGATAAGATTTATTAACATGGTCACAGGGGCATTCCCTTTCAGAATTCACCCAACTCCTCCATGAGTTAATCCTTTTCGAGTCTTATATAAACACACTATCAAAGTGAAATACATGTATAAGGTATAACCATACAAATTAACCATACTTATATCTTCAAAATAACCAACTACTGGGGATAAAGCCTTTTATAATCGATAGCAGGGTTTTTGAAAAATCTATATACACCAATGCAGGTTGTATATTAAAAAGAATTTTTACACACTCTTTTCCATACGAATACTCATTCGTTTCCAGCTGGACTCACATCATTATGTGGATATCAAGTTCGCAACATTCATAACTTGAGTGTGTTGAAGTTTTGCTTCTCATTTGCGTCTTTCAAGTACTTTTGACAAATCAATTCAATGACCTCGTCATCATTGTGACATGTAGCGCTACATACATTTGCATGCATATACATAAATATATTCAACGTTGATTTCATATCGGTTCCATTATATTATTGACATGACATAATATCTCGAGATCTTTATTATCATCAGGTACCTGATTACCTTATATATCGGTAATTTGTCATGTCTGACAGCTTATCTAGAGCTGTACCCTTTGTAGTATGACTGATAAGTGTCTAAATGAGCATGTTTTATGAGTGTATTTCATATATTATATCAGCACTTTTTCTGCTCATTTCTCACTTATCGTATGTTTTTCCTCTAGTTTATGTTTTATTGATTATCTCACAAATTTATTGTTTAAACATGAGTAAAACCAAGCTAAAAGTAAAGTAGACAAAGAGATGAACGCAACGCAAACGGCTCAGAAAACGGAGTCCAAACGAAGTATCTAGAGCCAGTAAAAATTCGTAGAAGAAAATAAGTCAAGACCACACTTGTGTCCGTGTGAGGACAGGCGGACAGGGAGCGGACTCTCCCTTGTGTCCGCGTCTAGCTAGGAGGACGGCTGGGCGGACGTGAGACATGCAACCGCCTGGTTTTGGGCGGACGCCAGGGCGGACCAACATAAGGAGACCGCCTGAGGATGGGCGGACGCCAAGGCGGACAGGGCTACATCCGCGTAGCCAGAGGCGGACGCCAATGCGGACATGACTAAAAATCAACGTGACAGTTTTCTTCTTCGCGCGACTGTCTGCAACTTGAATCTGTTATCCATCTACTCCGAGCGGCGCCTACCTTATTTCTCTCACGCGTCTCCAGCTCTGTCCCCTGCAATTAATGAAGCAATCAATGAGCAATCAACCTGCAATCAATTCTTTCAGATCTGCCTCTTCCCTTCCTCTATATAAACCCAGCTCCTGCAACCTTAAACAAACGTACGGAGAAAACCAGAAAATCAAACCACGCTCACCACACTCCATTCTCTTCCATTCAATTCATCCCGTAACACCATAATTCTCATCTTTTATTTATTTCACCACTTCACCACATTTACTCACGTACGTACTCAAACAAAGTAGTATTTTACAAAGACAGAAAAGAGGCAGCAAAAAGTGAGAGCGAGTGCAGACCCGTTCTTCGCAAGCAGTTTCTGAATAATGGCTATTTCTATCTTTACTCTGTTTTTAGTACTGTCGATGTGTGAGTAATTTTATATTTGTGCTTAGGATGGGTGTTTAACCCCAAAATAATTCAGACGTATTTATAATACCGGGTTTGCTTATAAATATTTGTTTTATCTCTCTAAATTATTAAATGCTTAACAACTGATCATTTTTATGCATTTACAGTTTCTCTAATTTAAATGATTTTGTAAATTAGAGAATAGACCACAAGAGAGATAAACGGTAGATATTATCTCCTTGATTAGCAGATAAAATCCATCGCTGTTATAAAAAGAATTCTCGCTTAAAGCTAATTAATGATTTTAGACTTTTTCTGATTGTAAAAAGTCTATTGAATTAATTAAGAGTTGTCCTTATCTATGATTTAGGAAGGCCACGAGATAAAATTCTTAACAGACAAATAAGAGCAGACCAGGATTATAATTAATATCTGAATTATATTTGGGCAATTTCACCTTCCCTAGCACATTTTCCATCCACTTAATACACAACTGTTTTACTGTTTTTATTTATTTCTGTACTAATCCAAACAACAATCAAGCTTGCCTCTGGCTAAACCCCTTTTTACAGTTTTTAATTAACTACCAGACTAGGATAATTGAACACTCTCTGTGGATACGACACTTTTTATACTATTCCGAATAGGTACACTTGCCTATTAGTTTGCTATAAATCTATCTATATTTATATAGTGTAGTTTTATCCCAACAAGTTTTTGGCGCCGTTGCCGGGGAGATTGATTCCATCAATTTCCCTAGTTTCTGGTAGTTCAGTTGCTATACTGTAATATTTTGTTTATATTATTTTGTTGTTAATCTAACTTCGGACATCTAATTACGGACATCTGACTTCTGACTTTTTAATATTATTTTCATTTATTTTTCAGTCATTTACTTTCCATTGTCCTTAACATTTAATTTCCATTGTCCCTAACATTTAAATTCCCAGTATACTAACTTATAATTTCTGTCATTTAATTTTCTGTCATTTAAATTTCTGTCAACTAACTACTAACTTATAATTTCTGTCTCTAACTACTAACTTATAATTTCTGTCATTTAATTTCCCTTGTCACTTATTTTCTGTCATTTTACTCCTGTAAAAAAAAATAAAAAAACAAAAAAGAATATATATTAGTGTTGTTTAATTAACGCTTATCAGCCTAACCAATATCTCTGCCTTTCTTTATCTATGTACTAATTAATTTCACAGTTTCTGACGAACCACAAGTTATCTTCTGTGCATGCCAAATACTCGAACCCGAGGTTCTCCACCTATCAGTCCGAGACCCGAACCCGAGCGCACTTTATTATAAGCACAAAGAAACCTAAGAAATCAAGCCATGGCCGATAACGAAGTTATAAATGAAATGGACCATGCAAATCAACCAGAACACTGTGCTCTCTCTGACTACCACCAACCGGATACCGAAGGAAGAGCATCAGCCATAGTTTCCCCCGAACTAACACCGCTAGAAACCGGACGATGGGCTTTCAAAACCCACTACATCACCGCCGTCCGGGATTTAGGCAAGTTTAGTGGAGCGAACCCAGATGAAGCCCCAAATCATCTGAGTCTCTTCCTAGACTTCTGCAATTCCTTTGGTCAGACCGGCAACGTCAAAGAAAGAATCCGTCTACAACTATTTCCTCACTCGTTGTCGGATTCAGCAAACAGGTGGTACCGAAGTCTTCCCTCCCGATCAATCACACATGGCTGCAAATGGCCCCAAAATTCCTTGCCAAATACTACCCAACCAGTAGAACGAGGCAATTGATCGGAGAAATCAACACTTTCTGTCAGGAGCCGGGAGAAACATTGTACGACGCATGGGACAGATTCAAGGATATGCTAATGAAGTGTTCCCACCAAGGTCTCGATGATCAATCCCTCTGCCTGTCATTCTTCAATGGTCTAGATGATGGGAACCGACTACTCGTCAATTCCTCTGCAGGAGGAAGTTTCATGATGAAATCTCCTAAAGAAGGAATGGACCTTCTCGAAACCATGACGAGCAATACAAGACAGTGGACGAGATCCAAGGGAAGAACGCCACGAGCAGCAGGCCTACTCCACGTTGAGCCTACAGATCATTTATCAGCCCATATCTCGTCCCTTGCAAAGATGGTGGAAAAGCTAACAACATCTCAAAACGAAATCGTAAAAAATAGCGTCCCCACCTACAAGTTCACCACCATTCCACCTACAGAAGGATGTGTCATATGCGCCGGTCCTCATGAAACCCATCAGTGCGAAGGTAAAAACCAGTACGAGGATGTAACTTCATAGGAAACCGCCCCGGTAATTCCTACAACAATAACTTCAACAACAACTACCCATGGAGAAATCACCCGAATTTCTCATGGAAAAATATGATCAGTACCAAGGAGGGCAGAACAACAATTCCAATACTTGTCAGGGAAACAGACCCCAACCAAATTCTAATATGGGTTATAGAGCACAAGGTGCCCCTCCAGGTTTCCAGCAACAACAACAACCATCCTCAACCTCTTCTGATCCAAATGAGGAATTCAGGAACCTTATGAAAGGATTCGTGACTACAACCCACACCAGGCTCGTGGATCAAGAAGCCACTAACAGAAGGGTTGAAGCCCAGATACAACAAACCAACCAACAGTTGGAGCAAATCAGCCAGCAGCTTGCACAAAGGCCACCTGGTGCCTTCCCTAGTCAGCCAAATCCAAATCCAAGGGAACAGGCCAAGGCAGTGACGTTGAGAAGTGGTAGGCCGCTCAACTCATCTCTTCCCCGAGATGATACTGATAACCAAGAACAGCAAGCTCATGAGCCTCAAGAAAATCCAGAAGAAGAACAGGAAGATGCTGAAGAAGCCCCACCTCCTACGAAAATTTTTCCGAGGAGAAGGAGCCCCCTGAATCTACTCCTTCCTCTCACCTAAAATTCTTCCCCCACTTCCTTTTCCAAACAGAATAAGAAAGAAAAATTTAGATGAACAGTTTGGAAAGTTTCTAACTCACTTCAAGAAACTAACGATTAATATTTCTTTTGCAGATGCTTTAAAACAAATGCCAATATACGCAAAGTTCATGAAGGATATCATCACCAAAAAAAGATCGTTGGGAAGTGGAAAACTGTACACCTTACACAGGAAGTGTCAGCAGTGCTTCTCAAGAGTCTCCCTCCAAAACTTGGAGACCCAGGTTTGCCAATTATTCCATGTTCCATTGATAATGTTGATTGTGGTAGTGGGCTATGTGATCTAGGAGCTAGTATCAATTTAATGCCACTCTCAACTTTCAACAAACTTAAGATTGGTAAATGCATGCCTACTTCTATTCAATTACAATTAGCAGATAGATCTTTAGTATTCCCAAAAGGGATAATAGAAGATTTGATTGTTACTGTAGGAACTTTTGTGTTCCCCGCTGATTTTATTGTAATTGACAGGAAGAAGACACTAGGGGCCCTTAATCTTAGGACGACCTTTCATGAGAACTGCTAGAGCACTAATCGATGTTGAAAAAGGAAAAATCATTTTAAGGCTGCATAACGAAACTTAGAATACGACATGTCCAAGGTATAAAAAACCCGCTCATATAGAAGACACCTTTTCCATGGACATTGTCGACTCTATTGTGCAGGATAATTCATCTGCTATTATTGTAATGATGCTCTTGAAAAGCTTTAGTTGAATCCTGTGAAACCAACTAATACACCCTGACACAATCAAAATGGTAGCAGCTCTGGATAAAAGAAAATTATATACCAAACCACGCTACCCACCACCAGAACCATTAGAGCATTCACTCAAACAAATTTCAAAATTCATGATGACCGTCCCACCAACCGTTGAAGCCGACTTCAACATTCATATTCGATCCCGGATGACTTCATGGTGAAAGCGTCTAGCCAAAGACGTTAAAGAAGGGCAGCTTTCCGGGAGGCAACCCGGACGAACTTATCTTTTATATGCTTTTATGCTCTTTTAATTATCAGGTTCTCTTTCAATTTGTTTTGCTAACTATTAACCCCGTTTATAGTATGGTTGCTTTCTAGTGTCTTATGCAGGTGCAATTTCATGTCTACACCGCAACCAAGCTACGCTACTTGAGGCTGAAGCTCAAGTGTGGGGGAACTCCTATACGCTAGCAAAAATAATCTCAGGGGAGTACCAGTTTCTTTAATTATGCTTTTATTTAAATAAAATATGCAGAGGAGAGTTTATGTGCTTAAATGATTATTCATGAGCTTTGTGTTCTCTCTATTTTATCTACTTACCGAAAAGGTCTTCTGAAACCTTCCTTTGTTTTTCGGGTGAACAATGAGGACATTGTTCAATTTAAGTGTGGGGGAGTGTGCCCTTTTCGGTGACATTTTATGCTAAAATGCTTAATCTCTCTGCTTATCTTGCGTTTGTTCAAATTCAATATCATGGACCCTTTATGTGTGGGTTGTTCTCTTTAGGAATAAATACTGTTATGAATTGTGGGATAAATGGTATAAATGGTACAAATTCAAAAATTTTAAAATTTTGATTACTTTTGAGGAGCATTTTTATGCGGTGTGACCAAATGATCTGCAATGGTTGGATTTTTATTACTCAGGGGTTCTTTCTGTCTTCTCTCTTAGGGATTGCTAAGGGGTGCTTCTCTGTCAAAAAATACATATATATACAAAAAATAATAAATAAGGGACTTGCGAGACACCATTGGTAACCAACAAAGAGAGTTGAGTGTTCTTAAATACAAAGGCTTAATGCCTACATATTATCTTCTCATCTCTTATGAAAAAGTGAAACAAATGCATAATTCTATTTTTCCTTTTGTTTTCTCCTCAAAATGCCCATTCTTGAGAGAAGTTGGCCATGGTAAAAGTTCTCAAAGTCACCTTAACTAAGAAGCATTGAAGTACTCCGGATCATACCCCGAAACTCTAATTTTTATTTTTGCCCTGAGTACACCTATGCCACCAGTAGGTGATGGATCACACTCCTCTAAAAAGTTTAAGATCATGTACTATTGACTTCTTTATCCTACCCTTCACAATAGCATTTGTTAATATTGAGCATTCCCTACTTGTTTGGGTACATGGTTTTGCTAGAGGACAAGCAAAAGGTAAGTGTGGGGGTGTGATAAGTGTCTAAATGAGCATGTTTTATGAGTGTATTTCATATATTATATCAGCACTTTTTCTGCTCATTTCTCACTTATCGTATGTTTTTCCTCTAGTTTATGTTTTATTGATTATCTCACAAATTTATTGTTTAAACATGAGGAAAACCAAGCTGAAAATAAAGTAGACGAAGAGACGAACGCATAGACGCAAACGGCTCAGAAAACGGAGTCCAAACGAAGAATCTAGAGCCAGTCAAAATTCGTAGAAGAAAATAAGTCAAGACCACACTTGTGTCCGCGTGAGGACAGGCGGACAGGGAGCGGACTCTCCCTTGTGTCCGCGTCTAGCTAGGAGGACGGCTGGGCGGACGTGAGACATGCAACCGCCTGGTTTTGGGCGGACGCCAGGGCGGACCAACATAAGGAGACCGCTAGAGGATGGGCGGACGCCACGGCGGACAGGGCTACATCCGCGTACCCAGAGGCGGACGCCAATGCGGACATGACTAAAAATCAATGCGACAGTTTTCTTCTTCGCACGACTGTCTGCAACTTGAATCTGTTATCCATCTACTCCGAGGGGCGCCTACCTTATTTCTCTCACACGTCTCCAGCTCTGTCCCCTGCAATTAATGAAGCAATCAATGAGCAATCAACCTGCAATCAATTCTTCCGGATCTGTCTCTTCCCTTCCTCTATATAAACCCAGCTCCTGCAACCTTAAACAAACGTACGAAGAAAACCAGAAAATCAAACCACGCTCACCACACTCCATTCTCTTCCATTCAATTCATCCCGTAACACCATAATTCTCCATCTTGTATTTATTTCACCACTTCACCACATTTACTCACGTACGTACTCAAACAGAAGCAGTATTTTACAAAGACAGAAAAGAGGCAGCAAAAGTGAGAGCGAGTGCAGACCCGTTCTTCGCAAGCAGTTTCTGAATAATGGCTATTTCTATCTTTACTCTGTTTTTAGTACTGTCGATGTGTGAGTAATTTTATATTTGTGCTTAGGATGGGTGTTTAACCCCAAAATAATTCAGACGTATTTATAATACCGGGTTTGCTTATAAATATTTGTTTTATCTCTCTAAATTATTAAATGCTTAACAACTGATCATTTTTATGCATTTACAGTTTCTCTAATTTAAATGATTTTGTAAATTAGAGAATAGACCACAAAGAGAGATAAACGGTAGATATTATCTCCTTGATTAGCAGATAAAATCCATCGCTGTTATAAAAAGAATTCTCGCTTAAAGCTAATTAATGATTTTAGACTTTTTCTGATTGTAAAAAGTCTATTGAATTAATTAAGAGTTGTCCTTATCTATGATTTAGGAAGGCCACGAGATAAAATTCTTAATAGACAAATAAGAGCAAACCAGGATTATAATTAATATCTGAATTATATTTGGGCAATTTCACCTTCCCTAGCACATTTTCCATCCACTTAATACACAACTGTTTTTACTGTTTTTATTATTTCTGTACTAATCCAACAACAAATCAAGCTTGCCTCCGGCTAAACCCCTTTTTACAGTTTTTAATTAACTACCAAGACTAGGATAATTGAATAATCTCTCTGTGGATACGACACTTGTTATACTATTCCGAATAGGTACACTTGCCTATTAGTTTGCTATAAATCTATATTTATTATAGTGTAGTTTTATCCCAACAATGACCATTTTAATTCTATGCTCCTTTTAAGGGCTTTGTCATTGGAACCACATAGTCTACCATGCTTCAGGTTAGACTTATTTGCACTTGTCCTTACTAGACATTATAATATAGGAGCATTAGACGTTGGCGCATATTTTTCACTCAACATCAAGCAATTGGGTTGCTAACTTTTTGGAGATGAATAGTACTTTGAACTTAAAAGTTCTTACTGACGAGGATGACACAATTATATTGTAACATCCCAGTCTTAACCCACATGTGTGATATTGTCCGCTTTGGGCCGCAGCCCGCACGGTTTTGTTCTCGGGGTACCATCCCCAAAAGGCCTCACAAAAGGGAAGAGTATCCCCACACCTATAAGGCATGGTTCGTGCTCTCTCCCGATCGATGTGGGAGGTGACCCCTACACTGGGTATCACACTCTACCCCCCTTGGGAGCCCAGCGTCCCCGCTGGCACACCGACCTGGGCCTGGCTCTGATACCATCTGTAACAGCCCAGTCTTAACCCACATGTGTCATATTGTCCGCTTTGGGCCGCAGCCCGCACGGTTTTGTTCTCGGGGTACCATCCCCAAAAGGCCTCACACAAGGGAAGAGTATCCCCACACCTATAAGGCATGGTTCGTGCTCTCTCCCGATCGATGTGGGAGGTGACCCCTACACTGGGTATCACACTATTGAAATACCCCGAACTTAAATATGGTGATTAGAATATTTTAATATAGTATTTAAAGGCCTAATAGTGCCTAAGTAATTTTTGGTAAAGAAAATAAATCCAAAAGAAGTGAGAAAAACGCTTAGAAAGCGGAAAACGCTAAAATAAGCGTTAAATAACCATAGGAGGTACGAGACCTCGGTTATAGTATCGTAAGGATTCCTAAGGCTTATTCATTCCTAATTAGTATACGGGAATGATTCCCGAACAAACCGGATCCAAATAAGGTATTAAAACGCTAAAAGAGCTTTAGCGCACGTTTTTCGAGGAAACCCGAAAACGAGATTTTAAGTGGTCAAACGAACCCGTAAAAATTATAAATCATTAAACAACTATTATTAAGCATTAACGGAAGCTTAATAACCAATAAAAATTAAAGAAACAAGAAAATTCCGGAAATGGGCCCGGTTAGTGAATAGTGCTAAAACCGGGTGAATTAACAAGCGTTTCTGTAAAAAAATGAAAAATGCTCCAGCTGGCATTACATTAGTGGGGCCGGTTTTGTAGCTAGTAAGCAGCCTTCCCTCTCTTCTATTAGTAAACAAGAAAGAAAAGAAAAGAAAGAGAAAAGCAAAAAGTAGAAAGAAAAGTACAAATCACTTTAACACTCTCTCTCTCCCATTCCTATTCTCTCACTCACGTTTTTCTTTCCCCCCATCTGAACTCTCCTTCTTCCTCCAGCCAAGTATGGTGATTTTGAATCTCCTCCATGGCAGCCCCACTTCCTCTCCTTGTACAAGCTCCATTCATGCTCCAATCACAAAAATAATTACATATTTGAACTCCCCTCATCCTCCTCTATCATTCCCTCTTTTCAAAATTCGAAAAGGATGAGTTTCATCTCCATGGGTTTTGGGCATTTGAAGAGTAAATTACATATTCTTGAAGCTTGGAGTCTCCTCTTCCACTTAAGGTAAAAAGATTCAAGAGAAAAACTCATTTTCTCCATTTCCATGCCTTGGCCGATTTGGCATCTTTTAATGCCTTGTTTTGAGCATCTTTCCAAGCCTCCAATGGTGGATTAGAGTCCTCTTTTGATTTATGGCAAGAAACCAACTCTAGGGTTTCACAAGGTAATCTCTTAATTAGTGCCTTAAGCATCCTTAGTTAATGAGATTAAGTGTTTTACTTAAGCTCATTCCTTTACTTGAATTTTTGGTTGGAGTTGGGCAACCACATTGCCTTGACCGATTTTGCATCAAGAGGAGAAGAGAGGAGGAGAATTTAAAAGAGGAGTTGAATACTCAAGGTAAGGAAATCTACCTTAACTACTAATCTAATGTATTTGAATTTTGGGAATGGGTAAAGGATAAATGAACTCAAAACTGTAATAGAAATGTATTTGGATGAATTAAGAAGGATTTGTAAAGTGGGAGTGTAATAAAGGCCTTAGAGCCAAGTAATTAGAGTATGTATATTAGTATTATTGTTGTGGGAGTTTTGGTAAATTGTGATTTCTATATGTGCTGGTAGGACCCCTTGTGGGTGTGGCTAGATTAGGATTGATGTGAATGAAATTTGGTGATGAGATGAGTTTTGGACAATGCTAGAAAAGCAACGGAGCTATGGCGAAATTTCGGTAGAAAACCGAGTGTTAAGGTGATGTTGAGAGGTTGGTGAACCTAAGTGTGCTTGGGATAAAGTAGAAGAGTAAATGAGTGGATTAAACCCACCAAGAATTAGAGAACAAGAGTTGGATGGGAGTATGCAAAAACTGTAGCAAATGTTGTAGGAAAAGTCATAAATCTTGCTAGTGGTGAACTAGAGTGTTTAGCATGTGAATGGAGAATGGACTTGGGAGTAGATAGTGCCTTTGTCTAGAATGGAATTGTAATGGTCAATAAGTAATGTGGTGAAGTTGGTAGAAGGTAGTAACCCACCAAGAGGAAGTTAGGAATGCACAAAAGTGCAAAGTGTAAAAATGCAAGAATGAAAATGTAGAACTTAAGCAAGAATTGAGCAAGGATTGGACCAATGATTTGAGGTGTTTTAAGGAGTGTTTTAAGGTGTTTATTTATGTAGGAAACTTGTGGAAAGTTTATGGAATGATTAGGGGTGGATTAAGGGTTGATTTGGGGTTGAAAAATGACCTTAATAGCAGTTTTTAGCAGGGTCCGGGACTTAGGATATGTACCAAGTCCCGGACCGCATCAAAAAAAGGCCCGAGAGTGAATGCAGGAATTGGTCCGGGACTTAAGTCCAGGACCAGTAGAAAAATCAGGCCGAGAGTTGTTTTTACAGTTGGTCCGGGACTTAGGGTCCGGACCAAGTCCCGAACCACCCCCAGAATTCAGTAGAGAGTGTTTTTAAGGGTTCTAAACATGGGGAATTGATTGGTAATGGTTTTAGAAGTTGTTAAGGCCTTGTTTGGTGATATTTAAAGGTCCTAAGAAGTGTAAACAAGTGTAGCAAATGAATGGGAAGTAAGGACATAGTTTGACATGAGCGAAACTAAGTATACCGGGATAACGGGGTAAGTACGGGAGTAGTAATTACTTGTGTACTGTATGAACCTAGTATTGATAACAATGTTGGAAACATTATCAGTGGACCAAGTGTGAACCAAGGAACAAGGGAACACACGGTAAAGCTAACCCCGGTGAAAGGTATGATTTTCTCATGCCCCGTATGCTAACCGAGTTACGTTGATTTGTGTGCTGTATGCCGGCTAATCAAGACTAAAGCATGAAAACGGTTTATTGCCTTTCGTTGTATGTCTTGTTGTATGAGCTAACCTTTCTTGATTGATTGTGTGGCCTCACTTAGTGCGCAGACCGACTCATAGATGAGTCTCCTTGTGTAGTGACTCATAGTAAGAGTCATGTTGTGAACTAATGAAACCGTAACAACGCACTAAACTTATAAACCAATAATGTTAATGAAAACCAATGAACTCACTCGAATGCGAAAGAGTGCACGGGAGTAGTAACCTCTCGATAACGGAAGGAGAACCAAAATGTATAATCCACAAACAATAAGTAGTGGAAGTATATAAACAAACTCTACTAGAGGAATTAATGTTCGTGCAAGTCATGAACCATGAGAGTAGTAAAGAATGATGAGGGATCTCTAAACCCCTTAGCAAATTAGTCGACCCACTATGAGAGGACCCGACTGATGTAAGTAATGTCCCGAACATGAGAGTATTCGATACGTTGGGGAAACCCTTAAATCTGAGGATACTAGACGGTGGTAATTCCCTAAGCTAGTGGAGGTTATCAAGAGAGATACTTCAAGGCTAATCCATGAGATTGTAATATACTCTGAGAGAAGAGTGTTGGGAATTTGAGTAGTCTGGTAAAAACGGACATTTGAGTATTTGAGGAGCTAAGCGTATAGCCCTCGTATTGTAGGTCCGGTGGCGAGTCTTGTGTATGACTCCGCCCAGAGGCCAAAGTAATGAGTAATGAGTATTGCGTATGTATAAGTAATGTAATGAGTACTGAGTAAGAAGTGAATATGAGTATGTAATGAGTACCGAGTATTGAGTATGTATGAGTAAGTTGTAACGCCCCTATTAACCATAAATACAGCGGAAATAAAATTCTAAGGCGATTACAGACCATCGGGTTCCAAACACCCGGCACCAAACCTCACCAATTACAACTTACAATCTACAAAAGCTACGGTCTGAACTCGAGAAAAACTTAACACAAACATAATAGAAAATAAACACATTAACTCTCCACAAAACCTAGTCCCATCCCAAACGCTCATTCTCTTCGTGGCCACCTGTAAATCAATTCGTACCTGCAAGATGAAACCAAGCAGCCCACCCCAAAAGGGGCGGGTCAGTTCCCTGGAATGGAACTGGTACAATTCTCCAAAAACAAACTTATAAAACATAACTCTTAGAAGTAAAACAGAGATAAAGAACTTCAAAACAATCCAGTTAAAGAGAAAGAAAACAAGACAAAGATAGAGAACTTCCAAACCAAGTCATCCACTTAAGTAGTCACACCACATAGTTAGTAAGCATCCTTTATTGATGTTAGAACCAATTCTGGTTAAGAAGAGAAAGACTTAAGTAGTCACAAAGGACTAGGAATGAAGAGATAGATCCAAGAACCAATAACTCAAGAGTGGAATTATTCAATTGGGAGAGATGGCCCCCACCGCCAGATATCAATGTCCATATGGACGAGGGATATACAGCCCCCTGCTGTCAGATTTAAATGTCCTGGTGGATGAGGGATATACAGCCCCCTGCTGTTAAATATCAATGCCCCTATGGGCGAGGGATATACAGCCCCCTGCTGTTAAATTAAAAATGTCCTGATGGACGAGGGATATACAGCCCCCTGCTGTTAAATATCAATGCCCCTATGGGCGAGGGATATACAGCCCCCTGCTGTTAAATTAAAAATGTCTTGATGGACGAGGGATATACAGCCCCCTGCTGTTACCATTGAAGACGCGCGCACGTCGAAGGAAAGATTTCCAAGATTGACCTTTTCCAAATCCCCACTAGATCACCAACTACCCAGAGCAATACCAAAACACTCAGTCCTACAGAGTGCAGAAGCGTAAACCCTAAGCAGTCGATGTCTAACGGGACACCAAATAGAAGGAACCAATACCCAAGTGAGTTCCACATCCAAGGCTCAGTTAGTCACACAAGCTGAGTCAGTCACACAACCATTTCCTTTTTTAGAAGTTCCTCTTAAAGCCAGTTAGTGTTTTCCAAAACATTCCACAAGTCAATCAGCCAAAATAACGTAGTACGAGAAATCGTACAAAACATTCCATAGAGTCCAAAACACGTCAAGCTGAATACGAGAAATCGTACCTGGGTAACGTTGTAGCAGTTCTAATCAACTTGCGCAAACAATCAACAGTACTCTGAAGAATATTAAAGGTAATCCATCATCAACCACTCGTAGCCTATGTTACGCTTAAATAAACTCCTTACTCTTATTTCAAAGTCTCGATTATCCTTTAAGCCCTCACTTAAATGTTATGTATAATCTTTGACTTGTCTGAGAACGATGTATTACTCAAGGTTGTAAGACCAAGGAATGTATTTTATCAACACTAGTTAATTGTTCCACCCTTATCCACTTTACCCATACTTAACCACAATCCTCACATTCAAGACTTTTGAGACCTCTATATCATAAATGTGTTTATGTTATATAATTAAATCTAAGAATTTCGACAATAATCTTAAACTCAATACCCCTATTCTTAATTTAAAATAAACATTGTATTATGACCTAGGATGGACTCATCTCAGAATACTATACTATTATCTCACAATGTAAAGATTATGTATTTAAACAATTTCTACTAGACAACCCATTATGATAAGTCTTTCCCTTAACTTAATTAAGACCTACATCTTGTATATTGGAATCATAGTGTTGTAGACGCATTTTATTATAACTTAATCGAGTTACTAAACTCATTTATCTTATCTTTAGTTCAGAATAACTTTAATTACAACCATCTAAAAATCTTGTCATAAGATGTTAAATTACTTTTCATCTTGAAATAACCATATTATAATTAACTTAGACTCATCGAACTCTTACATTTAGTATCCACAGGGTATATTATTTACTTTATCATAACTATATAATAAGGTATTTTAAGATAACCTTTTATGTATCCTTACTTACATTTAATTTCCTAAATGTTCTATTTTTACACACATTCCCTCCATAGGCTATGTATAACCTTTTATACTAAACTTCACTAAACTTAAGTCTTAAACGTTTTAAATTGTTTACAAAACCTAAAGGTTTCAAAGGTATAACTTAATAAATTAATTTCCTTTATTGTATTTAGGATGGACATATATCTACATATGGTAGAATTTATCAAAGAATTAATTATGGATCGTAAGTGAAACTGTTAACTATTTAATAAGATAATATATTCTGAAAAATCCCCATACCTTATATTCAAATGACACATTAATATTCCAGTGTCAAAAGGTAAATCAATATACTCTTATGTAACCTAGTTTCATCTAATTAAAGGTTCAATGATTTTAAGTATCAAATTTCTATTTGTAAACCTTTTTGTAAATCTTTAACTATTATGTACATCACTTATTTATCTCTCACATCCTGAATATTGATAATGAATGTATTTTATATGGCTTAACTAATTCCAAGAAACTTAAGGATTATTATTTAGATTAATCTCCTAATCATAGTTTAATATAGTTTATATCATAATCCTTTTAATGATTTTATCTTAAAATATTAAGTTATTACTCAATACTATAAATATTAAGAGATAATTAAATCTAGACTTATTTATCCTCTTCACATGTAGATGTAAAAGTAACTCATTTATTTTATTGTTTATATAATAAGAACATTTAAATGTAAAAGTATTTCATTCATTTTATTATTAATTATATAATAAGATCTATTTGTGTAAAACTTTATGTAGACTAATTACAAATATTCCTAAATTTCAACTTATTAATTTCTTAACCAAATTATAGATTTACATTGTGGTCATTGACTAAATAAATACGTGTGTTTAAATACGGTTTATATAAATCTTAGAAACTCAAAGATAACTAAAAACTCAACCTATAACCATAAATTAATACCACCTCATATAATATTCTTTTATTAGTATCATGTAGAGGTTTAGTTTAACTCATTAATTCCTTCATATTATATTTTCTATAAGGTATTTTATGTCTTTTATTTATCTATTTATCGTATATGTATACTAGGATTTATTCAAGACATTCTTTATGTAGTTTTATTGCATTTAATTATTTATATTAACTTTACACGTATCTACATCCGAATATGGTTTATAAAATAAAGTATTTTCCTTAGTTTCAATTAAGTCTATTAACCACCATATTATATAACTAATATACATGTAGATTAATTTAGTTCCTTGATTTAACCTAAGTTACTATTTTATTCCTTTTATATATATGTATAAATATATATATATATATATATATATATATTATATATATAATCCTTAGTTTAAATTAAAATATTAACTCCCATATAATATAATATAAAAACGTAAAAATAATTAAATTCCTTGTTTTAACATAAGTTCCTATTTTTAAATCTACCATATAAATATATATATACATAAATGTAAATAATTTCACTTCTCATAAAAACTAATACCCAAACATTTATAAACTTACTGTTATAAAATGTTAATTTAGTTTCCCTTATTTTCCCCAGCTTAAAAGTTAATTAACAAACCATACTTTAATTTTTTGGCTACATTAAAAACCTTATATTATAGGTTATTCTTATGAAAAACTCATAAACACAATTTTTAAAACCTTTTACCATTGCCCAAAAATTCCCAAATTTATATACAGTAACTATAACATTTTAGACATATTATAAAATT
The DNA here is from genome assembly GCA_023374045.1 of Limonium bicolor. NCBI lineage: Eukaryota > Viridiplantae > Streptophyta > Magnoliopsida > Caryophyllales > Plumbaginaceae > Limonium > Limonium bicolor. The sequence goes on from CM041782.1 coordinate 182,021,818, forward strand.
TTATTTCATAAACATATCTTTTTAATTTAGCCAAATAATTCCAGAAAACCCGTAACTTGCAAAATCATAACTTACGTTTAAAAACTCCAAAACCATATTAATTTACATCAAAATAAACTAGATTAAATAAGGAATCTATGGTTAACATTTCAAGTCAAAATACATTCGGGAAGGTATTTAAATTAACCCAACAAGTTAGGACTTTTACTGGAATTTTATAATTATTTAATAGCACGATCTAATCTCGGCCGTCCAATCTTTTAAAGCGAGATCGGACGGCCCCTGAACCTCTAGTTCATCAGCGCAGAACTCAGCCATGTCGAGTACTAATCTCTCGATTTCTCTCAACTCACAGAACGAAATCGAGTGATCTTGTTCTATGGTTTCGAAATCAAATTTCGGTTCTAATGATACCGATTTCCCCAATTATAATGCAGTTTTCAATGGATTTCGAATTCTGTTTGAGGTTTAGGGTTCCAAGTACGAATCGAAACTTAATTTGACAAATTCTCCTAATCTAGCACGTAATTGACTAAATTGAGACATGGGTTAGACCGGTAACTTGATTTCGAATGACAATAACGGAGAATTGATCGGAAACTTACCGGAGTTGTGCGAATTGAGTGAAATCGAATCCAAAAATCTGGAAAAATTCGAACTTTGAGCAGTTCACGAGGCCAACTTTGAGGATCTATAACTAGCAGTACAAATCGAGTTAGGCTATGTGTAAGGGTTCATTCGAAAGAGCAAACTTAGATCTACGTATTGATAGCAAGAACTCACTCTAACTCACAACACACAAGAAGAAATCAAACCCAAAGTTACGAGTTTACCTTCTCGTTTCTGGAAAAATTCTGGGCAAAACGCGACCAGATCGGGGTCGGAACTTTAGACGCCTATATCTTCCATATGATTAAGAATTAGATTTGGTCATCAACATGAAGTTGTAGAGGGATTAGCGCTCTTTAAAACGAGCTAAAGAACACGAAATTTGGATGAGAAACGAAGAAGTTATGGTTAGTCGAAGTTACCTGATTCGAAAGGAAAACTGGAATCTGCAGTTTCGGTTTTGCAAGGTGCCTACTTTGGATCGATTTCCGGATGATGTATAATGAATTAGGGTATGTGTGAGTAATGGTTGGAAAGAGGATTCAAAGGAGAAGAGAATGAAAAAGACGGCATTGAAAATATTGAGAGATGAGTGAGATACAGCCGTCCAAAGTTAGGGAAAATCATGAATTCTGTTACCGAAATTCAAGGGATAAATTGGCCAAGTGTTGGCGACCCGTGATAGAGTGACACGTGGCATCTTTCAAATTTTTGACTCAAAACTTCAATCTAGCATAACTTTGGCTAGGATGATCCGTTTTTGACGTTCTTTTTATCGATCTTCATGGTTTTCCATAACCTATTTATTGGTATAGGTTTCATGGCCTGGTTTGACCATTCTCAAAAAGTCAACTCTAGCAAGGCTTAATAAGCTTTAAGGTTTCTAGAATTTTATATTGACTTTTATGTTTCAAAACAATGTTCCAACACTTCCTAAAATCTCTTATAATATAGTTGGGGAGTGTTTAGAAATTTTCCCAAGATTTATGGACTTATAAATCTTATTATTAAATTCATAATACTATATAATAATATATAATAATTAGGGTTAAATAGGAGAAAACCCCTAAATAAATTTCACAATTCCATATACTAATTTAATATTCATAATTCCATATCATAATTTAATTTTTAATAAAAGAAATCCCTTAAATTAATTTAAATTAATTTAGGGGTATTTCATAACGTCTGCAGTGTGCTTGGTCCTTGGGTTAGGACGACTTCTGAGAGTTCCTGTGCCTTTGGGCTGAGAGTTACTGATCTTCTGTTCCGCCTCCTCTGTCAGGAAGTCAACCAGTAAACTTGAGTGTTAGCTCTTCGAGGTTAGAGCTTCTGAAATGAGTGAGTGTTCTTTCTGTGCCTTTGTGATGAGCCTTTAGTGATCATCTACTTTGTTTCCTCTGTCAGCGAGTTAACCAGTGTATTCTGAGTGTTAGCTTTGTGAGTGTTCCCTTCTGTGCCTCAAAGCTATGTGTTAGTAATCTTCTGTTTCTCCTTCTGTCAGTCAATCAGCAGTAAGTCCTGAGTGTTGGCCTTCTAAGTGTTCATTGTTTTCTGGCACTAGAAGTGCATTTGTTCACATTCTGGTTTCGTCAAATTTCGAGGATGAAATTCTTTTTAAGGGGGGTATATTGTTATACCCCAGATTTTTTTTATTTCCTTTCTGATTCGCAAAGGGAGTTGTGCTATTTTGTAATCTTATATTAGATTGTCTATGACATTCTCCTAATGTCATATGTTAGCTTGTGGAAGGAGGGCTAAAGATGTCCTTTTGCGTTCTGTTAGTAATTAAAGAGTTAAGGACTTATTTCTTATTTTATTATTTCCCAACTCTCCTTTCTCAAATTTCTATTCACGATCAATTCCTCCTTCCACTACCCTGACGTTCTCTCGCACGACGGTTCTTCCTCGCTCTCCATAACCTCCCTTTGCTCTTCTCCCTTCTTTCAATCTTCAATCTGTAAATTGATTGCTAGAGATCCGCCAGTGGAATTTTGTTCGTCTGTCAGTCGTCAATCAGGTTTGGTTTGTAGATTCCTGTTCTCTTCTCCGTTGAGTTTTCCTTTCCCTTTTCTGATTTTGATTTTGTATTTTGGGAGTGGTTCAATTCAATGGATGGTCGTTCGAGTGGTGATTCGAGGAGTCTGATGTGTAGATTCCTCTGAGATTGCATTGCAATGGATGTCAGGTAGGTGGTAGATGGATTCAGTTGTGTATGTTCACCCACAGGGGTTCCGTTTCGGTTTCTGTATGTGAATTCTTTGACTCTCTGATTGGTGATGTTTCTTGGCTGATTTTGATGTGCATTTGATGCGTTAAAACCCCGTGGATGTATGTTTTCGAATGGTTATTTTGATACAATAAGTTATGTATGTTTTGTGTGGGATTTATGGCTTGGTTCTGGCTGTTTTCCGTAATCGATTTTACGGTTTTCGCAGTGTCCGAACATCGGTCCGAACATTGAAGTTCGGACATCATACGCCGGCAGATTTTCAAACTCTCGGTTTATGTTCGAACATGCAAGGTCGGACGCATGTTCGGACAGGCCTTTGTTTTTGGCATAACTTCTTCGTCCGAGCTCCGTTTTGAGTGCCGTTTGTGGCGTTGGATTCCTCTTTTCGAGGTACTACTGTTTTTGCAAATATCCGTTTTAGCACATGTATATTGTGTTAATTGGATTGTTAAAATCTTCGATAAGCCTTTGAACTCTAATTTGCTCTGAAAGTGAGTTTCAGCTTCTAACTTTTGTTTTGACTTTCGTATTTATTGGTCTTGCTTAAGACTTATGTTTCATCTAATGAATTCTGTTTTTGATTGTATTAAACCTTGGATTGGGTGTTAGCACTCAGCAACGCCCTCTATTCTGTTTTGATTAAGCTTATGCTTTCTGCTCTGGTTTGATAAAGAATTTCGTTCTATTCTGTATAAGGCTTTGATATGCTCTAAAACTTCTGTTTTGGGACCTAGTATCTCTGTATCTGAACTTTGGATGGCTGGTTTAGCTATCTCGTAGCGCGCTATGTAGGATATCCTTCTACTTCACGGGTGATGTTCCCCGTTCTGTTCACAGGTGTTCCACCTGTTCTGTTTACGAGTGAGGTTTCCTCGTTCTGTTCATGGGTTGTTTACCCGTTCTGTCTGTATGCTTTGAATGCTAGTGTCCCACTTGTTTGGATTCCGTTCTGCTGTTTTGACAGACTGTTGTGTGCTTTCTGTCCTTTGGATACCTCTGATTGTTTGTACTGCTTCCGCCTGCTCTGTCTGATTGCAAACTCAGATAGGCTGCTGTGTGCTTCCTGTCTGTTGAGGATTTCTGATTTTGTAAGTGCTCTACTTCATCTGCTCGTTCTGTATTTGATTTGAGACTGTCTGCTGTATGCTTACTGTCTTCTGCTAAGTTCTGGATTTTTTGCTAAGCTTCTGATTGTGTTTAAGCTTTTTGAGTTTGTTAAGCTTCTGATTTTGTCAAGCTTTCAGCTTCAGTTTACCTTATACTATTAGTGTATGTTTTGACCACCGCTTAGCTTTTTGTGTTTTAGACTTCTGTCTATTTGAAAGACTTCTGTTTGTCTCTGCTTTCGCTCTGGCTAAGCACTTTCGTATATGTATATATATGTATGTTCAGTATCTGTTTTGAGCATGCTCAGCTGACGAAGTTTATCACCTGCTGAGCAATAGTTTTGCTCACCCCTATCTCCGTATGATTTGCAGGTTTTAGTTCGTGCTTGGAGATTCAGTTTCAACTTTTTGTCTTGGCATTTGAGTTTTGTATTCAGCTTGTTTGGCCTTGGTGCCCAGTTGTAATTAGATTATGCTTTGTATTTCAGTCTGGCTTCCGCCTGTGTATTGTAAAGACATGTTGTAATCTTTTATTTGGTAATATATGAGCATTAGTTCTATTTTGGGGTTTCGATAGTGTAGCCTTGCGTGTCTTAGGTAATAAGCGCGCGGCGTGTAACGGTCTCTCAACCAGGGTGGTTTTGGGGTCGTTACACTAGGATTGAGGTAAGATAAGGTTGGATTGAGAATAGAGGAAACATAACCTAAGGAGTTAAATAATTAACTCTCTAATTAAGGGAACGCATTTAAGTCGTTCATTGTGTTTGAACTTTGATTGTTCATATTTGGATTGTTGTTTATTGCACTTTCTATTATGTTGTGCATCTAATCAACCTCCATGCTATTGACAATTAGTCGTCGTAGCCACGTTAGCTTGGGGGCCATGAGAGGATCGTACCAGCATTCGTGCAGACCCCCTTTGGGGGCTGTTTTTACTACACAGGCGAACGTCAGGAGGCGGCCGTCACGAGAGTAAGATGGGGTACAAGCGTTACGGGTTAAGTGTGGCCTACGAGTTGTGCATGTACACTTGTATGACAGTTTGAGTTAGTAAGATGTATAGGATGTGAGGGGATTGTAAGAAGGATATGTATTTGGTTAAGATTTGTATGTACTAATGTTCGGTATATTCTGTAGTCAGACCGTGGCAAGGTCCTGGAATGTATTTGAATCCGCTGCAGAGTTTGTATATATGGTGATAAGTTTGTGATTACCACGATTGGATCGAGATGGGGTGTTACACTACTACTTGAAACAGATATGTCATTTTCCATAAAAGTGAGGTTAGTTTAGAGAGGGTCCAACGGATAAAACAGGAAAAATGCCAACGATCGCTGACAACCTCTCACGACCACTGCCCATTATGAATAGTACCGTTGGGACATGTCAGTGAGCGGACAAGGAACGGTCGCCGACCATTACTCGATATCTATAAAAAGGCGACGGGAGTTTTGCTCTTGTCACACTATTGCCCTCATTCTCTCTAATCTCTCAGTGCATTCAAACAATTTCTCTTCTCTCTTACAACACTCTTGTGAGTTTAGTGCAAAGAACCCTTGTCTCACAACCGCTAAAGAACTTCTGATCAAAGAGTAGTAAATTCCAACAAATTCCTTATCCTAGAATGGCACCCAAATCTGTTATTCGTTCCAAGGTAAAAACCATCTTAAAGGAGGTCTTACCAGAAGAGTCAACCGACATACAACCAACTGAGACTATCATAGAATCGCCGCCAACTCTCCTGACCAAGGAAGAAAAAGACCAACTCACGGTGAAAGTAGTGAAAGAAGGTGAACTACTTCCTAGTGAGGTAGAATATATAAAAAACCATCTTCCTAAAACTTACTATCTCATCGAATCTGGTACCTTCAAACCAACTATCCTTCCTGCCCCAACCCTTAAAGAAAAACAGACAATGTCCTCTCCTACTCCATTCCCAAATATCCCATAAAAAAATCCAAAGCTAGAAACCCAAAAACCAAAATCCATTTCTTCTACTACAACCAGTCGAATGACTCGTGCATCCAAGCATACTCAAAAACAAGAAGCTCCACAAAAATCCATTCAACTCCCGAAAGAGCAACCCGTCAGTTGCACTTCACTGATGAGGAAGAAGCTACGCCCTCAGCTGTCGTTGAAGCAGGTGTTCAACAACTGGACAAAGAAGAGGTTAACAGTGATGAGCTGTCACCAAAGGATGTTTCAGTGGCAGAGAAAGTTCAAGAAGTAGTGTGTCAGCACCTGACTCAGAAGAAGAAGCAGCGCTCATCGCTGTGTTAGGGGAACCAGTCGTTGACAGGTCCTAGACACCTCAACGACAACTTCAGGTTTGAGATAGCAACACAGAGTCGCTATCACCTGTCTTCCATGCTCAAGGAAGCATGAGCATCTCAAGAAAGTGAAAAGCAAAGCAAAGATGTTCTCCTCTCCACAAGCTAAAGAGCTCAACAAGCTCTTTCAAGCAAAGAAGCATTTGCAAAGCCACAGCCTCCTTATTCTCTGAAGCGACTCAAGAAGGTCAGGGAGCTAGAACCTGCCTTGATCAAGGCTGAAATGTCAATGATAAATCCTATCCAGTCTTACCAAAAACACTGGACATGGAATGATGAAGAAATAATCTAGGCGAAATCCAGAACTATTGGGTTCCAAGAGTGGTGGATTTCTTCCTGGAGCCTATCCCAGTCTACACCGAGCTGCTCAAGACACATATACGCATCTAGGAGCACTCACAGCGATATGATGAGTGTGAATTATGAATGGTTTTTAGTGATCTTTAATGCCTAATTGTATACGCACATCGATAATATTCCACACTTATCTTCCGTTTTCCTTTGGTTTGTTGTTTGTTAAGGCTTGATACCTTTTTCTATGATTAAATGCAGAGAAAAGCCAAGGAAACACTAGATTAACTCACAAGGGAGATAATGCAACAAACGGGGGTCGAATCGGAGTCGAAATGAAGAATTTAGAGGATTTTTGAAGGTCTGTCCGAGCTTGTGTCCGAACTTCCAAGTTCGGACGCAAGTCGAGAGTTTGTGTGCTGCGCCTGATGGTATGTCCGAACTTCAGTCCGATCATCGAAGTTCGGACATGGTTAAGAAAAGCCGGAGGTCTGAAGTACGGAGCATGTCCGAACTTGTGTCCGAACATCCAAGTTCGGACACAAGTCGAAACTTTCTGAATTGAAGCGCTCAAAGCATTGTGTCCGAACGTTGAAGTCCGGACCAATGTTCGGACGACACGATAATTACAGCATAAACTCGGCGTTTTGAAGGGAAAAAGAGAGAAAAAAGTCTATTTAATGACCTAATCAGAGGGAGAGGCATTCATTCATCATCGATCATTACAACACACACTCTCACGCTGATAAACGAGGTTCTCTCCATTCATCCACACCAATTGCATCAGTTCACCTTCATTCACATTCATCAAGCTCATCACCATCGTTCTGGAGGAGCATCGTCAGAAGGGAGTGAAGCCATCATCTTCAACCTTACACCTGCATTCATCGATCTGGATAGTCGTTCAACAGAAGGGTTTTTCTTCCTTTAGATGATTTCTATGTTGATTGTATTTATCTGTTTCTTTGCAATGTCTGGCTAGTAGGGATTTAACTCTGGGGTAGGGTTTGTTCAAGATGGATTCAATGTAGTTAAAGATTCTGCAATTTGATTATGAGGTTGTAATGGATTGTTTCCAGGTTAATGATTATCAATATCCTTCTCTATTAATTTCGCGAGTTATAGAGTTGTTTTGCGAAACCTATTAGGATCAGACAAGGTGATTAATAGGGAGTTCGAATTAACCTGGGAATTTGGGGAAGGATTAGTCGGATAGATAATCTTTCCTACAAACGCTAACAATTCTTTGTGCTTATTCCACCTATATGTGTTTTGCCAACTGCTAGATTAGAGTTGACACGTTCTGATAGGTGAGCTCTTCAATGAACTAGGATTTAGCATTGAAGAGATAGAAAGAATTGGCCTTTCCGTTTCTCATAATTAAATTGTAGGAGTTACTAGATTCAACCAGAAAAGAACAACCCGAACCCGGAGTTCCACTCATATTATCAAACTCATCATTCATTTTTACCGATTGCTTATTTCAACTCTGATTTGCATTTATTCGATTCAGTTTCAAAAACAATTCACAACCCCCCTGAATTTCCAGTTTTCTTAGGATTTAGGATAGGACTTAGGCTTATTTATTCAAGTCCCACGGTTCGATACTTGGTTGCTTAACTTTCTATACTGTAGTGACCGGGATTTTTGCAACCCGACAGACTTATTGATTTATTATTTTCTAGATTAATTTCGTTTAGTTTTAGTAGATCAATTTACCTGTTTGCAAAATGGCGCCGTTGCCGGGGACTTGACTTTGTCAAGTCCTTTGCCTTGGTTGTCAATTGTTTTCTAATTTATTTGATTTGTTTTGTGTAACTGTGCAGGTGTTTGGTGAATGCACGGTACTCGATCTCGAGGTCCACCAAGATTCAACTTAGACCTAGAGATCAACCGTACAGCTCGAAGAGCGAGAAGAGCACTCACCTTCGCCATGGCTGCTAACGGACCAGCCAATGCCAATGCTGAGCAGGCCACTTTGGGAAGAATAAATCGGCCGCCAGCTGCTCCTAGAAGAGGACCTGTGACTCTACCGAACCTCACAGCTGAATTAACAGCAGAATGGCAAAAGTTGAAACCAAGCCATCAGACAAACGCTGTCAGGAATCATCCAGCAGGGACCTTCTCAGGCGCAGACCCGGCTGATGCACTCGACCATGTCCATCGGTTCTTAGTCCATTGGATTCGTTGGGGATGTCTCAGGGGCTTGAGGAGTACGCTCGGCTGTGCTTATTTCAGCACAGTCTATCAGGGGAAGCCTCGAAGTGGTTCCACCGTCTACCACCAGGTATCATCACTACCTGGGAGCTGTTGACGAGAGGTTTTACGAGAAGTATATCCCTATCTCCCGACCAGACAATGATCGCTGACCTGACCGCTTTCAGACAGTCCGGCGGTGAGACAATCTGTGAAGCTTGGGATAGATTCAAGGAGCTGCTCCGCCAGTGCCCGCATCACGGTCAGAACATGACATCCTTGGCCCAGGGGTTCTTCCAAGGGCTGAGAGATGAGCACAGAGCCGAGGTCAGAGCCGCACTGGGTGGAAACCTGCTGGCTAAAAGCGGAGAGGAATTTATGTCAGCCATGGAGTCCTACTGCGAGGAGCTCCGCCAGTGGAGCAACAGTGGTGGAAGGGTCTTCACAGTTGGGCAGACCTCCTCTCGGACTCCAGATCCTATGATGGAGCAGATTGCTGCTGAGCAGGCCCATTTAAGTACCACAGTGGGGCAATATGGCGAAGATGCTCGAGCGGCTCACTATGGGACAGACATCTGTGCAAGCCGTCAAGCAGGTGTCTACTGGTCCAAATGAGGTATGCTGTTCTCAGTGTGGAGACAGCCATGATTATGAAGACTGCCCGATGGTTGCTGAGATGAGGCAAACTGAGGAGGTAAATGTAATTGGCCAGTACAACAGGCAGCTTGGATGCAGAACCAGCATCCAAACCTGAGGTACGGTAACCCAAATAACGCCCTCAACTCACAACAGATGCAGCCTCAGAGTCAGGGGGCACCACCCGGTTTTGTTAGGCCCCCATACAATCAGTTTAGGCCACAGCAGTCCCCAGCTCAGCCATCATCACTGAGCTCGAATAATGCTAATTTAAAGGAGATGATGGATAAACTGATGGCCTCTCAAGAGCAACAAACAGTGATAAATCAGAATCTGGCAGCTGGCCAGCAAAAGCTTGAGAACGCTATGGTGGAGATGCAAGGAACTATGAGTCAGTTGACTCAGTTCCTCCTACAGCAGAGACCGTCTGGCTCACTGCCTTCCCAAACAGACCCCAATCCTAAAGCTCAGTTGAAGGCAGTGACAGTCTCAGAAACCGTGGTAGTTGAGGACTGCTCAGATTCTGAAGAGGTGGCAGCCGTTACCTTAAGAAGTGGGAAGCAGTTAATAAATAGAAATCAAGTGGCTGAGGACCAAGCTGACGAGGAGACCGGTCGCCCTTCTTCTAGCACTGGTGCACCGTCAGGGCCCCCAGCCCCTCCTGAGGTAGTTGTTGAGGAGACCCAGGCTCCTATTTCTTCCCCTTCTCATATTTTGACTGCTAAAAACTCCAAGGGTAAGGTGGTTCCGAAGGAACTTCCTTTTCCTAATAGATTAAAAGAGAAAGAACTTGATGATCAATTTGGGAAATTTTTGAGTGTATTTTCGAAGCTTACAATTAATATTCCCTTGATTGATGCTATCAAGCAAATGCCTAACTATGCTCGCTTTGTGAAGGATTTGATTTCTAACAAGCGAAGGTTCAAAGAAAGGAGATTGTTCAGCTGACAGAGACGTGCTCTGCAGCCATCCAGCAGAAGCTCCCTCCAAGTGTGGAGATCCAGGGCAGCCCATCATCCCTTGCACCATTGGAGACATGGACTGTGGGTATGGACTTTGCGACCTTGGAGCAAGCATCAATTTAATGCCGTACTCAATGTTTAGAAAGCTTCATGCTGGTGAGCTTGTCCCAATCAACTTTAATTTACAATTGGCTGATCGTTCCTCAATCAAACCTCGTGGTATGGTTGAGAACGTTGTGGTAGGTGTTGGTAACTTCTTCTTCCCTGCTGATTTTGTTATTCTTGATATGGATGAGGATGTTGAAGTGCCATTAATTTTGGGTAGACCATTCCTGCGAACTGCTAAAACTGTCATTGATGTTGACAAAGGAAAAATCACCCTGAAATTTAATAATGAGGAGCTTAGTTTTGATATCACCAAGATGATGAACAAATGCTTCTTCTCATGCTGTACTTTCTATTGATGTCGACTATACTGATGATTATGATGCATTTGTCGCTGAAAGTACTGATGACTCTTCCTTCCTGTTTGAGAATTCTGATCTGTTAGAACAGGTGTTATGCCATTCGATTGAGGATGACAAGGAGAGCACTGAGGTAGCTACTGTTGTCCAGCAGCTTAACCAGGGACGAACCTATTTTCGCCCTCATGCTCCTCCTGTGGAGCCACTGGACAGGCCTACTCAGAGGCTCATTCCTTCAGTAGAGAAGCCCCCCACTCTTGAATTAAAAACTCTTCCTTCAAATCTTAAATATGCTTTCTTGGCAGAGGGTGGCGCCCTGCCAGTTATTATTTCTTCTTCTTTGTCTGTTTCGCAGGAAAGCAGACTTCTGGAGGTATTAGGAAGACACAAGGGAGCATTGGGGTGGTCAGTGGCAGATATTAAAGGGATCAGTCCAGGGTTCTGCACTCACCGAATCTACATGGAAGATAGTATCAAACCAGTGAGGCAACCCCAAAGGAGATTGAACCCCAACCTGAAGGAAGTAGTGAAAGCTGAGGTTTTAAAGCTCTTGGATGCGGGCATCATCTACCCCATCTCTGACAGCCGCTGGGTTTCTCCTGTGCAAGTCGTACCCAAGAAAGGAGGAATTGTGGCGGTGCCCAATGACAAGGGAGAGCTGGTGCCTCAAAGACAGACCACCGGCTGGAGGATGTGCATAGACTACAGACGTTTGAACGAGGCCACAAGGAAGGACCATTTCCCGTTGCCGTTCATCGATCAGATGTTGGAGCGGCTGGCTGGGCAGGAGTACTACTGTTTCCTTGATGGATACAGCGGTTACTTCCAGATTCCCATCGCGCCAGAGGATCAGGAGAAGACCACCTTCACCTGCCCTTATGGCACGTTTGCCTATAGGAGGATGCCATTTGGTCTCTGCAACGCACCAGCCACCTTCCAGCGGTGCATGATGGCCATTTTCAACGAATTTATTGAGAAGAGTATAGAAGTCTTCATGGACGACTTCTCGGTGTATGGCCAGAACTTTGATGTGTGTCTGGATCAGCTGGATCAGATACTAAGCAGATGTGAGGAGACCCACCTGGTTTTAAATTGGGAGAAGTGCCATTTTATGGTACATGAGGGTATAGTGCTTGGGCACAGGTCTCCAAAGATGGCATTCAGGTGGACAAGGCAAAAGTGGAAGTCATTGAGGGGTTACCTCCTCCCACTTCAGTCAGAGGAGTTAGATCTTTCCTGGGTCACGCGGGGTTCTATCGAAGGTTCATCCAGGACTTTTCAAAAATCGCGAAGCCCTTGTCTGATCTCCTGCAGAAAGATGTAAGGTTTCATTTTTCAGAAGAATGCTTGAAGGCTTTTCAAACCATCAAGAATAAACTCATCTCTGCCCCCATTGTGGTTCCCCCGACTGGACCCTTCCTTTTGAGGTAATGACTGATGCTAGCGACTTCGCTGTTGGTGCTGCACTCTGTCAAAGGAAGGATAAGATTTTGAGGGTGATCACATATGCGAGTAAGACTCTGACGGAGCCTCAAAAGAACTACACCACCACTGAGAAGGAGCTACTTGCTGTGGTGTTCGCTCTTGACAAGTTCAGACCTTATTTGCTGGGGAGTAAGGTAATTGCTCACACCGACCACTCGGCCTTGAAATACTTGTTCCAAAAGAATGATTCCAAGCCCAGACTATTGAGATGGATCCTGCTTCTTCAAGAGTTCGACTTGGAAGTTGTTGATAAGCAAGGGAAGCAGAATGGGGTAGCAGATCATTTATCGAGGCTGGAGACTCCAGATGACGGGGTCCCCATAAATGAGTTTTTTCCCGACGAAACGGTCTTTGTAATTGGGAAAGTCAATGATCCATGGTACGCTGACTTGGCTAACTATCTTGCCTCTGGATTGGTTCCCCATGATCTAAGCTACAACCAGAGGAAGAAGTTTCTGTCTGAGACCCGTCATTACGTTTGGGAGGACCCCTATCTCTTCAGAGTTTGTGCTGATGGTCTAATCAGAAGATGTCTCCCTGATGAAGAGGTAAACAGTGTAATAGAGTTCTGCCATTCTCGAGAGGCAGGTGGTCACCACGGTCCGGCTAGGACAGCTGCTAAGGTGTTAGAGTGCGGTTTTTACTGGCCCACTCTACACAAAGATGTCCACCGCTTCTGTGCTCACTGTGATAACTGCCAGAGGATGGGGAACACTTCAAGAAGGCATGAGATGCCGCAGAAGGGAATCCTTGAAGTGGAATTATTTGATGTCTGGGGTATTGACTTCACTGGCCCATTTCCTTCTTCTCACGGAAACCACTACATCCTTGTTGCTGTAGATTATGTTTCCAAATGGGTCGAAGCAATCCCCTGCCCTTCTGCTGATGCTAAAACAGTGGTAAAATTCTTGAAGAAGAACATCTTTACCAGATTTGGAGTGCCAAGAGCTATCATCAGTGACGGAGGTTCTCACTTCTGCAACAAAGCTTTTAATTCTCTGATGACTAAGTACGGGGTGACTCATAAGGTTGCTTTACCTTATCATCCCCAAACTAACGGGCAAGCAGAAGTGAGTAACCGAGAGCTCAAATGGATTCTTCAGAAGACAGTCAACTCCTCCAGGAAGGATTGGTCTGTCAAGCTTGATGATGCTCTATGGGCCTATAAACCGCATTTAAACTCCCATTGGGATGTCCCCCTTCAAGCTGGTATAACTGGATAGGGAAGGCTTTTCTCTGTCTAAGCTAGATGTTGACTAGAGCACAGAGCCTTAGGCTTATTCTTTAAAGGCTTTATATGTTGACATAGCTGGAGAGATAGAGCGATTTCATTTGAGTTGGAGGAACTGAGGACCAGGCGTACGAAGCTCAAGAATCTATAAAGAGCGCACCAAAAGATCCACGGATGATCAAAACAAAAGAGACTTCAAGTGGGGGATCTAGGTAGCTCTTTAACTCTTAACTCTAGGCTACGCTCTTCCTGGAAGCTAAAGTCACATTGGGCAGGCCCTTCAGAGTTGTAGGAGTTACATCTTATGGAGCGTACGAGCTGGAAAATAAGGCTGGTGAAACCTTTAAGGTAAATGGTGCTCGATTAAAAGGTTATCTTGGTACTGATCATAACCTTTTCCCTTGCAGGCAATATTCTTTTTGGAGAGTGAATCCAATCCTACAGCAACGATGAATTCTCAAGAGACGAGTTCAAATGTGAAAAAGAAATTCTCTTGGCGAATGCGAAAAGAATTGCGAAAGCTGAAGGAATTCACTGTGGGCTGTTGTAGAGCTGCTCATCACACCTCTTCTGATTGATCAAGCAGAAATTGTCTAGCTAAAGACATTAAAGAAGAGCAGCTGACTGGGAGGCAACCCAGTGTTTACGGTACTTTAATCTTGTGTTTTTATGTTGTTTATAGTTTTGCTTTAGGATAATGTTTTTGCTGCAGTAAGTTGAGCTCAAAAAAGAAACAAAGAGGTGCATATTTGGTGACGTCCGAACTTCTGTCCGAACATCGAAGTTCGGACCTGATTCGAGAGTCTGAGGGCTGGGCAAAACTATATGTCCGAACTTCTGTCCGACATTGAAGTTCGGACGTTGTTCGAGAGTTGGAGACCTGCGCAGAAACAATATGTCCGAACTTCTGTCCGAATTGAAGTTCGGACTTAGTTCGAGAGTCTGAGAGCTGTGCAAAACGGGATGTCCGAGCTTCAGTCCGGACATTGAAGTTCGGACTCAACACGGAAGATTTAGCGGAAGGAAAACACGGGATGTCCGAACTTCGGTCCGAACATCGAAGTTCGGACTCAATTCGAAGCGCAGCCCAGTATGTCCGTCCGAACTTCTGTCCGAACATTGAAGTTCGGACAGCTCGAAATTTCCGGAATTAAAGAGGGGCGCGGGCGGAACAAACTCTCCAAAACCTTTCTTCTACCCTCTCGACGACGGCGCCCCCAACTCTCCCTCCTTCTCCAATCTTCCATAACTCACTCAAACTCCACCAAATCCCTCATTCTTACTACAATCTCTTCATTTTTGAATCTTCTACGCCCTAGCACTCGAAATCCACCAGAAACGACTCGAATCTGCCCGATTTTTGAGCAAACCAGTTCGAACCCTAACTACAGAATTTGGGGGTTTTTGAGTTCGATTTGTGCATATTTGGCTGTTCTATCTTCTTCTAATCATTCATTCAACTCCAACAAGGTAATTTCTCTACTTTTCTACCTCGTTTAATGCATTTGTGACAAGATTTGGAATCTGAGGTATGTCAAGTCGAGAATAGGCTGTTATTTTTGAAGATTTCTGAGCTTCATTTGCGTACATGGGGTTAATCTTCTGCTATGATGTAACTGGATAAGAACTGTTAAAAATTGCATTATTGTGATTTCATTGAAGACATTTGAAGTGTGGTTTAATTGTGCATGGCTAAACTGGTAAACAATGAAGATGACTAAATCTGAATGAGTTAATTTCGTTTTCTGCTGTGCTGGGGTTGAACTGTTAGAAGAAGTGATTGAACCACATTGTTGGGATGTTATTTTGAATCTGTGGATTTTGCATGACTGAGATTTTGTTTGACTGAAATGCTGTTACACCCGATTGAAATTTACGAATTTTTGTGAGTTAGATCTCTGCTGGTCATGGGTAGTAGTCTCTTTTGCGAATGAAAAAAAATCTGATAAATTTTTATTGTGGAGAATGATGACTATTTTTAGGGGAGACTCTGTCGGATTTTGGGTGTTATATGCACACTTAGAAACTATTTTCTTGTCTGCCTTTAATTGACATTGGACACCCTTATTGAGCAGATGCTGAGCCGAATCACAGGCCGGGGTAAGAGGGCTGCAGGAGCAAGCTCCAGCCGAAGAGCTCTGGAACCAGAATTTAGAGACGATGCGGCCAAAGAGTGGTTTGAGAAGGAGGTCGATATAATTGCTGAGCGCTGTGTGGTGCGGGAACTGGAGCAGCAGCTGGGACTGCGGGCTTTACTGGACCCATTGGGCTGGGGCAAGATTCTAGATATGGGAGGCCCGTACTCTGAACAAATTGTACGCATGTTCTATGCAAATGCGATCTACCAAGATGGGCAGATCAAATCCCTTGTTGATGGTGATAGAGTGGCAGTCTCCACGATGGAGATTGCTCACTATATGGACATTCCTTATCCCGCCCCAGACCGCCCTGAGCATCTTAACCCCAACGACTTCAAGACAGCTGCCATCCAACACTATACCCCCCTCATGGTTCAGGGACCACGACGACGCAGAGGGGATGACCCATCCAAGCAGGTCGTCCCTGCTGATGCGCTTCAGAGCCCACAGGAGAGAGTTCTGCTCGCACTACTGGCTGCGAACATTGTACCACGTCAGAGCTCGGACCTGAACCATACAGACTTCTTACTACTTCGGACAGTGCTGGATCCGGCGTTTGCTGAGGCTGCACAGCTCACTTACTTGCCATGGGTGATCTTCTTGCATATGCAGTACATCATGGAGCACAAAGACAAACACAAGCTGGGCTTCCCGGTCATGATCTGCGCAACATACTCAGGAGGCAGAGGGTTACCGTTCCTACTGTGGGGCTGCATGCTGCGCGGGCTCCTATTGATGCGGGCGCCCTGAAGAAGATGTGGTTTGAGTTCAGCGAGGGCCAGTGGAGGAAGAAGGCTGCCGCGCGACCACAGAAGCGCCAGCGAGAGGCGGGTGAGGGTCCATCAGAGCCCGCCCCTACTGCTACACCTGACGAGCATGAGGCATATCTTGCACTGCCAGCCCCTGGGAGCGAGTATGTCACTCGCTATGAGTTTGACGAGCTGGATCGTCGCTATCAGGCGGAGATCGAGGCTCTCTCAGCAGCGCGCGCCGCTCTCAGGAGGGCTATGAGGCTCTGCTCGCGCAGTTTCAGCAGTGGCAGGCATACTACCCGCCTCCACAGTGATTATGTTGATGCTTGGTGCTACTCTTGTTTAGGAGCCTTTTCTGGACTTCTTTTATAGATTTGCTTTGGTTGTGTTAGACTGATTACTTTTAGTTCGATTGGGTTGTATTTTAATTTATTTCCATTTTAGTTTGTTCTAATCTTTAACTCTGAATACTGATGTCTCTAATGCGATGCTCTAGCATACTGTTCTGTGTTGTTTGTTGAATGTGTGCAAGTATACTTTCTCGTGCTGACTCCATGCCGGACACTAGCTTGGAAGCAAGTGTGAGGAAACCATCTCCCCTACCAGGACACTAAGTGTGAGGAAGAACTTCTTCCTCAAAGCATCACAAAAGAAATCAGGGGAGTTTTCAGTTTCTTTTCCTTTTTGGTTAATGTTCGGCCCGTGCTTTAACGTGTATAACTCTGTCACTGTTCATTTCCCCCTTGTGAGTCTGACACATTTAGTCCGATCTCCTTCTTGTGATTAATTTCTGAACAATGCGGACATTGCTCTTCATTAAGTGTGAGGAAGGGGGAGATCTTTCTGAATGTGTCAGTCATTTATTCCCGACCTAATTTTTGTTTGGTTTTGGGCTATGTGGGGGTAATTCCCTTAGAGTGCTTCTTAGTGTTGAATACTTGGGTGGATCTTTAGTTATGGAGTTGAGTCCGGTACTGACCTTTAGAGTTGGTTTGCTCAAAGCTGTATGCTCTCTTATCATATTTTCAAATGACTGAATTTTGTTAGATGTCTGTGAACAAGTTAGTTGTGAAGTTAGAACTGGTTTAACTTGGAACCTTGAGAATGATGAGAATGTCTGGAATGAAGGATAAAGGCAAGGTACTCCTCTGATCTAAGTTATTTTCTGAACCAAAAACAGGCCTCTTCCATCCGGTTATTAAGTCCTAGGGGTGTTTCATCACCCATTTACCTAAGGTCGTCTGATCTGGGATAAAAGACCCAATACCGTTACAAGGATGGAGAGAAAAGTCTGGGGGATGAATTATGTGCGAAAAATTGTTATGTATGCAAGAAAAAAAAAGAGGAAGTTCTTTAAAGTCTTATGTTTATGGCAATTCCTTAAATTAGATCATGAGTACGTGGTGTTGAAAGGTTCTGCGGAATATGGCAGAACTTCACACCCCTTGTCATCCACGGGTTTGAGAAGAGAAAAGGTTGGAAGGTTCTGGGTTACTCTATGTTTTGACTTCATGATTTGGCTTCTTCATATTCTTTTTTTTTAAAGGCGTGCTTTATTGTTTAAGAGCATGCAGTTAAGAGCAGATCGATTCCTGGGTGATTATTGTGTCTTAAACTCCTTATTTTGTGCAATCCCAAGGTTTGGCCCTGAGGCATTCTGAGACATTTTACTCCTGCTTTGCTTGAGGACAAGCAAAGGTTAAGTGTGAGGAGGTTTGATGAGTGTGAATTATGAATGGTTTTAGTGATCTTTAATGCCTAATTTGTATACGCACATCGATAATATTCCACACTTATCTTCCGTTTTCCTTTGGTTTGTTGTTTGTTAAGGCTTGATACCTTTTTCTATGATTAAATGCAGAGAAAAGCCAAGGAAACACTAGATTAACTCACAAGGGAGATAATGCAACAAACGGGGGTCGAATCGGAGTCGAAATGAAGAATTTAGAGGATTTTTGAAGGTCTGTCCGAGCTTGTGTCCGAACTTCCAAGTTCGGACGCAAGTCGAGAGTTTGTGTGCTGCGCCTGATGGTATGTCCGAACTTCAGTCCGATCATCGAAGTTCGGACATGGTTAAGAAAAGCCGGAGGTCTGAAGTACGGAGCATGTCCGAACTTGTGTCCGAACATCCAAGTTCGGACACAAGTCGAAACTTTCTGATTGAAGCGCTCAAAGCATTGTGTCCGAACGTTGAAGTCCGGACCAATGTTCGGACGACACAATAATTACAGCATAAACTCGGCGTTTTGAAGGGAAAAAGAGAGAAAAAGTCTATTTAATTGACCTAATCAGAGGGAAGGGCATTCATTCATCATCGATCATTACACACACTCTCACGCTGATAAACGAGGTTCTCTCCATTCATCCACACCAATTGCATCAGTTCACCTTCATTCACATTCATCAAGCTCATCACCATCGTTCTGGAGGAGCATCGTCAGAAGGGAGTGAAGCCATCATCTTCAACCTTACACCTGCATTCATCGATCTGGATAGTCGTTCAACAGAAGGGTTTTTCTTCCTTTAGATGATTTCTATGTTGATTGTATTTATCTGTTTCTTTGCAATGTCTGGCTAGTAGGGATTTAACTCTGGGGTAGGGTTTGTTCAAGATGGATTCAATGTAGTTAAAGATTCTGCAATTTGATTATGAGGTTGTAATGGATTGTTTCCAGGTTAATGATTATCAATATCCTTCTCTATTAATTTCGCGAGTTATAGAGTTGTTTTGCGAAACCTATTAGGATCAGACAAGGTGATTAATAGGGAGTTCGAATTAACCTGGGAATTTGGGGAAGGATTAGTCGGATAGATAATCTTTCCTACAAACGCTAACAATTCTTTGTGCTTATTCCACCTATATGTGTTTTGCCAACTGCTAGATTAGAGTTGACACGTTCTGATAGGTGAGCTCTTCAATGAACTAGGATTTAGCATTGAAGAGATAGAAAGAATTGGCCTTTCCGTTTCTCATAATTAAATTGTAGGAGTTACTAGATTCAACCAGAAAAGAACAACCCGAACCCGGAGTTCCACTCATATTATCAAACTCATCATTCATTTTTACCGATTGCTTATTTCAACTCTGATTTGCATTTATTCGATTCAGTTTCAAAAACAATTCACAACCCCCCTGAATTTCCAGTTTTCTTAGGATTTAGGATAGGACTTAGGCTTATTTATTCAAGTCCCACGGTTCGATACTTGGTTGCTTAACTTTCTATACTGTAGTGACCGGGATTTTTGCAACCCGACAGACTTATTGATTTATTATTTTCTAGATTAATTCGTTTAGTTTTAGTAGATCAATTTACCTGTTTGCAGATGACGACTACCTCACCTCCACGGTCCAAAAGGTCAAAATCACCATCTCTAAGTCTTGGATTTGCAAGACTTTCAACTTAGAGCCATAGGGCTAGTCATACCCAAAGAGACAATGTGAATGACCTAGGACACCAAGGAGGAAGAATGGTAAATATGCTCAACAGGATCAACAAAGGAGCAACTATAAAAAAAATTCATGCTGGTGACATGTCCATTTCAGACGAGTCCTTTTCATCTGATCACCCCTATAACATCACCCGAGGAATCAACGAACTCATATCGTAAATGCATGAGACGTGAGACTTCTGTGCGCCCTCAGACCAAGGAGAAGATCGAACTTCCAGCCATGATTCTCCTCTCGCTTGATGAAAGCAGACACGTCAACCAGGGGCTAGTACACGGGGGAGTGGTGACCACGGCACTAAAAGAATCTAGAGTGGACACCAACAGGTTCCATGAATGCTCACGCACCACTCAGGTCAACATATGCTCAGAAATGTTGTCCAAGATGGGCATCAAGACTAAACGTGACAAGCTCATGGTCCTCTAGAAGCCCACAAAGAGCAAGGATTCAAGGTCAGAACCTCGACCACTGGCAAGGACATCAGCTTTAAAGAGAAAGCACAGTATCTCACTGGTCCACGACAGGTCTGGGACCAGTCTGGATACTCAAGCAAGGGATGTTCTTCAGTGTGTAAGGGTCACCCTTACTGCTGTGCAGGCTGTCTCCTAAGAACCAAGTGTGCAACACATGGTTCAAGGAGCTATAGATTTCATAGATTCCCACATAGCCTGAGCGTTCTTTGTCTTTTAAAAACCTGAGTAGAAATTGTGAGCAAAATTAATTTTTAAGTTAAATTTTTCTTTTTCCTTTTCTTTATATTCTTGTAATGCCATTGACTATCTGTTTCAAAGTCAATCTTTTAACATCAATGAAAATGCAACTGTTTTTTTGTCTATATTGAATGATTATCTCATTTACGAAATAATTGATTGTATTGGCTGCTTCTTACTTGACTAAAAATTGTAAAAATGATCTGAGATATTTAGTCCCATCCATTCCACTAATCCAATCTCCAAAATTGACACCTAAAAGCCTATAAACATAGCCCACAAGACGTAGCACCTCATTTATTACCATTCACCAATCAGTCGTTGAGCATATCCAAAGTCTATAAATACTTGCTCACTTCATTTGCTACTCACAATCATTATTTCACATCTCACAAAATGGCACAAACTCCACAAAGCTCATCCAGCTCAAATGAACAAACAGTACACTCCAGCATTTGCAAGTTTATGTTCACTAAACACCCAAACAAATACGTCGCCCAAAGCTATGTCCAACCAATCTCCTACTCACTTACAGCTTGGTCTATCACTTCAAGTGTTACTGGTTCATATACTTGTTCTCCACACTGCTTAGAGTTCACAATCGATTTTGATGAGTCAGACCTTTCCACTACAGCCGAATCACCCTTGATAACTTCCACCCCAGCTGACAAGAAACCTTGGATCAAGATTTCCTTTTCAGAGGATGAACCCTTTGGCTTAGATGATATAGAATGCGATCTCCAAACTTGTCACTCTATTTAGACTATCTTGATCATATTTTGTAGTTTGTAATCTATGGAATGTTATGGCCTTTACTGTAACACCCCAACCGTTACCCTCGTCATTACCTCTTAAACCGTTACTAATTACTCCTGCTCACGCAGTGGAACTCCAATTACAACGAGGGGTGAAACAACGCCGTTAGCCACCCATGTGGCTAACCAGGCCTTCCTTACATACCGTAACAGTCTGATGAACTGGAACAACCGAAAACACAATACAAATACTTTACTCAAATCAATTCTTTACTATACCGAGTCTACAACATATGGATGCCGACAACATATTCGGTCTTACACCTCTTTCAATACATAAGTAATTAAATCTAACTACCCATGCAACCCACCGACCCGTCCTACTCTCGAACGGTAACATCTTCGGTGTACCTGAAAAATAAAAATGTTGCCCCTAGGCGCTCAGCTTAACGCTGCATATGAAATTCGCATACCCCGAGCGCTAACCGGGTACGCCGACTACTTTTGTCGGATATACATGGAGTTCTTTTTAATCAAACAACATGCGTCGTAGCAATATAATATATATGTGTATTACTCAAGGAATCTACATCCAATCACGGAACACAATTCCTAACTAACATAATAATTCCCCGTTTACTTATTCAATATCTCACCCGCTCTCTCGGGTTACTTATTCATATACACGCCCATTCTCTTGGGCTACTCATTTTATACTCACCCATTCTCTCGGGTTACTTATACACGTTATCTCACCCACACTCTTGGGTTATTCATACTCGTTATCTCACCCACACTCTTGGGTTATTTATACTCAAGCCATTGTAGATTCTCGAGACACTACAGTCTCCTACGTCACGCTTGTTACTCTTAATACATACTTAGGCCAAAACTCATGACCCTCAAGCATAGTCTTACTTCCGGGTTTCGACCCTACTCTGGGTCTAGCATGGTGGGAAGGTTCAACTAGCTCACGGAACTCTCTCTTAGTTCCTCTCTCTTTTTACTTAGGTCCGACTACTCTCGGACTACTTACATTCCCATACACTCCTCTCTAGGAGTTATATTTATATTATCTATATTAGTCTAGAAGCATCACTCTCGATGTTTCTAATGACTTTGGGGGCATTACTTAAGTTCGGTTAATCTTAGGTTTAAGAGTTACCCTTACATTTCACTTACTCATACTTTCGGGTATTTTCTTAAATCGGTAAAATCCTCATATAGGAGGCCGACCATGTCGCAAGGGAGCTACTAATCCCTTAGGTCTCTTTTACCTTCTTTACCAGTTCACATCTTCGAACTATCCTTAATCCTCTAGAAGGAGGATTCCCTTATCTTTCCACTCTCATTTGTTTCGTGGATTGTTTTCAATAGGTTTTGTAACCGTTATCGGGTATTACTCAACCCGTACATCTCCTCACGTTCCAGGAGTTCATATGTTTTGCATTTTCATTATACTTTAACGGATTTGTTGTGTTTGCACGTTTTCGTTGTCATAAGCATCGACCCGATCTATGGGTCTCTAGCCAAACGTTACTCACTACGAGTCGGTCTTTACTCTATGTTAGACCACACCGGCATACAAGTATGTTAGCTCATTCAACATACAACAAGACATACATAATCAAACAATGGATTATTTTCATGCTTTAATCTTGATTAAGCCGGCACACAAACACACAAATCAACGTAACTTGGTTAGCACGTGGAGTATGAGAAAATCATACCTTTCACCGGGGTTTTTACTTTTACAGTGTCATCTCACCATGCTCGGGTCACGCACGACTCTCTGATAATGTTTCAAACATTACTGTTAATACTAAGATCATACGGTACATAATTAAATGCTATTCCCGTACTTACCCCGTTATCCTGTTATCTCGGTTTTACTTTTATTAATTTGAGTTCTTACTTCACACTCACTTATAACACTTTCTTACACTTCCTAGGGCCTTAACATGTCACCAAACAAGGCCTTAACATCTTATACATCATTAACATTCAAACCCCCATCATTTAAAACCTTTAAAACACTCACGGCATGATTCTGGGGGTTGTCCGGGACTTGGTCCTTACCTTAAGTCCCGGACCAATTCACTAGCTAACTCTCGGCCAATATTTGATGGTGGTCCGGGACCTTGTCCCCATCTTAAGTCCCGAACCAGGTGGGCATTGAACTCTCGGTATGAAAACAGGGGTGGTCCGGGACTTTGTCCATGGACTAGGTCCCGGACCCTGCTACAGATTTTACAGATTTGGCATTTCCAAATCTGTTACAAACTCCATTCTTCCACCATTTGATTACCCAATCTTTCCCACTTATAAGCCACATGTTTTAGCATCTAATTCCCATCTAAACCACCTTAATTGATCACCAAGTCCACTCACTAACTCATGCTTAATTCACTCAAAATCCACTTATATTTCAAAACTAGTTTTCTTGTTCTTTTAACTCTTCTTGTAACAGATTTGGTGCCCTCTTCTTACCATTCAAACTTCACTCACTAATGTCATTCCCAGCACTCAAATGACATTGTTTTTACTCCTACACACTCTTCTACATGGTTTGGGTTTCCAAACCATTAACCACCCACTTAAACCTCTTAAACCACCTAGTTTCATCCTTATAATAAAACACCCAAATCTATCCATTCCTAGGCAAATTTTGACAGCACTCACTTGCTTTCCTAAGCATTTTCACCACACTAAAACAGCTCACAACACTTCTCACATCTGTTTGGTTCAGACATCAATAAATGCATCAAATTCCCATGGTTCACACATAGGACTAGCTTAGTTTCCTAGGCTTGTTTGCACACTTAAACCCATTGAGACATTCCCATTAAACAACCAACATTATAGTATCATGACTACCACAATCCAAGGTCCTTAATTCATCCTAACATATGATTCACAAGTCAAATAAAACTAACTCAAGGTGAGCTTTTTACCTTGTTTTTTTTCGGTTTTCTTTCTCTTCTTCCTCCTTCTCCTGTTCTCTCTTTCTTTACTTGATCCCACACCACCCAAAGGAGTATAGATTGCTAGCTACAATCTTATCCCCACGCACACATAACAACCTAATTAATTCAGATCCTCCACACAAAAACTAGTATTTCAAGCACTAGTTTTTAGGCTCTAGCTTAGATATTACCTTAGAGTATCCAAAAGGAGAGCTTGGCAATCAATTGTAAGAGTTTCCAACACCCCCCCAAGAGCATGGAGAATCGGCTGAAAACAGAGGAAATTTTCAACGTGAGGGAAAATTTCCCAAATTGCAAGAACAAGCTTGAAATGGCCAAAACTCTTACTTATTATTACCTTAAGACATTAAGGAGGTGAAGGAGAGTTAAAATCAGCTCTTCAAGCTCCAAAAGCCCCAACATCCATGGAAGTGAAGATGGAGGAATCAAGATTTTGTTGGGTGGAAAACGAAGCTCTCGCCGATACGAATCTAACGGTATAATTTTTGTGTGATTTGGTGGAGAAATGAACAAGATAATGGAAGGAAATATGGAGGTGCTGTGCTGTTTGGAATCGCCCAGCTTACATAGGAGGAAGAAGATAATAACAGGGGCTGGGCAAAAACGTGAGAATAAGAAAGAAGAAGGTGATAGAGAGTATTTAAGTTGCTTTTACTATTCACTATTTGCTTTACTTACTTATTTGTCATCTTGTGACCTTAAAGCTAACAAGCTAATTAAATGTGTGTGTGTGCTAATAAAAATTGGCCCCACACAAAATACAAGCTTGGAGCGTTTTTCGTTTTTTTTACAAGAAACGTTCGTTATTTTACCCGGTTTGGCACTATTCACTAACCGGGCCCGTTTTTTGGATTTTTCTCGTTTAATTAATTTTAATGGTTATTAAGCTTCCATTAATACTTATTTATAGTTATTTAATCAACTATAATTTTTACGGGTCCGTTTGACCACTTAAAGTCACGTTTTTGGGTTTTCTCGAAAACGTGCTTTAAAACTCCGTTAGCGTTTTAATCCATTATTTGGATCCGTTTTCTTCGGGAATCACTCCGTATACTAATTAGGCCTAACTAAGCCTTAGGAATCCATCTCGAACCCTCTCGAGATCATATATCTCTTATACCCATTTAACGCGCATTTTAGCGTTTTTCGCTTTTCAAGCGTTTTCTCTTTTCTTTTGGTTTTATTTTCTTTACCAATACTCTTTAGGCACCATTAGGCCTTTAATAATCATATTAGAGTAATTTAATCGCCATTTTTAGATCCGGGGTATTAAATCTACTACCCCCCTTAGGAACTTTGTCCTCAAAGTTGGTGAATCTTATATCGTTACTCTCATGGGCACGCTATGCCAAGGTTATATAACATGTATAACCTTACAGACTCCACAAGTCAGTTTCATTTTACACTACACATACCACACACATATCACATCATGTATAGCAATCAAAATACTCTTTTTACTCTCTCTTCATGGAATCGTCAAAGACAAGAAGGCACTACAGTCCTCGAATCCATATTGAGTAATATACTACTGATCCCTCAGGTACCGGTCACGTTGAACACTTACTCTTTCTGGTTCACGGCCGTTTCATGACAAATGGGCACTTACTCTCTCTGGCCCACGGTCCCTTCGGTTCTGATCAAAACGTTACACATATACATATCCTCAGGCACTCTGGTTGACTCACTCAACACAGGAACGTCTCAGGGTACTCTCCCCGTCCCGCTGCTTTGGAAAAATCACACACTGTCACCTGCCCCAACCGGTCACTTAGGACCGCCGCACGTACGGTGCAATGGTTTCAAAACTAATACACGCCCACCATTCTACCGGTCATCAAGACTTAAGGCTCAGCCATCGGTGGGTGATAGCGGTTTCAAAACCAGTTTTCGTTTCCATCTTCATACTTGAAGAAAATCCTTTTCGAATTCTGTTTGAAAGTTCTTTTTAAAATATCACACAACTCCAAATCAAATTTATGGTAGTTGTATCTTTCTTAGCGTGATTACTTGTGACCACTTATAGGGAGCTTCAAGAATCATCCAACCCTGATGTGATCAGCATCAGTGTTGAACTATCCTTCCACCCCAATTTGTGTTCGGTTTCCCTTGATCGCTAGCAGATCAAGTTCCACCTCCCACGTCAGTTTCAAACAAGTAGATAGTCAAACATTTTCGTTTTCTATCTTTACTCTTTCTAGTCATATTCATAAAACATTACATTTTAATTTATCTCAAATTCCTAGAACTTAGGTCATCCGTCATTATCATTGCTTCACTTGTTTTACCTAGGCATCCCATACTTGTGGCCTCATTAGTTAATTGTTACTCAATTTAAAACATACGATATACAACTCCAAAGGATGGAACTCACTCCATCAATCATTGTCAAACAAACTCACCTAGGGAACTCACTCCCTACAAGGTTACACATCGGTTTCATACCGATTCATACTCGTTATGTCTCATGTCTAATCTCACTAGACATATACTATAGGGTTTCTTATTCCCCAGGAGTCTCTCTACTTCTCTTTTGTACGTATTATATACTCGTTACTTGCATCTCTCATGCATAATACTCATACTTACACGATGAATGGGTACACATGTTTATGTAACATGAGTTCCAATCATCAAAATAATTTCTTTTATGTCATGCACATAGCAGTTTACGCACCTATACGTAAAACATACTCTAAGCGGTTTCTCTCCCCCTACCCCTTAAAAGGGGTTACGCCCGCGTAACAGACCATATGTTTTTACTAAACATTGGTTCCCTAATTTGGGTATCGTGAAGTGTTTTAACTTCAATGCGGTTAATTAACTCATAACCGGGCTCGGTTCTAGCCTCTAAGGCTTCAAGGCGTTTATGATAAGCCATTTACTCCCATTGCATTAGGTATACTTAACCTTTGAATTACGGCCCACTAGCTTTTGCTGCATGACCTGATAACTAGAGCTTAATTCGCCCTTTGGTATTCTCAATATATTATCTACTCCCTTTTTATCTTGGGAATAAAGGTTTCTCAATCGTCGCTTGGTATCTCTTACCATGTGCAATTCGATGAGTTGTAGATTTTCTCTCCAATTCTCTGGAAACCTATTTCGTATAACTCTGTAAACCTTCATGATTACTCACTTACTTTTCCCGACTTGTTGTCGGTTGAGGTCAAGCTACTACTAAGCATGTAGTGCTTCTTCATTCAATAATGACTTCTGAATCATGTTTGTTTATTTGTTTATGTACCAGAATTCCTCATTCGTACTACTCTACCTTTTCCATTCATCGGTCCTGGGACCTGTGGGTTACAGCCCACATTCTTCGTGCATCTTTGGCCAACGGCCACACGGTTACCTTTCTAGATTCTCACTCAACAGGCTTCGTTGACATTTCTCAATTCCTGACTCTCCCACTCGATCGTTACCACCAAGTGCAATACCAAAACACTCAGTCATACAGAGTGCAGAAGCGTAAACCCTTGACAGTAAATCTCTCATGAGATAGGAATGAATATGTCTCCTTTACCACATTTTCTCATCAGCTTCATATTATTATCTGATTATACTCTTACAACGGTCGCTTGCTGCGTACCATGGTCTTACTCATTTCCGTGGCATCCGCTACTACTTTAGCTTCTGCCCAGGTGTTCTCGCCATTTACACTATGGCTTGTCCATTCACTTGGCTCAATGAAATACGCTACTCTTAAACTCTCTCTGCGCACTTGCGCACTGCTTACTCTGCAGTTCATATTGCACACATGCAGTGTTTACTACTCATCCGATTACTCTGTCGGTTTCTTTCCACTACTATCAAAGCCTTTCCACATACTATTTGTGTTCATATACTCCTTGACAATATACACATGCTCAAGTATCACTACGCCGCTCTAGCGGTTTCACATAACATACTTAGGTGGTAGCCTTTCTCTGGAGGATTCACGCAATTGCCGCTCCATAGGCCCCCCAATAACAAGTGGTATCCCCACTCTAAAGTAGTGGTTCATTTCCCACTGTTTCTTCTTATGCCTTTATGCATAGGTTCGCAATGTTTAAATCTACAGTTTGTAGTTAGTTTTGGCTTCCAAGCCACCTCGCCTCGAGCCATGCTCTGTGCGGCTGTTTAAACAAGTTTCTGCTTCTCCGTACACCATTAAATGGTTTGGAGGTATTGTTGGGCTCCTTGATATGGTTGCCTTATCACGCTTTCGTACCTGGAAGGCTCTTTAAGTATCTAGGTATCATTTCATGCCCTCTGACAATTTAGGGCATCCCGTGTTACGTGGGATCCCTTCGGGTTCTACCCGAGTGTTCGCTTTAACACTTGTGTTCTCAACACGATATCTCGTTCAACTACTGTTGATTCCGGCACCCTTCACGGGTTACTCCTGGGTGTTACTTAGTTGTGCCATTACATCTCGCTTGTACTCATGGGTATATACAGTTTCTTTACTCCGCCTTGCGGTTATATGTGTTCCAAATACCCCGTTTAGGGTGGTAATGTCTCTCATTACTGGGTAGTTCCTTGGTACTTTTCCTTTACCTTCTTGGTCAGGTCGTTGTTCTCTTCAGTGAAGTTTACTATGGGAATTCTATCCCGTTTATCGAACTTTAATATGTTTATTTTAAGCATTAGCCGTATTGTTTATACTGGGTATTCATTCCAGTTACCGTTTGTTTCCTTTGTGATTTCTGAGACATATCTAATGTCTTTACTCAATACTCTGTGCTGCTTGCACTCTCAACTCTTTAGTCATCTTCTTAGAATGGTTTCTTGACTCCTTTCGCTTGGTAAGCTTCTTTGTGTTCTTCGGTCACTCGAGGTGTCCAGCTGTCTTGGTTTGAATTGGCTCTTTCGTCCGTAGTATGGAGTGGGCTACTTCCTGTGTTCCGTACTCTACTTGTGTACATACATGGAGTATCTTATTGATACGTTACCACCTACCCGACTAACTCATAATTGGTCTGTCAGGCCCGCAAGCTCCTTCGGAGTGCGGTCGTTCCATGTCTCATTTGTGTATACTTGTAGTGTCGGTCACACGCCTAGGTGTAGTATTCTGTTGCCAACTCCTCTTATATCGTCCTATGATAATTGTCGTGGTTCCCTGGGTAGGTTTTAAAATTTGGGGTTTTTGGAAAATTTGAGTTTCGAAAGAAAATTTAGGTTTTGAAGGTAAATTCTTCATGGCATTTCAATGCCGGCTGCTCCTTACCGAGTCCAGCTTCTGACTGACTGGTATGTTCTTAATACAATGATCAGGCCGTCAGGCCTTTTCAAGGTTTCGTTTCACAATTCTTAGGGCTGTTTTGCCATATTGGCTTCTCTCGCCTTTTTGGTAATTGCTAAGTACTGGTCGCTTGTCAAAGCGCCTCTTAATAGTCGCATTAATACTGCACTTGCCGTGGCAAGTGCGCGGTACAGGCGGTTTTTTTGGGTTAACTCATACCGGTCACGTATTGCTCACACTGTATCTGGTAGCCTTGTCGGCTCTTCCTTAATCCTTTAGTTGGATAATTACTCCTTAGAGCTGCTTCTCATACATCTTGTCATGACTGTCAGTCATTTAGGTGCTTCTCCACTGTCGGAGTTCCTTAATTATTTAGTTCTATGCTCTACATCATCGCTCGTTCCCACGTCTTTGTTGTGGTTACAGAGGTTAAGTCATTAGGCACTACTTCTGTAGTCCTGTTCGGGCATATCCCGTAGTTGTGCTCGTAGCTATCTAAGCTATATCAACTAAGTATTACAACCTCTTTGGGTGTGGCAGGGTGGGTGTATCTACTTCTGACTAGATTCTTAGTCGTTAATATATACGTTTGTGGTATTATTTAACTATAGCGGTCCGTAGACTTGTGTCCCGGTTCTTGTTACTTTTCACGAATTCGCCTTGTTGCACGGTTGGTGCTTACCTTCCCGCTGCCATTCAGCCAGCCGGGTTCTCGCGACTGCTAAGCATGTCGCCCCAAGCTGCCACAATTTCCGGTCTCCTTTGAATAGGATGTCTCGATCTCCCGCCATTGAGTGCGGTGATTGTCGTTCCAGCAGGATCCGTCTCCGGGATTTCCGGTTCTCTGGATCTACCGCATGACAGGTTCTGGTTCATATTGAAATATTAAATAAGTGCCAGATCGGGTTTCCCGTCTCTCTGACGTTCTTTCGCGAGCTTTTAATACGGGGGTTGTGGAGGGCGGGTCCGGTATTGTAGGTATCCAGATCTTACTGGAAGTTCCTATCTAGCGCATCTCTCACGCTACCACTCAACCCTTAGCCCAAAGTCTCTAATTCCTAACTCGGTATCTCCTGAGCTCGGTATTTCCAGTCATCAGAGTGATACTACCATTTTTGTAACACCCCAACCGTTACCCTCGTCATTACCTCTTAAACCGTTACTAATTACTCCTACTACTCACGCAGCGGAACTCCAATTACAACGAGGGGTGAAACAACGCCGTTAGCCACCCATGTGGCTAACTAGCCTTTCTTACATACCGTAACGGTCTGATGAACTGGAACAACCGAATACACAATACAAATACTTTACTCAAATCAATTCTTTACTATACCGAGTCTACAACATATGGATGCCGACAACATATTCGGTCTTACACCTCTTTCATTACATAAGTAATTAAATCTAACTACCCATGCAACCCACCGACCCGTCCTACTCTCGAACGGTAACATCTTCGGTGTACCTGAAAAATAAAATGTTGCCCCTAGGGGCTCAGCTTAACGCTGCATATGAAATTCGCATACCCCGAGCGCTAACCGGGGTACGCCGACTACTTTTGTCGGATATACATGGAGTTCTTTTTAGTCAAACAACATGTGTCGTAGCAATATAATATATATGTGTATTACTCATGGAATCTACATCCAATCACGGAACACAATTCCTAACTAACATAACAAGGTTGTTAGTTTTATCAGTTTACTCTTAGGCCTTGAGGGTTATACCTCACTATGCCCGTTTACTTATTCAATATCTCACCCGCTCTCTCGGGTTACTTATTCATATACACGCCCATTCTCTTAGGCTACTCATTTTATACTCACCCATTCTCTCGGGTTACTTATACACGTTATCTCACCCACACTCTTGGGTTATTCATACTCGTTATCTCACCCACACTCTTGGGTTATTTATACTCAAGCCATTATAGATTCTCGAGACACTACAGGTCTCCTACGTCACGCTTGTTACTCTTAATACATACTTAGGCCAAAACTCATGACCCTCAAGCATAGTCTTACTTCCCCGGTTTCGACCCTACTCTGGGTCTAGCATGGTGGGAAGGTTCAACTAGCTCACGGAACTCTCTCTTAGTTCCTCTCTCTTTTTACTTAGGTCCGACTACTCTCGGACTACTTACATTCCCATACACTCCTCTCTCGGAGTTATAATTATATTATCTATATTAGTCTAGAAGCATCACTCTCGATGTTTCTAATGACTTTGGGGGCATTACTTAAGTTCAGTTAATCTTAGGTTTTAAGAGTTACCCTTACATTTCACTTACTCATACTTTCGGGTATTTTCTTAAATCGGTAAAATCCTCATATAGGAGGCCGACCATGTCGCAAGGGAGCTACTAATCCCTTAGGTCTCTTTTACCTTCTTTACCAGTTCACATCTTCGAACTATAATCCTTATCTTTCCCACTCTCATTTGTTTCGTGGATTGTTTCAATATGGTTTTCTAACTGTTATCGGGTATTTACTCAACCCGTACATCTCCTCACGTTCTAGGGAGTTCATATGTTTGCATTTTCGTTATACTTTAACAGATAGTTTGTGTGTTTGCACGTTTTCGTTGTCACAAGCATCGACCCGATCTATGGTCTCTAGCCAAACGTTACTCACTACGAGTCGGTCTTTACTCTATGTTAGACCACACCGGCATACAAGTATGTTAGCTCATCCAACATACAACAAGACATACATAATCAAACAATGGATTATTTTCATGCTTTAATCTTGATTAAGCCGGCACACAACACACAAATCCACGTAACTCGGTTAGCACGCGGAGTATGAGAAAATCATACCTTTCACCACCGGGGTTTTTACTTTTTCCGTGTCATCTCACCATGCTCGGGTCACGCACGAATCTCTGATAATGTTTCAAACATTACTGTTAATATCATACGGTACATAATTAAATGCTATTCCCGTACTTACCCCCCGTTATCCCGTTATCTCGGTTTTACTTTTATTAATTTGAGTTCTTACTTCACACTCACTTATAACACTTTCTTACACTTCCTTGGGCCTTAACATGTCACCAAAAAAGGCCTTAACATCTTATAACATCATTAACATTCAAACCCCCATCATTTAAAACCTTTAAAACACTTACGGCATGATTCTGGGGGTGGTCCGGGACTTGGTCCTTACCCTAAGTCCCGGACCAATTCACTAGCTAACTCTCGGCCATATTTGATGGTGGTCCGGGACCTTGTCCCCATCTTATGTCTCGGACCAAGGTAGGCATTGAACTCTCGGTATGAAAACAGGGGGTGGTCCGGGACTTTGTCCATGGACTAGGTCCCGGACCCTGCTACAGATTTTACAGATTTGGCATTTCCAAATCTGTTACAACTCCATTCTTCCACCATTTGATTACCCAATCTTTCCCACTTATAAGCCACATGTTTTAGCATCTAAATTCCCATCTAAACCACCTTAAATTGATCACCAAGTCCACTCACTAACTCATCCTTAATTCACTCAAATCCACTTATATTTCAAAACTAGTTTTCTTGTTCTTTTAACTTCTTGTAACAGATTTGGTGCCCTCTTCTTACCATTCAAACTTCACTCACTAATGTCATTGCCAGCACTCAAACGACATTGTTTTTACTCCTACACACTCTTCTTCATGGTTTGGTTTCCAAACCATTAACCACCCACTTAAACCTCTTAAACCACCTAGTTTCATCCTTATAATAAAACACCCAAATTTATCCATTCCTAGGCAAATTTTGACAGCACTCACTTGCTTTCCTAAGCATTTTCACCACACTAAAACAGCTCATAACACTCTCACACCTGTTTGGTTCAGACATCAATAAACGCATCAAATTCCCATGGTTCACACATAGGACTAGCTTAGTTTCATAGGCTTGTTTGCACACTTAAACCCATTGAGACATTCCCATTAACAACCAACATTATAGTATCATGACTACCACAATCCAGGTCCTTAATTCAACCTAACATATGATTCACATCAAATAAAACTAACTCAAGGTGAGCTTTTTACCTTGTTTGTTTTCGGTTTTCTTTCTCTTCTTCCTCTTCTCCTGTTCTCTCTTTCTTTACTTGATCCCACTCCACCCAAGGAGTATAGATTGCTAGCTACAATCTTATCCCCACGCACACATAACAACCTAATTAATTCAGATCCTCCACACAAAAACTAGTATTTCAAGCACTAGTTTTTAGGCTCCAGCTTAGATATTACTGATAAGTGTCCAAAGAGCTTTATTAGGTGTATTTCATATATAATATTAGCACTTTTCTGCTCATTTCTTCACTTCGGTTAGTTTTCCTCTAGTTTATGTTTTATTATTTATCTCACAAAATTATTGGTTTAACATGAGGAAAACAAGCCGGGAATGAAGTAGACAAAGAGACGAACGCATAGACACAAACGCTCAGAAAACGGACATATAACGAGAATGTAGAGCCGGTTGAAGATTGTTATATATTATATAATATATATATATCGCATGGACAGGACCGCCCAATACTAGCGGACACACACATAAGACCGCGAGGCGGTCAGGATAGAGGCAACCGCCTCCTAATGGCGGACAAGGAATACGCAACCGCGAGCGGAACGGGGAGAGGCAACCGCCTCGTAGCTAGCGGACGTGAGATAGGCAACCGCCCACTATGAGGCGGACGTGAGATAGATAACCGCGAGGCGGTACCGAGGCGGACTGAAGGCGGATGAGAACTAAAATCGACGCGAGCTTATCTTCTTGCTCGCGCCGTCTTCAACTTGGCTCACCGACTCTCCAACTCGCATCTGCCTTATCCATCTACTCTGCGCATGTCCCCTGCAATCAATGCTTCAATCAGTGAGCAATCAGTGAGCTCAATCCTTCACGCGTCTGATTAAACTCCTCTGCTTCTTCTTCTTCCTTCCTATTTAAACCCGACTTCACCCAATAAATCAATCACGAATCGATCCACGACCACTTCACCACACACGCTCCATCTCATTTCTCTTTCTCGCATTCTCCATTTTATTATTTCTACATTCCACAATTCACCTCTAGCCCTTCGTACAATAATAGCAGAGTGAGACGGAGTGATTACGAATGATTTCTATCATTCTTCTTGTTTCTCTTTATCTATTTATATGTTAGGCTAGTTTACGTTTACTCTGGGATAGTTATTATTATCTGTATTATTATGCAATATTTCTACTGGTTTATTTATATACAGTTTGTTACGCTTAAAGGTTATCTCGCACCTTTTTAATAGATCTCGCGAATTTATTAATTGCTCTACTAGTCTATTTTGATCAGACAGGTGATAAATAGACAGGTAATTAAGGCGTAAAACTGGAGAAAACTTTATTATGATTTAATGAGTTAGTATTCAGTTGCAAATGTATTCCTCAATACTCCTCTGCCGTTCGCAGGCTTTTGCTTGAACCTTGATTAGAACCTTGCATTACAGGTGAACGAGTTCTTATGAGGCTATGACTTAGTCCTTAAGATATTTACAGGAACCTTGCCAAATATTAAACAGTAAGATAGCTTAATTATGCAGATTATAATAACCTGACCCGAGTTCCATTTTATTTATCTGTCAACTTAGTTTATTTTATCTTTTCTTTTATTTATTTTACAAGTCATTAATCCCCCCTCTTGTGACACGCTTAGGTACTATTATTGTACATTAGTCCCACGTTCGACATCCGGTTGCTTACTTTTCACTATACTACTGCGACCGGGATTTATTTGCAGCCCCGTTTTTTTTTGGGTTTTAATTTCTTTCTTTTCTGTTAATTACCTGCTCTAAACCACTCATAAATAACACGTCTGCAATTACCTTAGAGTATCCAAAAGGAGAGCTTGGCAATCAATTGGAAGAGTTTCCAACACCCCACAAGAGCATGGAGAATCGGCTGAAAACGAGAGAAATTTTCAACGTGAGGGAAAATTTCCCAAATTGCAAGAACAAGCTGAAATGGCCAAAACTCTTACTTATTATTACCTTAAGACATTAAGGAGGTGAAGGAGAGTTAAAATCAGCTCTTCAAGCTCCAAAATCCCCAACATCCATGGAAGTGAAGATGGAGGAATCAAGATTTTGTTGGGTGGAAAATGAAGCTCTCGCCGATACGAATCTAACGGTATAATTTTTGTATGATTTGGTGGAGAAATGAACAAGATAATGGAAGGAGGAGATGGAGGTGGTGTGCTGTTTGGAATCGCCCAGCTTACAGAGGAGGAAGAAGATAATAACAGGGGCTGGGCAAAAACGTGAGAATAAGAAAGAAGAAGGTGAGAGAGAGTATTTAAGTTGCTTTTACTATTCACTATTTGGTTTACTTACTTATTTGTCATCTTGTGACCTTATAAGCTAACAAGCTAATTAAATGTGTGTGTGTGTGCTAATAAAAATCGGCCCCACACAAAATACAAGCTTGGAGCATTTTTCGTTCTTTTTTACAAGAAACGCTCGTTATTTTACCCGGTTTGGCACTGTTCACTAACCGGGCCCGTTTTTCGGATTTTTCTCGTTTAATTAATTTTAATGGTTATTAAGCTTCCATTAATACTTATTTATAGTTATTTAATCAACTATAATTTTTACGGGTCCGTTTGACCACTTAAAGTCACGTTTTCGGGTTTTCTCGAAAAACGTGCTTTAAAACTCTCGTTAGCGTTTTAATCCATTATTTGGATCCGTTTTCTTTGGGAATCACTCCCGTATACTAATTAGGCCTAAATAAGCCTTAGGAATCCATCTCGGACCCTCTCGAGATCATATATCTCTTATACCCATTTAACGCGCATTTTAGCGTTTTTTCGCTTTTCAAGCGTTTTCTCTTTTCTTTTTGTTTTATTTTCTTTACCAATACTCTTTAGGCACCATTAGGCCTTTAATAATCATATTAGAGTAATTTAATCGCCATTTTTAGATCCGGGTATTAAATTTACAAAATCTTAAGTCGTGTAGTTACTCCCTATTTTTGTTGTATGGCAAAGGGGGAAGGAGAAGATTTGTGTGTTAATGACTATTGTCCTTGTGCTGTGTAACGTCTTAGTGAAGAACTTTCTATTACTATGGTCATAGTAATAAAGTTATCTTTTATTGCGGAATTTAATTTGTTTATCTTTAACAAACTCAGGGAGAATCCTTCTTAGGGGGAATCTCTCAAATTTTTAAATTGCCAAGTACATATATTTTTTCATAGGTTGCATCATCAAGAAGGGGGAAATTGTTAAGTCAAATCATCCTTTAAGTTTTGATGATAGCAACCTTGTATTGTGCATTTAAAAGTTTGTTAAGCTTCAATATTCAGATAGACAGGCTTAGGAGTGGCTTCGCATGCAAGGTTGCCAGCGCACTTGATTCATGACATGTGCCCAACCGGTCGAGCACCTGTCTGGGAGAGCTCACATTAGAACTTCTAGCACATACAACAAGTCAGGCACTGCACGAAGATATCTCTCATGCTTAAGAAGAAAATTAAAGACAAAAGACCAAGAGGATTGACATATTAATACAAACTCATACATTCACACTATCAACTAGTAGACGACAAGAATACAACTCATTAATGTGCAAATGGACAAGATAAGTAAATGGATACTTATCAGAACAATTGTATAGCAGTAATGAAGACTAAAAGAGCATTTTTGAGCATTTAATGAGCCAGACAGAATCAGGCAAGTAGGGCACACAAGTGGTGCTCGACCAATCGAGAGGGTTCCGCTGACGTGACCAACTATAAGGCGACACATACTCCAAACGTCTTCAGATCAAGTTGAAGACTCTCTACAAGTCTAGTATGGTCGTTAGGTGAATTATAGGAGCTGTAGTCGGCCCCTAGAGTTTACAGATTTATAGGACAGTAGTTACATCTTAACTAACCGTATATACACTTGCATTTATTTCATATGTAAGTAAGCCTGAACAATAGAGAAAACAAAGAGATTATCTGAGCAAGAGTGATTTAGACTTAAGTGTGTAAGGACTAGAGAGTTAATGAGCTGGTTATGACTGGTGTTGTGTGTCAACACTTTGTATTTGGTAGACTGATCAGTCAGGGAGCGGTTGGGGAACCGTTGGCAGACTGTCAAAGAGGGTAGAGAACTTTGGGATAAATTTCTAAACTGTCCCGGAGTCCATGTGTGTGTTGGAGAAATATGTGACTACTTCTACAACTTAGGCAGTGTACCTATCGTTTTGCGGAATAGTGGATTTGTGGGTTGTCGTACTCTTGGGGACCTCGCTGTGGTTAGTGGACAGTGTAGTAAATTGACTGAGACTTCTAGTAAACAGGTTTTATCATTTTTTGAAAGAGTATGATTGAAAACTAATTATAAGACAATAATGAAAACAATTAATCAAAACAGAATAGAAATAGAAATTGTAAATCTTTTGTTTTTAAAGAAGCATCCTGGGTTATTCTGCTCACCTATTTTTATCTAATTACGTCAAAATAAACTTTCACCACTTTAGCAATAAACTCAGGAATCTTAATTAGTTCATTGACTGGTCCTTGTACAACAAACCCTAACTAGCAGAAATAACAAGCCACAAAATATGCCCAAGTCAATTCAACCAATCGCATTATTAACAATTCCTATTGGAGACAGATTAACCTATAGGCGAAACTCGCTTCTACTCGTTAACCCGATTTGACTTCCTATGTCTAGAACCTTGTCTCAGCAATGCATTTTAACAAGAGAACTACAAATATCACTTTAATAATTGGCCTGAAGTTTAAAGCGCATTAAGGACAAGAATCAAAATATTGCTTAAATGAATTATAGTGAAAATTTATATAATACAATATATAAAATAGGCTCGCTTCCAAACCCGAGAGGCTAAGTTTATTAATCACACATAATTATAAAAACAACATCAATAATAAGATAGACATTAAAACAGAGTAAAGTTAAAGGAGAAAGAACCCTATTTGGGGAGAGTTGTTTCGCTTCCGGCTCGTTTCCGTGATTATGCCGACCTCAAAACAATGATAAATGGTAGAGCACGAAGAAAAACGAACAAAATGGCACAAGTTGGTCCTGTCCGGGTAGGGGCTACATGGACACAAATCCAGACAACACCTGTCCGTATGGGGTATGCGCGGACACAAACCCGGACACAATCTGGGATTGTGTAGATCGTCTTCTTCGTCTGGAAAAGTGGAAAATGGAAACTTAAGGCTAATTGGATGATGGGAAATGATAAATAATGGCGTGGAGATAGTGTGTATAGATGGGGAATGAAATTTGGATGGAGGGAGAGTGAGTGTTGATGAGCGTTGATTAACTTTGGATTTCATGAGGGATAATGAAGAAGATTGAAGGAGCGTGGTTTTTATAGAGTAGAGGAAAGGAAGAAGATAAGGGAAGATAGGATATAATGTAGTGTTGTGGTAGTGGATAGAATGTAGGCGTATAGATAAGAAAAGAGAAAGGACTGCACCGAAAGTTACAACGCGTGAAATCTGGAATTCGGCGCCGCACTTTACACGTGTCCGGATTTGTGTCCGGACCTGGCTCATCCGGACGTCACACGTCCGAGTTTCTGTCCGAGGGACGGACACACTTTTAATTCGTGTCCGGACTTGCATCCGGGTATGAAATACCCCAAATCTTATTATCATTATAAAACCATTATTTAATGGAAAATAATCCAAATATAAATCATTTCACGTACGCATGCAAACCCATGCATGAGAACGTTACGTAAAAATAGTTGTTTCACCATAAACGCTAAAACGCCTTAGAAACATATGATCAAGCATGACCTTGTATGACCTTCTAAAACTCAAACCAAATGGTCATACACTCATTATATGAATATATAAACATATTCCCTAAGCTATATTTAGTCAAAAACGCAAAACGCTCGGGAGTGCTCATGCACGCCCC
This sequence comes from Limonium bicolor, assembly GCA_023374045.1. Lineage (NCBI taxonomy): Eukaryota > Viridiplantae > Streptophyta > Magnoliopsida > Caryophyllales > Plumbaginaceae > Limonium > Limonium bicolor. Next base: position 182,061,285 of record CM041782.1, read on the forward strand.
TTAAAGCACGAAAAGCCCGGAGGAGTGCCGAAGTGGCACAAACTCCTATAAAATTAATTCTTAGAGTTACTAACATCATTATTAACCATCCTAAAGAGAACCCACGAAGTGGTTTCTCAAAATTCAACAAAAACCTCAGGAGGATTTCTTAACGCTCCTTTTTGCCCGGGAGTGTCCCGATGGCCCGTAAATTATGTCATGGGTTGATGTAACCCCATATAACTCAATGTAACATCTTAATATATCATTATTTACTATAATAAGTGTTTATAACACTTGGAACTCATAAATACAAGTTATTTCCCAAATTTCTTTAGAGCACAAAAACGCACCTTCGGGTGTCACTAAAACGCGTTTTACGCAAATTACCTTGTAGTTTTTTTCACATGCCACGAATTAATAATCTAATAGGGTTAAAATGACACTCTAAATCAATTAAAGGCAGTGTCAAACAAGGTGCTCTATAGGGGCCGATTTCAGTCCAAAAACTAGTATAAAACTTACACTAAAAACTTATAAAAGGCATAAGACATGGTGACTCACCTTCCCATGTGATATAATACTTAATGGCAAAGGAAATTAGGTCTCATTTGACCTCCATGCTGTCGAAATAATGCAAAGAACAAGGCCATGTTAGTAGACAAAAACAAAATGCTAAAAGTAAAAAGTAGATTATTTCCCTTGCACACTCCATTGCCGATTTGGTAAGGCTCTCAACTCTCTCTTCTTCCTTCATCTTCTTCCTTTGAAGCTCTTAGGTCCATTAATGGAGTTTTAACTTCTATCTTCATCTTTAAGGTAATTTCCTAGCATTTCTTGTCAAGCCTTGAAGCAAAACTTTTCCTAGCTTAACAACAAGCATTCGGCATCAACATATACTCCAAGGAGATTGTCTAAATCAACATTAATCCAAGGAGCATCTCAAGGTTATCTTAAGGTAGTTTTCATGCTTGAAAATCCTTAAAGCACATTTTTATGTGTAACCAAGTTCTACTTCTTCTAAGGTTCTTTTCTTCTTCATTTTCATGAAGGAAAGTTTGTTCTTCATCCATCTTAGGTGTGCCGAATTTATAAGGAGAAAAGCTTAAGGTAAATCCTTGGAAAACTACTTACAAATCTACTTAAGATCTTTATTGAAGATCTAACTCCTAAACTCCTTCACCACTTGCATATAACCGAAGTGGAGCATCAAAATTTCTTTGGAGAAAGCTTGGAGATTCAAGAAGAGTTCAAGCACTTAACCACTTTATTAAGAAGTAGTTTACTAAGCTAATATTTATGTTTTAAGCTTGGTTAAGCTTCTAAAAATTATACAAAAATTATGTACATCTCCTAGGGTATTTAAAACCGAAACTATATGGTAAAATATACCAAAAATATAATCTATAACATATATGGAAAGTATTTACCTAAGACACATTTTTGTGTCACAAAATTTATTTATGTTACATACCAATTCAAGCCGAATTGTCAAGGGCAAAGATACTTTATTTTGAGCTAAAAATCAATATAAGACATTACAATAATTTTTACATGAGTTATATGACTCATATGAATTTATGTATAATTATTTTTACATATAAATCCACTTTTATATACTATATGGTAACTATTTAATTATGGCTGAATGGTCTAAGTGATAATTAGGTTTTAATGAGCTACTTATGTATATAAACTTATATTATAAAGTTTGGAGAGTTAAAATATTTTATTAGTGCTTAAATGGCTAATTAATTAAGTTATGTGGCTAAATGTAATTTTTACAAAGTTTGGTACATATACTATAAAAACCGAGAGTTAAGGGTGTCCTTGGGATAAATATGATATAATAAAGGTTAGGAATTAAGTTTATGAATTTTAGATAATTTAAACAAGTGTTAAAATAACATTTTATAATGTTTTGGGCTAATATGTAATTTATAAAACTTATTATGAAAGTTTGGAGTTGAATATGGGCGAATTCATAATTAAGAGAATTAAATATTTAAACTATAGTTTATAAATTATTAAGTAACTATTATAAAGTTTTGGGGTGAAAATGTAATTAATGGAAAGTATATAACAAAGCCGAATTACTTTGGGTTAGATTTGTAATTTAAGAGTTTTTATATATATATATATATATATATATATTCGGCAATTATGGAGAATTAAAATTAAAACTATAGTTTATAAGGCATTATGTAAAGTTATAAGATTTTGTGGTAAAATTGTAATTATAAAAAATATATAAATATAGGCCGAGAATTTGAGGGGCTAAGTTGTAATTTTTGAAAGTTATAATTTTCAAAAGCTATATACCAAAATATTAGTGGTGGCTTTGTAATAATTAAATAAGGGATTAAAACTATATAATACAATGAGATTAGAATTTAAACATAAAGTTTATGAATTAATGTGGTTGTTTTGTAAATAACCGAAATATAAGGATAAGAATTTAGATTTAAATAAATATAGGTCCTATATGGAATTTTTGGGAATTAGAAGAAAGAATTTTGATTAAAGGAATTATGGAATTAAAACTATGGCTTATATAGTTGTAAGGAATTTAAAGGTAACCAAAAAATATTATTTGTGGTTAAAAGGAGAATAATAAAACTATAAGAATATTATGTCCATGTATGGCATATAAATATAGTTGAGAAATTATAAAGTTACAATGTCATCTAGACAATTAAAAACATGTAACATAAATAGTACATGGATAAATATATATATATATATATATATATTTAAGGATTTATAATTAAATCAAAAAGGAAATAAACCTCACATGAAATAACAACTAAGCAATTGTTGAACAATCCAATAAAGTTATTATACAAGGGTAATATAAATTAACCCTCTCAGTTAATCCTATTCTAGGACTATACTTGACCAGACGTTGACCAGGGTATAATCAACTGTAATCTACGGTGAACGGTATGGGATTCTTGCAACCTGTTTTCTACCGGATTACACCGCCTTGTGTGCTATCTGTTGTTTGAATTAACGACCAAGATAATTAATGTAAATTTTGTTTTACATGCGTGAATGAATGCTAACTACGACGTGTATGTCCCACGCATACAACACTACAATACCAGTGGATTAAATACCTGCGCTTTATTATACCGAGGACTTGTACACAAGTCTCTCACTAACTTCACTTTATAACAAACGTCGTTATCCTAAACGTGATAATCGACAAAACACATTGTGTTCTTGTTTAACGTCCTTGTATGACACCTAACAATTCTATACTACGAGAACGAGGAGCCCAGTTGGATCTGGCCATGCATGCTACAGGAGTTGTACCTGTCTCAGGTCTCCTATACAATTTACGTCGCGACGGAACAGTACAAGTGGGGAGGAAGACTTTATTCCTCTCGAGGGTTCGATTCCCAACAGTTCAAGTGGGGAGGAAGACTTCATTCCTCTCGAGGGTTCAATTCCCAACAGTACAAGTGGGGAGGAAGACTTTATTCCTCTCGAGGGTTCGATTTCCACCATTCTAAAGTACAGGGGTTAACTACGTTATCTTCTGAGGGACTAATTACCCAACCTTTCTCTTAACGAGGTCACTATACCTCCACTATATTGACATACTCATAAATACCTGTCAGTCCCACTGTGTGGACCCGACTATTATCAAATGATTACAGTTCACCTAACTTGACCTTCTGAAGTCTTGTTTTATGTGACATGGTTATCCTTGTATGGACACTTGTTATTATCATACTATGCTTGCTTACAGCTTTATAAAAATGAACTGCATGTATTCGACAAAGTAGTTGGTGTGGCCCGGTAGCCGATGGGCTGCACGTTTTCCATACCAGCATTGTTTGCTGAGCCCCTTTGGGGGCACCCCCATTTTTCAGGTACCTGAAGTTGAGAAGATTACCACACCGAGTGTAGGTGGGGTAGATTCAAGCTACGGGAGCCTTCTACTAGTTATTTGTTTTACTTAATTTTTGTACCTTTGAGTTTGATTCCTAGTATCTCGGATTGTATTCGTATTCGGACCGTAACTTTTGGAGATTTGTTTTTGGAGTTAGCCTTGTTGGTCACAAGGGTGGCCAACGGCATTGTAATACCGCCCGGTTATTGTATTTTATTCCGCTGCAGTTTATGTTTTATTGGGAGTGATCATCGCACAGGTTATTGGATTTCGGGTTGGGGTGTTACAGGGTATGGCTCATCTGGACGTCTCACGTCCTGGTTTGTGTCCGAGGAACGGACAGACTTTTACTTCATATCCGGATCAGCGTCCGGGTCTGGCCCATCCGGACGTCTCACGTCCTGGTATGCGTCCGTGGAGTGGACACTGGTGTCCGGGTTAGCGTCCGGGTCTGTTGATCCGGACGTGTGTATTTTTCCTTGTTTTTCTGCAAATTTCAACTGGGCTTAGATTCTTCGTTTTAGCTCTGTTTCACTCCCCGTTTGTTGCGTTGGAAAGCTTGTGAAGTGAACTATGTGATTCCAAGATTATTTCCTGTTTTGACACATAAAATTTATCAGTTCATATCAAAACATAAATCTTGGAAAAACATATGATAAGTGCGTAATATTATCCTGAAAGTAAGTTACTATAAGGTAAATTAAACCCTTAAATGTCTATGTATTTCTCACTTATCAGCTCCCCATACTTATCTTTTGCTTGTCCTCAAGCAAATCTTTTTGACATAATGTTTAAACAAGTTAAATAGACAATAATCAAGTAGGGAGAGCACAGAAGAGGTAATTGCCAAAATTTTCAGATTTTAAAGGGTAGTAAAAACATAATATTTCTTAATTTTTTTCTCTCTATTTTTTAGAATAAGCCTGAAGTCTGCAAAAGAAAGAGAAGCAGAACTATGAGAATTCTGCTTTTAACCTTGAGCCAATCCACCATTTTCTTTCACATTTCCTTGAACGACAAGGGGCATGAAGTAAAATCTTATTCCATTATACATTTCAATGCCACATACTCATGATCCATAATAAAGAATTTTTTATCATTTTGGTACATAATGCATAGATACTTCAATTTTGAAGTTCATTTTTCCTTTACCTCAAACTTTTCTCTCCACCCTTGTAGCGGTTTTGGGTCTACTATCCCAGATACAGAGTACCTTAGGTAGCCGGGTGATGAAGCACCCCAAAGAACTTAATAACCGAGTGGACGAGGCCTGTTTAGGATCAGAATATGCCTGTCTGGATCAGAGGAGTACCTTGCCTTGTTCTTTTTCCACCGTTTCATTCCAATTCAAATCCAGGCTCAAAGTTTAAAACAAAATTCAAATGATAGTGATAAAAATAGTTGATTTTTTGTGTGCCCTTAAACCTGTTAATACCGGCATTACTCCCTATATGGCTCCTTTTTTGATTATTAATTACTTAACACATTTAAACACAGTGTCAAAAAATAAAAACTTAAGAGCAAGCTTATGAGGATACGAGTATTCTCTCCCCCACACTTGAACCAAAGCAATGCCCTTATTACATAGAAAGAATTTAAAATAACAAGGCATGCAAACTACCTGGGTAATGATCACAAAGCAAAAACAATAGGAAATATTGAAAATTTAAAGAGCAGAGAGAGTGTACTCCCCAGAGTTTTGCAGAGTATGTAGAGTAGCTCCCCCACCCTTGAGTGCAGCTGTAGGAATGTGCAAGATGTTCCTGTAACGAATATTCTAGATAGCCAGAAGAACTCAAGTTAATTCTCCTCGTTCTCTCTCTCTCTCCCTCTTTTCTACTTTGCTAAATGTTTTTTTACAAAATATAGGATAATATAAAATCAAAAATAATAGGATAATAAAATTTGACCACTGGGTTGCCTCCCAGTAAGCTGCCCGTATTTTTAGTCTTTGGCTAGACTCCCGCTTCGTTATCCTGGATCAAAAATAAAAGTAGACATCAGCTTTGCCAGGAAATTGAAGTTAGCAGTAATTAAAAGCAAACCACCTGGATCAAAACAAAACGTCACCTCGGAAAATAAAATAGGAAAATGAATACTCCACAAAACTTGGTGTTTGAGGGGATACTGTCGGTAACAGAATTCTAATAGAAGACCAGGTGGTGATGACTTTTCTTCCTCAAATTGGAGGATGTAAACATCCTCCTCTTGTTGTTGAGGCTTTTGGAGGCAGGGTGGAAGTTGATGAGAGACTGGTGGTAGCGGTGTTCCTTCCTCAGATTCGAGGATGTAAATTTCCTCTTCTGGTTGATGAGGCTTAATAGGATAATCCTCTTCTAGCTCGCAGACCGGCTCAGACAAATTTTTTTCAAATTTTGGTTGCTCTGTTTGAGTTGGGGTTGGAGATGGAGGATAATTGTAACTTTCAGACATTTGCTCCAACTCGTCGTCGGAGAAAATTTCCTGATAAGTTTCTTTATCTCCTCATCAGAACTCGTAGCTTCAAGAATATCTGGCTCGAATCGATCTTCACTCCTTGGAATCACCACTGGAATCTCTTCTAGCAGCTTGGTCTGACTCGGGAGAAATTCGTCTGGCCCACCCTGTGTAGATTGCTGTTCATTCTGATTGAAGAAGTAATATTCCAACTGAGCTTCTTTGTACTGTGTATTAGCCTGGTCGACCTCCCACCAATACAGCTCTCGATTTGATTATTGAGGTGGTTGATAATCCTTGACCATCCTTTGATATGAGGATATCTCCTCTTGCATTTGGGTCCATTCCAAATTCAAATCAATTCTCACCTCATCGTAGCCGCTCTCCATTATCAGTAAATAGCCTACAAAAATGAAAATAAAAATACCAACTAGAATAGAACTAAAAATCGAAAAGAAACATAAAAACAAAAATTAACTAAATAGAAAACAAAAATAACTAAATAGAAAAACAATAATAACAAAGAGATAACAGAAATCTTAATAAATTAAAAATCATCAATTAACCGTGTCGGAGGTCCCCGGCAACGGCGCCAAAAACTTGTTGGAGAAATATGTGACTACTTTTACAACTTAGGCAGTGTACCTATCGTTTTGCGAAATAGTGGATTTGCGGGGTTGTCGTACTCTTGGGGACCTCGCTGTGGTTATTTGACAGTGTAGTAAATTGACTGAGACTTCTAGTAAACAAGTTTTATCATTTTTTGAAAGAGTATGATTGAAAAATAACTTATAAGACAAAAAAAAAAAAAACATATCAAAACAGAATAGAAATAGAAATTGTAAATCTTTTGTTTTTAAAGAAGCATCCTGGGTTATTCTGCTCACCTATTTTATCTAATTATGTCAATATAAACTTTCACCACTTTAGCAATAAACTCAGGAATCTTAATTAGTTCATTGACTGGTCCTTGTACAACAAACCCTAACTAGCAGAAAAAACAAGCCGCAAAATATGCCCAAGTCAATTCAACCAATCGCATTATTAACAATTCCTATTGGAGACAGATTAACCTATAGGCGAAACTCGCTTCTACTCGTTAACCCGATTTGACTTCCTATGTCTAGAACCTTGACTCAGCAATTCATTTTAACAAGAAAACTACAAATATCACTTTAATAATTGGCCTGAAGATTAAAGCGCATTAAGGACAAGAATAAAAATATTGCTTAAATGAATTATAGTGAAAAGTTATGTAACACAATTATATAAACTAGGCTCGCTTCCAAACCCGGGAGGCTAAGTTTATTAATTACATATAATTATAAAAACAAACATCAATAATAAGATAGACATTAAAACGGAGTAAAGTTAAAGGAAAGAAAGAACTCTATTTGGGGAGAGTTGTTTCGCTTTCAGGCTCGTTTCCATGATTATGCCGACCTCAAAACGATGATAAATAGGTAGAACGAAGAAAAACGGACAAACGGGCACAAGTTGGTCCTATCCGGGTGGGGGCTACGCGGACACAAATTCGGACAACACCTGTCCGTATGGGGTATGCGCGGACACAAACCTGGACATAATCTGGGATTGTGCAGATCGTCTTCTTCGTCTGGAAAACTGGAAAATGGAAACTTAAGGCTAATTGGATGATGGGAAATGATAAAAATGGCGTGGAGATAGTGTGTATAGATGGAGAATTAAATTTGGATGGAGGGAGAGTGAGTGTTGATGAGCGTTGATGAACTTTGGATTTCAGGAGGGATAATGAAGAAGATTGAAGGAGCGTGGGTTTTTATAGAGCAGAGGAAAGGAATAAGATAAGGGAAGATGGGATATAATGTAGGCGGTGGTGGTAGATGGATAGAATGTAGGCGCCGTAGATAAGAAAAGAGAAAAGGCTGCACCGAAAGTTACAACGCGTGAAATCTGGAATTCGTCGCCGCACTTTACACGTGTCCGGATTTGTGTCCGGATTTGTGTCCGGACCTGGCTCATTCGGACGTCACACGTCCGATTTTCCAGTCCGAGGGACGGACATACTTTTAATTCGTGTCCGGACTTGCGTCCGGGTATGGCTCATCCTAACGTCTCACGTCCTGGTTTGTGTCTGAGGAACGGACAGACTTTTACTTCATGTCCGATCAGCGTCCGGGTCTGGCCCATCCGGACGTCTCACGTCCTGGTATGCGTCCGTGGAGCGGACACTGGTGTCCGGGTTAGCGTCCGGGTCTGTTGATCCGGACGTGTGTATTTTTTCCTCGTTTTTCTGTAATTTTCAACTGGGCTTAGATTCTTCGTTTTAGCTGCGTTTCACTCACCGTTTGTTGCGTTGGAAAGCTTGTGAAGTGAACTATGTGATTCTAAGATTATTTCCTTTTTTTGACACATAAATATCAGTTCATATCAAAACATAAATCTTGGAAAAACATATGATAATTGAGTAATATTATCCTGAAAGTAAGTGAGTATAAGGTAATTAAACCCTTAAATGTCTATGTATTTCTCACTTATCAGTGTGGGGTGAGGGAGATTGAGTGAATTTCTTTTGTGTAAATTCTCAATCGAAATGGAGTTTCCCGTTTAAGTTTATCTCGTGTCTTTCCCTAACTATCAAAGTTTTATCTAAGTCTATGACATGTCTATGACACGTCAGGGACGCATTAGGAGTGCTTTCTAGTTTCAGTAAACCTGCCCAAGATGGTGTCAAAACCCAACGATCTCAGACGAAGAAAATTCAGAAAGAAAAATTTGAAAACAAATTTCGTTGGCAAAAGAAGTACGTTCACCTTCCTTAGTTATTGATTTATGGTTACGGTGGATACGATGGACACATTCACTCTTCATGTCACAAGCTTGGTCGTGATTTATCCTTTAATATGCAACGCATACATACTCTGTCTTGAGCCCGACGTAATGAAATTCCCCAAACCTTGATATATTGTTTAAATACTAAGCTATGGTATATAAAGGCTAAAAAGTGCCTTAGAAACATCAGTGTACAAATTAAACCATGGTAAAAACAATAAAGTACCATAAAGACAGTTTGAGCAAAAACATGCTTTAAGCTTGGAGTGAACTTGGTTAGGACCCAAAGAGCCTACCAAGACTTAATAATATTCAATTATGAATTAATAAGGCTAATTAAGTCCTTAGGAAATCTTGGTAGACAATTAAACCAAACAAAACACAAATAAATGCCTTAAAGTCAATATGGGCAAAAATGTGCTCTAAGCTTGGGATAAATGTGTATAAGACCTAAAGGTCATACCAATACCTTATAAATGTGTTAATGAACATATTAAATCGATTACTAAAGAAAACCAAGCTTGAAAACAAGTTAAAACACAAAATGTGCTTTAAGGAGCCTTAAAGCACATTTTTGAAAAATTGTCTTGTAAATGAGTTTTGAATGGCTAAATGTCCATCATCACTCTTTAATTAACATGTGTACTACTTAGTATCACATTTGGAAGTCTAGATCAATGAGAAATCAAAAATTTCACATCTATGTGCCTTGTTTTAGTGAATAGTAACTATTATAAGCTAGTTTGTAACATATGTCATTATAAGTAATTTAATTGCTCAACTAAGACCAAAACACCCCTAAGTAACTAAAGGGGGCCGGTTTTCATGGTGTGAGTCACCACCCTTGCTAGCACTTATCAAGTAAATACATAAAGGATAAAGCAAGTTACTATTTGCTTTTAACAAACAAATATCTAAAGCTAGCTACTTACCTTCTCATTCTCTTATTCTTCTTCATTTCACACGATTTCTTCATCTCTCCCAAGCTCCATTCTCGGTTTGCTACAGCACCATCTCATTCTTCATCTTCTTTCACTTGTAACTTATGATTCCATGCTCCAAAATCAATTTCAAGACTACCTTTGTCTTAGTTAGATCAAGCTCCTCATTTCCCTCTTTTCAAATCTTCAAGAACTCAATTTTGATGCCATGGAGATTCACCGTTGAAGGAGCTTGAGCTCATATTTTCATGCCTTGTCATTCTCTTATGCTTCAAGGTAAGGAAAATCAAAGAAAAACCATGTTTCCTCTCATTTTGGTACATGTCCAAAAATTCACCTCACAATGGTGTCTTTACCTTGCTTGTTTTAGCTTCATTTGAATCTTCCAAGGGCTAGGATGAGTCCTCTCTTGATACTTATACAAGCTCTCTTCAAATTCCAAGGTAAAACAATTACCTTAATGTGTTAAGACAATATATACAACCTAGGGTTTGTAAATGTTTAAGCATGAAGCTTGAATACTCATTGGTGTTACTTGTATATTGATTAGAACATTGACAAGTAACCAAGTCCTCTTGCCGATTTCCAAACAAGGAAGAACAAGAGTGTCCAAGTAAAAATCTTGAAGAAAAGAGGTAAACAAACTATCCCAATGTAGTTTAAATGCCTTAGGAGAAATGAGCTTATATTGCTTATGAAAATGATTTAAGGAGCCAAGGGAAAATGACTTAGAAGAATGCTCTCAAGGACTTAGTAAAAGGCATATGTATTGTTGAGTGTATTTGCAGGTCAAAGGCAAATACAATGTGGGAAATTCGGTGTTTATGATTTATGCATCTTAAGGGCCTAAGAGCCATGTTATTTAATGGCGTAAGTGCCATGCAATTTAAATTATGCACTATATTGTGAAGTAGTGCTAAATGTGTGAAGTTTGTGTATAAGAATGTGTTTGATGGATTTTAGTGTTCTTGGTTGTTTGATGGTGAAGACAATGTGTCTTGGTTTAGTAATGTTCTAGGAGAGTTCATGTCAAAATTTAGGTAATAAACAAGAAGTTCTATGGTGTTTAAAGATGTAAAAAGGGCTTAGGCAATGTTCTAGAGGATTTAGAATGCAAAAGAATGCTTTGGGACATTTCAAGATTCATGGTGAGATTGTAGTTAAGACTTGTGCATTGTTGGTGAAAAAAAAGGATGAAGTGATTTGTTGCATGGGAAGCTATAAACTTGTAAAGATGTTCAAGGAGTTGTTTGGAAAGAAAAGATGCTTGGGGATGATGTAGTAGTGGTGAGGAAACATTGTTGGCATAGTGGTTATCATAGGTATGAAACACCACTTGGGAAACTAAGGAGGAAATAACATAAGTGTTAGGAATTTCGGTATGAAATGAGTAAGTGTTTAAGGTGATAGGTAATGAGTTTCATGGATGTTGTATGAGGATATAAGTGTACCAAATGATGTTAGGATACAATTGGAGGCCTTAGGAGAAGTTTGGTGAAAATTGGTTAAGTGTTTAAAGGCTTAGAAATTGAGTGTTTTGGCTTGTCCGAACATCCGTCCGGACATGGACGTTCGGACAGGCCCTGTTGCGTAAAAATTCTCAGAGTCTCGAACTGTGTCCGAACTTCGGAAGTCCGGACACAGGTTCGGACAAATGAGATTCTACTTTGAAATTTTCCTCGACCCATGTCCGAACTTCCGAAGTCCGGACACATGTTTGGACATGCGTCTGCTTCCAGTTTTAAGTCACGGCTTGCGTCCGAACTTGGGAAGTCCGAACACAAGTTCGGGCATGCCACTGTTTTGGCCAAAAATGTTGTTTAAGGTTAGGAAAAGTTGTCTAAAAATGGTGATTATTAAGTAATGATGTTATAAGATTGTTAAGGACATGTTAAGTGAGTTATAATGACAATTTAGTGAGGGAAAAGTTGTATTAAAATGTAAAAGTAAAACAAGTTAAAATGTGAAGTTATTTAACTAAGTTAACAGGGATAAGTTATGAGCATTAGACTTTAAATAATCATGTTACCCCGATGTTAATAAAAGTACATGTAATGTTATCAGTTGTTCGAGGAACATAAGTGGACGTGATAGAGTGGACTCCGGTGACAGGTATGGTTTTCTTGCAACCTGTGTCCTACCGGATTACACCGGCTTGTATGCCAATGTGTTTTTCTGTATGTTTGCCACGTTGTGAGATAAAACATGTAATGAGTTTACAGTAATTCATATATGTGGCGTGTTTAGTTCCGATACCATTTAACCTCGAAAGTGTTAAACCTTAGCTAACTGAGTCTAGGATCACATGAGAGTTCGGTATTCGGATTAAACGACCCGAACCATGGGACGTTCTAACCACGGCTATGCGTGTGTTAATTGTGTGATATGTGTAGTGAATGTAGGGATCTCCCTTGTATGTTTAACCCAGTTGTAATACTGTATGGTGTGTAGATGTGATAGACTCCATAGTGGGGTTCTAACTAACATCTAAAAGTAAGTATGTACTAACAGTGGTGAGGAATCCGGTTAGGCCGGTCGCGCGTTGTTTGGGAGTGGGTATCCTTTTTAGCCTTACCCTTCTCTCTGTTATGGTTGTTTCCCTCACGGGTTATGATCTCCCATTAGCTTACTCCAAAGCTTAGCTATTCTGACTTATGATCGGTTTAGGGGGAACCTGTATTTGTGTGGTGTGTTCGGGCCACAAAACCCGAACCATCTTAACCTAAGTTACTCGTCCGACTATTAGGACGGTAATGAGTGTTGTATAACGAGTTTATCATGAGGGTGACATCATTCTCTAGGCTCACTAGTGAATTAACAATGTTTGGGTCGGTTCCTAAGAGAACCGCTCCCGTTATGTTGTGTTGTTGATATAATGCAATTTCTATTGCGATGTTATTATGTGCACGTTGAAACATGAAAAGTGTTGTTATGTGTTGTTATGTGATGAATGTTATATGTTGTAAAATGTGGAGTATGTGGATCATGGATATGAATCCCAGTTTGTGATAAGAGGCGTTTAAGGATAACCCGAATAACGGGTAAGTGTCGTCTATTAAGGAAGTAGCTCCATTAGAGGAGAAACACTCTAGGGGTAATGAATACCATAAGTGACCTATCAAGTACGGATATGTTATCTGTTTGTTGAGCCCATGGAGGCGGAATGATTCGTGTTGTGTGTTTTAAGTTACATGCATGATTTAAATATAATCAACCGCATGCTAAGACGACAATTAGTTGTGCGTGGCCCGGTAGCATGTGGGCTGCGGGATTACCATACCAGCAAAGGTGCTGAGCCCCTTGGGGGCCACCCTTTCTCTTCTTTTCCTATTTCAGGTACAAAGAGCTGGAAGCCGTTCGAGAGTAGGACGGGGTAGTCGTTGTACATGGGTAATCATTTAAGTTGTATATATACAGTAGGTGTAGTAAGACCGAAATTGTTATCGGCATCAGTTGTAAATACTCGGTACAGTTGGAAGGTATGTGTATGTTTTGTTGTTAATGGAAAGGGATAATAATGTGTAGTCGCTCGGAATCTAGTCCATCAGGCCGGTACAATGTTTATGTAATAGCCTTGTTAGCCACGTGGGTGGTTAACGGCGTGTAACACCAACGAGTTAAGTAATGTGATGAAGTATATTTTCCGCTGCAGATTGTTGTTATGTGTTTGTTGTTGGATAGGGTGTTACACGTAAGGACAACTCTTTTTCATCTAAAAGGGAACCCAAGTTTGCCTGGGTTCCCAAGTCTAACCAATAATTTTTTTGCAGGGAGAGAAGACCGTGGACAATGACTCTTGGTTTTTGGATAGTGGATGCTCACGACATATGACAGGAGATCCTGATAAGTTCACGACTCTCTCTCAACACTATGGGGGAAAGGTCACTTTGGGCGACAATGCTCATGGAGAAATCATTGGTACTGGAACCGTCGGTAATCCCTCCTTGTTCAAAATACAAAATGTAAATTTAGTAGATGGTCTTGGACATAGTCTTCTAAGTATCTCTCAAATATGTGGTCTCTCTAACGTTGTTCTCTTTACGGCATCAGATTGCAAAATCTTTGATGAGCAAACAGGTCTTCTTAAAGCTACTGGAATAAGGGTGAATAACCTTTACAAGCTATCTCTTGAAAACCATAACCTAGATGGAAATCTTTGTCTTAGTGTACAGGATAAAAATCAATCTTTATGGCACTCCCAACTGGGTCATGCTCACGGCAAGTTACTGAACAAAATCAAAAATGGTAATCTCCTCGTCAGTCTTCTTAAGATAAATTTTCAGACCGACTCACTCTACCCTGCATGCATTCAAGGTAAACATACTAGGGCAAGCTTCCCAAGCAAACCTGAGATGTCTACCACGTCCCTATTAGATCTATTACATATGGATCTATGTGGCCCAATGCGAGTTCAAAGCTAAAGTGGTAAGAAATATGTCCTAGTCATCGTGGATGACTACTCGCGATGGACATGGGTACTTTTTTTTAAAACCAAGTCGGAGACATTCTCTGAATTTGAAACCTTGTTTCACATGATTACTAACAAATTGTCTACCTCAGTCAAAACATTACGTTCTAAGAATGGTACAGAATGTTGCAACATATGGTTTTCTGAGTTCTGCAGGTCAAAAGGAATAGTGCATCAGACATCAGCTGCCCGTACTGCACAATAAAACGGAGTAGTGGAACCGAAGAGTCGCACTCTAGTATAAATGGCGAGAATAATGCTCATTGACAGTAGCTTACCCGCCTCATACTGGGCTGAAGCTATCAACACAGCTGCGTACATACTGAATAGGGCGTCCATCCATCCCTTTCTTGGTAAAACACCGTATGAGATCCTCAAAGGACGACCTCCTTCAGTAAGTCATCTACGTCGTTTTGGATTCCACTACTTCATTCATAACAACGGAAAAGATAACCTAGGCAAGTTTGCCTCCAAAAGCGATGAAAGAATCTTCCTTGGATACTCATCCCAAAGCCGAGCTTATAGAGTGCTCAACAAACACAAATGTCTTGAAGAAAGCCCTCACATACGGTTTGAAGAACTTTCAAACTCTGGTGATTGCGAGAATGACCCACAAGTACCTCATGAAGATTCCCAAGGCACAACATTCATCGAAATACTCGTGGCATATACCGCACATCGAGGTATGAAGTTATACCAAATGGATGTCAAGACTACATTTTTGCACGGTTATATCGGCAGGGATGTTTATGTTGCTCAACCTCCGGGATTTAAAGATGCAATTCACCCCGAGTACGTATACTAGACAAAGCACTATATGGACTGAAACAGGCTCCATTAGCATGGTATGAATGTCTCTCATCTTATTTGTTGTCTCATGGATTTATCCGAGGTAAGGTTGACAAAACTCTTTTTACTCTCACCAAAGGTGAAGACATACTCATTGTTCAGATCTACATGGATGATATAATTTATGGATCCACCATTCCAGAACTATGTACTTTCTTTTCTGATCTGATGAGTAAAGAGTTTGAAATGAGTGCCCTAGGAGAATTGAAATTCTTCTTAGGACTTCAAATCAATTAGCAAGAAAACAGCACTCAAATTCATCAACAAAAGTACATCCAAGATCTACTCATCAAATACAAGATGCAGGACTCGAACGCGACTCCTACTCCGATGTCCGCAACTGAAAAACCACATCTTGATGAAAAAGGGAAAGTTGTTGATGCAACACTATATCAAGGTATGATAGGCTCTTTGTTATACATAACATCAAGTCGACCTGACATTCTCTATGTTGTATGTCTTTGTGCAAGATTTCAGGCAAATCCAAAAGAATCCCACTTGCAAAGTGTCAAGCAAATCTTTCGATATTTAAAAGCTATCAGGACATGTACCTCTGGTACCCGAGTACTCCTGATTTTACACTAATGGGTTATAGTGACCCTAACTTTGCAAGTTCTTTGTTAGACAGAAAGAGTACGTCTGGTACCACACAATTTCTAGGGCTATGTCTTGTAGCCTAGAACTCCAAGAAGTAGAACACAATAGCTCTGTCATCTACTGAAGCGGAATATGTCTCTGTAGCTGCTTATTGTGCACAGATACTATGGATTCAACAACAACTACAATACTATCTAATACTTCCCTCTTGCACTACAATCTTGTGTGATAACAACAGTGCTATTGATTTATCTAAAAACTCAGTTCATCATTCCAGGACAAAGCATATTGAGATTCGTCACCACTTCCTAAGAGATTGCGTTGAAAAAGGGTTAGTACAACTAGAGTACATCCCCACTACTGATCAATTTGCAAACATATTCATTAAACCATTACAACGAGGCCCATTTGAAACTCTACATTCACAACTTGGGATGACTCGCATGACCTAACAAAGGTAGTATCTCCTTCTCTTGTTTTTCCTTCCTTTTGGGTAAAATGCATGAGTATGTCTAGTGACAAAGTATTACTATCAAACAAGAACACCAGCACATGATACTTTTCTCTTTCCTCACGAAAAATAACCCGCAAGATTTTAGCCCCTCAATCCGTTACCACTCCTCTCGCCCAATCAAAACTTTTCTCCTGACACTACCCATATTCACATGCTACAGTTTTTCCCTTCTTCTACCTCATAAATCTTACCCAACCCTAAGCCTACACACGACTTTCCCAATTCTGCTCACCGCTGCCCTTCCCTCACCATGGCTTCCAACCCTGACTCAAACATCCCCACCAACCTTTCCGACGTTAATATACCCCAAAAGTCACCCACAAATCCATAGCTACTACAAGCCTTGACAACCAACTTTTAACACTCCAGGCCAAACAAACACCTACCTCCACCTCCGCCTCAACCGCGATAGCACCAGAAATGTCTATCGACAACCAACCCCTCACCACACTTCTGCCCAACACCACCACTAAACTGACTTTTTCGGTAAACCCCACCCCACCCCTTCACCACAAAAATCTGAAACCACTCTCTCTCTAACCAAGAAATCAACTACTCCAACAACTCTGGTGATACCCACACCCGACACCATCACAAAATCACCCACCATGAGCAAATTCAGTTTGGCTCTCTAGAACCACCCACTGAAACACAATCTGATAATCCACAACCCAACTCCCCCACCAAAGATACTAAAAAACCCTTCGAAAACCCAATTCTGAAACAGCCCCAACCTCTTCTTTAGAACAGTCCCCACCACACAAACAAAGACTTGTTAAACCCCCACCCTCAAACCCTCTCCCCCACAAATTCTCTCAACCTCTGCTGCCCCTCCTACTACCCAAAATCTTTGCTCTCGCAGCAAAATTGAAATGACATCTTCGATGTCACTCCTGCTGTTTCGGTCCCTCCACCTCCACCGGCATTCGCAGCACCTCCACCGGCAGTCACAGTACCTCTAGTAGAGAGAACAAAAAGTGCAACAAACTCCTCTACTCCAGCAGACTCAAACACTAGAACTACTTTGACTAGAAAGATACTCCATCCTCGGGCCGACTCTGTCCCTCCTACACCAACTCCCCGACTCGGTCTGATTGACATTCAAACGGCCGTATACTCTCTCCCAACTGACGACTCTATTGAGTCTAGAAATTTAGTAAAAGGTAAGCTTCTGGACCTTGAATGGCTACACTTAATGGGATTCACAGTGTTCAAGGAGATACTCCGCTTTCAGAACTAGATCCACCTGTTCCTCGGCATCCAAACCTTCCATGAAGATGAAGCTTACTAGTTCTACCAAAACGGCATCATCCAAAAAGGAAAAATCATGACCGAGGTACACGAAACTTCTATAATGCTTAACTCTAAAACCATTGTAACCCATTTAGCCATACCAACATCTGGTCTAGAATTCTATGATAGACCGGGATTTCCCGATCTAGGATTTGTAACAGCACAAGAAGTTTATGACTACTTCCTCCCAAATAGCCCTGTTGGTCATTCTTTAAACCGACCCTTTTTTGAACATACACCATATGCTTTATACCTTGGTGATCAAAAATCTTGTGCCTAGAAAGGAAGGAAACTAGTTTGTTCGGCCTCTTGACCTTGCTATCATGTACTGCCTCATCCACCAGCAAGAATCAACCTACCCCAACTCATCCTCAACCACATTGCCTCGACTATCTCTTCACCCTGACACTCTCTGGGGTACATCTTTTGGATCCCAAAGCTCCTTACCCACTACAGCATTACCCTTGACCCCTTCTAAGCCACTCACATCACCGAAACCGACATACTTGGTCAGATACTATACAATTAACCCAATGTTTTCAGATCAAGTCTGTCTCCAACCAAATCCTCCATCCAAAAAACTTCCTGCTCTAAAACCAACTCTCGTCACTGATTCTGCAACTCTCACTAAAAGAGTTACTATGATTGAGGAAACCTTGTCCACCCTGGTCATGAAGATAGATATGCTGATCGACATGTTGAACAACAACCATAAGAAGACGATGAATATCTTCGAAGGCGGGGTCAAGCACTTGGTCGAGGAGTTCAGAGATAATTTCACTGAAGCACTTGCGGCAGCAAACAAAATGGAGGATGCTGAGGCTATAGGGGAAGATGGTACGATGCCTGATGCTGCAAGCGAGGATCAAGGAGATGTCTAAATGTTGCCCCACTCCCTCCTAACCCATAGTACCTTCGGTTGTTTGACAATTGACTCTCTTTAAAACTGTTTTTATGCTCTGGTGGTTCTATAAGACATTTAATACTCTATTTTTTGGATAATGCTTGTGTGTTTCCCCTTGATGTTGGCAAACGGGGAAAGCGGTGTATCTCGTGGCTAGTTTATGCGGGCGACTATGTTTGGACAATGAGTGCCTTTGAAAGCCTCACTCTGTCTTGCATTGGTTCAGTATTTATGCTAAGTAGATCATTAGTAGTTTCATGCTTTAGTTTTATCAGCTCTTATTTAATTGCATTATCTTAAGGGGAGAATGTTTTTTTAAGAGTGAACAAACAGTGAGTTGTTCTCCCGAGATAGTTGCTATGCCTTGTTCTGTGATATTTTCAGGTGCACTCCCTGAATACACTGAGTTCACGCTGGATACACTAAGTTTGCCATCATCAGCAAAAAGGGAGAATTTTGTTGAAGACTTGGTTTTGCAAATCATTGCCTCCTCAGTGAATGTCACACTACAGAGCTACTAGCCCTCAAGATCTTCCAATTCAAGTAGTGTTGCACACTACCTGGTGCGCATGAACGTTCTGAACCAGTCGACTCTGAGATTCAAGGAAACGTGGAGAATCTCACTTATGGAGATCGTGGACACACAAGACCACTCCGATACTTGCGCATTCAGTTCAAGCATCACACCACGATCAAGCTTTCGATAATTCAGCCTTGTTCTAATCTGTATTTAAGCACACAATTGTAAAGAGTCCAGCACGCATCCGAGATTAAGCTTTATAGAGAGAAAAGATTGTTTGAGAGGCACAATATTTTGGAGAGATCTTAGTTTGACTTTGTCACTTTAGCTTAGGTATTTATTACCTAGTTTAATACCCCAGACCTAAAAATGGTGATTAAATTATCCTAATGTGATTATTAAAGGCCTAATGGTGCCTAGAGAGTGTTGGTAAAGAAAATAAAACCAAAATAAAAGAGAAAATGCTAGAAAAGTGAAAAACGCTAAAACGTGCATTAAATGAGTATAGGAGGTATAAGACCTCGGTTGGGGTCCGAGATGGATTCCTAAGGCTTAGTTAGGCCTAATTAGTATACGGGAATGATTCCCGAAGAAAACGGATCCAAATAATGGATTAAAATGCTAACAGAGTTTTAAAGCATGTTTTTCGAGAAAACCCGAAAACGTGACTTTAAGAGGTCAAATAGACCCGTAAAATTATGGTTAATTATATAACTATAATTAAGTATTAATGGGAGCTTAATAGCCATAAAAATAAAGAAACGAGAAAATCCAAAAACGGGCCCGGTTAGTGAATAGTGCCAAACCGGGTATAATAATGAGCGTTTTCTGTAAAAGACGAAAAACGCTCCAGCCTATTAATATAGAGGGGGACGGTTTAATTAGTGAGTCATCCCCCTCACTCACACACAAATAAAGAAAGAAAGAAAGAAAAAGAAAAGAGAGGGAAAAGTAAAAAGTGAAAAGGTAAAAAGCATTTCCCTCCCTCTCTCTCCTTCATTTCCTTTCTTCTTCCTTCTTCCCTCCTCCACCAATTTTCTCCTCTCTCTCTCTCTCTCTCTCTGTGTTGGGCAACAATGGAGCTCCCTCCATGGCTCATTCACCTTTCTCTTCATGCCCAAGCTTTGTTAAAGCTCCAAACTCAAAAATAATTACATATTTTTGATCCTCTCATCACCCTCTATCATTCTCTCTTTTCAAAATTCGAAAGGATGAGTATCATTTTCGTGGGTGTTGGCCATTTGAACAGAAAAGCACACCATTTTGAAGCTTCCTCTTTCATCCAAGGTAAAAATATCAAAAAAAATTTTTTCTCTTCACCCTCTTTTGTTGGCCAATTTTGGCATGTTTTTAATGCCTTGATTTTCCTTGTTTGAGCTATTCTCCAAGTCTGCAATGGTGGTTTGGGAGTTCCCCTTTGATTCTTGATCAAACCCCATCCTAGGGTTTCAAGGTAATCACCAATCTTAGAGCTTTAAGCATTTGTAGTTAATGAGGTTAAGTGTTTTTACTTAAACTCATTTCTTTCTTTGAATATTGATTTGGAAATGGGCAATTCTATGGCCTTTGGCCGGTATCCAAGCAAGAGAAAAGAGAAGAGAAAGAAGAGAAGTGAAAAGATGAAAGGCTTGTGAACAAGAGGTAAATAATATACCTTGCAGCCTAATTTAATGCATTTAGAATTAGGAAGGGAAAATAAATAAATGAATGAACCCAAACATGTGTTGGGATGTGATTTGTTGAGGTGAGGAAGAGCTGTGGTAATGCTTAATGCATTTGTGAATTAATGCTTGATTTAAGAGCCTAAGAGCTATGCACTTTATGACTTATGTAGTGTGTTGCATTTGGAGAATTTGATGAGTTTTATGGTTTATGTGTGCTGGTATAACAGCCCTTGTGGGTTTGCTAGTTTTAGGATGAGTTAAATGAGAAGAAATGAGTTTTAGGCAATTAGAAAAGTATCCGAACTACGGCGAAATTCCGGTAGAAATCTAAGAGATTTTGTGATGTTTTGAGTGAAGTATAACCTAGGGTTAGCTAGGTATGTATGGATATAGAATTGAGTTAGTGAACCACTTTGGGAATGCTTGTTTAAGGATGGAAGATTTGATGCAAAATGTAGCAAGAAGTTGTTTAAGTGCCTTGGGAGTTTTGGAAAAAGGATGAGGAGGTTAAGGCTTTGAGAGTGAGGCAAGAACCTTGGCATGAGGAGTGCATTGTCTTGGAATATTGGAATGGTCAAATAGAGTGAGAACAATAATGCAAGTGCCAAGGGGTAAAAAATCTGTAGCACAAGTGTGCAAAATGTAACAGAGAGAATGAAAATTTGTGAATTGAGCAAGAATTTGAGTAAGGATTAAACCTAAGTTTGAAGAGGTTTAGAGCATGTTTTAAGGTGTTTATACATGTAGGAAACATGTGGAATGATTAGGAAATAATTAGAGGTGAATTAGGAGTTGAAAAAATGATCAAAAACTGTAAATTTTGGCAGTTCCAGGGGTGGTCCGGTTTGCAAATCGGTACACAAACCCGGACCACATCAAAAACGTACCCGAGAGTGTTGCCAGGGATTGGTCCGGGTTTATATCCCAGGACACAAACCCGGACCACATGTAAAAGTGGGCAGAAAGTTAAAACCGTGTCTGGTCCGGGTTGTAACCCCGGACAAAACCCGGACCAGTGTAAAAAGTCACCAGAATGTGTTTTTTAAGTGCCCTAATGATGGGGAAGTGAATGGTAATGGTTTTAGATGATGTTTAGGCCTTGTTGGGGACTTGTAAAGGTCCTAAGAAGTGTAAACAAGTGCTAGAAGTGAGTGTGAAGTAAGAGCTCAAATTAACACAAGAGTAAAACCGAGATAACGGGATAACGGGGTAAGTACGGGAGTAGCATTTAATTATGTACCGTATGAGCTTAGTATTGATAATATGTTTGGAACATTGCCAGAGGATCGTGTGTGAACCAAGCATGGAAAGATGACACGGTAAAAGTAAAACCCCGGTGAAAGGTATGATTTTCTCATTCCCCGCGTACTAACCGAGTTACGTTGATTTGTGTGTTTGTGTGCCGGCTTAATCAAGATTAAAGGATGAAAATAATCCCTTGTTTGATTATGTATGCCTTGTTGTATGTTGTATGAGCTAACATACTTGTATGCCGGTGTGGTCTAACATAGTGCATAGACCGACTCATAGTGAGTATTGATTGACTAGAAAACTCGTAGGTCGGGTAGTCTCATAAACAATGGAAATATGCAAACACACTCAAGCTATCGATTAAAGTATAACGATAACGCAAACATATGAACTGCCTAGAATGTGAGGAGATATACGGGTTGAGTAAATACCCGATAACGGTTAGTAAACCATATTGAACCAATCCACGAAATAAGTAAGAGTGGATAGATAAATGAACCTCCATCTAGAGGATAGTAGATAGTTCAAGATGTGAACTTGTAAGAAAGGTAAAAGAGACCTAAGGGATTATTTAACTCCCTTGAGACATGGCCGACCTCCTATATGAGGATTTTACCCGGTATGAGAAAATAACCGTAAGTATGAGTATAAGAAATGTAAGGGTAACCCTTAAACCAAGATTACCCGAACTTAAGTAATGTTCCCAAAATCATTAGGAACATCGAGAGTGGTGCTCCTAGAATAATATACATAATTATATTAAACTCCGAGAGAGGAGGGTATAGGAAAGTGAGAAGTCCAAGAGTAGTCGGACCTATACGAAAGTAGTAGGAACTAAGAGTGAGTTCCGGGAGCTAGTAAAACCAAGCTCGAAAGCTATGAGTTTTGGCTTAAGTATGTATGAAGAGAAACAAGCGAGAAGAGCGTAGGAGACCCGTAGTGTCTCGAGAACTATGTGAGCTTGAGTATGAGAGACCGAGAGAATGGGTGAGTATAAGTATGAGTAACCCGAGAGAATGGGGTGAGTATAAGTATGAGTACCCGAGAGAATAGGTGAGTATAAGTATGAGTAACCCGAGAGAATGGGTGAGAATAAGATTAAGTAACCCGAGTGTAGGGGTGAGTTATTGAGCAGGAACCAAGGCATAGTGAGGTATAACCCTCAAGGCTAAGAGTAAATTAACACAACTAACAACCTTGTTATGTTAGTTGAGGATTGAATTCCATGGTTGAATGTGAATCCTTGTGTAGTGGCATATGTAATGTATTGCTATGTTGCATGTTGATTGAATTAAAATGAATCTCATGCTCTCGACAAAAGTAGTTGGCGTACCCCGGTTAGCGCTCGGGGTATGCGAATTTCATATGCAGCGTAAAGCTGAGCCCCTAGGGGCATCGTTTTTACTTTTCAGGTACACCGAAGACGATACCGTTTGAGAGTAGGACGGGGTCGGTGGTTAGCATGGGTAGTAGTAGATTTAATTACTTATGTATTGAAAGAGGTTTAAGACTGAATATGTTATCGGCATCCATATATTGTAGACTCGGTATAGAAAAGAATGGAAACATGATTTGTATATGTGACTCGGTTAGAGATGAATGAGTAATGTATTTGTATTGTGCACTCGATTATTCCGGTCCATCAGACCGATGCTGTAGTTGAGTAGGCCTGGTTAGCCACGTGGGTGGCTAACGGCATTGTATCACCCTTCATTGTAACAGAGTTCCGCTGCGCGAGTAAGGGCAAACAGTGACAATTTAAGAGGTAATGACGAGTTTAACGGTTGGGGTGTTACACCTAGAGAGCACACAAAACACTCCCTTTATTCCTTATTACGCATTGATCTACGCCTAGAGTAGAGCGAGTGTTGAATGAGATAGAATACCTCTATCGAATCCCAAGATAGGAAGCTAGGTTGTAATTCTCCTTGAATTTCAATATAAGAAGAATCCTATCTTGTTAAGTTTATACAAAAGCTTCCGCGTTATCATCTTTACAAATACTTGTCTCCAAGAAGGGTTGGTCTAAGACTAACACCTCAGACCTACTCGGTCAGCACCCCGATCTTATCAACTTTTTTCTGAACGGAGAAGGAGTCACCATCCTTATGCTTATACGGGGACAACGAACATTTCGAACACTTGTCTAGTTGTTCGTAAGGCAACTAAGGGTCATCCTGATTGTATGACTCCTGCCACGAAAGGTGCAAGGGGCATTGCACATCAGAGCCGTCTTACGGTTCGGCAAGTGTTGAGTCCTGGAACAGGGCGGAGACAGGGTGCGACGTGGTCCGCGTTAGCACACCTTACAAACTCGTACTAGTTGGGGTCTTTGGCTGTTGGACTGTTGGAGGCCCGACAGTGCCGAGGACGAGTGCGGCCGCTAAGGGACACACATGTACTCGGGCTGCAGGAGAGTGAGAGTGACTCAGTCTGAGCTGCGGCCTGGCATTCGACCGAGGCATTTGGGCCACGGGAATGTGAGTTAGTGAAGGAACTTGTCGTTGGGAGGTTTAAGTCCACTCTTGACTCTTGCTTGTGGCTAAGTGGATGGTTGTTCCATCTGCACTGAGTAATAGGCTGGTTGGGTCTTTTGACCCAACGCCGGTGATGCCTAATTGGTCTTATGACCTAATCCGTAAGAGCCCCTTGGGGTCTCGCTTCGCGCAAAAATTTCCGGATTAAGGTTGGGCATTACAATTGTGGTATCTTGTACAACACACACAATTGTTTGGGCGTGCATGAATCTTTTTTAACTCAATTTACATTGGACACATCCATTTACTTACCTCATAGATGCTGGTGGAGAGACCGTTCCCATCCGGAAGCATATCTTGAAGCCGCTCGAGAAGCGTCGTGAAACTTTTGTCACTCCATCCATATATTCCCTTCAAGTTGAACAAATTCAGTACAACCGTCAATTTTGTGTACTTAATATACGTAGAGTATAAGGGTGTCTTGGATGAGCCCAACAACCTTTGATACCCATCCGGCCTGCCGACGAATTTGTCCTCAACAGTATCAAGCATCTCGTCTATTTTCTCATCATGGTGAGCCAACTCAATGTCATTGACTCCTGGATTACTTGGGAGTTGACTCGATGTTAGTTTCAAAGGAGTGGTTAGTTCTTGGTTGACACTAATCATGGCTATACTAGGACACGTCATTGCTTTTTACGGTTTCTCCGTGAAAAGTCCATATTCTATAATGTGGCATGAAACCACGACACTTCATATGAAATTATATTTCCTTAATGCTTGAAAATTTCCATATGATACCACAATCAACACAAGGACATATAATTTTCACCCCTTTTGTCATGTCCTTGAGTTACACTACCGCATTGTAAAACTCTTTCAGCATCTTGTCGAAGTGATCCCCTCCATCACTATACATCCTGTCATGCTCCATACTATATGTGCAACAGAGAACATGTGTGAGAATCACCCTACCTAAGACTAACGTGGTTTGCATTTACTTGCACATGTTTATAACTTAGTGGAGTGTGACTGGATGAGTGTCAAACAAGCTAGCCTAACTCTAAGGTTCAAACCAAAATAAATTGGTATTTTCATTTCAACAAATCATTGCATTTTTTAAACTAAAACCGAAGTTAAATTACTTACTTGGTTTTACAATGTATTGAGGGAGAAGGAGGCTCGTTAGTAGACGAGCAGCGGCAGTAGTGAGACCTGATAAAGAAAAATAAAAATGTTATACTGAGACAAAATACAATATTACCTGACATTTCTAGAAAAAAATCAGCATGGCCTTGTCATAATTTTACACATCTCATGCTTATTATTAAGCATTCACTACAGCCATGCAACATCAAAAATTCCAAACCATTGGTTGCAATCAAACTTAATTGCAATCAGTCAAAAGATTTAAGATAGATGTATCAAAGGATCAAACATATTTTATAACAATTGGCAGCAATCATAAAACCACATGATCTAATCGTAGAGAGCAAAAGATAAGTTCAAGAGTATTACCATTTCAGGAATTAACTGTTTTCAGCCTCGTCTTCAATTTGGTGTGTGCGACAATACCCTGAATGTTTTCAGCTTCGTCTTCAATTTGGTATGCTAGATGCAACAGTTCTTGCAGAGGTGCAGAAGCGAGAAGTGATGAAGAAAGATAGTAGAGCATGTAATTCCATGTTTACCAGTAAATTAAGGTTGCAAAATATAGTACCAAGTGAAAACACACGAAGAGAAGGAAGACAAACGCAGAGTACGTTCCAGTTCACCAATAAGGGTTGCAAAAATATCTCTACAGAGGGCATAACACATTTTTCATTCAGACATTATATCGAGCACCTTGTGTACACAACTATTATACTAATCAATACCAAATTTATATACAAATATGCACACATAACTAAATTTCAACATCTTTAATCACATTACTACCTAAATATCAACCTAACAATAACAGATTGACAGTTTTCAATTAAAAATTCAAATCACAGACCTAAGAAGCTATTGTGAGGTTCGTTGCTGCTTGTGGTTGTCAGACAAATGATAGGTTCGGTGGGCAAAGGTGGCGACGATGGTGAAGGTGGTGACGGTGGTGGCGGGCGGTGATAGTGATGAGGAGGCAGATGGTGGCTTGGTGTTCGTAAATCACAAGCAAAGGGAGGTTAGAGAGCTGATTTGAAAATGAGAGCGTGAGGTGGTGAAACCGTGTGTCTCTCTATGCATTAAAAATTATCTCGGTGGTTCCTAATAAGAACCACCGAGATAGATTGTTTTTATAAAGTAACCTATTTTGGCGGTTCTGAACTAAGAACTGCCGAAATAGGTTCCTGAATCTTTAAAAAATGTCTATCTCAGTGATTATTTTTATAACCGCCGAGATAGGGACGCTGAAATATGTTATTTTTGTACTAATGATCGCCTTGCCTGAGTCCGCATTTCGGTTTGAAAGTTCTAGATGGTACACTATTTACCACTACTAAAAATGTGGTTGTAGTGATGCATTGCTGAATCCACCTCCTCCACTTATCCAGGATTCCAAAATCTTCAACATCCGATCCACGATGCTCCAAGATATGTAGTCTTAGGCTTCGAAAGTATTTATTAAGAATGAGACTCTTTTTTTAGCATTGTGCCAGCAAATGCTCTCATTTGCCAGCAATGAACCCTTCAAGATATGTCTACCCTTGATAAATGTAGTCTACGTTTCTGAAACCATCCTTTTGATCATGTTACTCAATCTTTGAGCCAAGATCTTGGCAATAATTATACACACAACCAATGATGACTATCGACCTATATTAATGTAAGGTTCTTGGGTTATCATTCTTAGGGATGAGAATGATCCATGTTGTATTTAGTTTTGGTGGCAGCTTGTTGTTCATAAAAAATAGGTGACTACATATGTAGTCTTTCCCCACGGATTTCCATAACTTCTTAATATGGTTGAAGTTGAAACCTCCAAACCCATTTGCCTTTCTGCCTTCACAATTCCAAACCGCATGTCTCACTTCCTCGTAATCGGGTATACGAGTGATGTCGGTACGTTCTCTATCTGTTGGGCCAGGTCGATGAGCTACTTAGGGTCCTGCCTTTGAATCACTATTAGCCTTAAATAATGATTTGAAAAATCTCACACATTCATATTTTATTGCCTCGGGATCAGTCACCAACTCCCCTTCGATAAGTAGTGCTGCTATACGATTTCTAGTTTGATTTATCGAAGCTTTGTGATGAAAATACTTAGTATTCAAATCACCCTCCTTTGATATCCCTCCCTAGATAATTGGTGCCAATATCACTCTTTGTTTCTCAGCAGCATCCATATCTTGGAATCCATCTCATGTCTCTCTTGGTTTTGACTTTTATCTGCTCCCAATTGTTCGTCCAATTTGTCACTTGACTCCATTTTTTAGAGCTGTTGGATTTTGGTTCCTATCTCTCTGAATATATCCTTGTTCCATACTCTTATGATCTCCTTCATTCCCTTTCATTTGGTGTGCATATTCAGGCCCTGTAGCTTCAACCATTCCTTTAAAAAATGGGGTGTCTCTTTCATCATCAAGCCATACATCTAGGAATCTGAATGGGATAGGACCCCAGACAATCTTTCTGAAGTCAACCCATATGAATCGATGATTTGTTATTCGCCATGGCCTGTCTTGTAACACCATGCTTGGAAATTCATTCAGCCACTCCACACTACAAAAAGCCTCTACTATTTCTCCAAGTGTATCCACACCCATGAAGATTTATCTCAGCTAGTTCCATGTCTGCAATCCAAGACCTCGGGTTTCGTAAACCTCTGGTTACCTGGTTAGCATCCCCACCTCTACAGTCCAAGCCAGATACCACCTAATTGAAATCTTCGACAACAAGTATTGGGCCCGTTTCTAAGGCTTTAAGCATTAGCAATTTCTGGTAGGTTTGTCTCCTATTACCAACATCTGATGGAGCGTAGAGCAAAATAACCATGCCACTAAAATCATTACTCTTTCGTTGTAACTTTGACCGCTATCCAACGCCTCCTTTCTGCAATTCTCATTACCTACACCATTGGACACACCCACACATCTATGATCCCTTTCGGCTGCCCCTTCATAAATACTTCTAGCCACTTCATTTTGTTTCGGGACCCAGAGCACTCGATTATGGGAGATTGGCTTAGTGTGGTGTGTCTCCATGAGACCCACCATGTGAATTTTGGTTTTTTGAATTTCTTTCTTACCAGCACCTACCGTTTGGCTCTTCTTACTCCTCTGATGTTGTAGAAGCCCAGAGCCTTCACCATGCTTGGTCTTAGTCTTCAATGATGTTCTTACAGATTGTCAGAGCGATCTTGAGTAGTTCACCTTGGATACTTGTAACACTTCTCTACAAACTCCACTTCTTCAATCCCTCCTTTTATATGTGTTTTTGATTCTGGTGCATCCCGACGATAGTACAACTTCAAGAGAGATAACTCTCAAATGTTTAGAAAATAGAATACATGGCACCCTCTCAACTTCTACTGGCTCACGTGACTGTTCGATTGAGTTATAGAATTCAATTTCACTGCCCAAGTTTGCACTTCATTTAATTCTTCCTTTCCTTCATTGTGAGCCACCACATCCTCATTTATTGTATGTTCCTTTTCATAGTATGTTTGACCCATTTGTTTTTCAAAACCCAACTTATCATTTGGTTCTTCCATTCTCATGAATTCGGCCGACCATTCCTAAACATACTTATGATTTCGTTTTTCCAAACTTCTCGATACCCAACTTTCTAAGACTGTCAATTCCTCAAGTATCTCAAATTTACACATGGCATCTTCTCTCTTCAATAGCATATTGACACTTTTTGCGCCATTACTCACAATTTCTTCCTAGGGAAATTCAACAGTTACTTTTGTCGTAGATATAACCACCCTATATTCCTCAATAATTGTGTTAGTTACAAGGCTGTTATTACTCAGTGCTCGTTCATAATTCGAGGCGTGTAATTCCAACCCTGGTGCATCCCCTAGGGATGCTACTTCGGTAACTCACCATCCGCATCGCCGCCTATCTTACCGGAACCACCATCAGGATCCATTGGGGATGACCTGCCGTATCTAGTACTCAATTCATCTGTCCAACACTCTACTATGTCCACCTTGGCTATTTTCCCGTCAAATAAAAACTTTTGCTTCATCATTGATAATCTTGGCTATTCATGTTCAATCGTGGCAAATACTTCCAGCAACTTTGGGATCCTCTTCATATCAGTTTTGAGCTCAACAACTTTCCTATACTTCTCAAGAATTACTCTTACAGACTTTTCACACCAAGCTTGTGGGGGGATTCCCCTAACCATACTAGCCATCCTCTTATGTTGGGGTCCCCTTTCGTCCCATATGTTATGCCCTAGTTTTTGTTTCTTTTGTTTCTTCTTTGCAAAAGGAGTATCATGTTTTTTTTCTTATGTTGATGTGAGTATGACATGAGTGGCTAATTTTATTAACTTAAAAGGGAGAAGGGTAAGAGAATCATTTTTCTTTGTTATTAATTAAGAAAAATGAAGGGAGTTCCCATTTCACGTTATTTTATTTTCCACCTTCCTCTTTCTGATTCCCGTTCTGCTTTCTTCTCCCTTTGCTCCTCTTCTTGTTCTTCCTGGTTCATCTACTCTGATTGTTTGTCTGGTCTTCCACATAGTTTTGAGTGTGAAGTCCGAGGCCTCTGTTGCCATGTTGTCTGTTGTTATTTAGGTTTGACATTGTGGTTGAGTTTTGTGTTAGTTCTTTGCTTCGTTTCCCTTTTTGTTTCTGATTTGGTTTTGACTTTTGGTTAATTCGGTCAGCGTTCATTGAGTTTAGAGTGGAGATTCAAAGAGTGTGTTGTGGGGATCTATAGAGTCTTGCGGGTTCTTCGATTCGAGATTGGTGGTAGATGGATTCGATATGGATGTGTTCACCCATTGGGATTCATTATTTTGTTTCCTTTCTAAATGTGTTTGACATGTTCTCTGATTTTGATATGTTTCTAAGTTGGTTTTGATTTATGTTTTCACTCTGTTTAAACCCCATGATATTGTATTTAATTGCGTACTTTGATATAGAAGGTTATGTGCTTTCAATGGTAATTTTATGGCTTTGAAATTCGTCTGTTTCAGCTTTTGATTTTGCAGATTTTGCCTTGTCTGGATATCTGTCTGACTATACATGTTTGAACAGTATGTGCGGATGCCGTTGTTTTTGATGGTTTCTACTGTGTTCGAACTTCCATCTGGACATGTATATTCGGACGATAAGTGTAGACGGATTCTAGGTTTGTAGTTCGACTTATGTCCGAAAATGTAAGCCCAGACACAAGTTCACACACCTCCTACGATATTTCTTCGGGCTACAAGTTCGGACACAAGTTCAAACACTTGTGTTTTGAGTCTCGGCATGCATCCGAATATGCATGATAGGACACATGTCCGGAAAGCTCTCTGATTTTGGCTAAAATGTTTGTTTGACTATCATTTTGCACTCCGTTTAGGGGGTTATGATCCCCTTAGTGTGTATAAGCTATTTTGACATGTTTTGGTATGTGTTTGCATGCATTTATGTTCTGAAAGTATTCCTTTCAGTGTGATCTATGAATTACTTTGACAAGTGTGATTTGGTCTCCTTTTTCATTAAATTTTCTATACTTTGATAGTCTTGACATAAGACCTCTGTTTGCAATGACTTTGGTTCGTTACGTAAAGATAAACTGTGCTATGGTGTTTATATTTTACAACACATTATGTTCTGTAAGTTAAGCTTTTGTTTTGGGACCTAGTTTCTTTTCCTTATGAGCTATGCATAGCTAGGCCTAGCTATCCCGTAGCATGGTGCATAGGACTTCCTTTTGTTTATGTTATACGGGTGCTCGCCCTGTTTCTATTCTGGCACCAACGGGTCCATGGACTTTGGACCATTTCTGTATTGTCAAGGATCTTTTGATCCATGGGTCTTTGACCCTTTCTATGTTATCGAGGATCTTATGATCCATTGGTTTTTAACCATTTCAGTGTGTGCTCTGAGCTAGTGACCCACTCTGATTTGTGAACGCTCTAATTTATGAACACTCCAATTTGTGGATTCTGATCAGTTTGCTAAGTGTGTTTTGGCTTTTGGTTTATTATTAGTTTTGACAGCTTTTGACATGAGACTCTACTTTGTACTTTGTCTCATTTTGGAAGTGTGGTCTTTGCTTTTGTTTTGTTTTCTGCCTTCTGAAAGTTTGATAAGTGACTTCTGATTTCTGAAAAGACTTTGTGGTTTTGTTTTGTCTTTTTGTTGTTAAGTTGTCTTTTGTGACTTTGCTTTGCTCTTGTTGTCTGACTTTTAGTGTTTTAAGTTTTTGTTTCGATTCTGATTCTGACTTGAGAAACATATATCTATATGTTAACTATGTTTTGTAAAAGTTCTTTGAGCATGCTCATGCTGATGAAGTTTATCAACTACTGAGCTGTGATTCGCTCACCCCTATTTATATCCCCTGATTTGTAGGTGATTAGTCGTTTGGCTGGATATTTTTTGCTTTCTCTTTTAGCATCGAGTTTGTATTAGGATTTGTCGACCTAGGGGTTCGACTATATTTGGAGCCTTGGAGCTTGCTTTATGTTCTATTAGTTTTTGTTTTGTAAGATTGTATTATACGGGTTTTGTAAGCATGGTTGTACATCTTATGCAGTAATAAAAAGTTAGTTTTTGGTATCAGTTTAGTTGTCTTGTGTATCTTAGGTAATAAGTGTATGGCGTGTTTCAACCTTAGAACTACGCCGGTTTTGGGGTCGTTACTCTATGCATCGACTTTCCATTCCCCCTGGTTCCATTTTTGTCTATCTAGGAGCCTGAATCATCCGCTTTCTATGTGGAAAATGCCCAGAAATTCATAAGATGACAAGAATGTTACATGAGCCACTTCTCCTTTTGATTGAACTCCAATCCATTTATCTTATGTCGTTGTTTTCCTTGTGGTTGTTATACGAACACTCCTCTCTAACACTGAGATAGACATAGGGGAGGGAATAAAAGGGTAGGTTCACTCAGATTTAGAATTCGGTAGATGGCTTCAACTATACCACCTACACCCAACATCTCGGCCCCTGCTCTTCTTCGTTCCTTTTAGTTGATGTCATGGGTGGGCCTTTCTTCTCTAGGTTTGTTGGTGAGTCCTCAGCGGTCTAGCCATTTGTGTCGCTATCCTCCTCTCGTCCACCCGGATCCCATTTGTACCATTTATAGCGCCTCTCGCTTGTTCTATTCTTTCAAACTCCACACAGGAAAATCTTGTGTTTGTAGCTATTCTTCGCTTCATGGGTCTGTGCACACTTGTGATTTTCCCAAAGGAGTGGAAGGTTTCCACAACGTACCTAGAGTGGTGATATCATGTAGATCATCTATAAAAATGTTGTTTGATTCCATTTTTAATGCTTAGTCTCCTCTAGTTTTGGTTTGAAGTTGATGTGGGGTATAGGGGTTGTAGGTGAGAAGCAAGCTCGGGGGTATGATGTATGGTAAGAGAGAAACGTTGAGGTAGAGGCTGTTGTGGAGGTGAGGGGAGGTCGGTGTTTTTATAGAAGTTTTAGTGGTTGCAGGGGAGTCTGAGATTAATTAACGGTGGTGGTAAGGTGGTTGAAGCAGGGACATTGGTGATCAGTGAGCAGAACATGTTGTGATGAGAAAAAGCGAGAAGCAAGGGTAGCAAGAGGAGTGAGCATGATGTTCGTTGTTACTGA